>OV656714.1:12186250-12915000 GCA_927399405.1 Agonopterix arenella
GAACCGAAGCTAAACATACGAAGCCACCCTTTCAATTGAAAGCGAAATCAATGGGTATTTTATGCCTAAAGTGGTTTCTCTTGTTACTCCGATTTGCCTCACGTTGCCGATCGAAGGTTATTGGTAAAAATAGGTTCTTATTGTTGGCTATTCACACGATAATGCGGAGGTTGGTTTTGGATTTAGATATGTTTAAGGCCTTTTATTGTTTTTGTTCAAAATATCTACCGCCTTTTAAAAAACATTGTTTCTTTTTGTTCTACATCAACGTTGCTTAATTTTATAGAAGTAATTATAAGAAATAATATATCTAATGTCACGTTTTCTTGTTTCGAATCGAATTTCTTGGAAAGTCCATAAATATGTATGAGGAATAAATATTAGCCTAATACATTGCCCTGGGGCACATTAAAGAATTTAAGTTTAGATTTTGAATTTAGCAGTATAAATAGTCCTGAAATACGATAGTGATGCAGTCTGAAAAATATCTGGGGTCCTAAAACCTATAGGAGTACTATTTTATATAAAGAAAATCTCATAAAATCCTTAAAACCTTTATTGTTTTTTTGTCATCCTATTTCATACTACTTGCATAGCAGGGCCGCTTCTTCCAATTCTTTCTTTTTCAAAAGTACTAGATACCTAAATAAAAATTATCTAATTCACTATCTAACTAATTGGAAGGATTGGGGACGCGTTATAGAATGTACCAATTTTAGTTTGGTTTTTCTGTCAGTGTTTTGATACAATCATTAAATCATTCCACCATCTCTCCCAGCCTTTCGCAGCCTAAGATAGATACGTTATGATAAAAAATATGTACCTAGATCTCTTTTAGAAGACTTCCGTAAAAGAACAATATTATCGAAGAATAAGTAACAAAATGTTAAACTTCGTTCGACGAGTTAACAAAATTTTCAACTTCGGTTGTTTTATTTTTGATCCCTGGCGAAACTTTCCATTATGAGAACCCCTACAATTCAATAGGCTATTGTGTTCAAACCGAAATGTTTTATAAACTTTTGTTTATTGTCAGAAAGGGATGAAGATTCCGTTATTTTTATAGAATTTGATGAACAGCGACCGTTGTAATATTGTTGTCAGGTCTCTCTTTAGCCGTGTGGTTCCGATTTAAATACCACCCCATTACGATATGCGACTAAGAGATAAGCCGTGGCACACTGGACAGAATTTTGGTACTATTATTTAATCGTGGATGTTCTTAGGTTTCAGAATATCTTTGACTGGGTACCCCTTTGGGGAATATAAAAAAAATAAAAAATAAATAAACGTTTATTTGACACATAACAGTTACAATACATCAATGAAATCCTTGCAGCATGTGAGAGCAAGATGTGTTATGGTGGTTATGCGATGCTTATGCTTTTAAAAGATGTAATTTAGTAGGTATGTATCCTTCTACCAAATTATTAATAACTTTAGAATTTACGAGCGTTAACCCGCGACTTCGTCCGCACAAATTATATACCAGATTTTAAGTCAGATTATAAGCTATCAAACAAAAAAAGTTTCATCAAAATCGGTTCAGTAGTTTTTGCGTGATGCTCGTTCAAACAAACAAACACACAAACAAACAAACAGACAGACAAAAAATCCAAAAATTGGTGATATGGAATCAGGGACACCTAAAAACCATATCGTAACTTATTTTTTGTTAATATCTTCAATGTACAGACAAACTTTCTACTACAGTTTTATAATAGTTTAGATTATAAACTAAAGCGAACAGAAAGGGCATCCTTATTTAAGGGTTCCTATGTCAGACCACGGAACCCCAAAAATAATGCCGACCTTTTTAAAAATCTTGCTCTTTCTAATAAGAACCTGCGAAGTCGACTGGATCGAAGATGATATTGCGAAAAGAATCCTATCCCGACTTTTGTTCAAAATTGAATGCTCGCTCGTATAGAAAACTTATTCACCTGTTTCCTTTGACATTACAATGACATCTTGAAACTTTTGAAGAGGGAATTCCGAGAGGATCTCGGGAAGTGAGGTTTCTTGTAATTTCGAATACTTCAGGTGATAGATAGTGTGTTATACAAGTGATTGGGATTTAATTTTCATTTTTAACAGACTTAAAAGAAAAGGATGAGGTTCTATGTTCGGCTGTATGTATTATAAGATTATAACATTGAAAATGTTTTTGTAGGCCCAATTTTCAGCGAAAGTGCAATATTGCCGTTTTTTCCTGGGTTTTGGGATTACGTAGCTGATTGAGATGTCGAAAGACGCTTCTTGATAGGGCTACAAAAGGCAAAAACAATTTTTGAAAAACCGAAAAAAATTAGAAAAATGCGGTCGGTTTCGGTCAGAAAATATAGGTCAGAAATAAGATATCGAAAATATATAAAACGATATGACTTTGTGCCAGTTTAAAGAATTATCGGAGGTGCGGGTCACTGAATGAGTCATAGATTAATATATATATATATGTATATTGGATATAACTTAGGTGACTCCCCTTGAATTTTAGGACGTCCTAATTGCGTTGCCGCTTATTAGCACAAGGGGGCGCCACATTATGAAATAAATTGAAAAAGACGATCGGCCGACACGAGGATGGAACCTTAGCTACCCGGATCGTAAGCCGGTTGTCTAGACCGCTAGACCAACAAGACAGTGTTTGATATGGGCGAAATCTCTCACTAATACAGCACAGCGCGTGAGGTGTAGTGCACTGTTACTCCGATATGAACCCTAGTTCAACACATAGTGCTTCGAAACATAACCGATAGATGGCAGAAGCTGTCTATGGAAAATCAGCGTTCCACTTAGTTTGTACTAAGATAACATAGCATGTAATGAGTTATTCAGAAGTTGTACCTTTGTGACGCGGAGACTAAATTTAATTCAGTTCATTTGGCAGATTCATTTTCAATGTACCCGAAGGTCGTGGAAGACACGATCTTCGATATTTTCGGTAACTGTGTACCAATTTTAAGAAATCTTTTCCATGGTGGTCCTATTTTAATCTAGTGAAAAGCTGATGAAGCGCTTTGGACGTACACAATTGAACTCTTCAAAAGTTGACAGCAATTCATAGGTGATTAAAAAATTTGCTTCGTATCTATGAACCATTTGTGCGTATAACTGATATCCGAGTCGAATTAATATGTTTCATCACTGAAAAATATGGTAACAAAATAATTAAAACCGACTTCAAATCTTAAGAAATAACATTGCAGCCTCTGACTTTTTTTTTTGTTTGCATTTTTAAGAACACTAGATGACCGCGGCGAACTTCGTACCGCCTTAGAATCTTCCCGACACGCACTTGACCGTTTTTTAGCCTATGTTCAATACGGATAATGTAGCATTCGAATGATGAAAGATTTAATCAGATCGGTCCAGTAGTTTCGGAGCCTATTCAAAATAGCAATTAAATAATTAATTATTATTCAATTCATTAGCCTACAAACAAACAAAAAATCTAATCTTTCTTCTATATAATATTACTATAGATTAGTTTGTTTGTCATCCTCTTACCGTCAGTTTCTCTATCCGTTCACCGTCAGTTGCAGAAACACTCATTAGAGTTAATCCTCCATTAAATCTCTTGCTAGCTTTTACTACGTCAAGAAGACAAAAAGTGACAGCAAGAGATTTAATGGAGGATTAACGTGAGCGTTTCTGCAACTGAGTGTTAGATAGCCAAAGCTTCTCAACGTTCTCTAAATGTTATATTATAAAGCTCCCAAAATCCGGCTATAATTTCATGTAGAATTTTGCGCGCTAGACCTAGGTAAGCCTATTTAGCTAAACCTAGACTGAAGTTAGGCTTATAACACCGTTATTATGGAGCTAGGGTTTATCTAGAACGTTTTATTTTCTGTCACAATTCCCTAATAGCTTTTGTGACTTTGTTTGAGTTGGCAAAGAAGTTATTCGATTTAACTTGAGATTATAAAGGTTTTATGTTTTGATTATCGATAGTTTTAATCAAAAAAGCCATACTGTCTATATGATTATTAATTGTTTATTCGAAAGATCCATAAAATAGTGACATTAAATAAATTATAAATAAAGAGACTTAAAACTAAACTAACCTAGGATGTGGTGCAGGTTCGGTCCTTGTGGGAGGGTACCCAGATCGCTGGCCGCATTTCCTCGCTGAATGGCTATGCTGATCCGTTGAGCGAGGAAAGTGCCAGCTCTTGGGTCCCCTGTCGAGTCTATCAGGCGCTTTGACAGGTCTTTAAAAAGCGCCTGCGCATTAGGTCCCCACGGCCCAAGAGTTTCGACACCAAAACCCATAAAATGGTATTGGGGGCCGATATCCCGGTACCAGTAGGCCTTTATACTATCTATATTAAATTATTCGAGCACATGAGCGCCAAAATCGGAGCTGAAGCAGTCGCCGTGCCCGAAATCGGTCAGGAGCTCATCATCATCATTAAATTATTACCCACAGGCACATACGTTGTTATGATCCCAAGTAAGCCTTAGGCTTAATGTTACGGGAATCATGCAACAACGGCACAAACATATAACATCCATGATCAAACCGGGGTTCGAAGCCCGGACCCTGGTTGGGCAGTCCGGCGTGACAACCATTACACCAACCGGGTCGTCAATAATATGCCTATCAGGCAATGTATGGACAAGAGCAGTTGAAGCTTGATATGGTGAAATTAGAGACATGTGCCATGCTTAGGCTTTGTTATTGTATGACGTGATGAGTCCATGGGTATAGAACGTCATTGTTGGCAACACTATTTTGCAGCTCAATACCCTTTCTATCTGACATCAAACTAAAGTACATAAACGTATGCCTGTGGGCGGAATACCGGTACCCAGGTAGCAAGCAAGAACCGCTAAGTACAAGTACAGAATTTTTTTTTTTAAATTAATTTATCTTTATTGGTTCTCAAACAGCAAATTACTTAATTTCTAATACAACAACATTTAAATGTTACAGCGCCAATTACATGAATTAAGTTTCAAAAACTGTTTAAGGTACAAACGACAAAACGTAAAAAATATGGAACTATGGAGTAATAAAAAGATAACCTAACATTCGAACTAACTGCTTCTGCAGGATACATTATCCCGTTTCTTAACAAAGAACAAAACGTACAAATTATAAAAAATTTGGACAAAGACTACCTAACAGTATTATTTTAATCTATGTGCTTCATACCTTCCAGTACCTTATACTTTTGATACGGGGTCGAAAACTAGGCAATATTTAGGTAACTTGTCGGCCTTAAAAACCTAATATAATAATTTTCAATTACAGTACCTACAGAAAATAGTACCTAGATAAACTTGCCAAGCTCTCAAATGAAATTCGTTTCACGAGCTTCATGTTTTATTTTATTTTCAGCGTAAAACGATACTACGGATTAACGAAGTCCATTTTCAGTAACCATGATAAGTAAATTGAAATCCCCGCTTGGGATATAGTTTTAGAGGGTTTTACCGTACCCAAAAGGAGCCAGAATCTAAACTGTTATAAAACTGTAGTAGAAAGTTTGTCTGTACATTGAAGATAGTAACAAAAAAAAAGTTACGATATGGTTTTTAGATGTCCCAGATTTCATATCACCAATTTTTGGATTTTTTGTCTGTTTGTTTGTTTGTTTGTGTGTTTGTTTGGGTGTTTGTTTGTGTGTTTGTTTATTTGAACGAGCATCACGCAAAAACTACTGAACCTATTTTGATGAAACTTTTTTGATTGATAGCTTATGATCTGACTTAAAATCTGGTATATAATTTGTGCGGATGAAGTCGCGGGTTAACGCTCGTATGCTATATTATGGCAGATTGACTGCCTCCGTGGTCTAATGGTTAAGAGCATTGGCTCTAGACACGGAGGTTGTGAGTTCGATTCCCACGGGGGGTACCAAGTGAAATGTCACTTTGTGCAATTTTCCCCAGTTGGTTAGGACATTGCAGGCTGAATCGTCTGTCTGAAAAGTGAAATGATTCAGTGCTTCGGATGGCACGTTAAGCCATTGATCCCGGCTATTAGCTCTGGTGGTAGTCGTTACATAAAAACCACGTCAGAGGCCGTAAGGCGGTCTGAAAAAACTCTGACACCAGGTCTCTGCCCACACATTTAAAAGAAGATGGCAGATTTGTAAACAAATAACAATGAAACAAAAATTAGGTTATGTGTTTTTTTTTAAGTTTTTTGGTTTTTGCTCTATGGTAAAAACGGCAATATAATATAATGAAAACCAGCCAAGTGTGAGTTAGTCTGGCGCTAAATATCCCGGAAAACAAAACACTTGTAAACACTTGACACTGGCGGAAATGCAGTGCTAACGCACAAGCAAGAGTCCATTAATTATAAGTAAAAATATATATATATATAATACTGTCAGTTGTTTTGTTCTGTTTACATCAAAAGCTTTCGCTAAATAGCTGAGAACTAATATTTTATTTTGTTGAGCTGAGTTATTGTTCGTCTCTTTTATAATAAAACTGAGTTGTTTGTATTGAATTTGCTGGGAGAAAAGCAAAATTGGATACGTAACTGTGAAAATAAAACTTCATTGAATTTCTGTCACGTTTTGGTTGAATAAAGACTGATACTCAAGACACGCAGTTGGGGCTATCACCTAGACCACTACATTGAATTTCAAATACCTATACGCAAACTGCGTGTCTTGAGTATCAGTCTTTATTCAACCTAAACGTGACAGAAATTCAATAAAGTTTTATTTTCATTTTATCTGGCTCAATAGCGATCATCATCATCATCTCAGCCGATAAACGTCCACTGCTGGACATAGACCTCCCCCACAGATCACAAAAACTAAAGGGAGATGTGAAAAGGGGGTGCAACACCTCTAGACGTGTGCTAAAGGAATGGGCCGTGAACCAAAGCCGTAGGCTCTGGTCGGATACACCAGGACTGAGGCATGCGAAAGAACTTGTGACCGGCTTTTCAAACAGACATACCTCGGATGCCATCAATTCAAACCGCAACGACTTAAGGCTCTTAGTACGAGCCTTAACAGGACACTGCAAGTTAAACAAACACCTACACAGAATGGGGCTGGTAGATTCACCCACTTGCAGATTCTGCTGTGAAGCAGAGGAAACGCCCATACACCTCCTCTGCGAATGCGAAGTGCTCATTCACAGCAGAAGTCGCCATCTAGGTGGATACATAATAACACCTACCGACATTAGGGACCTCCCCTCCAAAAGCATAACACGGTTCATGAAGTCCGTGGGCCTAGGAAATGACCTTTAGGTCTAGGGTGACAGCTACAATAGATCTATCCCGGTCGCAGTAGCTATTTGGTCATTGACCAAGCCCTTATAACCAAATAATAAGGGTGTGGGGCCAGTGTCGCAGCAATATGCGCAAAAACGGAACACATTGCTCGCGACATTAATGATTCAATATATTATGAGGCTGAAAGCCAGTCGAGATATTATGTGTAAATAGTTTACAATGTTTGCGTAGTACTGAAGATTATTCGAACGTTGAGTTCTGATACCGCAATGGATAATGAGCACATTCAAGCTAACAAAATGCTAATCTCTGCTGCTAATCTCATTATTTCTGATTCAATCTTTAGTGCGCTGGTAGTCTACCACTAACCATAAACTTAATATTAGTAATATTATTAATAAATATTTTTCATCCTCTGTGCTGCTGTATAAGAGCTTCGTCCAGGTTCAAATTCGCACGGATAACATGCCATGTACCACTGAATTTTTCTCTGACTGCTCTCAAACGGTGAAGGAAAACATGGTGAGGAAACCTTCATACGCTGAAGAACAAATTCTGATGCGTATGTGAAGTCTACCAATCCGCATTGTGCACGCGTGGTGAACTAACACCCATACACCCTCCCTGAGAGTAGGCCGGTGCCCTGCAGTTGGACGTATATCATATATAATTATATATACGTTATGGCGATCTGTGCAGTAGCACAGATCAGATGCGGATCAGAAGATGCGGCTTGAAACTTTAGTACTTCTAGTAAGAAGTACTAGAGTTTCTGGCCGCATCTTCTCTCAACGGAACACCTTCCGACGCGGTGGTAGAATCAAAAAATGATGTCAAAAAGCAATAAGCTATGTGATATTATTTTGAATAAAAAATTTTTGATTTGATTTTCATTTGATTTGATTTGCTACCATAAAGGAGGCGGCCGTGCAGATCAAACTTAGTGCCAATGTATTTTAGGAATATTATGTAGGTTCTTTCATATGGTGAGGAATCTTGCCTTGAAATTCTTCTACGATGGTGTTTTTATATTATATTGGCCAGATATTCGGCGAGCCTGATGGCGTCCAGTGTAGCTTTATTGAGATCCTGTCTCGTGCACGTTCGGGCACGAGGGACATTCTAGCAGGTGTACAATTTGCATTAACTCAAAAAGAAATTCTAATGCGTAGGTACGTAAGTTCGCCAATCCGCATTTTGACTAACCTACTTACTAACGAAAGCATCGCCATCGGTACAGTTTCGCGATCTGTACAATTCTCTGTTTACGCAAATTATCAATTCGTACAGTGTTTGTTCGATTGGTACAATTCTACTAACTAACTGTAATTATGTTTTTGTGTACAATAAAGAATCTATCTATGAACTATTCTACGGACTAAGGGAAAATGTTTCTTACTTCGTTATTCTCCCAGAAAAGAACCAGCAGTTGAGATCTCCCAGGGTTTTATGAATACAAACCATGAATACTAAAGGTCATGAACCCACACCGGTTGACCTTTCAATTTTATTCTCAACTCTAGTCTGATAATATTGGCCTTTATCTCGATTGTACAATTTACAACTTTTAAATACAAGTTTAACACACGTTGGATGAGGCAATCCTGTCGTTGTGGCGATCCTTGGGGGGAAGCCTATTTCCAGCTGTGGATGTCCATCGGCTGAGATGATGATGATATTGCTTTTAGGTTTAAATTCTGTGAATTTCATCGTCAATGCCAAATGTGTGTTGATATAATAATTATGGATAGCGTTGTACATGAAACTTGAGGCAACTTTTCTGGGTTGGTAATTTATATATACATTATAATAAAACAGTTTAATTCTGTGACTAAATGACTAACAGACAAAGTACAGGAGTAGGTGCAATGGGATGTATAATATGTATATTTGTTATAAACGCGGACGCAGTCGCGAACCAAAGGTAGTTTAAAACATAAAATAACAAGGCCATCGACTCAATGGAAGAAAATATAGCAGATTTATAATTTTATCTACTCATATTTCAGTTTTCAGAATATCACAGTCGAATACAACAGTATAAATAAAAAGTTATGAATAACCAGTCCCTCCGTCCAGTGTGAGGGCTAGTGAGCCCGTTGCCTTTTAATGGACAATGAATACAAAAAGTCATGAAATAAAAGCAAAAGTAGAGAAAAGCTTTGTTAATTAACGACAAACCTTAACATTTTTAATAATAAATCATCGCTCTATCTGATATAAGAAACAATAAATCATAATTTGGACACTTGCAGCAGAAAATAAAACAGGTAAAAATACTATTTCCAGCCGTCACTTTGATGTGGAATGATATATTACAAGATCCAAAAACCAAGTTTCTTAACTCATATGTTTACATTTAGGCCACTGAAAAGAGAACCAGTAGATATCGCATGAGAACTTTTTACTATTGTGACTAAAAAAACAAAAAACCGAATCAAATTTAATTTAATACTGAATCTTAATGAAATTGTAATAGTGACTCACACACAAATACTTATCCATACGCTCACGCACTCACCCTCACCCGCACAGCGTCATCATCATCATCTCACGCACATCCAGATATTAGTCTCATTTTTTAAATATGCGTTTTAACATTAATTTTATTGCTTTAATTAAGTACAATAGTGCAGTAGTCCATGTAACAAATGCAATGTATCTTTGGCTGGCAAATAAATATTAATAAATATTAATAAATATTACTATTACTATCACTTATGACCTTTTTATGAACGAAACTAAGGAACTGATAAGCGGTGCTACCCATACCAGCCAAGGGCAAGCGAGCTGCACTTACGTCGGAGCCTAGGCCTAGGCTATTCTGTAGCTTAGGCATTGAGACATATTATTCCATAGTTTAGAAACCGTGGGCTAGCGGTGCTGCTACCCTGACCTGGCTACCTGCTGAACGCTCATGTTTATGTACCAAATTAAAGGGAAACATTTCAATATACACGATAGCATAAAATTAAATGGACACAAAATAGGTTTGTGAAGTTATTTTCGGTTACGCAATTGGAGAAGATTCCCTCGATATAATTATATTAGATAGATTTTTGTAATTCTTTCAAATATTAAATCACCTCTCTACTGGAAACGTTTAAATATAATATATTAGATGAAAACAGGAACAACATGTTTTGGGGCTGCAATAGACCTATGGTTGGTAGCCATATTTTGTTAGGATCCTGAAACTATGATATATCTGCAGGAATATTTCCCAATACCTAAACATATGGGTGTAGAAAACGTGTCACGGGATCTTAGTCTAACACAAATTCCAGTAGTTCCAGCCGTCACTTAGATCTGGAACGATACGGATACAAAATTAAATCCATTTGTTATACGTTACTCAACTCAGGAAGTCTCCTAACAATAGTCTTTTGCCTTTACATTTAAGTGTCGGAATGGATTGAATCGGCGGACTTCGTAAAAAGTATGATAGTTGTGTTGCGTGCGTTTGTAGATTATGGAGGAATATCGGGGTAGTTTCAACCTTTTGTGTTGGCCTGACTAAACATAGCTTTGTGTCTTGTACGAGAATTGCATTAGTTGTATAATTTAGCATGTACTCTACTAGATTTTGTACGCAGCTTCGATTTTGAAAAGTAGTATCACAGAGTACTATAATTACTGTAGTATCAAGGCAAAAGTAGTATACAGTTTTAAAAGGCTCCAAAAAATAACTGGCCAAGTGCGTGTCGGACCACGCGCAGGGTAGGGTTCCGCAGTTGCCCGTCAAAATATAATATGGACTTAGGAGGCTTTTTGTTTTGTACTACGGTTTAATCTATCTATCTATCTAATCTAAACTATTATAAAACTGTAGCAGGAAGTTTGTCTGTACATTGAAGATATTAGCAAAAAAAAAGTTACGATATGGTTTTTAGGTGTCCCTGATTCCATATCACCAATTTTTGGATTTTTTGTCTGTCTGTTTGTTTGTGTGTTTGTTTGTTTGTTTATTTGTTTGTTTGTTTGTTTGTTTGAACGAGTATCACGCAAAAACTACTGAACCGATTTTGATGAAACTTTTTTTGTTTGATAGCTTATGATCTAACTTAAAATCTGGTATATAATTTATCTCGCTACATTGACGGGAACCGGAGATATAAACATATAACCGCAAGTGCAACCAATGTACGGTGCCATTTCAATTTCAAGTAAGTAACACTAATTAAAATTAAAAGACTTGTAATAAAGTAAGCTAATTCTGAAGACTGTTTCATTTATAAATAACGAAAATAACAACAAATTACAAAATAAATACCAATAATTATAAATTTTATCATTGTCCAGTGCATTGTTGGTATAACATTGTTTTTCTTTTTGGCTATAAAATCTTTCAAACTCCATGGAGAAAACCTTTGCATAACAAAAAAAACCTTAGTACTGGCCACAAGAAAAAAAGATTCGAACTACAAATTTCTTGACATTTTGTAGAATTACAGTGCAATCAAAGCAGGAGCATAGAGATAGTAAGTACTACGTACACGTACATGAGCAGGAGTAATTATTAAAAAAAAACTGCACGCCAATTTCAAACAAAGAGAATATAATCATGATTTCAAATCAGCAGGCGAAAGATGTCTAAAACTCGATTTTTAATTCGGAATGTTTTTATTTACGGTGTAATCACACAGTGTGATGTAATACACATTTTACGCAAGACTGGATAATAGCTAATATTTTAAAGCAATTATAAGACAGGTAAGAAACTATTTTGAAATACCGTAAATTATTACTAAAATACAAACGAACGAACTCTAACAAATTAATAAGGGTCGGTTTTTTATGCCGCCGATGCGATGTGCCGCCGTGCATTTTGCGCCCGATTCGATTAAGGGGATAATATATTTTTCTACGGCGCTCCATACAAAACGAAGCTTAGTTTAAACATTTAGTAATTAAAGTAAAAAATGAATGGTTTTAAAACAATCTAGAAGCCAATATCTGTGATTTCCTTTTAAATGTTTAGTTCTAAAGTTATCTTAACTCAAAGTTTGTAGTCTGTGCTGCGGTCCGTCCGTTTCATGTGTCGTCCACCATTTGGGCTCTCTCTGAGGAACCTTCCACAGCCCTACGGACTGTCGCTTGATATGAGCTTTACATTAATTAGTGTAACATTCGGCAATAGCCGACTGCGTCCTTCCGTACGAAATTATTCGCTGGAATCCAGGCGCATACGTGCGCCTCAGCCGTTGTTTCAAATGCATGCATTGAAAGAGCAAAACTCGAGGTTGATCCATGGCATCCTATGTTCAGATACTCCACAGTACCTCAAAGGCTCAAGAGCCGCAAAAACATTCTGAAGTGTGTCCACCCTATACAAGGTATTGGTAATGGTCCTCGAGCTAGATATGACCTCTGGCGAAGAAAGAGCACGCTACCCGACCCGTTTGTCCCCCCCCCCTCGGAAAGCCTTCCCCCAGGACATGAACTACCCAGGCCGATTTGGAGGTCTTTAAACAGGCTCCGAACTCAAGTCGGCCAGAGTAAGGAGAACGCAAACTTGCACGCGAATGGAGCGTATGGACGCTGCTGGTAGTGCTATCCGCGTGGCAAAATACTGGGCTGGAAAAATATAACATGACATGCCATCGAGTGGATAGAAGAAAATGCACGCAAATTGACAGCGAGTGCTGACCAGGCCATGTACCCGGACTTTAGATTTTCGATATAACGCGACCGTTTCGGTTCCGGTCCGAACTTCATTGTAATAGAGTTGACATTGGAACGATAACTTTCATGCAATTTCGACGTTCGAATGTCCGGGTCAAGAACAAAGAACATTGTATATAGTATTCGTCCGGGTAGACCCCTGCTGTCAAACGTCAAACGGTGACGTTGCAGTAGAATGCGGCCGTCACCGATTTCGCGCGCATCTGACCGGATTGCAAGATGTATAGGGTCCTTCTTATATGCAGACAGTTTTTTAAGGGGGTGATCAGACCATCATACTGAACAACTTTCTTTATGGGACCAAAGTCGAAACCACGAAAACAAATCAACTGTTCCATACAAAACTGCAATCCTACTCTACAAAAATGTATGGGGCAGAAGATTTTTTTTCGCGATTTCGATGTTAGTCCCATAGAGAAAACTGTTTGAGGGTCTGATCATCCTCTTAAAAAGTGTCAGCATATTAAGTTAAATATATAAAAAATAAAGTAATATATTATATATAATGCGCCCCGACGCGTTCCGTTCAGTGATAATCATACTTAAAAAATCATTTTGTATCTGCCAGTACACTTGATTGTTTTCAGAAATGAAAAATGCCATCACGAAGAAGAACTAATAATCTCACTAATATTATAAACGTGAAAGTTTGGGACGATGTTTGTAAGGTTGTAATGTTGTATGTTTGTGGCACGCATAAACGGCTGAATGGATTTTGATGAAATTTGGCACGCAGATAGAATGTGTTCTGGATTAACATATAGGATACTTTTTATCCCAGTAATGAGTTCCTGTGGGATAAATTACAATGTTTTATCATGCTGAAACATGTACTACGTTTTTATTCTATGCTCACTAGCGCTAATTTGACGCTGAAAGATGCATTTGTGTAGATTTCAGTGATTTTTTTTTAATTCTTTTGTTTTTTTTTGAGCTTTTAACCCTGAGGTTACGTCAGCCCATTTCAGTGATAAAAATAGTATTTGCTTTTTTCAACAGTTTTGACAACAGCTGTGTAGTATATTTGGTATATGGTTAGATTTTCGTGCATGAGGTGGAGGTTCGATTCTTGGTCGAGAATACTTTTTTTTTATTTTTTTTTAAATACATTCAACAACTATATCCATTTTTCACCGGATTAGACAGAGGCAGTTAGGCTTGATATGTTAAGGGCCTGACCTTAATCGTAATAATATCCTGAGATCATATCAGATCTAATATTAGCGCAGGATGTTTTCTTTTGGCTTTTTTCTAATTTTAATCCTACCATCCTACTAGGTATCTCACTAATATTAATTGTATGTTTGTGGTTCAATCATCAACACGGCTCAGAAATTCGGTTTTACAGATTTGATTGTATAGGAACTGGGCGAATTGGAAAAATATTTTTTTTTTATCGTGTCGACTTCAAATTCTGAACAAAGTCTCTAAATAGTAGGTTGCCAGAATCGGGCAACCGATACTGCACCGTTGCTAGCGGTCATGAGCTCCTCCTGCGTGCAGATGTTAGGACACGCAGGGCACGATGTGAGATGGGCCATCGTTTGTGGAGTTCCACACAAGCAAGTCACATTTTGCGCATCCGAGTATCCCCACCTGACCATGTTGTCCTTACTGCGACCGACCTGGGTTCGAAGTCGGTTTAAAGACTTCCAGGTCGCCCAAGTCATGTCTAGGCTCTCAGACGGCGACACAAATGGAGTTGGGAGGGACACTTTTTCTCGCCATAGAGTACACCTTGCTTGCGCTGGGCCAGTGTTCAGGGGGTCGACACACTTCATAAAGCTGCGTCGGCTTGGCAGCCTTTGCGGCGCAGGAATAAAGCCATGCATGGGATGTCGTGTGTAGTCCGCAATTTGGGCTCTCTCTGAGGAACCTGCCACAGCCCTACTTACATCTGGGGGCGCTATGCCAGCGAGTGGGTAAAGCAACTGTACCAGTTTTAAGCAACCAGTTATAATCCGAAACGCTTCGTTCTGTGCCGGTATCCACCAGCTTGGCGTGGGCAGATCGGCCCCACACCGGGCACGCGTATTCTCCAGCGGAGAACGCGAGAAAAATAATTAAACAAATAAATAAATAACGCTCACAGGCACAAACATTATTTTAATTATCCGAAGCAAGCATTATGGGCTTTTTATTGTGGAAACCATACAACAACGGCATATACATATAACATGCAAGACCGAACCGGGACTCGAACCTAGGACTCTGGTTTGGCAGTCCGGCGTGGTAACCATTACACCAACCGGGTCGGCAAATACTAAAAATCCTCTTTCTTTTAACCTTTTCTAAAGTTAGTGTTCATAATTTTATCGTAGTATTGTTTTCATCTTAATAGATGGCGTTGGGTGTTTTTTTGAAGCAAGTACCATACTTAATTCACGCTCAAGACATTTCAGATATTCGATCTTACAGATTTGATTGTAAAGTTACTTACCGGCTGAATAATTAAATAAATAAATAACGCTTACAGGAACATTGTTATGATTCCAAGCAAGCACTATAGGCTTTTTATTATAGAAACCATACAACAACGGCACAAACATTTATAACATCCATGACCGAACCAGGTTTCGAACCCAGGACCCTGATATCGACATAAATAAAAAACTAATAAACGACGAACAGTAGAAAAATTAAAGTGATGGATCCAGTGAATGACTTTTATCTGATACCTACAGACTTACTTGGGGTACTTTCTGATTTTGATTTATCTTAAGTTCATGATTTTCTTATCTTATTATGGGAAATGGAAAGCCAGCAACACTTCGACCCAATGGTATCTTTTGTATTGACCCCTACATATTATTTTCTTCATCCTTAAAAACTTGGAAAATGAGGGAGGCAATAGCGTTCAGGGTAAGAAACCTGTAATGAATAACCATCTCTCAGGAGTCACATACCTTTACCCACCAAGACATCGCAGTCACACAGTACAAATGTTCCATGGTTTCCTCCTCCTCTCCACACGCTCGGCCACCGGGATCTAAGATTGAGCTTTATCGTGCCTGTTGCGTAGTGCCCGGTGAGGGCTCCGACGATGGCACGAGCTTTGCTCCTGCTGTTGTTCAGTATGAACTGTGAGATTCGTGTTGTTGTATTTGTTATACTCTGACACCAGGGCTTTGCCCACACGATAACAAGAAGATTGCTGATGAATTTCCTGCAGTGTTGCAGACCCGAGAGGCCAGAGCATTCTAGCCTGTGTCTTTTATCAGCCCATTCCTTAATCTATCCATTCTAACGTTACATGCCAGGATTCCTAGACTTGGTTCGCACCATGACCTTCATGACCTTAGACGAGACATTAGACAAAATTACATGTCCACGCAGACGAAGTCGCGGGCAAAAGCTAGTAATATTATAAAACTGTAACAGGAAGTTTGTCTGTACATTGAAGATATTAACAAAAAAAAAGTTACGATATGGCTTTTAGATGTCCCTGATTCCATGTCACCAATTTTCGGATTTTTTGTCTGTCTGTTTGTTTGTGTGTTTGTTTGGGTGTTTGTTTGTGTGTTTGTTTGTTTGAACGAGTATCACGCAAAAACTACTGAACCGATTTTGATGAAACTTTTTTTGTTTGATAGCTTATGATCTGACTTAAAATCTGGTATATAATTTGTGCGGACGAAGTCGCGGGTTAACGCTCGTACTATTATAAAACTGTAACAGGAAGTTTGTCTGTACATTGAAGATATTAACAAAAAAAAGATACGATATGGTTTTTAGGTGTCCCTGATTCCATTTCACCAATTTTTGGATTTTTTGTCTGTCTGTTTGTTTGTGTGTTTGTTTGATAATTTGTGCGGACGAAGTCGCGGATTAACGCTCGTGTCTAATAAATTCTAAAAAGTATATTTCATATAAGTTGGTCGACTATTACTCGTAAACTTGTAAAGCTTACTTAGCAGTGATAGTTATCCTTATAATTTCGTGTTATAATATAACGAATATATGTATACTATTGCCATAAATTTTTTCACATATCCAAAAACAACGGTTTAGCTTGACACTTGACACTAACAAAAATTATTTCCCTAACGGATCCCTATATTGAAAAATGGTTTTCCCACACCCTTAACTGATGATACATTTTTAAACCACCTATCTAACGATACCCCACACTATGGGGTAGACGAGAAAAAAAAACCATTCCCACTTCGCGTTTAGGGGAGGGAGGTACCCTAAGAAAATTATTTTTCAAGATTTTATTTTTCAACTTTGTCGGCGTGATGAATATGTATGCACATTCCAAATTACAGTTTTCTAGTACTAAGCGTCTCTGGGCTAAGCCGCGGACAGACGGACAGACGTACATGGCGAAACTATAAGGGTTCCTTGTTGACTTCGGAACCCTCAAAATAGTTGCAAGCTACAGCTGCTAGTGCATAACACATAACTATAATATATAATGTATATGTTTTGTTTTGGCTTGCCATAAAACTCCTCCAATCCGGCCGGTCACCGTGGAGGAGTAACCACAACCCTCCAGTTATTGAAAATGAATAGAAACAAACGACAAAGATTTCAACACTCTGTACAAACCTATACAAATAAAAAAAAAACAAGAAAATGAGCAGAGAAAAAACATAATTGGAGGAGGCTTTTACCACAACAAGCGGGCCTTACGACAATAAATACTGAATTGGCTAGAATAGCCTAATACTGTACATGATTTCTTATGTATAATTATAAAGCATGCATAGTAAATAATATAAGGTGTAACAAAATTAGGTGAAACTATTTTAAGGAGATAACAAGACCATCAAACTGAACAACTTTCTCTATGGGACCAATACCGAAATCGAGAAAAAAAAACAGCTGTTCCATACAAACCTTCTCGACCTAAATGTATGGAACAGCAGATATTTTTTTCGCGATTTCAATATTGGTCCCATAGAGAAAGTTGTTCAGTTTGATGGTCTGATCATCCCCTTAAAATAGTTTCACCTAATTTTGTTAGACCTTATATAATATGAAACTGTATAAATAGGTATGATTTGAATTTATTTAAAATCAAAATAATAATGTAGTTAATTAATAATTGTCTATATAAACAGGAACTTATTTAATTAAGATAAACATAAAATGTTATTGTTAGGATAATGACATCCCACTATTGTTTATTATTTAATGTCAGTAATTTATATTGTATAAAAAGGAATAATGCATTAACTGTTTTATTAATTTAAAAGTATTAATTTGGTTACATGTTTAAAAAGTACTGTACTCGATTGTCATGAGTACAGTACTCGATTTGACTTACACAGTGGATAACGTTAACTTTATTAGTGATCAAAGTGGGGAGGTCATTCCTAGCTTGGCCGTCGTGACGAACGGACGTACCGGGAGCCAATATTGTAAATTAATGTTGAAGTGATAGTGCCAATCGAAATAAATACGGAGTATCGAGAAATCAAGGTGTTTGATTTTATATTATGTTATGAATAAAATTAAACAAAATGTATGTAATAATGTTCTTTATATTTACAAATTTTTTGGTGTTAAAATCTTTTGTAAGGAATGAATAAAGCTTATTGAATTGAATTGAAAAGTACTTATAATAATTTAATTGAATTGAAGTTTATTCAATTCATTCAATTTGTATTCTGCGAAAAATTCAACCGGCTACTTAATTTGGTTAAAAAAATAAGTACAAGATACTCTTTCTGCCACTTTGCTCTATCCTGAACATCGTCGATGGGTGAACCATTTCCACGATAGCAACGCTGAAGAAAATCACTATCGGTTGCAGCAAAGTAGGTTTCTGACCATTTTGACCTTACGATCGAGGAAAAAGAACGTAGTTATTTTTATATATTAAAATACAGTACCTATGTAAACTAACTTAAGGTGGTTGCAGAGGGGTCAATTTTATACAAAACTTTGACGCACAATACGCGTAGACGGTATTAATATAAGTAACTTTGTATATATGTAAAAATAGTTTAGAAAATCTAGATGCCGCGTCACAAATAACATTTGCAATCTATAAAATAATTACGAAGATATAAAGCTTTGAAATTTTTCATACAAAATTTTAAAGCTTTATATTTTCGTAATTATATTATAAATTGCAAATATTATTTGTGACGCGCACAATACGCGTAGACGGAATTAATAAAAATAATATTTTATATATGGAAAAATAGTTTAGAAAATCTAGTTGCCGCGTTACTAATAACATTTGCAATTTATATTATAATTATTAAGATATTTATTTATGGTACATCAACAGCAACAATACACAACACTACACAACTTTCATCATTTTAAGATCACGACAATACATCAGTCACAAATATATATAATAATATTTAACTAGAATTTGACACTGAAATTTGACATTAATAATAATTTAATTTTATCTAATTGTATTTATATTGTTATTTGCATCTTATAACGTAATTTGCAATATTATAAGTTATTCATGGTTTACAATCAATTTATAATTAAAACAGATAATTAACAAAGGAATTAATGATACTAACAACTATGGATCCACAAATTAAATGAGTTGAATGAAATAAAATGTCACATTCCTTTGTGAAAAGCCAACACGTGTCCAAAAAGGCACGGATGGCAGTTCATAATGGAGTGTTAGTCCCGACATTGATGTATGGAAGTGAATCTTGGGTATGGCAGAAGACGCATGAAAGTAGGATTAACGCAGTGGAAATGCGCTCACTGAGAAGTATGTGTGGTGTGACTGTGATGGACAAATTGAAAAATAGTTTTATTAGAGAACGTTGTGGTTTGAAAGAGGATGTAGTGACAAAAATAGAGAAAGGTATGTTGAGATGGTTTGGTCATGTGGAAAGAATGGATGAGAGCAGATTGACGAGGGCAATCTATAAGGCAAGCGTAAGTGGAAATGTTGAAAGGGGACGGCCTAGACGTACATATACGAACCAAATTGGCGACGTGCTTAAAAAGGGCCAGGTCAGATCTACCCGTAACCGACGAGCATGCATGAAAGGACTTATGAATGTGGAGGAAGCTAGAGAGGTATGTCAGGATCGTAGCAGGTGGCGTTCCGTTGTCTCTGCCTACCCCAGTGGGAGACAGGCGTGAGAATATGTATGTATGTATGTATGTACTAATAGTAACAGATTTAATTTCAAAAATATATAACATATATCCGATATTATTAGAGGGGCACAAAATTAAATGTAAACAATATTTAAAGAAACAACTAAAAGACTGTATGCTAGGTTAACCTAATTTAATTTAATACAGCTTTGTTAATAACAAAGATATAGCATTTAAGTAAAAATGTGATTAACGAACGCAACGCCTACAAACTGCTCAGCAGTTTGGCGATATAAAAAATTGTAAACTTAACGTAAGATTCAGAAATAATAAATAATAAAAAAAAAAAAGATAATTTTCAATAGTGCTGATATTTATATATTACAATTATTTAAATTTACATTCTTAATAGTAAACTTAAATCTATTTAACGAGCCAAAAAAATATGTCTAGCTCATGTGTTTGAGAGTTTATGAAATTGTATTCCATGCTCATTCTGAAGAAGGGAGAATGTCTGAGAACATCGGTTCTGCTTAGTGGAGTACTAAAGATTCTGTTTGCGGGATACCTGGGAATATTATAGGGTACTGAAAACCTGATACGCTCCAAAACGCTCTCGCACCTAGTAAGACCATTTACACATTTGTGGAGGAAAACTAAATCGTGTAATATACGACGATCCCGCAAAGACTCCTATTTGAAATATGCTCTCCTGCGATGGTTTAAACTATAGATATAAACCCTTTAAAAATGTTGTATGAAAAATTTCAAAGCTTTATATCTTCAAAATTACTTTATAAATTGCAAATGTTAATTGTGACACAGCATCTAGATTTTCTAAACTATTTTTCTATATATACAAAGTTACTTATATTAGTACCGTCTACGCGTATTGTGCGTCAAAGTTTTGTATAAAATTGACCCCTCTGCAACCACTGTAAGGCAAACCTTTAAACCACGTACTCTACCCATCAACCTGAACAACTTTTACTATGTGAGCAAACAAAGATGCAATAAAAGTTTTTTTTTCTTTTTATTTATTTATGGGAGCAAACCTGTCAGAAAAAATATCAGCTGTTTCATACGTTTAAGCCGTGTACGCATTGCAGTTTAGTATGGAATAGCTGATTTTTTTGGCGCTGACAGATTTGCTTCCATAGTAAAAGTTGTTCAGGTTGATGGGTAGAGGTCAATGGTAGAGCACGAGGTTTAAAGGTTTGCCTTTAGTTAGTTTACATACTGCATATTGTTGTGTGAACGGAAAATAAGACATCCAGCTACCTATTGTTCACTCTGTCTACGTAAAAAAAGGAACCAACAGCATGAAATAATCAAAATTCAAGATAGCCCTAGCCAGTCCGACGATATGACTCAGCTGTCAAAACCGTGAATAGATTACACAGATCAATCTACTGCGGACGTGTGCTTACTTACATATTTATATACATGGTCTTATTTACCATAAATATAGGCCACATAAGCATAGATATGGTGTCGCACGTACAAACTTTAACTTTGCAATGGAACATTTTTTTCTCTCATGCATCGGACCATCACGGTCGATGCTCCGACTGAAAAATAGAATAGTTTGTAATAAAAAAAAATATTTGTGTTATGAGACCTTGCTTCATGCCAAATTTTATGATTCTAGGTCAACGGGAAGCACCTGCTTTTATTTATTTGCGATTATTAAAATTGTGACAAAAATGGCAGTAGGATCTTTTGATTGTGACTTTTTTACACCTCCAATGATCGTAGATCTTTGTACTGACTGGAGCTGACGTTGCTTAAAGCTCTATTCACATTACGACGGGCACATTTAAGGTTTAGGGATGGAATAATGTGTCAGGTGCCGACACGGGGCTAGCCTTTCAGTCATTTTACGGAGTTTTGTTAGGCAGGGTAAGGAGTGATTATTAATTGGACTTTGAAACTGTAACCGGCACCATTTAGTGACAATCTTAAAACATATAAAAAAATATTATTCTCTATGCAACATAGAAATCAAAATTGTGTGTCCCAGAAGGCTTTTAAATTAATTAATATTAATACCAATGCGCTCATTTGACTTAGATTTAACAATATACATTATTTTTGAGCAATAAAATAGGTATTGAAATTTAAAAATTGAGGTATTTATTAGAGAATACGAATGTATTTTTCAAAACCTTCTAAGTAGACAAAAATATTTACAGCATGTTTGAAGTTTGTATAATGGTAAAGCCTTGCATATTATGTGCAAAAAAAATTACCATCAGGTTTTTTAGAACGAGATAATATTTAAATTTTAAAATTGGAACTGTTGCTGACGTGATTATTTTTTAATTTTGGTACATTTCTAAGCTCAAATTGGCTCTTCAATATTATACCAAAAAAAAAGTGTCAATTATTAATTAGTCCCGGCTCAAACCGTAAAATGACTGGTCTATTCGGGCACAAAAACCTTATAATTTACAATACCTACACATAAATTAGTGTGGTGGACTAACGCTCATAGGGTAGACCTGGCCACCCTCCTTATGGGTAGTTCTCCTCCCTGCTCCCCTGCAGTGGGACCTATATTATAGGGTGATAATGATGATGAGACTTAGCTTAAAAACATCTAACATTATCTACCGCCAATGAGTAGCATTTCTCTGTAACATTTCCGTTCGACAACTCCTTTGTTCAGAATCTTCAGCAAACACTCATGGAAAGCCAAGTGTCGCCCTCAACCCATCTCTTTGAATACCTCAAGTACATCTCTACACTTGAGTAGACCTTGTTTAAGAGACCAGGATGTTTCTGGGGTGCTATTTCTGAATTTCACGTGCTCTGATTCGATTGACATGAGAACAGAGATGTTGGCAATGCCTAAAAGAAAGAGTAAAAGGTAAAGAACAGAGAGTGGATTATATGTTTTTAGAGTACACAGACAATACCTTTGCTAGCATCCTAGCAAAAACAGGGTCCTTCTTATTACGCTAACAATGTTTTAAGAGGATGACCAGGCCATCAAACTGAACAACTTTACCAACACGGAAATCGCAAAAAAAACCTACTGTCCCATTTTTTGTATGGAACAGCCAGGACAGGCACTGCGCGCCACCATCGGATAGAAGATTAAACGAACATTAGCAGCCACTATTCTTCCCTCTCTAGTTTATTACACACCAAGTATAATAATTTATCTTCCACATACTGGCTTTACCTGTTTCGGGCTGGTTGCAACCTCCTCTCTTTCCTCATCCTGACTGCGAAAACCCTACACTCCTGTCCTATCTACATGGCTCACTGGTGCCTCGGGCAGAAGATCGGTGTCTATATCGAGAACGCAAGTGCAGCATCAGCCCGGAGGGGTAGTTCGTGTGAACATAGTACTGTCATGTAAACGATTAAAAGGGGAATAGAGGTAATGTTCCAAGCCTAACTATAAGCTTGATTGCATGCATTGCGATACTCTGAGCCCACGAGTACCTCTACAGAGCAGTTGTATCGCTATCCCCCTCATATAGCTGTCATCTTTGCGTCCTTGCAGCAGTACTGCTGGCTGGTGAGTCAACAGAACGGAACGGAACGGAACAGCAGATTTCTTTTTTGTTTTCGTAGTTGGCGCCATGAAGAAAGTTGTTCAGTTTGACGATTGGTTGGTTGGCTGGTTTTGGTTTTAATAATAGTTTATTGGAAGTCATTTGACATGCTCTTTTGTATACAAAAAAGGAAATGCCATGGATCGCAAAATTGTTTTAATTGTTTGTTTTAGGTACATTAAAAATGTTTACGCTCCCCTACATTAAAAATGTTTGCATTGACAATAAGTGAATTTTTTTACCATATAAGAGGCCTATTTCTAGAAACGGATCAGTAATGCTATCATAAACTAATAAAGTCATTTCCTTATTATAATAGTAAATACCTTTAACCCCCTTAAACCCTCCCAAAACCACACAAATACAATCTACCCCTAAAATTTCCATTGTACAGTCTTGAGCAAACACTTGGGGAAAGCCAAGTGTCACCCTCAAACCGCAGGCTTAAGGGTACCTATACGTTTTGTAACCACTTCCAATATACAGGGCCGGATTTACCTGGACCCATAAAGGCCCTTTGTTAAGTAGATCTCGAGGCTTTGTAATAGTAGATTACACACCGAGGTTAGTATACAATTTTTCTCCTCAACGGAGGTGGAAAGCAGCAACTTCGTTTAGCGCAGCGGGACGAAAGTTGACGCTTTTTGCATCCGTCGGGGTGAAAAATAGTGTACTAACCTTGGGCAGTAAATAAGAAAGCCTCAGATCATATGTTTGTTAAAAAACTACATGAGATCTAAGACTTTTCTTACTTTTCTGCCCTCGGTGTGTAATCTACTATTACATACTTCCGAATGTTACTGACAACTGACTTTTCAACACTTTTGCTCTTAAAGTGGTTCTTATCACACCGCTTTTAGGTTCATAATACAGTTTATAAAACACGCATACGTTACATACTTTACATTTCCGTCTGCGCGCACATAACTTATTTGAACACAAGAGCACAGTGCGGGAAGAATGGAACCTGGGCACCATTTTTCAACGATATTTGTCTATATCTTTTTGTGAAATTTTGTTCATTTTTTTCCTTACAAGTGTGTTGAAAAACATCGTGTAAAATGCGTAAACGTTGGTCATTACAGTAGTTATTGTACCTACAAAAATTTTGGTTCAATGCACCTAATCTAAACTATTATAAAACAGAAGTGTGTCTGTACATTGAAGAAATTAACAAAAAAAAAGTAACATTATGGTTTTTAGGTGTCCCTGATGCCATATCACAATTTTTTTTATTTTTTGTCTGTATGTTTGTTTGTTTGTTTGAACGAGCATCAAGCGAAAACTATAAAATTTTGAAACATTTTGATGAAACTTTTATTGTTTGATAGCTTATGATTTGACTTAAAATCTGGTATATAATTTGTGCGGACATAGTCGCGGGTTAACGCTAGTAATTAAATAAAATTACACAATAAAGTCACCAACTAAAATACAAAAAGTAAGTATAAAACTAAACTAACATTCAAGCGATGCCAGCATGCTTTCTAAGACTCAGTTCTTGGACAGAGGGGCTCCTAAAAGTTTAGGGGGCCATATGCTGGGGCCTGTCTTGTCTCTATATGTATAATCCGACCCTGTGCATACCTCAAGGACTCCTCTCTGGTTGAAGTAGATCTTGCTATTTTCCTGACGCATTTTTTTGGGAAGTATACTCGACTTAGGAAAGTCCTTTTGAATTTGTGGCTTTTGCGTTGAAAGTTTTATACATTTTGTTGGGATCTGTACATTTTTAGTTAACGTAGTTACATACTGACCGTATTTCCTATCAGGGTGTTCAGAAAATAAGCTGAAAATACCTTTTTAGGATGCAAAAGCATTACTCTAATCGTAAAACTATTATTATGATACTTATATCAAGTAGGTGCATATATTATAAGAGATAAGTGTACTTTTCTGCAACAATCAGCAGCAAGGCTGATTCAGTGTTTATGGGGTGTAGAGCATCTCTGTGATGGGGATGGACTAGGTCTGCCTGCATAAATTCAGTCGGTTTAGGCGCTATAGACGTTTAAATGTCAGTAAAAAAATGAAATGATATTATTGTAGTGTGCACTGTAGCTATGTGAACCATTAGGAGATACAGCCGTTCAAGGGTCGGTCCTCTGAACGGCTGTAACTCCTAAACCGATTGATGAACCATGCCAGTTTTTTACTGTTCACATATCTACAGTGCATACTACAATAATATCATACGATCAGCCTTGCAGCTGATCCTTAATTTTTTACTGACCTTTAAACATCAGTAACTTCTAAACCGACTGGAGTTATGCAGGCAGACCTGGTCCATCCTCATCACAACAATGCTCTACACCCCATAAACACTGAATCAGCCTTGCAGCTGATGGTTGCAAAAAGTACACTAATCTCTTAGTCTAATAGATTATTTGTAAAAAATTGTTTGCTCTAATGTCATTATCCAGTGAGGCAACAAGGGAATACGTTTGTCTGGAAAAAACTGTACCCGCCTATCCACGTAACGTTCGGTCGGTGGGTCAAACCGCCTGAAAGTATTTTAATTGTCACGCAAGAATGCACACGTAACAAATATTGCCAAACATTTTATAACAGGCGCTTTATTTTTAACTTAATTACTTAGGTATTATTAAAAATAGCTTTGTTGAAATAATTCGGAGGCTTTTAATTTTAGTTTTATAGCAGTAAAGCAGTCAGTGTGCCTATTGTTTATTCATGTAATATTGCTGGATATAATGTTAAGGTGGTTTCAGTCCATACAAAAGACGGACGCACAATACGCGTAGACGGAATTAATAAAAGTAATATTTTATATATGGAAAATTATAGATGAAAAAAAATTGCAAAGATATAAAGCTTTCAAAATTTTGTATGAAAAATTTTCAAAGCTTTATATCTTCGTAATTATTTTATAAATTGCAAATGTTATTTGTGACGCGGCATCTGAATTTTCTAAACTATTTTTCCACATATACAAAGTTACTTATATTAATACCGTCTACGCGTATTGTGCGTCAAAGTTTTGTACAAAATAAAAAAAAATAAAAAAATTGACCCCTCTGCACCTTAAAGGCCAAAGCCGTCGTGGTTTACTTGTTAGTAGTCTAGGCAGTTTTTCGATCCCAAACTGGATTAAAATCGTGCCATATCCATGATTATTAAAAGTAATAAACAGGGTGTAACAAAATACCTTAGTAATACTTGGTGGTGGGAGGTGGTTTAGACCATCAAACTGAACAACTTTTACTATGGAGCCAACATCGAGAAAAAATAAAAAAAATCTGCTGTCCCATACATTTTAGTCGACTACCGACTCGGTACTGCAGTTTTGTATGGAACAGCAGATTTTTTTTATTTTTCTCGATGTTGGCTCCATAGTGAAAGTTGTTCAGTTTGATGGTCTAAACCACCTCCTTAAGTACCAATTACTAGGGTGTTTTGTTACACCCTGTAGACACTATTAACTACAGTTGCATTACTTTACGGGTGTTTGTAAATTGAAATTGAAATTGAAACAGATTTATTGTCACAGTAAAAAAATTCTACAGCATCATTTCATCTAAACACATTAAATGAAATATGACCTTAAACATTTATAAATACAAACAAAGGGGCAAAGGACAAAGGGGCTAGGCTTCAGCGTTTGCTGGTAGTGTGTTAAAACCCACTGACCAGCACTGTTTTTCAGCATAACCCCATGGTACTGAACAACATCCCCAAGAAAGAAACCTATAGGGAATTAGCATAAAAAATTTGGACTTTACATAGCTTACTATAAACTGTACTGTAAACGCAATCAGCTGATCGAACGTTTATATGAAATATTGATTTTTTTGGCTATTTCTCTTTTGTTGCATGTTGTTCATATAGAATAGTAATATTTAAAGGATTGGTTAAGACCATCAAGTTAAATTTCTCTAAAAATTTAACCCTAGATTAAGAATCAGTTTGAAATTGTAGAATAGGTGCTGCTACCAGGCTGTGAAACCAGCTCTAGTGTTTTTTTTTTTAATACCTTACATTCTAATTCGTAACTAATTATAACGCTTTTTTTTTTTTTGCAGCTATGAAGTTTTTATTAACGGTATAGGTATTTACAATTACAACATTATGTACAACTTATGGCTGAAATTAAAAATAAAAATAACAACAAATAAAGTAGGCGAAGAAAAAATGAGCCACTATATCGAGCACGACTTCCGTTCGACTTACACTAAACAGATGACGTGCTCGAGGCCACCGTCCTGCAGGAGGGTGCCCAGGACGCTGGCTCCGTTACCTCGTTGGATGGCAATGGATATTCGTTGCCCGAGATACGCGCCAGCCCTTCGGTCACCGGACACCTTAATCAAGCGCGACAACAACTCTTTGAAGAGCTGTCGAGCGTCCGGCCCCCACGGCCCCAGGGTATCTACACCGAATAGCGCAAGAATGTAGCCGTCACCCAGGGTGGCATATGTGCGCCGCTTGAGACCCTCTGCAGCAGCCGCCGCCGCGCCCGCTCTTAGAGAAGTGGCAGGGAGGTGTGAGGGCGCCACAGTGTCGACACACGTAGCGTCCCACACCAGGGGTCTGTCATTCCTCCAAGGAATGACGGTCATACCGTCGGGTCTCCTGCCATCGTCTCGTGTTATTTATTTACACATATCATAGACTTTTTTTGACACTTTTTTAAGGGGTTGACCAGGAGTGCGATTTTTGAAACTCATTTATTGAACTCAGCAGTTGAAAATGTCAATATTACTATGGAGATATTATGCATCTTTCTACTGCTGATTTGACATTAAAAAATCATACTCCAGGAGTGCGATTATTGAAAGTCAAATCAGCAGTAGAAAGTGGCGTATCTCCATACATTTTCATCTGCTGAGTTCAACGTATGAGATTCAAAAGTCGCACTCCAGACCATCATACTGAACAACTTTCTCTTTGTCACCAAAATGAAAATCGCGAAAAAAAAATCAACTGTCCCATACATTTGGCTCCAGTAGTTTTGCAGTTTGGTATGGAACATCAGATTTTTTATCTCGATTTCGATTTTGGTCCAATAAAAAAAGTTGTTCAGTTTGACGGTCTGATCATTCCCTTAAAATAGTGTCAGCATATTAAGAAGGACCCTGTATCTAAAGGTACTTAAATAAGAAACCAAAACAAACCAAAATTCTATTCCAACCTTAGAGTCGTTGCCATTTTGAACGAATTAATAAAAATGTGATATTCAATAATAGAATCCCTATCTTAAAACACTTATTATGTGACGTCATAATAGTAATAACGACATTATTCTCCCCAGAATTCTCGTGGACCACCTTGCTGACCCACATAAAAGTTTCAGAACCACTGTCCTACAACAAGACATTGAAATCTCCGGGCGAAACGAAAATGTTATCTCAAAAACAGATAACACTTTTAGATAAAAAACATCTCACTAAACGAGATAACAGCGCAACGATAAATTTATAGCAAAATAAGTTCAATGCCGTTTAAAAAATATGATCTCTAACACGAAATAAACTCTAAAAGCGAGAACACTAAAGATCATTTTAGAACCACAGCTATTTTTTAATTACAATGACCACTGACCTGCTTGACTATCAATCTCGCAACCCGAGGACTTGCAAATGTTACGAATCCATAGCACTTGGACACTCCAGCTCTATCGTAAATAACCCTGGCCGCTGTCACAGTCGCGAACCCAGAAAAGAACTTCCATAGATCTTCATCTGTGGTCGTCAGAGAAAATCCACCAACGAAGATTCTATTGTGTATCACTGTTCCAAATTTCGGCGCATCTGATGGTGGCAACGTGTCATCCGTGTCTTCTTCAGGAGAGTTTAACAAAGCCTTCAATTTTTCATGAGGATCAGCGCTTTTTCTATTATTCGCGGCATTCTCTTCGACCATGTGGGCGCAGCTGGCCGATTCACTCCGTATATACCTTTTCACTTCCATTTTTAAACGATTTTTTTTTAAAACATGATCCCTTGTTTACTTAACTAAAACATCTAGCGACAACTAAACCACTATTGCTCACGAAAAAACAAGATGTACTGGTGAAAGAACAACGGGGGAATATCGATTTGACCAAAATGGGTTTACGCGTGCGTTCTGATGCGCTGTACGCCACAGGCGGGCTTCAGGAAGCAAGGTGGATCTTACTATGCTAAGATTATAGTGTTTGGTTAAGAGATTTCGTAGATATGCACTAAAAATAGTATTTGAGCTATTGTCACTCGCTATTTTTAATAGTCGAGGGATGTAGGTCATTCGTTTAGTTTAGTTTCGATTTAATGGTTCGTATCTAGGTTTTAGTTTGGTAAGTTTTGTTTGGTATAGATGGCGGGGCTAATCGAAGCGCTATTTTGAACCTTATGGGCTTGTAATAAATTGGGAAAGATGCAACAATGTTTATTCCCAAGGTAGGTTACCTACTTACCTCAAGAACATAGGTAATATATTTTCATTATGTAAATTTTAATATTAAAGAACAATATTATTTTACTTATTATCGAGGTAATATTCGTAAGTAAGTAAATAAATTATTCGCTCCTTAGTACTTACTTTGTTTAAAAGTTTTATACTAGTTCTACCTCTCGCTCTTAATCTTTCGCCCACGGCTCACTCGAGCCCATCCAAAAACCTAAGGAAAAGCACATCAATCACTAAAAGATGCATACATTTACCAATTAATCAAGCCCGTTTTGGCATACATTGCTTTGTTTGATCGCAGCATTTTAAAAATAGAGAGATCAAAGCAAGCGATGTATGCCAAATTGGTCCTGAATAATTGGGAAATATGCTTAATTGAATTTTATGATGCGGTATGGTAGGTAGATATCTACTATCACAAAACCACAACACTTTTCACTTTTCACCACTTTTATTCTCAGCGCCTCGTTTCGTACGTGTAAAATACCTATAGGTACACAGATAATATCGCAAAGTCTACAATTGCAAACCAAGAACTTTTCTATACTTAAACTTTTTCCTTTGTCATTTTAATAACTGGCATTAGGTAACATATGTACGCACGGCGACACATCAAGCTATACAAAACCAACATAAGCTGGCCGCACGACGTTAACGTTACTCGACCTACGCGCGGCCAGCTTATGTTGGTTTTGTATAGCTTGATGTGTCGCCGTGTGTACCTACCTACTGTTATTTTCATGTAATTTCGTAGGTAGGTAGTATGTGTGCACTGGAGGCCTAAGTTACTTTGGACACCTGGCTAAAATGACTGGGTTAACCACACAAAATATTAACTTACAAAAATTGGTTTTTCTCCGGGACATTTAGCGCGGGACCGACTCACACTTCGCCGTTTTTATGATTGTTTGTTTTTTTTTCACACCAAGTTTGACGCTTGCATGTATTACCGTTTTTACGATAGAGCGAGAAAAATATGTTGACAAAAACTAGTTTCTTGTATGATTAGGGGGGCCTAACGTTAAACTTTTTGACATTTTTATTATTTGTTAGCAAATCCGCCGTAATAATGCATAATTATCTGTGGACGGACAAACAGACGGACGGACAACGTAGGTTACGTAGGCTTATTAACAGGGTCCCGTTTTCACTCTTTGGGTACGGAACCCTAAAATTTACAAATAGTACATACTGCTAGCATGCCACCCTCGACAAAGCGTTTAAAATAGTAAAATGTCATGCGCGCTCTTTCTGGCTTACGTAAAATAATAAAGATGGCGGCACATCTCGATTTTTGTCGTTTTCTCGGGGGTGGCATGCGAGGCCTACTGAGCATATCGCTACACGACAAATTATGCCCAAAAGGCTAGCAGCAGCGTTCCCCCTCTGGATAGCGAGCGAGACAGATTTTTTTTGCCAGAATGCTGCCAGCTCTGTGGCCAATTAAAATGAGGGATTTTCCAAAAGCAAAAAAAGTAAATTAGTTAGTTCCTAATTTCTCGATAGATGGCGTTGACCAAAGAGGGGTCCAATAGGTATGAGCAAATATATTAATCAATATTAATGGTAAAAATACACAGTACAAACCCTTTCTTACTGTTGTTGGTTTATTATTTAGCTATCTCGGTGTTATTGTCCGTCAACGATGAATAGAGTTTAGGACGTGGCTGTATGGGCTACGTATCCGTTTTCAATATATGAAAAATAAACGAGAAACAATAACAAACTACAAAAACCTAACAGAAACTGAGAATTTCAATAAAAATAAACCGGAAATATTTAAATCGTACGTCAGATTCCGTGAATGAAAAGCAAAACCATAGACGAAAAATTTCGCTCTTTATTAGCAAAGCAATTTCAATATTCTTTATATTGAAAAGTGAAGTGACCAATTTAAATATTGTTCATAATATTATTCAAAATCGATACGAAGCCCATACAGCCAAGTCTGATAGTTTATTCGTTTTGACAGACAATAAATAAATAATAAATAACGCTCACAGGTACATACTTTGTAATGATCCCAAGTAAGCTTTAGGCTTTTTGTTATGGGAACCATTCAACAACGGCACAAACATATATTCTATTCTATTCTATTTTTATTTAATGGCGTCCGATGCGTTATCACAATGGTGCCAATGTCCCGTTATGTGGAGAGTACACGTAGGAAAATGATTAGTAGCATTTCTGCCAATGTCAAGTAGTTTATTATAATCTCAAGTTAACGTTTTATAGTTAAAACACAAAAGAGTGTACAAAATGGCGGAGCCACGTGCAAGCCTAACAGATGCCAATACGCACGCGTCTGACCTCCCCCAGACTTGCAGCGCGACTCCCACAAACATTATAGCATCCATGACCGAACCGGGACTCGAAGATAGGACCCTGGTTTGACAGTCCGGCGTGGCAATCATTACACCAACCGGGTCGTCAATAACACCCAGATTGGTAATAACTTGTACTGTGTATTTTTAGTATTAATATTAATTAATATATTTGCTCATACCTATTGGACCCCTCTCTGGTCAACGCCATCTATTGAGAAATTAGGAACTAACTTTTTTTTTCTCCTGGAAAATCCCTCATTATAGGTCTTACACTTACTACCTTATATTTTGATATTGAATTTCTACAATCTAAAATTCGAAATCAAAAGTGCATTTTATTTATCCGAAAGAGTTTTAACAACCAAATGATGAATTTTATTAAACAAAATACATCACTCATATTCACAACAGGCTTCGTCATAGGTATATACATCACTCACATCCACAACAGGCTTCGTCAAAGGAAGTACATCACTCAGATCCACAACTCGTTTCGTCAATAAATACATCCTGAATATCTGCAACAAGCTTCGTCAGGGGGGACCTACAACCTATAAACCTCCTCCAAAGCCTCTCCCTGGGGTACGGTTCCAAGAACGCTGGCAGCATTCCCCCTCTGTATCGCCAAGCTTATGCGCTGACGAAGGTAACTGCCAGCCCTCTTATCACCAGTGGTCTCTATAAGGCGTGCTGAAATCTCTTTTATAAGCTGTTTTGCATCGGGTCCCCACGGTCCCAGGGTCTCCACTCCCATCTAAAATTCTAATTATTCAGACCATTATCTTCTACCTTACTATATTTTACTCGATGAGCTTTCTTCTTCTTCAGTTCTTCTGTTATAAGATTAATTACCTGGGTACTCTCCCACAAGGACCGAACCTGCACCACATCCTAGGTTAGTTTAGTTTTAAGTCTCTTTAATTTTAATTTTATTTAATGTTACTATTTTATGGATCTTTCGAAATACCAAAGCACTTATTTTAATTAGATTTAACAATGCAAATAAAGCCTTAAAAACGTGCAAGGTTAATTTGATGATAATGACGATAGTCTATTTCGACTATTGTAGTTACTACTTAGACATCCGCCGCCGCCGCCGGCGTTTGCTGATCTATAGAAAAAGCAGTCAGGCACGCAGGATTACATTATTAAATAGCGGCTGCATTCTAATGCGCCTACGGATTTCTAAATCGGTGCAAAATGGACCAAAATAGTGATTCCAGTGCGTGTTTTATATTAGACAAATGGTTATAAAGGCAAGAACCTTAAGCCGTGAAATAAGTGCAGCCAGTTTTTTTTAAATTACAGGCGCTTTATTGATTTCAAGGATTATTCATTTTAAAACAAAAATTTACGTTCCATTTATTTTTGTAATAGTATTACAAGCGATATTAAGTAATTGCGGAGCAGATTAACGCAAAGAGTTATTATTAAAGTCATATATTATTGATATTTGGAATGTAAGTCATTGTAACTCTAACATTCTTAGCAAAAGATAGTGTGTTTTCATATTTTTAACCTAAAATCCAGTTAAACATTTTACACTTAGTTGCAGAAATGCTCATTAAAGGTAATCATCCATTAAATCTCTTGCTGGTCGCCTGCTTTATTAGGTATGTCAACAAATCAAAAAGTGACAGCAAGAGATTTAATGGAGGATTATCTTTAATGATCATTTCTGCAACTGAGTGCTTAAAATTTTTGAGTGTTTTAATTTTTGGCTGTAGTTTTCTTTTGATTTTGAGAATGTGAATCGTAAATACTCCTGCTCTTTTAAAATTTGACATGGCAACACAGCAAAAATAATTAAAAAGTAAATTGTCATTCTGTCCATAGATTAATATGTATATTGGATATAGATAGATAACTCGCCTTGAATTTTAGGACGTCCTAATTGCGTTGCCGCTTATTAGCACTAGGGGGCGCCACATTATGAAATAAATTGAAAAAGACGGCCGGCCGACACGAGGATCGAACCTTAGCTACCCGGATCGTAAGCCGGTTGTCTAGACCGCTAGACCAACAAGACAGTGATTGATATGGGCGAAATCTCTCACTACTACAGCGCAACGCGTGAGGTCTAGTGCGCTGTTACTCCGATATGAACCCTATTTCAACACATAGTGCTTCAAAACATAACCGATAGATGGCGGAAGTTGTCTATGGAAAATCAGCGTTCCACTTAGTTTGTACTAAGATAACATAGCATGATTCTGTCCTGTCCTGTCACTGTCAAATTGTCAATGTCAAATGAATGTATTGTGTTGCGCTCGGCGAAGTTTCACAAATAGGTATTTTTTATTGTGTTCCTTGTTTTAACTTTCTTTAAAATCACAATTAATTAGTTTATCAACAACTAAACTGTACTAAAATAAAAGTTTACGATACTACATAAAGTAAACTAACACAAACAATTAGTTTCAAAGAATCAAAGTGCAGTGATGTGAAATTAGATTAGTTTTTAGTCGTAAATAAACAGTCGGTGAGTATTTTACTGATGCTATGACCTACATTATATATCTATTATGTTGACGGAAGTGTTTTACCGCTAAAATTTTACTTTCTCCAATGAAAATGTGATATTTTCCGACTATATTTTTTCATTAGTGTTCAATGTACCCACAAGACAGTAAAGAAAGTTAGGATGACAATACAGCCAATAGGTGTAGGTACGCAAATAAATAGACCGGTTTAGCAAGAGCTTGCATAATGTTAAAGGATGCTACTATTGCACTTTGTGCACTTAAAATACATTCATACTTGTTGCACACTACATTGTAATCTTTTTTTTTTATTCTAATTTTATTTAGGGACTTTTTTTCAATTCAATTCATTTATTTTACTGCAGATCATAGATCCATAGTGTTAGTAACAATGACTTAAAATTATGTTAGTGACATATTTTTTTTTTCCACTTATTTAACATTAACAAAAGGGGGCCTAGAGTCTCTATGCAGGCTGTTCCAATGCCCTATGATGGGATACTGGAGCCGCTCTGCAATGGCCTCGAGGAGGGTGTTTGTGCTGCCCCATACCCTACGCAGCAGGGAGGCGGCTCATTTTCGTATGATGGCTGCAAAGCTATCCACTCGCGCCGCAAACATGCCCAATGCGCTGCATAAGCGAGGCAGCCCCAACAACATCGCGCAGCGCACTGAGCGGTTTCTGCGTGTAACTGACCCACAGGCTGCACGTGAAGAACGACTGGCAATATGCCTTGAATAACGTTACTTTAACATCTTTAGTACATCGTGCAAACCTGCGGGCAAGCATATTCACCCTCATCGCCAGCGCCCTGCGCTCCCGCTCTATATTTTGTACCTATTGTACATGTTAGTCCCATCGTACCCTTTTACTCGTATATACATAAATAAATATATAAGACTTACAACTATTTATTGAGACACTGATGAGTTAACAAAGGTGAACAGGCTCCTTGCAGCCTCCGACTCCGGTGATGCCGGCATTGCAGTTTAGTTTGGAACAGCAAATTTTTTTGTTGATCTGTTAGGTTTGCTCCCATAGTAAAAGTTGTTCAGTTTGATGGGTAAACTCTTAGTTTAAAAGGATGCTAATGATATCAATTTCACCCTGTATAAGTAGGGACTTAGTAAGCATCCCCTTTGCATACCGTTATTATGTTTTATTTATATAAGACTGTGTGACAATACAATTTCGAAAAATCCATCCCGCGTAAAATCTATATTCCAAATTTCATGTTTCTATCTAAAAAAAAATCAGTTGTTGCATACATTTGTCGAGTAGGTACTGGAGTTTAGTATGGAACAGGAGATTTTTTTGTTGCTCCAATCGGTTTGCTTCCATAGTAAAAGTTGTTCAGTTTGATGGGTAAACTCTTAGTTTAAAAGGATGCTAATGATATCAATTTCACCCTGTATAAGTAGGGACTTAGTAAGCATCCCCTTTGCATACCGTTATTATGTTTTATTTATATAAGACTGTGTGACAATACAATTTCGAAAAATCCATCCCGCGTAAAATCTATATTCCAAATTTCATGTTTCTATCTAAAAAAAAATCAGTTGTTGCATACATTTGAGTCGAGTAGGTACTGGAGTTTAGTATGGAACAGGAGATTTTTTTGTTGCTCCAATCGGTTTGCTTCCATAGTAAAAGTTGTTCAGTTTGATGGGTAAACTCTTAGTTTAAAAGGATGCTAATGATATCAATTTCACCCTGTATAAGTAGGGACTTAGTTAGCATCCCCTTTGCGTGATGCTCGTTCAAACAAACAGACAGACAAAAAATCCAAAAATTGGTGATATGGAATCAGGGACACCTAAAAACCATATCGTAACTTTTTTTGTTAATATCTTCAATGTACAGACAAACTTTCTGTTACAGTTTTATAATAGTTTTGATGAAAATGAATCCATATCTCCCTTGGCCAATACGATCGGAAACGGCTGGACCAATTGCGATAAAACTTTGGTGGGTTGATGTGCACATGCCAGAGAAGGTTTATAAACAAAAAAATGGCGCAGTGTGTGTCGGGAAAAACTGATTCTGAGGCGGTAAGAAGTTCGCCGAGTCAGCTAGTCTAAACTATTATAAAACTGTAACAGGAAGTTTGTCTGTACATTGAAGATATTAACAAAAAAAAGTTACGATATGGTTTTTAGGTATCCCTGATTCCATATCACCAATTTTTAGATTTTTTGTCTGTCTGTTTGTTTGTTTGTGTGTTTGTTTGTTAGAAAGAGCGTCACGCAAAACTCGTTTCTTATAAAATTCAAACAATTAAAATTTAGGAGGGTTACGCCCTACAACGTTAGAGAACACCAGAGTTATTGATGGTCTAAACCACCCCCTTAAATGTTTATTTGTATTTTTCTAATACTTTGTATATATATATATAGGTCAGATAAAAACCTTTCTCATTTAAAAACAATAAACAATAAATGAATAAATAAACTCCAGGGTTATAAACATTGTCGCTTGTTTACTATCCTGGTCAAGGTGCTTGTCCTTTAGGTTATCTGTTCATGTCTTGACCTTAACTATATTGTATGAGCGTTAACCCGCGACTTTGTCCGCACAAATTATATACCAGATTTTAAGTCAGATAATAAGCTATCAAACAAAAAAAGTTTCATCAAAATCGGTTCAGTAGTTTTTGCGTGATGCTCGTTCGAACAAACAAACACACAAACAAACAGACAGACAAAAAATCCAAAAATTGGTGATATGGAATCAGGGATACCTAAAAACCATATCATAACTTTTTTTTTGTTAATATTTTCAATGTACAGACAAACTTCCTGTTACAGTTTTTAACAGTTTAGATTAGACAAGCTTGTCAATAGGAAACTTGCATGTTACATCTAAAAAAGTTACAATCTATACTTATACAGGATCCTTCTTAAATGCTGACACTTTTTTAAGAGGATGATCAGACCTTGAAGCTGAACAACTTTCTCTACGGCACCAACATCGAAATAGAAAAAATAAAATCAGCTGTTCCATACCGAAAAAAAAATTTGTTATTTCAAACTGCAAACCTACTTGATCCAAATGTATGGGACATCTGATTTTTATGTGTGATTTTGATGTTGGTCCCATAGAGAAAGTTGTTCAGTTTGATGGTCTGATCATCCCTTTAATAAAGTGTCAGCATATTAAGAAGGATCCTATATAAAAGAGTGCAGTGTTTGACTGACAGACAACACAGCCTAAACTGCTGAAGATAGAAACATGAAACTTGGAATATAGATTCTATGGAGGATGGATTTTTCGAAATTATAATGTCACACAAACGAAGTCGCGGGTAAAACCTATTATAATAATTATGCTTTGACTACTTATATAGGGAATAGTTACGTGTGTAATTCTACTAACAAACATTTCTGCCACTTTTTGCGGGGGGCGAGGTAACATGAAATCCGCAGCTTTGGATTTTATTCCCATAACTTTAGATTCTAATTTTGAACGTTAAAAATCATGAAAAGTAGTCTCGTGTGAACCCCAAACGTTCTAAGTTCGAAATTAAAATAATGGAATAATAAATTTCGATAGGGTATAAAATTGAATGTAAATGCACATGATTAATTGATCTTATACCATGGCAGAAGGGAAATGCTACCGCAAGGCTAGTCCTTATAATAATTCGTAGAATTACACGCGTAACTAGTCCATATACAATGAGTTAATGAATAAGCGCAAAACCTTATAATAATATAATAATATTTATTTATATGCCGTAGTGGTCCAGTGGCGAGTAACCTTGCCTGCAGTGCAGGAGGCGATGGTTCGATCCCCGTCCGGGCCGACTCGTACCAATGAGTTTTTCGGAATTTATGTACGATTTGTAACACCACTGGCTTTTCGGTGAAGGAAAACATTGAGAGGAAACCTGCATGCTTTAATTTCGAGGCATGTATTGTACCTACTGTCCATTACAAGTGGCGACGGGCTCACTCCCCGTCACACTGGGCAGAGTTTCGGTACTATAGTGAAACGTGGATGTTCTGAGGTTGCACAATATCTCTGACTACCCCCTCGGGGATTATAGTCGTGAGCATATGCTATGCTATGCTAATATTTATTTAAATTCAGACAACAAAATGATTCATGTGTTAGTAACAGTACACCCCAACTGATTTATAACAAAACTAGCTTTTGCCCGCGACTTCGTCTGCGTAGACATGTAATTTTGTCTAATGTCTCGTCTAAGGTCATGAAGGTCATGGTCCGAACCAAGTCTAGGAATCCTGGCATGTAACATTAGAATGGCGATTAAGGAATGGGCTGATAAAAGACACAGGCTAGAATGCTCTGGCCTCTCGGGTCTGCAACACTGCAGGAAATTCATCAGCAATCTTCTTATTATCGTGTGGGCAAAGCCCTGGTGTCAGAGTATAATAGCAATATAACACCACGAATCCCACAGTTCATACTGAACAACAGCAGGAGCAAAGCTCGTGCCATCGTCGGAGCCCTCACCGGGCACTACGCAACAGGCACGATAAAGCTCACTCTAGATCCCGGTTGCCGAGCGTGTGGAGAGGAGGAGGAAACCATGGAACATTTGTACTGTGTGACTGCGATGTCTTGGTGGGTAAACGTATGTGACTCCTGAGAGATGGTTATTCATTACAGGTTTCTTACCCTGAACGCTATTGCCTCCTTCATTTTCCAAGTTTTTCAAGGATGAAGAAAATAATATGTAGGGTTCAATACAAAAGATACCATTGTGTCGAAGTGTTGCTGGCTTGCCATTTCCCATAATAAGATAAGAAAGTCATGAACTTAAGCTAAATCAAAATCAGAAAGTACCCCAAGTAATTCTGTAGGTATCAGATTTAAAAGTCGTTCACTGGATCCATCACTTTAATTTTTCTACTGTTCGTCGTTTATTAGTTTTTTATTTATTTCGAGCAGCATAATAATCATCTTACGACCCACTGCGGGTCACAGACCTCCACTCACGTATAAACGTTAGAGGATACTCTACCACGCGGGCTACTGTAAAATGGTGAAGGCAAGAGCTAAAACGATAATATTATAGCAAGCTAATGGTCAATTTGCTAAAAAAGATTTTCAATTATGTAAGTAGCTACATTACCGACCTGTGGTGTTATATTATAAGGAACTTTAAGATACGTAGGTACCTTTTTATACGTTGTGGTAGAATGATGTTCTATAGTTAAGTTGCACAAGCCCTCAAAAAATCATAATTGAGACCGAAAATCAAACAAAACAAAAATTTGGCAAGAATTACTGCAACAAAATTCGTCCTTTCTGTAAAATAAGGTTATCATTTCGTAGCATTGGCTCAGATTGGACTCAGACAATCAATATACTTACAACGATGTATTACAACGATAATATAATCAACTAAATTTGTAAGCTCTTGCTATAGCTAGGTTTTTGAATTAATAATTGTAGCACACTTGCTTTAAAAAACTCCCAACGCCATCTATTAAAATGAAAACAATACTACGATAAAATTTTTGAACACTTGATTTTTAATATTTGACGACCCGGTTGGTGTAATGGTTACGTCGCCGGACTGCCAAACCAGGGTCCTGGGTTCGAAACCCGGTTCGGTCATGGATGTTATAAATGTTTGTGCCGTTGTTGTATGGTTTCTATAATAAAAAGCCCATAGTGCTTGCTTGGAATCATAACAATGTTCCTGTAAGCGTTATTTATTTAATTATTTTTCTAATTCAGCCGGTAAGTAACTATACAATCAAATCTGTAAGACCGAATATCTGAGATGTCTTGAGCGTGAATTGAGTATGGTACTTGCTTCAAAAAAACACGCAACGCCATCTATTAAGATGAAAACAATACTACGATAAAATTATGAACACCAACTTTAGAAAAGGTTAAAAGAAAGAGGATTTTTAGTATTTGCCGACCCGGTTGGTGTAATGGTTACCATGCCAGACTGCCAAACCAGAGTCCTGGGTTCGAGTCCCGGTTCGGTCTTGGATGTTATATGTTTATGCCGTTGTTGTATGGTTTCCACAATAAAAAGCCTATAAAGCTTGCTTGGGATAATTAAAATAATGTTTGTGCCTGTGAGCGTTATTTATTTATTTGTTTTTTGTGTGGGGCCGATCTGCCCACGCCAAGCTGGTGGATACCGGCACTAAACAAAACGTGTCGGATTATAACTGGTTGCTTGAAACCGGCTCCAGTACAGTTGCTTTACCCACTGGCTGGCATAGCGCCCCCAGATGTAAGTAGGGCTGTGGCAGGTTCCTCAGAGAGAGCCCAAATGGTGGATGACACACGACATCCCATGCATGGCTTTATTCCTGCGCCGCAAAGGCTGCCAAGCCGACGCAGCTTTATGAAGTGTGTCGACCCCCTGAATACTGGCCCAGCGCAAGCAAGGTGTACTCTATGGCGACAAAAAGTGTCCCTCCCAACTCCATTTGTGTCGCCGTCTGAGAGCCTCACGCCTAGACATGACTTGCCTTGGGCGACCTGGAAGTCTTTAAACCGACTTCGAACCCAGGTCGGTCGCAGTAAGGACAACATGGTCAGGTGGGGATACTCGGATGCGCAAAATGTGACTTGCTTGTGTGGAACTCCACAAACGATGGCCCATCTCACATCGTGCCCTGCGTGCCCTAACATCTGCACGCAGGAGGAGCTCATGACTGCTAGCGACACGACGGTGCAGTATCGGTTGCCCGATTCTGGCAAGCTACTATTTAGCGACTTTGTTCAGAATTTGAAGTCGACACGATAAGAAGAAGATTATTTTTCCAATTCGCCAAGTACCTATACAATCAAATCTGTAAAACCGAATTTTTTGTGTTGATGATAGAACCACAAACATAATATTAATATTAGTGAGATACCTGGTAGGATGGTAGGATTAAAATTAGAAAAAAGCCAAAATAAAACATCCTGCGCTAATATTAGACCTGATATGATCTCAAGATATTATTATGATTGAAGGTCAGGCCCTTAACATATCAAGCCTAACTGCTTCTGTCTAATCCGGTGAAAAATGGATATAGTCGTTGAATGTATTTAAAAAAAAATAAAAAAAACATTCTCGACCAAGAATCGAACCTCCACCTCATGCACGAAAATCTAACCATATACCAAATATACTACACAGCTGTTGTCAAAACTGTTGAAAAAAGTAAATAATTTTTTATCACTGCAATCTACACAAATGCATCTGTCAGCGTCAAATTGGCGCTAGTGAGCATAGAATAAAAACGTGGTACATGTTTCAGCATGATAAAACATTGTAATTTATCCCACAGGAACCCATTGCTAGGATAAAAAGTATCCTATATCCAGAACACATTCTATCTGCGTGCCAAATTTCATCAAAATCCATTCAGCCGTTTATGCGTGATTGCGCCACAAACATACAACATTACAACTTTACAAACATCGTCACAAACTTTCACGTTTATAATATTAGTGAGATTATTAGTTCTTCTTCGTAACGGCATTTTTCATTATTGAAAACAATCAAGTGGACTGGCAGATACAAAATTATTTTTTAAGTATGATTATCACTGAACGGAACGCGTCGGGGCGCATTATATATATATTACTTTATTTTTTATATATTTAACTTAATATGCTGACACTTTTTTAAGAGGATGATCAGACCATCAAACAGCTTTCTCTATGGGACTGACATCGATATCGCGAAAAAAAATCTTCTGCCCCATACATTTATGTAGAGTAGGATTGCAGTTTTGTATGGAACAGTTGATTTTTTTTCGTGATTTTGACTTTGGTCCCATACAGAAAGTTGTTCAGTATGATGGTCTGATCATACCCTTAAAAAACTGTCTGCATATAAGAAGGACCATATACATCTTGCAATCCGGTCAGATGCGTGCAAAATCGGTGACGGTCGCATTCCACTGCAACGTCGCCTGGTCAGCACTCGCTGTCAATTTGCGTGCATTTGAAACAACGGCTGAGGTGCACGTATGCGCCTGGATTCCAGCGAATAATTTCGTCCGGAAGGACGTAGTCGGCTATTGCCGAATGTTACATTAATTTATGTAAAGCTCATATCAAGCGACAGTCCGCAGGGCGGTGGCAGGTTCCTCAGAGAGAGCCCAAATGGTGGACGACACTCGACACGAACGGACTACAAACTTTGAGTCAAGATAACTTTAGAACTAAACATTTAAAAGGAAATCACAGATATTGGTTTCTAGATTGTTTTAAAACCATTCATTTTTTACTTCAATTACTAAATGTTCAAACTAAGCTTCGTTTTGTATGGAGCGCCGTAGAAAAATGCGCAAAATGCACGGCGGCACATCGCATCGGCGGCATAAAAAACCGACCCTTATTAATTTGTTAGAGTTGTTCGTTTGTATTTTAGTAATAATTTACGGTATTTCAAAATAGTTCCTTACCTGTCTTGTAATTGCTTTAAAATATTAGCTATTATCCAGTCTTGCGTAACTGTGTGATTACACCGTAAATAAAAACATTCCGAATTAAAAATCGAGTTTTAGACATCTTTCGGCGCTGATTTGAAATCATGATTATATTCTTTGTTTGAAATTGGCGTGCAGTTTTTTTTTTTAATAATTACTCCTGCTTTGTTTGCACTGTAATTCTACAAAATGTCAAGAAATTTGTAATTCGAATCTTGTTTTCTTGTGGCCAGTACTAAGGGTTTTTTGTTATGTAAAGGTTTTCTCCATGGAGTTTGAAAGATTTTATAGCCAAAAAGAAAAACAATGTTATACCGGTGCAGTCATCAGCACTGGACAATGATAAAATTTATAATTATTGGTATTTATTTTGTAATTTATTGTTATTTTCGTTATTTATAAATCAAACAGTCTTCAGAATTAGCTTACTTTATTACAAGTCTTTTAATTTTAATTAGTGTTACTTAGTTGAAATTGAAATGGTACCGTACATTGGTTGCACTTGCGGTTATATGTTTATATCTCCGGCTCCCGTCAACGTAGCGAGATAAATTATATACCAGATTTTAAGTCAGATCATAAGCTATCAAACAAAAAAAGTTTCATCAAAATCGGTTCAGTAGTTCTTGCGTGATACTCGTTCAAACAAACAAACAAACAAACAAATAAACAAACAAACAAACACACAAACAAACAGACAGACAAAAAATCCAAAAATTGGTGAAATGGAATCAGGGACACCTAAAAACCATATCGTAACTTTTTTTTTGTTAATATCTTCAATGTACAGACAAACGTTCTGCTACAGTTTTATAATAGTTTAGATTAGATAATTAGATTGAAACAATAATTTCATTATTTTGATAGTATGCTGTATATTACATTACATTATACTGAGATTTTAAAAGTTTGTATTTGATATGTAGATGACACGATTGTATCAAGACCTCCGCTTCCAAGTACCTAGTAGACAAAGTTGTATTACGTTATGCAACACAACCTGCCCACCAAACAATTTCTACTCTACACGTGTTTCGCTCCACCAAGGAGCATCCTCAGGAGTTAGACCGACGAACGTTCGAAACAGAGTTGTTACTCCGCCGAGCGTCCGACACCGAGTCACGAGTCGAGTAACAACTCTGTTTCGAACGTTCGTCGGTCTAACTACTGAGGATGCTCCTTGGTGGAGCGAAACACGTGTAGAGTAGAAATTGTTTGGTGGGCAGGTTGTGTTGCATAACGTAATACAACTTTGTCTACTAGGTACTTGGAAGCGGAGGTCTTGATACAATCGTGTCATCTACATATTAGTCATGGATTTCCGCAAAGTAACGCCTGATTCAATTAATTAGTTTGTATTTGGTTTTCTGTCATACAGTTATTTTCTTCGATGGTTTTTGACATTGTTGTATAGTTGTATTACTTTTATACGTACAATTTTTTTTTTTTTTTGTTTAACATAACTCTAATATCTAATTATTACCATTTATTGTTTTGTTCGAATCTTGGCCATGAATTTATAATTTGTGTAAGATATTGTAATGTTAATTTAATACTAGAATTAGCATCTCTGACATGATCGTAAATAATAGGCATACAAATGATTGAGTACCTGACTCCCAATGTCGGAGAACCGTGTATTGGGAGGTAGTTTCTTCCTGTTACAATATGTAGGTATAAACCAACTAAAATAAATAAACCCACTTCAAGAAAGGAGGAGGTTACTCAATTCGACCTTATATACAGGGTGTCCGGTAAGTAAGGGATAACCCTGTACCTGCTGATAGAGCACCTCAAATCCGTTCAGAAAATGGATGTCCAGTAAAAGTGCCACGGTTTTCAAGATATTTGGACTTTTAATTTTTTATTGGAATTTAGGACCTGTGTCACTCTTTTGACCGCCATGGCCACAAAAGAAGAGATTTTTGCTGTAGGATTTTTGATTAACATTCTCGAAAAAAATCTTAAAGTCAACATTAAACTTTTTCCGCAATTTTCACCCAAGTTCGAGCATGTGTGGTCTAAAAAAAATGTATCAAGACTAGGGTGGCCAACTTTCTCAAAAGTTGCTTATTTAATGCAGATTTCAAAATAGTATCATACATGCACTGTCCATTACAAGTGGCGACGGGCTCACTCCCCGTCACACCGGACAGAGTTTCGGTACTACTAGTGAAACGTGGATGTTCTGAGGTTTCAGAATATCTCCGACTACCCCCTCGGGAAATATAGTCGTGAGCATATGCTTATAATACATCCTATTTGTTTCTTTAGAACTAGAGATATTTCTATTGAAACTGAAAACGAGCTAGTTCTGCTAAAACGAAAGTTTATTTAAAATCAGTTCAATACCTGGTTCTGTTGAATAGCAGGCGCGAGACACTTCTGATGCGAACGAAAAAGTCATCGGCAGCAATTTTTTTTTTTTTGAAGGTGGTTCAATAAGCTATTATTTACATTCCTAATAGTTAAAAAAAATGCGTCATGCCAAAAAAAAAAACTTTTCTTTCTTTCTTTATCTTGTTTTGACGAAGAATGTTGCTGATTTATTTATTTCGTGTAAGTATTCTTTTTATTGACGACGCTTCCTATATTTTTGTGATTAATCTTAATGATTTAATGAATAAATTATTTTATTTATTTATCTTTATCTCCGTTTCCTTCGTTTGTATGAAGCCGCCCTGTACCTGTCTCTTTTACGGCCGTAGTCTAGTAAACAGGCTGCTAACTCGAAAATTGTCCGTCTACGTTTTTAATTGAAATCATTGAAGTTTAGGTATAGTGCACTCAACAGCAATGCATAAGTAACTCAGTATCACAATGTGCGCAGGCGTTAACCTCTCGTCGACGAGATAACTGGCTTGATGAATTTACTATTTTAATCTGCAGTAGTAAATAAGAAGCTTGCGATATCAAAATACCTACCGAGCTGCAATGAGCGATTTTTTTTAAATTTAGTTCCTAAAAAACTCGACAGATGGCATGTTTATCGCTCCATAGAGACGTTCGCGAGATCCTGTCAATTAATGTCAAGACTGTGCCTGGATTTTTTTTAAAGACCAAGGGATCGAACCCGTACAACCATATCAGATGTAAAAAGTTTCATATTTTCGATTAAAATGATTCATAAATAATGAAAGATTCAATCAAAAGATCCGTTGGCATATTTTTGATCATCTTTTCCGTCTTCATTATTTTAAAGAAACACTTTTTGAAATGTTGACATTTATTCGCATAGACCGTAGCGCCATCTATCGATCCCCTAGAAAACCAAAAGAAAAACGCTCATTCGAGGTGAAAAAACATTTGTCGTTCCAGAAAACGACCTCTTGCGCATAGTGGCGCAATCCTACTCGATTAAATTATTTAATTATTATTTAAATGCATGAGACAATTGTTTTTGATTTCGTTTTTGCTGGTCCCATAGAGAAAGTTGTTCAGTTTGATAGTTTAAAGCTGATGTAGATAACACATTTGAATTCACAACTTGTATAGGCCACTTGTGCCAGGTACTAATGGTTCAGTGTATTGAGTTTTCACGGTATGACGCAAAAACTAAACAAACAAATGCGCATGATTCATTGATCACGTCATCTTCTAATAATCGCCAGTTATTCCCCGCACTCGGTTCCATGCTATTTATTAATAGCTGTAGGCATGATATATGCCACACAGATTATCTGGTCCTATTAAGGCCGGCTTAGACCAAACTTTGATTTTTTTTTAAGAGTAACTATACAAGGAACAATTTTACTCTTGTTATTTACTCCGAAATAACTTCATTTGTGCTCTACCACACTAAACCCATACTAAAAGAACGAATGTATAATCCACCTACAGAAAGAGGTCATTGTATCAGTACGTATTGCAATGTGAGGTATCACTGAAAGTGAGAAATCACTAAATCTAGTGAAAAAGTCTCTGAAAGCGGCAACACTCCATACGGAATGTAATTCCGAATTAGGTTTATTCCGGATGTATGTGGTAGGCCTACGACAGTAATCCATCTTCATACAATGGTACCAAACGCGGCTTGTATGTGTGCTCGCCAGACTCGCCAGTACGTACGACGATATCTCAGGCAGCCAAGGCAGCGTCGGACGGGGCTACGTACGCGGAGATATTGTCAGTGTGTGCGTGCTACGAGGCTTACGCCGCGTTTGGTACCATTGTATGATGGATTACTGTCTTATACTGTCATCATCAGCTCAGCCGATAGACGTCCACTGCTGGACATAGGCCTCCCCCAAGGATCGCCATAACGACCGGTCCTGCGCTGCCCTCATCCAACGGGTTCCCGCCGCCTTCACCAGGTCGTCGGTCCACCGTGTGGGGTAGGCCCCCCACACGCTGCGCTTTCCGGTACGCGGTCGCCACTCGAGAACTTTTCGGCCCCATCGGCCATCGGTTCTGCGAGCAATGTGCCCCGCCCACTGCTACTTTAGTTTGGCAGTTCTTTGGGCTATGTCAGTTACTCTGGTTCTTCTGCGGATCTCTTCATTTCTGATTCGATCTCGCAGGGCAACTCCGAGCATAGCCCTCTCCATTGCCCTTTGGGTGACTTTCAGCCTTTTAAACGAGGCCTTGAGTGAACGACCACGTCTCTGTTCCATATGTCTTCACTGGCAACACAATCTCAGTCTTATACTGTGGCTTGACCTTTTATGAAGCTGTTTTTCTGTTAGGATATCTATTCGGTGTCAAGGCACACTTTGAGTTGGTAACTGAGCAACCGGTGATAGTTTGAATAGCCTCTCATGCTATTTCTATGGACCAACTGCTTGTATTAAAATGTTATTCTTTCTTGTTTACAGAGTAGAATCACATGATAAATCATTGTGGAATCCAAGATGGCGGGTGGGTGCGCGTGGTCGCGGAAAGTGGGACAGCGAGCGCGCAGCCTTCGCGGGTTGGTGAAGGACACACAACGTGCGCTAGATGATGTCTCTAATATTTTGCAGATCGGTGAGTTTGGTACTTGATATTAACGGTGATAGTGCACTTTCGTTGTTTAGTTTAAGATTTCTTTTTACCATTGGTTTTGTAATCGAAAGATGTTATGTTTTAAGAATATACAGGGTGACATTGATATGATTAGCATCATTTTAAACTAAGAGTTTACCCATCAAACTGAACAACTTTTACTATGGGAGCAAAAAATTAGCTGTCGCATACATTTGAGTCGAGTTTGGCTCCTCCCCCCCCCCCCCCCCCCCCATAGTAAAAGCTGTTCAGTTTTATGGGTCGACTCTTAGTTTAAAAGGATGCTAACGATGTCAATTTCAACCTGTATAAACTATATTCTAAGACTGGGGGGGGGGCACAAATGCCCCGTCGGCACTATACTAGAGGTGGCAAATTTGGGAAAAATATAGATTGATTGAGCTCTGTCTGTAACCAATAATTCGTAGTGCAGAGAAAAGTCGAGCTCGCTTCGTTCGCTTTAAGTGTCTGTCTGAGTAGCCTTGCGGTAGCATTTCCCCTCTGCCACGGTATAAGAACAATTGATCATGTGAATTTACATTCAATTTTATACCAGCGACAGCCTATTATTGCGAAACAATAACTTCGAACTTAGAACGTTTGGGGTTCACACGAGACTAATTTTCATGATTTTTAACAATCAAAATTATAATCTAAAGTTATGGTGAATAAAATCCAAAGTAGCGGATTTTATATTACCTCGCAACCCGCAAAAAGTGGCAGAAATGTTTGTTAGTAGAATTACACGCGTAAGTAGTCCCTATATAAGTAGTCAAAGACCTACACAGTTATAATCCTAAAGAGCTCTGTCCACAGCTAAGACGTGGTGCTTAAAATTCCGAGCTTGCTTCGCTCGATTCATAGCTTTTACTTAGGTTACTTTGCACACATTTTGTACGTAAAAAGCTCTGGTCCTGTACCTGGTCTTTCGATCTTCGATATATCGCGACCATTTCGGTCCGAACTTCATTGTTATAGAGACTACAATAGAACGAAAACGTTCACGCAATTGTGAAGTTGAGGAAATCGCTTTTTAGTGATAAGACCCCCTGTTTTTGTGCCTTTTGTATTTCCTGATGGTTTGCTCTCTGTATACTATTTTATATGGTGTTAAATAAATTATAATTGATTGATTGAAGTTTGAATGTCCGGGTGGAGGCCCTGGCTCCAACCGATTCGCATTGAGGAGAAAAAGTTTCTATTTTTGCATGGATAAACCAAAAGATATAACCCTAATAGTTGTCTTACAAAATTTTGAGCTCGCTCTGTTAGTAAGGGTCGGTAAAACAGAAACCTACGCTACACCACTGATCTTTTTCTTATCGTGTGGGCAGAGCCCTCTGTTGTCAGAGTTTTCTCAGACCGCCTTACGGCCTCTGACGTGGTTTTTATTTAACGACTACTACCACCAGAGATAGTAGCCGGGACCAACGGCTTAACGTGCCATCCGAAGCACGGAATCATTTTTCTTTTCAGACAAACAGGTGATTCAGCCTGCAATGTCCTAACCAACTGGGGAAAAACGCACAAAGTGAGATATCACTAGGTGTCCCCCTTAGGAATCCAACCCACGACCTCCGTGTCGAGAGTCAATGCTCTTAACCATTAGACCACGGAGGCAGCTGAGAGAGTAGACACCACTGATGATGATGGTTCGTATGACCGGATCTCGTAATGTCGGCAGATGGGTCGGTGCCGGCGGCGGTGCAGCAGATAGGCGGGTGGTCGGGGCGCGGCGCGGTGCTGGTGGTGGCGGGGCGCAGCGCGGCGGCGCGCGCGCGGCTGCTGCACGCGCTGCTCGGCGCCAGGCTGCTGCCCGACCCGCCCCCTAGCGGCTGCCGATGGGTATGGCGAGCTGCTTTCTTGAGTTTCCGAGATAATTTTGATCCAGCGTCATTCCAGGGTAGAGAGTGAACGAGCACTGGAGAATATTTTCAGAAAAATATTATATGATAATGATATGATATGAAACATGGAATTATGTGTATTTTAGGACCCTAGCTGTACCTACCCGACTAAAATGTATGATATACTAACCAATAGATGCCAATCCTTACAAGCATCGAAACAAGAAAATGTGTCATGGCGGTCGGTAATGTTCTTCTGTATTTCATCGCTTGTAAGGCAGTCTATTCTCCAGGTACAGACAATACCTATGCCACCTTATAATTACAAAAAAAATGGAAAATTGTAGGTTTGATATTATAGAGGTGCTACTTGGGAATGTTCCTCCATTGAAAAGGGAAGATCTTCCACCAGACTATGTGTGAAGCCTGGGGACCGGCCGTGGTCCAACAGTTCTTAGTTGGACCTTGTATATGTAACGAATCTCTGTGATTATTTCTCTTGTGCGATATATGTCTTGCATTCGATTGTGAACCTTATTTGTAGTAGGTTACGAGTTTCGTATTCACGGTGAACGTTGTCTTTTGTGGAGCATATTTCCGAGAGCGACGGTATCGCCATCTGTTAGCATCTTTGCTTTAACTTGTGGGTGCTGACATCTGTAGCAAGTCCCCACAATATATTTACCATTTACATCTATGCTTAGCTCAGGATCCAATACGGCAGCTCGAAAGCAGTTCACCTGACCCTCGGCAACTCAGAGTTCGAGCTGGTCGAGGAACTGGAGTGCAATAAGAAACCCTGGGACACTCTGCCCGTTGAGGTTTGTACATTATTTTATTTGCTTTGTACAACTTTGCCTCGAGAGCACCTACTGATCCACAGAAAAAAATCAATATAGAACGGTGATGTGCGCGGGGCGCGCGTGCCAACATTAAGCAATAAATTACTTTTCAACACACTTGCTCATAAAATGGCCCTTATTTCACCGCAATGCCTAATTGCATGCATAATGACACCTATAATTAAACTGTGACTTTTTCATTACTTCACAAGTGAGTTATAGGTTTTTTTTATTGGTTGAGTTCAAGAAGTTTAGATAGTAGGTATCTAAACTTCTTGGTTGAGTTCTTGAGTTGCTTTGTTCTTAAAAAAGTTTCGATACAAAAAAGATCATATTCAATAGTACAAATAAATTCTCTAAATAAACTTTTTATTTACCAAATAAAATGATTTTTTATTATTATTTTCTTCACAAGTGTGTTGAAAAACGTCGTATGATACACGTGTGTATTGATGATTACCGTCCTCGGCTCTCTTAAGACCCTCGCCTACGGCTCGGGTCTTAATGGCGCCTCAGCGGTAATCACCAACATTACACACTTGTACCATAATGTACTATAATTTGCCATACGTTTACTCATTACGCACTGAGTTGCGCTACGATAAACATCGGTGACAAATCAGAGAAAATTTGTTAGGTTTATTTTTATTATTAATTTTTTTTTTAATTAGTGACATTTCATTAGTCTCGGTTTAAAGTTAACGCCGTCAAAATTGGCCATGTAAAATTTACTCTCAACTTCATAGATTAGTGGTTGGAAAAGGCAAAATCAGTTTACTCTAGATTAACTGCGGCGACTTAGGCCGGATTCGACCAAACTTTGATTTATAAAAGAGTAACTATACAAGGAACAATTTAACTCTAAGCGTTTACTCCCAAATAACTTCATTTGTCTTCTACTACACTAAACCCATACTAAAAGATCGAATGTATAATCCACCTAAAGAAAGAGGTCGTTGTATCCGTACTTATTGCATTGTGAGGTTATACAGTTTTAATTTGTTAGGTTTCTTTTTTCTTGAATTTTTTTAATTATGTGACATTGAAATTTCATTAGTTTTGGTATAAGCTTTACACCTTCAAAATTGGCCGTGTAAAATTAACTCTCACCTTATTCATAGATTAGGGTTGGTAAAACGCAAAATCAGTTTACTCTAGTAGTAGTAACCGACGACTTAATCTATGAATAAAATTTACTCGCGTTTGGTCGAATCGGGCCTTAATCTAATAATAAAATTTACTCTCATTTGGTCGAATTCGGCTTAATTGTCATGTTTTTTTTTCAGGACCTAATCCGTCAAGACCAAACGGATCTATCAACGATACTGGAAGTCGAACTCAACAATTCATTCCTCAAAGACGGCCTCAAAATAATAGTACCTCCCGACATCGACACAGACCCTGGCAACGAAAACTACGCGACATTGAAACAAAAACACTCAGAATTATACGCTAAAAGAGATATAATACTAAGAAATTTCAACCCAATATATTTATACGCTATAGATAGAATAGGTAAGATTATTATTTTGTTGCCTTTGTAATTTCTCAGCTTGCGCTGGTATTTTTGTTATGCAATTTACGGGACAAATCCAAGATCGCCACATCGCTGCCGTTGCGGCGGGAACGTCAACGACCTCGGCCACCATGGCCTCTCCTGTCAGTGCAGTGCTGGCCGTCTCCCACGCCATGCCAGCTTGAATGACATCATCCGCCGGGCCCTTGTCAGCGTCAACGTGCCGGCCATACTTGAGCCAAGGGGCCTTGCACGAGACGATGGCAGGAGACTCAACGGTATGACCGTCATTCCTTGGAGGAATGGCAGACCCCTGGTGTGGGACGCTACGTGTGTCGACACTGTGGCGCCCTCACACCTCCCTGCCACTTCTCTAAGAGCGGGCGCGGCGGCGGCTGCTGCAGAGGGTCTCAAGCGGCGCACATATGCCACCCTGGGTGACGGCTACATTCTTGCGCCATTCGGTGTAGATACCCTGGGGCCGTGGGGGCCTACGCCCGACAGCTCTTCAAAGAGTTGTCGTCGCGCTTGATTGAGGTGTCCGGTGACCGAAGGGCTGGCGCGTATCTCGGGCAACAAATATCCATTGCCATCCATCGAGGTAACGCAGCCAGCGTCCTGGGCACCCTCCCGCAGGACGGTGGCCTCGAGCACGTCTTCTGTTTAGTGTAAGTCGAACGGAAGTCGTGCTCGATATAGTGGCTCATTTTTTCTTCGCCTACTTTATTTGTTTTTATTTTTATTTTTAATTTTAGCCATAAGTTGTACATAATGTTGTAATTGTAAATACTTTTAACTAATAAAAAAAAAAACAAAGCCAAGTAAATGACATATTAGGAAATACTTATATCAGGTCTAACAAAATTAGCTGAAACAATTTTAAAGGGATGCTTAGACCATCAAACTGAACAACTTTCTCTATGGGACCAATATCGAAATCGCGAAAAAAAATCTGCTGTCCCATACATTTAGGTCGAGTACGATTGTATGGAACAGCTGATGTTTTTTTTTCGATTTCGATATTGGTCCCATATAGAAAGTTGTTCAGTTTGATGGTCTGATCATCCCCTTAAAATAGTTTCAACTAGTTTCGTTAGACCATATATATTCTTAGATCAGTGGCATCTTCTACTTGTAAAAACTTTCTTACGATTCGATATGTATTCAGTATGGCAGCTTTTTCGAGTTGTGTATAAATGCTTGGTTTCAAATCAATGAGCTTTAAACTATGGTGGAGGTGTTTTGGTATTACGCCGGTGGTTGATAGAACTATGGGGACCATGTAGACTTTCTCCTAATTCCAGATTCTTGTGACTTCGTCTTGGAGATCTGTGTATTTATGTATTATTTTATTTTATTTTATTTTCTTGGGAAGACCAACAGCTGTTGACACAATACAAAATATGGATGGCTAACAGAAAGCCTCCGCTGATAGAAACATAATTAAAAAAAAACAAAGCAGAGCTGACACTAAATATACAAAGTGGACAACAAAAAGATAACGAACGTATTCAAGTTACAACAATCGACTGAATAAGAAGCAGTCTTCCTCGAAATAAAACTAATTACAAAGCAACATCATTAAACGTAACAATAAACACTTATAAAGCCAATTCACTTGCTAAAAAATCTACGACTTAGCGCATTCCTCGCTGACGCCACGCTAGTGCAGAAGATATCAAAGTCAAAATCTTTAGATAGAATGTTAAAGTTGTTGCCCGCTCGTGGCACAAACGCTTTTTGTCTATAGTTAGTGGAGCAGGATGGAAAGGCTATTATTCTTATATTATTATTATTCAAACTATTTATTTCCATAAGAGGATAGGCGGGTACTTTTATCCATGCAAACGTATTCCCCTGTTTCCTCCCTTGGTAATGACACTAGAGCAAATATTTATTAACAATACAATCTATGCCACCTCTGCCATGTCCCTATGTTTTGCTTTTTTCAATAAATTAATTTCTATAGAAACTGGGAGCCTTCGAAAAACATGAAAATTTGCTCAATTTTTCCACTGTGTTCAAAAATCTAGTAAGCAAATTTGACGAATATAAACAAAAAAGTTAAATATACAGGACAGCCAAAGTTTTTCTTATATTATTATTGAAATAATTATTAAAATCGGTTTAGTTTTGGAAGAGAAATCAGGGGAATATGGAACCGTCGTTCTTTTTAATTATGTAGTTAAAATCAGTCCGCGCTGCTGTTGCCATTTTCGCACTGGTAGCTCGGTTGCTCGGGAACAGCGCGACAGCAATAGATCTGTTAAATACCTTTTCTTTTTTTTCTAGCCTATTTCATCCCAAAGGTCCAAAGTAACTGCCTTTGCCCAAGAGTTAAATACCTATTCTTCAAATTTCTTGCACACCGTCTATCCTCGTATTATATATTAATTATATTATTAACTATTATTACAACTCACATGCAATACAATATTTCAGATATATTTATCATTATGCAATTTGTATAATTTATACAATTTAAACTGAAGGGGAAAATATACGAAACCGGCCGTCATGTATGGTTCGGAGTGTTAGGCCGCTAAAGTGTCGGATGGAAAAACGAATGAATGCAGCTGAGATGCGAGTTGTTGAGATGGATGTGTGGTGTTACAGTACGACCAGGAAAATAATTCCGTTCGTCAATCTTTGCGCAATCGTTCGCGCAGAGCAGGACCGAGTCCCCGACAAAACCCGAAGCCATTTAGTAATCAAAGAGTGCAAAGACGGATAGCAGCGAAAAGGGCGCTAAAACAAATAAGCCAATAGCGTAAACCTACCTTAAACGGATTGAAGGTGGCGCTTACTGACTGGTGAATATAATTTCGCGCGGTATTAAAATTTGTCAACTGCGCAGGTACAGCGGTAAGACTTATAAACCTGGTACTACTGTACTAGAATGGACAGGATTAGGAATAAGTATATTAGAGGAAGCTTGAAAGCAGCGGCAGTAACCGAGAAACTGCGCAATATCAGATTATTGTGGTATGGGCATTGGGCATGATACAAAATTGTTTTTAAGGCATGGTTCATTACGATCTCAGGATTACTTTAAAACAGTTTTCAAAAAAAGGTCTATATCAATAATTTGAGCGCCGGTGGCGGAGAGGTATGGACACCCAATTATGGGGGTCCGGGTTCAAATCAGCAGGGAGGACATGCCATGTACCAATGAGTTTTTCAAACTTATGTACGTAATACCGACTGCTCTCAAACGGTGAAGGAAAACATAATCTGCATACACTGAAGAAGAAATTCTGATGTGTATGTGAAGTTTACCAATCCGCATTGGACACGCGCGGTGGAATAATGCCCATACACCCTCCCTGAGGGTAGGCCTGTGCCCTGCAGTGGGACGTTTATAAGCTGATGATGATGATGATGATCAATAATTTATAAGTTTTGTGTGTGTTAAGTATATTTAAATTATTAATTAATAATTTTTGCAGGTAAGAGTATATTCAGTGAAAACATATCGTGTTCGAAAATGGAAACTTCTAGAAGCGAAGAGGAGTTTTGGACCACTTTTAATTTGTATTATATGACGAGGATAGGGAGAGAGAATGAGGGGGTCGCGGAGAGTGAAAAGTGTGAAAGGACAAACGTTTGGCGGGGAAGTGAACCTTCGGTCTTTACATCTGAGGTATGTATTTGCTTATAATATTTAAAAAAAAGTCCAGTAGTCTTGAATTCTTTTAAGTAATATTGAAGCGACTTCAACAGTCAGTTTGTTCTTTTCAGTTTTTATTTAAAGTTCACTTTCTAGGCAGACGGGTTTTTTGATTTTTTAAATTTATTTTTTTATTTTACACTTTTTAGTTTTTTCAACATTAAATTGTTATAGATCCTAAATAGTAATTCCTAATGAAAAATGATAAAGAAACCTAATGATTTTCAAATTCTTATTCAATGATACCCCACTCAACATAGTTTGTCAACTTAAAATTTTTTTATTTCCACAATATGGCGTCTGGTTGGTGCCATTAATTATATTTTGATTACTGTCATGTCTTTAGTGACAGTCGCAAGATTAAGACAAATCGATTGACGTAAGAATCATCAAAATCGGCCAACGCGTTTGGTCTCTAGAGTGCCACAGAGCGAGGAACAAATTTACATAGGTACACTCCTTTGCGTCGCTCAGTTGGGTAATAATAAAGAGCTAAGAGATAACTAAAAGGGCCTACACACGACACAATCTGACCTATCATCATCGTCATTCTCTTGCCCATTTCCCATTACTTGACCTATAATGGACAATATTTCATTTAAGGAATGGTACCGAAATTCGAAAAACATTTTGAGATTATGTCCTAAAAAGCTGTCGTCCAGTGTCACTTAGGGTCAAGTAGAGAGAAAGGGGGGTCTAAACAAAAGTCGCTTCGATTTCGAGGCATGTATTGTATTGTACCCACTGTCCGTTACAAGAGTGACGGGCTCACTACCCGTCACACTGGACAGAGTTTCGGTACTACTAGTGAAACGCGGGTGTTCTGAGGTTTAAGAATATCTCTGACTCGAGGAAAATAGTCGTGAGCATATTATGCTTATGCTAAATAAAAAAAGGACAAAAAATGTTGTCTTAAATTCCTACTTTATGACGATGCAATACAAGAGAGCCTCAGTTCAGTAGTCCCTGGATGGAAGAATTATAAAATTGAGCATATTTCTCATGAATTTTGAGTTCTAAGTTCAAATCTTTCTATATTAATAAAACAAACAAACAACATCAGGGACCTAGGACGACGCTTAAAAGAAAAAGGCTGCGACACTCGTTCCGGCTCGTTTCTGGTACAAAGAATATCTTTGGCCATACAACGAAGAAACTCAGCCTCTATAATGGGCACATTTCCGACGGGGGACAACTCCCAAGCTTCAATGGTCGATTTACTTTAACCCTGTTTTTTGTTGTTGTGTAGGCTCATACCAATTATTATTTAGTTTAGGATAAAACAAATAATTAGTTAATTCGATTACTATAATATTTCTAACTTTACAGAACTGCCTAGACCTTCACCAAATAAAAGAAATAAACGCAAACTCGCAGATCTTCTTCGTTCTCTTCTCCGACAGCACGGCCATAGAAGAGATCAGAAGAGAAGGTGACGAAGCCACCGAGTCAACAGAAGTCTACAGGACTGAGGAGTTGCCCGAGTCCGACCAGGGGCTGGTTCACGATGGTGTCCGAAGGTATGTGTAGGAATTACGTCAATCAAGATTCTGATCTACCCAGAGATGGATTTGATTTTACTGTTGCATACTATTTTCAGCTCTGTTTGAATGTAATTAGGTTGATATTTTACTTTGGATTTGTTGTTTTATAATCATTAATCACACCAAGTTTGACGCTTGTATGTATTTCAGTTTTGAAGATAGAGCAAAACGACAAAACATGTTTCTTGTATGGTGACCCCCCATAAGTTTTGACTCCCCATTAAAAATGCTTGAGCACCGTCTTGTCAAAAAAGAAGGTACAATTGGACCTATTTGATAAACCAGGTCACAGGCCAGCTTGAAAACTACCCACCCTTCTCCAACAAGAGACACTGGACCCGCGTGGTGCGGTATGACCCAATCCCAACCACTCTCATACGCGCGGCAGCCTCTGTCATGCCGTGGAATATGTGTAAAGCAGGGTTCGAAGTGCTAATTATACGTTAATAATTATCTTGATAATTAAAAAATGTCACGACCTGAGTATCTGATCATGATCCGATCATAGTGCACTGCCTTACGGTCAAAAAAGGCTGTAAAAGTTCACTTCCGGATACCAGCACCAAATTTTAGTATGTTGTTAGGTATGTTCTCTAGACCCCAAAACTGCCGGGAGACAGTCTTTGAGGTGTCAGGGTCTTCAGTTATGACGTCATTAATTTGTGTATGGGATTTAAAAAAAATGTTCTGAAACCTATCGTGTGGGGTATCAAATGAAAGGGCTTCATGAGCCGGTTCTAAAAATATACTACACCATTACCTGTCAGCCACTTTAAAAATAAAACTAAAAATTATTTACGACTTATAATATCCTCATATCAAACGTCAATAAGGCAATTTCAAAAATGTTTGTTTACTATATTTTTTTTCATTAAATATGTGGTGGCTCAATCCACTACCGCCTCCGCCACCACTCATGCGCTTACACCACGCAGAGGAATCAGGTGATCGTGATTCGTGACGTAACATCACGCCACCCGACGCGGGGAAGCGGCTATCGTTCCTGCCGCAGGTGGGGCACACGGCAGGGCACGACGCTCCATGATTGGTGGTTGGACGACTGCACGGCGGACGACCAATGTGATGGCGCGAGCCTGGAGGTGGTGAAGCCCACAGCGAACCAAAAGCGGTCTACAGTTACACAGTAGACCCGCAGGGATTCCTCTAGCATCAGCTTTCGCGATTCCCTTGCGATACCTATAAAGTGTAAGAGGGTAAGCAGGCCTCTTCAAATATAAAGTTGAAAAATAATAAAAAACTTATAAAAAATAGTAAACATAAACATTTTTGAAATTGCCTTATTGATGTTTGATATGAGGATATTATAAGTTGTTCAGCGTATGTTTTAGACAAATTTATTCAGCGGTTTCCTACCTGGAGGAGCCCAAACTTGTTATGTTTTGAAAATAATTTTTGGATTTTTTTAAAACAATTGGCTGAAAGGTAGTTGTAGTATATTTTTAGAACCGGCTCATGGAGCCCTTTCATTCTTTCATTTCACACGATAGGTTTCAGAACAACTTTTCCAGTTATGACGTGATCGTCATAACTGGAGACCCTGACACCTTAGTGACTGTCTCGCGGTAATTTTGGCGTCTAGAGAACATACCTAACAACATACAAAAATTTGGTGCTGGTATCCGGAAGCGAACTTTATTTTCATTAAGGCAATGCACTATCACGATTTGCGAAAAAAGAAGCTCACAATCACTAAATAATTATTCTCACTGTTTTCTGTGGTTTTTCTCAATTATTTAATTGAAAATGCAGAAGACTGTGAGCTGGTTGGTCTGGATGCACATGTATTAAAACAGAAACAGCAATTTTAGAACTTTTAATATTACTCAAAACTAAGAATCAGCTTTGATAATTATCATGATAATTATCAAAGAAAATTATTATCTCGATAATTTCGAACCCTGGTATAAAGTGGTCACTTATTTTTTTTAATTATTTATTTCCTTTATTATACAAAGATAGTTTTAACATTATTATTTCATCCAGTTAGATGAAAACCTGTTATGATGATGTTATGGTGTAATAAGAAATGAAATAAATAAGTTAATCTTTCTTTCTTACAGACAGACACCAGAGGAGAGCATACACGCAGCCATAGAGAACAGAAGACTGTACGAAGAACAAATAACTTTCATGAACGATCTACTCGACCAGTGGGAACTGATGTGTGAGTTACAATACTTTATTTGTGCGCGCCAGAACTAGGATCCCATTTAAATATATTGGACATTGTCACACAAATTATCTAGTTACATTTAAAGTACCAGAATCTAGCTTGGACTTGTATTATGATGACTAGACAACGATATACAATACAAATATAGATACAAACATCCATGACTCTGGTACAAATACTCATATTCATCATGCAAATATTTGTCCATTACAGGATTCGAACCCATATACTAGATGATTTTTAAATCATTTTCCAAATTTTCAGTAGTGATTCAGACCATCAAACTGAACAACTTTCTCTACGACCAAGATTGAACTAAAAAATCTACTGTTCCTTACAAAACTCCAATTCCTTTTAGGTACAGCAGAAATTTTCCTCGCGATTCCGCTATTGGTCCCATATACCCTCAATCTGCCTGTAAGAGAATAGTAACAGAGTGGCTATTAGATCTGGACTATGACTCAACCGAAGCATTCCTGATCCCACCATCGTAATGAGTTCTCGATCCATTTATACCTATCCATAGTATACCCATGCATTTCTATGTTTTCCTTCCATCCCAAAAAAACCATCGAACACTATTATACACACACATTCAATCACACACACACACGTACACGCACTCCTTTATAGGCTCATTTAGGATATAAATACATACACTCATAATAACATTTACCGTGTCTTTTCTGATCACCCCGAAAGGGTTTATGGTCGTTACATTAAGATCCTTACATATCTACCTTGTAAGCAAGTACCAATTTATTTCTGGAGGCATTGCTAATTTTCTAGGCACTTCAATTGGAATTAATAGTGATCCTTGTACGTGTCTCGGAATCCTTAAATGAATCATGTTGTAAGAGGGCCTGGTGATCTGTCAGATGGGTCTCGTTACCTAATACGGACACCAGTCTCTCACAAAGGTAACAAATGAGTACATACAACTCACAAAATTGTGTTTATTTTAATTAGAATAAGAACCTTTGTGTAGAGATAATAAACGATTATTTAATTTATTTATTTAACACGTTCCGGGGCAGTGTACGAGACACAATAGAACTTTTATTGTTATCACGTCTATAGCCGGTCACTGTCCCGGAACGTGTTAATAGAAAGTTATTCAGTTTAATGGTCTAGTTATCCCCTTAGAAAACCATCAGCATTTTCTGAATCCTACATGCGTCCATCTACAGGATGTAACAAAACAGCCTAGTAATATTTCAAGGGGTGATTTAGATCATCCAACTGAACAACTTTCACTATGGACCCAATACCGAGAAAAAAAATCAGTTTCATGCAAAACTGCAGTACTACCTCCTACTATGGACGAGTTACGCGTGTAATTCTACTAACAAACTTTTCTGACACTTTTTGCGGGGTAACATGAAATCCGCAACTTTCTATTTTATTCCGTTATTTTAGAGTCTAATTTTGAATGTCAAAAATCATGACAAATAGTCTCGTATGAATCCCAACAAGACTGGTTGTTCCGCAATTATGGGCAGTCTCGTTTAGTGATAAGGTATAAAATTGTTTGCACATGTACATGATTATTTTGATCATTGTTCTTGGCAGAGGGGAATGCTAACGTAAGGCAGGTCCCTATTTAAATAGTCTAAGCCTCCTACTCATCTCAAAACAAATGTATGTATGTGGTGTACAGCTGTTTTTTTCGGCATTATCTCCATAGTGAAAGTTATTCAGTTTGATGTTATAAACCACCCCTTTAAACACTACGAGCGTTAACCCGCGACCTCGTCCGCACAAATTATTTTAAGTCAGATCATAAGCTATCAAACAAAAAAAGTTTCATCAAAATCGGTTCAGTAGTTTTTGCGTGATACTCGTTCAAACAAACAAACAAAGACCCAAACAAACACACAAACAAACAGACAGACAAAAAATCCAAAAATTGGTGAAATGGAATCAGGGACACCTAAAAACCATATCGTAACTTTTTTTTTGTTAATATCTTCAATGTACAGACAAACTTCCTGTTACAGTTTTATAATAGTATAGACTAGGACATTTGTCGCATCGTGAACTTAGACGAACGTTTTAAAGAAAAAATACCTTTTCCTAGTATAATTTCTAACTGCCATCCTCAACCTTATCTCAACACAATAAGAATAAATATTAACAAGAATTATTTTTTCAGCCAGTCCACCTCTAAAGCATCACGTCAAAAGCCAATGGACGATACTCGACGACGTCCAAATCCTACGTACAGCAGACCAGAAAGCTTTAGGATCTGTTAGCAACGCCGTACAGAACGCGGGCGAAACTTTAGGGAAGCATTGTAAACGAGAGGATGGGGACAAGAAGGTGTCGAGTCGAGCGATGTTCTTGAATTCCGTTGTTAAGTTTGCTACGGATTGCTGCCAGACTTATATGTTGGAGCATTGTACGAGGCTGAGTGAGGTAGGTGGCATTTTTTATGGCTTTTGAATTTGCATCGTCATTTTAACCTTTATTAGTTCTAATCTTTGACTACTTATATAGGGACTAGTTACGCGTGTAATTTTTCTAACAAACATTTCTGCCACTCTTTGCGGGGGGCGAGGTAACATGAAATCCGCAACTTTGGATTTTATTCCCATAACTTTAGATTCTAATTTTGAACGTTAAAAATCATGAAAAGTAGTCTCGTGTGGAACCCAAACGTTCTAAGTTCGAAATTATTGTTTCGCAATTATAGGCTGTCTCGTTTAGTAATCTATACTATTATAAAACTGTAACAGGAAGTTTGTCTGTACATTGAAGATATTAACAAAAAAAAGTTACGATATGGTTTTTAGGCGTCCCTGATTCCATTTCACCAATTTTTGTTTGCCGTAGTTGCCATATAGAAACCACCCACCACCTATGTTGTTGCCATAGAGAAAGTTGTTCAGGTTGATGGTCTGAAGCAAACCTTTAAGGCTCCAACAGGGTTTTTTTACACCCTGTATGCCCAGTGCAGATTCATGCAAGTTTCTGTTTCTTTGGTTTGACGGTCTGATCATCCTTTTAAAAAAGAGTCAGCATATTAAGAGAATCAAATATTGCCCGTTGTCTCTCATTCCCTATGAGAAACCTATGGCATGCATTAGAACCTTTGACTATTTATTATAAGGACTAGGCTTGCGTTAGCATTTCCCCTCTGCCACGGTATAAGATCAATTAATCATGTGCATTTACATTCAATGTTATACCTTATCACGAAACGAGACAGCCTATAATTGCGAAACTTTGAATATTTATTATAAGGAATAGCCTTGCGGTAGCATTTCCCCTCTGCCATGGTATAAGATCAATTTGATCATGTGCATTAACATTCAATTTTATACCTTACGAGCGTTAACCCGCGACTTCGTCCGCACAAATTATATACCAGATTTTAAGTCAGATCATAAGCTATCAAACAAAAAAGTTTCATCAAAATCGGTTCAGTAGTTTTTGCGTGATACTCGTTCAAACAAACAAACAAACAAACAAACACACAAACACACAAACAAACAGACAAAAAATCCAAAAATTTGTGATATGGAATCTGGGATACCTAAAAACCATATCATAATTTTTTTTGTTAATATCTTCAATATACAGACAAACTTCCTGTTACAGTTTTATAATAGTTTAGATATAGATAAATGAGGTGCCCTTTGCAGATCCACGTGAAATTACTGCAGCAGTTCATACTGGCGTCGTTCGACATGGCGCGCGAGCTTCAAGTTGTGCCCAAGAAGATACAGTACGTTGCGAGTCAGGAACAACAGTTATACGAGGTAGGTTATCTTATCAGGCTTTTAACATAGTGAAATAATAATACAGGGTGTAAGGAAAAATGTCATTAACCTTTAAACCACATACTCTACCCATTAAACTGAACAACTTTTACTATGGAAAACCGATCGGATTGCTGATCGATATGAAATTAATGTTATTTAAAGTATCACATGACTAAAACTTACATGTGTAGAGTTTGTTCTGTTATTGTAGGTTGTTGAATTGAATTGAATTGAATTGAACTTTATTCCTCGTGATCAAGGTAACACCAGATATGGGGTATTATTTCGAAATCTACAATATCTTTAAGTTTGAGTTAGAGCGCTTACAGACGAGCGACAATTTGCGGTCGCAGAGGGTCCCGCGACCCACGGCGATCGTAAAGTCTATGAGCGCGACCCTCTGAGACACACGGCGATCGCGGGGTGTCGTTCGTCTGTACGAGCCCTTACCGGCGGAGCCCCAATTTTGAATGATAGGTTTAATTTCAAATTCTGATTTGTCAAATTATTGTTGACTTTATCTTGACTTATTGAGGGGCTGGTAAGCCAACATCACTTCGACCCAATGGGAACTTTTATGATGAACCCAAGACATTTATTTTCTTCACCCTTTTTGACTACTGTATGTGGACTATTTACGCGTGTAATTCTACTAACAAACATTTCTGCCACTAACATATAATCCGCAACTTTGGATTTTATTCCCCATAACTTTAGATTCCAATTTTGATTGTTAAAAATCATGAAAAGTAGTCTCGTGTGAACCCCAAACGTTCTAAGTTCGAAATTATTGTTTCGCAATTGTAGGCTGTCTCGTTTAGTGATAAGGTATAAAATTGAATGTAAATGCACATTATCAATTGTTTTTATACCATGGCAGAGGGGAAATGGTACCGTAAGGCTAGTCAAAGTTCACCCTTCAAAAACATAGTTAATGACTCCCCCTGAACGGTATTGGGGTGCCGTTCCGTTCAGCTACAGTATAATAAAGACTATCTAGTACTACATACAATACGGACACTCCCTGCCTCCCACCGATTTCTTACCTCACCCCCTCTGGTTGAATTGTGGCGTTAAATGTAAGGAAATGCGTATTCCTGTCTCGCTCGCACTCACTCAGTATCGCACATGCTTACCTCTTCTTTTCAATTTTTCCCATTTGTATGAAATTCAATTCAATTCAAATAATTTATTTTAGACAAGATGCCCATATAGTGTTAGTATACATTCATCTTAAAGCTAGTGTTAGTAACAAAACATTTTATTTTAAAAACCCTGTGTGGAGCTTCACCCAGTGATGCAACAGCGGGGAGTCCAACCGGTCTTTGAACACGTTCAGGAGACCGTCAGTGCTGGCTCCGAGCCTGCCCAACATGGAGGCGCACCGTTTTCTCAATATAGCATAGAAGTCGTCCGTGTGCGCCTCCGCAAACATTCCCGACGCACTACAATGCCGTGCCAACGTGAAATGACAGCTGCAAGGTGTGGTCCAGGGAATGAAACCTGTAGTCTCCAGTTTTCGGTTTAGCCCGCAAAGACGTCGCAGTCACTATTGTTGACTTATTTTTGCAGACAATAAACGACAAGTTCTCGGACGGAGACAAGAAGCAGGAGCTGGTGCAGATGATGCAAGATGTCCTTCTGGAGATGAGGTCAGAGGTCAACAACATGGACTGGAGTGTCGACGGTAGATATCAGCGTATTCATTAATAATTAACAGAGATAGGAATAGGCACATTGTGTTAGCCTAAAGTTAGTCTGAAGGTGAAGGGTAGGCCATGGAGTTGTGAAAATCACCAAATGTATTAATTTATTTTTATTGTATCCCGTCAACCCGGGAACTGTCATATTACTCAGTACCAGGGATCGGAGTAGATAGCTTATTGTTTATGTTAATACAAAAATGCTCCCGTGATCCTGGGATTTTCGTATTAGAACTTCAATTATGAACAAATACATATGTAAAGCTTTGAGTATTTATTATAAGGACTAGCCTTGCGGTAGCATTTCCCCTCTGCCACGGTATAAGATCAATTAATCATGTGCATTTATATTCAATTTTATACCTTACGAGCGTTAACCCGCGACTTCGTCCGCACAAATTATATACCAGATTTTAAGTCAGATCATAAGCTATCAAACAAAAAAAGTTACATCAAAATCGGTTCAGTAGTTTTTGCGTGATACTCGTTCAAACAAACAAACATACAAACAAACACACAAACAAACAGACAGACAAAAAATCCAAAAATTGGTGAAATGGAATCAGGGACACCTAAAAACCATATCGTAACTTTTTTTTTGTTAATATCTTCAATGTACAGACAAACTTCCTGTTACAGTTTTATAATAGTATAGATAGATTTCTAAATGAGACAGCCTATAATTGGGGAACAATAATTTCGAACTTAGAACGTTTGGGGTTCACGAGAGACTACTTTTCATGATTTTTATCATTCAAAATTAGAATCTTAAGTTGGGGAATAAAATCCAAAGTTGCGGATTTCATGTTACCTCGCCCCCCGCAAAAAGTGGCAGAAATGTTTGTTACTAGAATTACAGGCGGAACTAGTCCTCATATAAGTAGTCAAAGATGTAAAGCAAAGAGGGAACACGGTAAGATTTTTGCCGTGCGGCTATGAGCGATTTGAAGTACATTGCTGCGCGAGTTTGTTGTTTCAAGTTTATGTCAAACTAACCAGTCGGTGGACTTCAATTAGCATTAAGTCGTACGGCAAAAATCGACCCGTTGAAATCCCGCTTGCCATTTAAAATGTTTTATGCTTGTAGTTAAAACCGCCCACAGTGGCCACTTTTAGCGGTTTTAATTGGGTTTTAAAGATAACGAGCGTTAACCCGCGACGTCGAAATTATATACCAGATTTTAAGTCAGATCATAAGCTATCAAACAAAAAAGTTTCATCAAAATCAGTTCAGTAGTTTTTGCGTGATACTCGTTCAAACAAACAAACAAAAACCCAAACAAACACACAAACAAACAGACAGACAAAAAGTCAAAAAATTGGTGAAATGGAACCAGGGACACCTAAAAACCATGTCGTTAATATCTTCAATGTACAGACAAACTTCCTGTTACAGTTTTATAATAGTATAGATAGATAACTACAAACATTATAAAAACAAATCCGCAGTGACCCGATAAATTGAAAATCAACAATGACTAAAATGTGACATTCTTGTTTTTTGGAAATATTGTTTAATTTTATAGAAATAAAAAAAATACGATTGAGGGCAGCACAATAGGCTCAGTGCCCCCTTAAAATGATGCCAATGATGTTTGCAATGTTGTAAATTGCAGACCTACCGTGCCACCAAGACCGTCGCTTCATGATATCAAACTCGATCTTCTACTCGACGTGCTCGAGCCCCGACCCGGTCCGGCCGACATGTCAGGCGCCCGACCTGCCGTCTGACGGCGAGGAGGCCGAGTCATACGACAGCTACAACTTCGACGACTATGAGATTATTAACGATAACGATGAGAGCTTGAACGAGTGGAAGTTTAGGGTAAGATCCTCAGATCAAGTATACAGTTTCAGCGCAAAAAAAATCTGCTGTTCCATACTAAACTGCAATGGCTGCTCGAATGAAACGTATGGAACTGCTGATTTGTTTGTTGTTCTGACAGGTTTGTTCCCATAGTAAAAGTTGTTCAGTTTGGTGGGTAGAGTATGTATGAGTATGACGCTGTCACGCACACCAACATAAGAAAGTTGGCCCGTTTACATGGTTTCAAAATAGGTAATTTTTTTCAAAATAATAAATAATTTAATACGGTTTTTTAAAGGTTCGCGGTTATCGGGAAATATCGGGAACTCAAATATACCAAAACGCGGTAAGAACCCGTTTAAATGTTTATTTCTAGATTAAATAAATAATTTGTTTGAATAATTTAAAATTTACTGAACCCGATCTCATCCCACCGCACGGGCACACTCACCCTACTTATTACCAAAACAAGATTCTTAAAATGTATCCATGAGTACGTTAGCGCTTTCATTCATTGCTGAAATGATAACAAATCATTTTTACCCCAAAACTTAAAATGCGAATAACTTTAAATTTTAACTATCAAAATAATGAAATTATTGTTTCAATCTAATTATTTTCGTAGAAATCAGTGATAGAATAGAATCAAGGATAAGCGCAAAACCTCATACACCCCGTATGAGGTTTTGTGCTTATTCTTCAACACATTGTAAACTTTATCTAAGATGCCAATGACATTCTATACACAAGGACTTCGATCAGCGCGCTGTTAACGAGACCGAAAAAGTGTGCTTAAGGCGGTTGCAGAGGGGTCAATTTTATACAAAATTTTGACGCACAATACGCGTAGATGGTATTAATATGAGTAACTTTGTATGCATGGAAAAATAGTTTAGAAAATCTAGATGCCGCGTATCAAATAACATTTGAAATTTATAAAATTATTACGAAGATATAAAGCTTTGAATTTTTTCATACAAAATTTTAAAAGCTTTATATCTTCGTAATTATATTATAAATTGCAAATGTTATTTGTTACGCGGCAACTAGATTTTCTAAACTATTTTTCCATGTATAAAATATTACTTTTATTAATTCCGTCTACGCGTATTGTGCGTCAAACTTTTGTATGGACTGAAACCACCTGAATTGTTTTACTTTAGCGACCAAGGGCATTTGAAAGGACTGACTTGGTTGAAATGTCAGGGGCAATGTATGATAGCCAAGCATAATTGAAGCATACTAAGGGGACATTAGAGACATGTCTCATTTTTGGATTTTGTTATTATATGACGTGTTGAGTCCATGTGTTATAGAATATCATTGTAAGATGCTATTTTTCAGCCCAAACCTCCAGAACCAGACACAACATCGATTACGTCACAAATCGGCGCCATTCGGGTAGAGAACGAATCAGAGGTGTTCTCTCTCTCCCGCAGCGTGTGGGGAGGCACCAGTGTGAGCGGGACGTCTATATGCACCAACAGCGTCAATATATCCGTGAAGCAAGCTTCCCTGGATGTTCAACAGACAGGTAATTATTAACCGATTTCAAAAAAGGTAGATTAATTAATTCGGGATTTTATCAAAAACTACTGTAGGTATTCATTTAAATAATTCTTTGACAAGTGTTATTATTGTAAGTAATATGCCTTGAACGATGACCTGGTGAAAGCGGCGGGAGCCCGTTGTATGAGGGCAGCGCGGGATCGGTCGTTATGGCGATTCTTGGGGAGGCCTATGTCCAGCAGTGGACGTCCATCGGCTGAGATGATGATGATGATATGCCTTGAAATCATAACGAAATTCAAATTAAAGATAGTACAATTTTTCGGACGAGTCTTGAACCCGGATCTTGTAAATACGGGGCCCAGCCCATCCCAGAAATCAAATGAATCTCGCGCCGCTCGCTCCTGGATTTAAATTGTATTACACTGATCTCGCTATCTTTGATAAGTTATATGTCAAGATTGACAGTCGAAGCTACGAACGCGTCGAAAAAAATTGCAACCAGCACTGGCCTCTAAACCCTATCCATATACACGCGCACAGACATAATTTGTGTGACGCCTCACGCACACCAACCTAAGAAAGTTGGCCCCTTTTGTTTTATACCATAGAAGCGTGAGGCTCATTTTAGAAATATACTTTTTCTGAGTAATAATTATTAACCTATTTCAATAAAGGGACGTTAATTAATACGAGATTTTCTCAAAAACTATCTGTACCGATTTTAATTATCCTTTTATATATGTAATCCTTGTACTTCATCTGCCTTGAAATAATTTTGAAATTCTTTCAAGGCAGATGTCTAAATACCCCAACTAACAATTAGGTCGTACAGGTGTCGTATAGTCGGACATTAGACGCATAAAGCACCACTATATGACGAAATTACCGTAATATAACTTTTATAAGTCAAAATAGTCATATAAATGGGGGCCTAATACGACCAAATCGTTTGCTGGGTCTACACGCCGTCCGTCTTATCACTAAAAGCCATTTCTTCCAGGCAACCAACCCAGCCTCAGTGTCTCAATGAACGTTGCGTACTTGTCCGATTTTTAAAAAATTTTATTTTGTCTGTTTTGTTCTCAGTGCTCTCTAAACTGAGTCGGAAGATTAGTCTCAAATTAGTCAAGTTCATCGATTGCCTCCGAGATTCATACTTCGGCACGTTGCAAAGGTAAGAATAACCAATCAATCAAATATACTTTATTTTACACCAAAACATAAACAGTAAAATACAGAGATAAAAATACAATATCCACAAAATAAGGCGGTCTTATAGCTAAGAAGCGATTTCTTCCAGGCAAACTTAGGGTAGAGGAAACGGTGAACGAAGAAGAGTAGGCGGTGTTTACAGAAAAAAATGAGCAGTTATCAGTAAATAAAAAAACAAAAAAAAAAACAAATGTAAGTTTACAACATTACATTACGTATGCTCACGACTATATTCTCATGCATGTTTCAATTTCGAGGCATGTATTGTACCTACTGTCCATTACAAGTGGCGACGGGCTCACTCCCCGTCACACCGGACAGAGTTTCGGTACTACTAGTGAAACGTGGATGTTCTGAGGTTTCAGTATACAAAATAAACCTATTATAAATATGTAATTATGTAAGTAAGTAAGTAATCTTTATGTGCTCTTGATTAGGGTACAGTATTACAGATGATAGGTACAAACATTGTGGCTCTCCTAGATCAGCCATTAACAACTGCATGCAAATATTAGTATAAGTATAAGTAAAAATGTAAAAGTATTTACATAATAGTACAATAATTTTACATATTATATTTTCATATAACATTGTCATCTTTAGTTAAAAATTCTTTTACAGAATAAAACGTATTTTGTAAGAGCCAGGTGCACAAGGCGGTCTTAAATCTAGTAAATGTCAAATCTTTCAAACTCTCTGGTAGTTTTTTATAAATAGTTTTGCTCATGCTGTAACTGTTTTTTTGAAACCGTGTTGTATGAGGCAATTCGTTGAGGACTATGTCATTTAGATATCTAGTATTTGCGCGAATATCTTTTCCGAGTTTAAAAAAACTTGTGCTGGTGTTGCCTTACAAATTTCGCCATTTCGAAATAGTATAAGCATGGAAGAGGCAGTATGTTTAATGATCTAAATAGAGGTCTGCATGAGACATCTGAAGGTACACCACATATGGTCCGTATACACTTTTTTTGTGCAATAAATGCCTTATTTACATTCGTACTATTGCCCCACATTATAGGTCCGTATCTAAGGTCAGAGCCTATATAGGCGTGCTAAGCCGCAATTGCTGTGCTTCTTGAAGCTACCCTTGTCAATTTATAAAGTGCAAAGACGAACCTATTAATTTTGTTACATACCTTTTCTACTTGTTCTTTCCAGCCTAAATTAACATCAATAATTAAGCCAAAGAATGTCACACTATTAGCGCTCCTTAGGGCTTGTCCATTATAATTGATATTTTATTTACAAATATGCAATACCTTTGTTGAATTTTTTGCCTTGATCCAACAAAAACAAAAGATTCGTTGAAAATATGTTTGGGGCGGTGGTAGCTGCCACCAAGCAACTATAAGGAAAATGTTAGGGTTCACGAGCAGTTAAGGAGGATGGCTTGGATCCCGTAAGATCTTGTTCAGAACCCCGAACAAGATCTTACGGGATCCAAGCCATCAAGCTCGTTCGAACGCCTTACACTCCTTGTTCGAACGCTTTACACTCCCTGTTCAAAACTGCTAACACCTCTTGTTTGTGACCCTTAATATCTATTGTTCAGGACCCCTAAAACATTTACACCGTTTGTTTGGGACTCCTAATACCCCTTGTTTGAGATACCTAATCACCTTGTTCTGGACCCCTAAAACTTCTAGTTTGGGATCCTTAAGACTTCCTGTTTGAGATCCCTAAGACCTACTGTTCGGGACCACAAAAACTCCTTTTATAGGATCCCCAAAACTCCTAGTTCGGGATCCCTTCTAGACTCCAGAAACTCCTTGTTTGGGATCCCTAAATACCTTGTTCAGGACCCCTAAACCACCTTGTTATGGATTCTTAAATTGTGGGACTGTTTGCACTGTTCAATACCCTTTTCAATTTAGCTTTTTATCCTTCCAGATGTTTAGAATCTCTAGAATCGTCGTGTAGACATGAGCTAGGCGGGCGGCCGGCGAGCGAGGCCATGCGGCAGCTGCTGTCTGTAGCGCGTCAGGTGGACCTGCAGCCCATCGCCTCCTACTCGCTCCTCAGCTCCTTGCTGCAGTCCTTGAAGAGACTGTTCCACAAGTATGTACGAGATGAAATAACCTGTGTTTCCAATTAGGTTTTTCGTAATTTATGTAAGATTTGTTTCACCAGCTTTTCGGTGAAGGAAAACATCATGAGGAAATCTGCATGCTTCTAATTTCGACGCATGTATTGTGCCCACTGTCCATTAAAAGTGGCTATGGGTTTCACTCCCCGTAGCAGGACAGAATTTCGGTACAACTTGTGAATCGTGGATTTGTGGTTTTGAGGTTTCATAATATATCTGACTCCTTTTGGGGAATATAGTCTTGAGCATATGCTATGCTATGCTATGCTATGGAAAGTCCATAATTTGTTTTTACAATTTTTCTCTTTTTCTTAGGGAAAGTTGTTCAGTATCATGGGTACAATCACTCCTTTAAGTAATGCAACTGTTTACCCTAACACCCAGTACATAGAGTGTTGTGTATGTATGTCAGGCTGGTGCCGGGGCGCGCTCAGAGCGAGATGTGTTGCCCGCTGAGTGCCTCGTGGCGCCGCTCGGTGGCGCGGCTGGCCGCGGAACAGCTCGCCGCGCCCCGGCTCGCCCGCCTCATCTCCACACAGGTACATATAGCTACGTTTTCACTGTACCAATTCGCTTACATGAGACAAAATTATGAAGTCTAATGAATAGAGCATAGAGTCCTACGCGACTGTGAAAACATAGCTAGACATAGGCCTCCCCCAAGGATCGCCGCAACGACCGTTCCTGCGCTGCCCTCATACAACCTGTTTCCGCCGCCTTCACCAGGTCGTCGGTCCACCTTGTGGGGACTCACTGCCTACCCACGTTGCGCTTTCCCGTACTCGGTCGCCACTCGAGAACTAGCAAGCCCCATCGGCCATCGGTTCTGCGAGCAACGTGCACCGGCCAGATACACACATACATACAGTCATTTAAAGTTAAGACAACACGGACGGACCGACGGAAAAACAGGCTCACCGACGGACAAACAACCGGACAGACCGACGGACAACGTAGGCTTAGTAAAAGGGTTCCGTTGACTCCCATTCGGCACCCTAAAATATTACATCAAGATACATATGACTTAAGTAGTTCATTATTGCACGCCGTGAATTTACCGCCCGGACGCAGCGAGGGTGCTAAACGTCTTAAGTCACGAGTAAATGAAAGAAATTAAAAATATTTATTATTAGATAAAGAACAATTACACATGAAACTAATTGATACGACAATTTCATGAGGAACATAAGCAATATTCATCAGTTTTCTGTAGCTAAAAATATAAAAGAAAATATAAATTAATAAATAACGCTCACAGGCACATACATTGTAATTATCCCAAGCAAGCACTACAGGCTGTTTATTATGGAAACTATACAACAACGGCACGAACATATAAACATCCATGACCAAACCGGGATTCGAACCCAAGACCAGGATCCGTCAATTTGGCAGTCCGGCGTGGTAACCATTACACCAACCGGGTCGTCAAATAAATAATCTAAAAAATAACAATGACACAAAAAAGAAAAGAGAGCAATCGTTCTTGCATCCCAAATTTAATGCCTTCTGCCAGATGCGACCAAAAACAAATTTTTTTTTGTGCTAAAAACTCGCACTAAAGTGTTTGTACTATTTGTAATAAAACTCTCATTCTTACAGTATGGTTATGCTTCTAGATTCTGGAGCGGCTAAGTGTCGCCCACGAGAGATACCAGTCCGCACTGACCACTCTAGAGTCCGCGCTCGCCAGTAGACTGCATCACACGGAAGACATCAAACTCGCCATCAGAAAGAAGTAAGTTGCTACATTTTTACCCTATTCATAAGTCGAAACTGAAAGTAATAATTTTTTTCTGTAAATAGTGTCAAGTAAAAGTATCAACCTTCGTTGCGAGCCATTTAGACAAAGGGAGTCATTATCATCATCATCAGCCTATAAACGTCCCACTGAAGGGCACAGGCCTACCCTCAGGGATGGTTTTTGTACGCACGTTAGTCCACCACCCGTGCCCAATGCGGATTGGTAGAATGCAGAATTTCTTCTTCAGCGTATGCAGGTTTCCTCACGATGTTTTCCTTCACCGTTTGAGAGCAGTCGGTATTACGTACATAAAGCACGTATCCAGGGGGGGGGGGGACAGGTAGGATTTATCCTCCCCCCCCCCTCCAAATATTTGTATGGAACAGAATGTCCCCCCCCCCCCCCCGAAACCATACGTGCTTGACGTACATAAGATAGAAAAACTCATTGGTACATGGCATGTTGTCCGTGCGGATTCAAACCCGGACCCCCCTTAATTAGGTGTCCATACCTCTTCGAAACGCGCCACCGATGCTCGATCCGACAAAGGGAGTAGCACAAAGGTTTTGAAACGAAACGACTTTGTGATAAAGAGGAGGTATACGTTCAGATAAGGATTGATACATTTTCCGCCGTCGAAACGGTGACGATGGCGGACAGCTTCCCATACTAAATGTTGTTTTTGTATGGGCCCGCCGCGCCGTCGGTCGCTGTCGGCAACAGAGTCTCAACCCTAAAATTGTCAAAATGTCTTTTGACTAATTCTGAATCTGATATTACTGATCAGGAGTGCGATTTTTGAATCTCATACGTTAAACTCAGCAGTTGTAAATGTATGGAGATACGCATCTTTCTACTGCTGATTTGACTTTCGCACTCCTGGAGTATGATTTTTAAAAGTCAAATCAGCAGTAGAAAGATACTTATTTCCATAGTAATTTTGACATTTTCAACTGCTGAGCTCAGCGAATGAGATTCAAAAATCGCACTCCAGACTGGCAAATCATGGCATCGGATAGAGAAGAAAGGAAATGCTTGGGCCATATTGGGCACGTTTGGTGGACTAACACCCATAAACCCTCATCACGAAAACCACAGAACATTACAAGAGGGGTTAGAAGTGCAAAGTAGGCGTGGAACGTGTCGCCACAGGTTATGCATTAATTTGCATAATACCATAAGGCGCGCGGCGTGGTGCGAGCGAGAGGGCATGAGTAATTGTAGCAGCGTGAGCGGGAAGACAAGTGGCGACAGCCGTCTCCGAAGCATAAGCGCTACTTTACATTTCTAACCCCTCTTATAATGTTCTGTGACGAGAACCCTAGCCGTGTGGATGTTTAAACTGATCATGGCGCCAGTTTTTGCTATATCGGATAGTTTTGTTTTATTGCAGATACGCGCCGTCGTTCGCAAGGCTCTGCCTAGAGAGCACGTCCATGTGTGACGTGCTTATGTATGGAACACCTGAACTAGGCAGGGAAATAGGTGAGCTACTTTTTAGCAGTCATCATCATCTCAGCCGATGGACGTGCACTGCTGGACATAGGGCTCCCCGAAGGATCGCCACAACGACCGGGCCTCCGCTACCCTCATCCAACGGGTTCCCGCCGCCTTCACCAGGTCGTCGGTCCACCGTGTGGGGGCTCACTGCCTACCCACGCTGCGCTTTCCGGTACGCGGTCGCCATTCGACAACTTTTCGGCCCCATTGGCCATCGTTTCTGCGAGCAATGTGCCCCGCCCACTGCCACTTTAGTTTAGCAATTCTTTTGGCTATGTCAGTTACTCTGGTTCTTCTGCGGGTCTCTTCATTTCTGATTCGATCTCGCAGGGAAACTCCGAGCATAGCCCTCTCCATTGCCCTTTGGACAATGGCTTTTTTAGCAGTGCCATCAAATAATATCTGAAAAAAACTCTGACACCAGGGCTCTGCCCACACGATAAGAAGAAGAAGAAAAATACGTAAAGTCTGATTTGGATAATAAAAAACCTCGTCATGTTATGGATAATAATTTAAGTAATTTCCTTTACTTTCAAACATTAACATCAAGATGGACCGATGACCTGGTGAAGGCGGCGGGAACTCATTGGATGAGGGTAGCGCAGGACCAAGAGTTGAGGCGATATGGCCTATGTCCAGCAGTGGACGTTCATCGGCTTGGATGATGGCATGACATGGATATTAATCACAGAACATTATAAGAGGGGCTAGAAATGCAAAGTAGCGCTTTTGCTTCAGCGACGGCTGTCGCCACTTCCGTCTTCTCGCTCACGCTGCTACAATTACTCGTGCCCTCTCGCTCGCACCACGCCATGCGCCTTATGGTGTTATGCAAATGATTGCATAACCTGTGGCGACACGTTCCACGCCTACTTAGCACTTGTAACCCCTCTTATAATAGTATGTTGAACGATGCCCCTGCAGGTCGGGGGCAGTACGGCGTGGTGTACTCGGTGCGGGGCGCGTGGGCGGGGCGGGAGCCGGTCGCCGTCAAGTCCGTGCTGCCGGCCGACGAGAGGCACTACCACGAGCTGGCCATGGAGTTCTTCTACACCAGGCATGTAACAATACAACTGAACTGTCTTTAAACAGGTTCACGAGGGTCTCGGGCGGCAAACCCGCGAACATTGGCGCGCGGTAGCCGCAAAGGATGACGATGCCGCGCGACCAACTCGAACATTGTCGCGGAGCGAGCCGAGCTCTGTCAGTATTTTAGTGCGAGGCAAACGTACGTTGCTGCGCGCCACAGCTTTCAAATAATTGGGTGTTACAGAAGTAAAAATACATTGAAAACTTTTAAGGAAGTGTACTATTTCACAGGATACTACTACAGGATGAAATTGATATCATTAGCATCCTTTTAAGCTAAGAGTCTACCCATAAAACTGAACTACTTTCACTATGGGAGCAAACAGAACTAAGTAAAAAAATAATCAGCTGTTGCATACATTTGAGTCAAGTAGGCATTGCAGTTTAGTATGGAACATCTTTTTATTTTTTTGCATGAATTGAATGTTTAAAAGGAAACTAATGATATCAATTTCACCCTGTATATAAGTACTATACAGGGTGTTACAAAAATACAAATAAACATTTAAAGGGGTGGTTAAGACCATCAAACTGAACAACTTTCAATATGGGACCAATATCGAAATCGTGAAATAAAAATCGGATGTTCTATCATCATTATCATTATATCAGCCGATAGACGACCACTGCTGGACAGACCTCTCATAAAATGAGGAGATTTTCCATAATCTCCATGATGCGATGCGTCTGCGATGTTCCATACTAGACTACAGATCTACTCGAGCTAAATGTATGGGACAAAACATTTTTTTTTCACGAAATCGATTTTGGTCCCATAGTGGAAGTTGTTCAGTTTGTTGGTCTGATCATCCCCTTAAAATAGTTTCACCTAATTTTGTTAGACCTTATATACTTTCTATCGCGTGGTACTGGTAGTGATGCGACAATAGGTTTCGTACTCAGCGCGTGGGTTGGCATCTCTCTAGATTTCTATGATCGGACCCCTATATTTTATCTTTGTTTGAAACTATACATTTTATTGAAAATTTTGCGAATCACAAGAAGCACTGAGATTAGTTTCTAGATCGTGTTCAAAAAATATCATCGATTTTAATTTGTTATTATTGAAAATATAATCAAACTTCGTTTTAATCTAGAATTAAACGTATTAAGATGGTTTCAGTCCATACAAAAGTTAATGTTAAGTTAAGTTACGCACAATACGCGTAGACGGAATTAATAAAAGTAATATTTTATATATGGAAATTTTTTTAAGAAAATCTAGTTGCCGCGTCACAAATATCATTTGCAATTTATAGTATAATAACGAAGATATAAAGCTTTTAAAATTTTGTATGATAAATTTCAAAGCTTTATATCTTCGTAATTATTTTATAAATTGCAAATGTTATTTATGACGTGGAATCTAGATTTTCTAAACTATTTTTCCATATATTCAAAGTTACTTATGACGTCTACGCGTATTGTGCGTCAAAGTTTTGTATAAAATTGACCCCTCTGCAACCACCTTAACGGGTTCTTACCGCGTTTTGGTATATTAGAGTTCCCGATATTACGGCAGTGTCAAAACTGCCAGATCACATGAAAACATCGTCTCCAGGGTGAAATTGATATCATTGGCATCCTTTTAAACTAATTACTATGGGAGCAAACCGATCGGAGCAAAAAAAAAAACTGCTGCTCCATACTACACTGCACCCGCTGCCGCTGCCTACTCGACTCAAATGTATGCAACAGCAGATTTTTTTTGCTCCCATTAATTTATTGCTATAGTAAAAGTAACTCAGTTTGATGGGTAGTCTCTTAGCTTAAAAGGATGCTAATAATATCAATTTCACCGTGTATTTGTTGAGTGCGCGCTGCAAGGACTGTCCTGTTATATGACTCGGAGCCAAGTAACGTGTGCGCCCTCGCAGGAGCATCCCCCTGCACTCGCGCATCGTGCGGCTGCACGGCTCCGTGGTGACGCGGCACGGCGGCTCGCCCTGCGTACTGCTCGTGTCCGACCGCAAGGTAATATATACATTCATTACATTTGGACGTCCACTGCTGGACATTGGTTTCCCCAAGGATCGCCGTAACGACTGGTCCTGCGCTACCCTCATCCAACGGGTTCCCACCGTCTTCACCAGGTCGTCGGTCGCAAACAGGGACAAATCAAAATTACAAAAAAAACATACCTGTTTGCCTTGTCGCCGGTTTGTTCCTATCCGAGCTTGAAACGCCTAGCTTATTAGATTCATCATTATCTCAGCCGATGCACGTCTACTGCTGGACAAAGGCCTCCTCCAAGGATCGCCATAACGACCGATCTTGCGATACCCTCATTCAAAGTGTTCCCGGCACCTTAACCGTCGTCGGTCTTCGGTCCCTCTTTTGGGTGGCCTCTACAATGTCTACCCAAGCTGCGCATTCCGATACGCGGTCGCCACTCGAGAACTTTTCGGCCCCATCGGCCATCGGTTCTGAGAGCAATGGGCCCCGCCCACTGCCACTTCAGTTTAGCAGTTCTTTAGGCTATGCCAGTTACTCTGGTTCTTCTGCGGATCTCTTCATTTCTGATTCGATCTCGCAGGGACACTCCGAGCATAATAGTCCTCTCCATTATTGCTCTTTGGAATAAACTACTAACTACCCAAACTAGGATAGCAAGCTAATATATCTGGCTGTGTGTATACAGAACTAGCTTCATTTCTAGCCTAGTAATTGCTCAACTAAAGTGGTAGTGGGCGGGGCATATTGCTCGCAGAACCGATGGCCGATGGGGCTGAAAAGTTCTCGAATGGCAACAGCGTACCGGAAAGCGCAGCGTGGGTAGACATCGCAGAGAACACTCAGAAGGGGAACCGAAGACCGACGACGATGAAGACGGCGGGAACACGTTGGATGAGGGTAGCGCAGGACCAGTCGTTGTGGTGATCCTTGGGGGAGGCCTTTATCCACTAGTGGACGTGCATCGGCTGAGATAATGATGAATCTAATAAGCTAGCGTTTCAAGCTCGGATACGGACAAGCCGAAAACAAGGCAATAACCAAAAAATTTGTGTTTTTTTTGTACTTTTGGTTTGTCCCTGTTTGCGATACATACCTAATAGTATTCATGTTATGTTTGATGAAACAAAATTGTTATAGCTGATTATAGCGCTCTGTTTTTCTTTTTAATTAATGCAAGTGTAATCTAATGGCAAATCAATTGAAATATAAAGTAAAGTAAATAATAAACAATTAAAAAAAAATAATTGCAACAACATTCAATAAATAAAATAGCAAAAGGTAAAATTAATGAATATGATAAACAAAATAACTAAAATGTCAAAAATGATAATAAGAAATTAGTTAAGTACAACAAAAATAATCCATTCATAACAATGTCAAAATTATAAAAAGCTAGGTCAGGTACAAGTCGGGTATTAAATTATTTACTAAACACTAAAATAAAAATAAAACTAAATTACCAGTTACGAAATGAGTCATAGATGCCTACTTATAATCTAGGAATTCGTTCGTACTATAGAAACATCTTTCAACTAAACATTTTTTCAAAGTTTTTTTAAATATGTTCATGTGAGATGTTCACCGTGTGCAGGGCCTACCCACGCTACGCTTTCCAGTACGCGGTCGCCACTCGAGAACTTTTCGGCCCCATCGGCCATCGGTTCTGCGAGCAATATGCCCCGCCCACTGCCACTTTAATTTAGCGACGACCTTGTGAAGGCGGCGGGATCCCGTTGGATGAGGGCAGCGCAGGACCGGTCGTTATGGCGATCCTTGGGGGAGGCCTATGTCCAGCAGTGGACGTCCATCGGCTGAGATGATGATGTGAGATGTTCATTGTATTTGTCGAGTATGCAAGCTATCGATACATTTTCTCTTTTCCGTTTTAATGTATCAATATTTAGGTACTAGATACATGTTAAGAGGATATGTGAAAAAATAGGATTCTTCAAAGCGTCATATATCATGAAGTACTAACAGTAGGAGTATGAATTGCTGATATGTGTAAATTGAACATATAATTGAAGTTTTGATTAGAGCCAAAACACGATTAAGACACATTTTCTCGATAGAAAAACAAGCCAAAGTCGCTGTTTTTATTTATAAACGCTTGGAACTGCTAAACGGTGAATAATAGAAACACGAGACTTGATTTAAAAAAAGAGATTGATATTTAACATTATTTTGATTTGAGCAGAATTGAACTTACATAAATAGTACAATCACAATTAAATAAAGTTTGTTTTACACTTGCGTCGTTTCAGGCGCGCGCGCCGCCCCATCTTTTTCTCTCGCATCAGGCAGTAATATAAGCTATCACACGCCCATTTCGCTTCAATTATTTTTCGACGTAGGCCCTTAATCTAATTTTGCACCATCAGGTACGGGATCTGCACGCGGCGGTACGGTCTGGTCTTTCCTTTGCCACTAGAATAAGGATCAGTTGTGATATTGTTGAGGGTAAGTTATTCTTATTTTCATTTTCGGAAAGGTATCAACATTCGATAACTATCTTTTCGAAAAGAAATTCTATCGTGTAAAGTAATTTCAATTGTGTATTCGGTTTATGATTTCACTAGATAATCTATCCAAGACTACAGTGTATTTTTTTTCGTTTCGGTAATTTTTTTAAATCTTGTAGAAAAGCGGAAAATAAGATACCCCTTCACAGGCAATTCCGTAACGTAAGGCCCTTTAAGTTAGTAATTTTAACAGGTAAGAACGAAAAAATGCTTTAAAAATCCGTTAAAATGATTAACTTTAGAAAACACAGATTTAAGGTCAGATCATTCAAACAAAAAAGGTTTCATCAAAATCGGTTCAGTAGTTTTTTGCGTGATGCTCGTTCAAACAAAGAAACACACATACAAACAGACAGACAAAATATCCAAAAATTGGTGATATGGAATCAGTCATCATTGTCTTGCCCATTTCCCATTATTTGGGGTCGGCGCAATATGTCATCCTCTTCCATTCATCTCTCTTAGCCGTCGTTTCAACACTCACTCCTTTTTTTACACATATCATCCTTCACACAATCCATCCATCTTTTCTTCGGCCTCCCTCTCCTACTACAGCCATCCACATTCATACTTAACACTCGTCTCGTAACATGACACTCTTCTCTCCGCATTACATGCCCATACCACGATAATCTATTACCCTGCAATTTTTCCGTTATAGGTGCTACTTTCAAACTTCCTCTAATATACTCATTCCTAATCTTGTCCATTCTAGTTACACCACACATCCATCTCAACATTCTCATCTCTGCTGCATGCAATCGTTTCTCATCCGTCCCTTTTGTGGCCCAACACTCTGATCCGTACATAACGACAGGTCGTATTACGGTCTTATATATTTTCCCCTTCAATTTGAGGGGGATTCGGGAGTCGCAGATCGTTCCCGTAACCTGCCGCCACTTCATCCACCCTGAGTTGATTCGGTGCTTCACGTCCCGGTCTATCTCTCCATCTTTTTGTATGAGTGACCCGAGGTACCGGAAGTCGGAGCAGACTGGCAAAGGCACGCCATCAAGGGCAATAGGCATGCAACTGGAGAGACCGCCGAAATCGCAGAACAAACGTTCCGTTTTAGTTCTGCTAATTTTCATGCCAACACTCTCCAGTTTTTGCTGCCATTGTGCCAATCTGCTCTGGACCTCGAGTCCATCTTCACCGACAAGAACAATGTCGTCGGCAAACAGCATGCACCAGGGTGCCTCTTCCTGTATGTCCGATGTTAAAGCATCCATAATCAACAGGAAGAGGTAAGGGCTTAAAGCCGACCCTTGGTGCAAACCTACAGCCACATTGAATTTATCGGTGGTACCAGCAGATGATCGGACGCATGTGCTGGATCGGCTGTACATTGCACGAATCAACTCAAGGTATTTTCCAGGCACATCTTTCTTTTTTAGAGCCCACCACAAGACCTCCCGGGGTACACGATCGTATGCCTTCTCGAGGTCAACTAACACCATGTGCAAGTTCTTTTGAGCACGCCTGTATAATTCACAAAGTTGGCGTAGTGAAAAAATAGCGTCCGTTGTACCCCGACCAGCATAAAACCGAACTGGTTTTGCGTTATCTCACTCTCCTCTCTTTGTCGTTTCTCTACCACTTTTTCCCATACTTTCATACTATGTGACATTAGCTTTATTCCCCTATAATTGTTGCAGTTCTGTACGTCACCCTTATTTTTATAGATGGGCACCAGTAAACTGTTGCACCATTCGTCGGGGATTACTTCTTTATGCAACAACTTATTGAAGAATAAAGCTAACCACTTATATCCATCCGCACTCAAAACCTTCCAAACCTCAACTGGTATTCCATCCGGTCCCACGGCCTTTCCATTTTTCATACTTCGTACAGCCTTTTTTACCTCTTCCATACTAATTTCTCTTACCAACCCCACGTTCACTGGTAAATACTCTAACTGACTACTCCAAGCATTCTCCTCGTTCATTAACTTTTAAAAATATCCTTTCCAACGTACTTTTATGTCATCATCATTTGTCATCACTTTTCCTGCATCATCTTTTATACACTTTATGTGGGACACGTCTCTTGCACTCTTCTCTCTAGCTTTTGCCATCCTATAGAGCTTCTTTTGCCCCTGAGGACTATCCAGAGACTCGTATAACTTGTCCTGGGCTTCAGCTCTAGCGATGGCTACCGCTTTTTTTGCTTTCTTCTTACATTTATTATATATTGTTTTCCTCGACTCTTTCCCACTCGTATCACTATCCGATGTATTTTGCCATTCTTTAAAAGCAAACTTCTTCTCTTTCAGAATATTCTGTACTTCCGCATTCCACCACCACGTATCCTTATCTATCATACCTTTGCCTTTCGTTTCTCCTAAAACATCCTTTGCTACCATTCGCATACAACATGCCATCTCACTCCAACAGTCATTAACAGTTAATTCATCCATATTCATTTCTATCATTCTATCTATCACTCTTTCCCTGAATTTACTAGCATACTCATTCTTATCTAACATGTGCCATCTTGTTTTGGGCGGGGGCCGTTCTCTGTTTTTCTTATCCTGGACAGTAAGTTTGACTTCCATGATTAGCAGTCTATGCTGTGAGACTAGGTCCTCCCCTGGTAGCACTTTACAGTCTTTGACGCAATTAATTTTGTTCCTCTTTACGAGGAAATAATCAATCTGCGTCTTGTGGTGGCCACTTTTGTAGGTAATAAGATGTTCATTCTTCTTTTCAAACCACGTATTTGTTATAGCCAGGTTAAAGGCAGAAGCTGCTTGTAACAACGTCTCGCCATCGTCGTTACGAGTCCCGAACCCCCAACCCCCATGCACTTTTTCGTAACCATCATTCTTCCTTCCTACGTGACCGTTAAAGTCTCCACCTACGTAAACCTCCTCATTGTCCGCTATCCCCATCATCACATCATCAAATTCTTCCCAAAATTTATCTTTTACCATATCGTAACTTTTTTTTGTTAATATCTTCAATGCACAGATACACTTCTGTTACAGTTTTATAATAGTGTAGATAAGTGTCCCTTTTTTAATTTGTTGTACTAGGTGATTGAAAACATTATAACTTTATTTATAAGAAAAAATGTCTATATCCTCAACATTCTTATCATCGTGCCTTATTATCCTCGTAGGTATAAGATACCTGCACTCGCTCGGCCTCGTGCACCGCGACATAAAGATGAAGAACGTGCTCCTGGACGGGTCGGACCGCGCGGCGCTCTCCGACCTCGGCTTCTGCGCCGCCGAGGCGCTCATCTCCGGCTCCGTGGTGGGCACGCCCGTACACATGGCGCCCGAGCTACTGGCGGGGGAGTACGATGCCGCCGTCGATGTGTACGCTTTCGGCATTCTGTTCTGGTGAGTTCATGTAAATATTCTACAGAGACAAAGCTTCCAAAGCAAGCACGTGAAGTACTTCTCGGCGAGAATTCTCGGCAAGAACCTCTATGCAGGCACTACATTCTCGCCGAGAACAGCCGAGAACGAGAGTGTGGATGCACTTCATTGTCTCGTGGCGCCAGAAGCCGAAGTAATTTACCTTGAAGCAGGCACTTCACTCTCGCGAGTACTTCTCGGCGAGAATTACTACGGCTTATGACGCAACGAGAACGATGAAGGACATCCACACTCTCATTCTCGGCTGTTCTCGGCAATGACGAGAAAGTTCTCTGGTATTTGTCTCTGTTCTGGTGAGTTTTTTCGTCGATTTCTCCATTTTCTTGTGCCATTTTTCCTATTTTGCCTGAGGGTGGACGTTTCGAAGAAATGCAGTCGGACGTTTGAGTGAATAAGTGTGAAGTCTGGGGACCGTCCGTGGTCCGAAATTTGTGAGTTGAGCCTTGTATACAGGGTGTTAGGGTAAGGTAAACAGTTACATTACTTTAAGGGGTGATTGTACCCACGGTACTGAACAACTTTCCCTTAGAAACATTTAGGAAATTCGAAAAATAAATGTTGGGCTTTCCATACTAAATACTATCAGCTGATCGAACGTTTGAATGAAAAGTTTTTTTTTTTGCGAATTTCCTTTATATTAGGTTTTTTAGGGAAAGTTGTTCAGTATCATGGATACAATAACCCTTAAAGTAATGCAACTGCTTACCCTAACACACTGTATAAAATATAGAATCTCTGCGATATTATCTCTTGCGCGATCTATTTGACGACTGTATACGATTGTGAACCGTGACGTCACGCAGGCATTTGCATTTAGTAAATTTGGTTTTCAGTACGCTAAAGAGTCATTAACCGGACTATCTATTCTCTAAGCTCAAACGACCATCCTTCCATAACAGATACCCCACAAGGCCGATAAGGTTTTTATTATCGTGTCAAATCTTTGACTATTTATTATAAGGACTAGCCTTGCGGTAGCATTTCCCCTCTGCCACGGTATAAGATCAATTAATCATGTGCATGTGTACATTCAATTTTATACCTTATCACTAAACGAGACTGCCTATAATTGCGAAACAATAATTTCGAACTTAGAACGTTTGGGTTTCACGCGAGACTACTTTTCATGATTTTTAACGTTCAAAATTAGAATCTAAAGTTATACAAAATAAAATCCAAAGTTGCGAATTTCATGTTACCTCGCACCCCGCAAAAAGTGGCAGAAATGTTTGTTAGTAGAATTACACGCGTAAGTAGTCCCTATATAAGTAGTTAAAGTGTCAAATACACAAAACAGTAGCGTTTGAGGGCAGCTTTCGCTATCAGGCAACCAAGTGCTGGAACACTATTCCTCCACCACTGCGATCACTCAAGTCAGGTTTCACGTTCAAGAGAAAATTGAGGGAATTTATCCTGTAAAAACAAATTATTGGCTTGCCTGATAGCTACGCTAACGTATCTTTTGTGTCACAGTTTCACTAGGTACCCAATTTTAGGCTATACATAATTATAATAAACATTTTATTTATATATTAATACTTATTTATAATATTATTCAATTTCATTTTACACTTTCTTCCATAACTATATTTCATTTGAACTTAAACTTATTTATTTATTATCACTCATTTCATTGGTTGCTGCGTCTGACTACTACTAAAAAGGTTTCATTCGAAAATCAACACCCTGCTTTCGGGCAAGGTCTATGTTGAGCTGGCACCTATTTGCTGCTGTAGCATACAATAAATTACATGTTGTTCTATAGATGTTTCGTTGTATTCTTGTTTTGTAAACTTGTTGTGAACTGTAATATTATGTGTGTGTTACTTATGCAAATAAATTGTTTATCTATCTAATATCTATCTATGCCAATGCGACGTCGCAAGTTGTCTTACGTGCAGGTAGAGCCATCTGTTGGCTTCGTTGCTATAACTTGTGCTGTTATAAGTGGTGCCATCTGTAGTTATGATGAGCTATCTTCTATCTGCCGGGTCCTTAATATGCGGATGACCATCAATCTGAATAACTTTCTCTAAGGAAACGACACCGAAATCATCGAAGAAAGATCTGCTATCCCATATATTATGTTGGTCGAGTCGGTTTGCAGTTATGTATTTGACGACTGAATATGCTGTTCTTTCATCCTATGGTTGTCTGAGAAAAATTGGTTTAAGTGATAAGACCGCAGGCCCTTTTTGTTTGCTTTTAATATTGTTATTTTATGTTTTTTGATGTGCAAATAAAGAGTATTATATATTGTATGCATATCAAAATGTTATTTAATTATCATTACTGGAGAAGTGGATTGTATGTTTTAATATCTTCAATCAATGACATTCTATACAAGGAGGTCTTCGCATCAGTGCGCTATTAACGGGACCACTAAGTTATGCCCAGTTGTTTTACATTACTGCTTTATAACCGAATACATTTGAAAGATTTGAAAGGACTGGAATATCAGCGGCAATGTATGACAGCTGGGCATAACTGATACATACAAAGGTGACATGTGCCTTTTTTAGGCTTTGTTATTTTATGACATGATGACTCTATGGTTATAAAAACTCATTGCCTTCAATAATGTTTGTTAAACAGGTACGTGTGTGCGGGCAACATAAAGCTTCCGTCCGCGTTCGAGACATTCCAGAACAAAGAACAGCTGTGGAGCAAAGTTAAGCGAGGTGAGTCAATGCCCATGGTGCTCTTTTTTACGAGGAGTTCCAATTAGATTAGATTAGATTATTTATTTGCAAGAATGTAGGTATACAATAATGTAGATAATAAACATAATTTACATATAAAAAAGACAATCATCCGATTCCGACAGAGATCCAATACATTCTGCCTAGAAGGCGTGCAAATGTGCAAATTGATAATATAAAAAGAAAATTCAAATATTTCTGCCACTTTTTGCGGGGGGTGAGGAAATCCGCAACTTTGTATTTATATTCCTCATAACTTTAGATTCTAATTTTGATTGTTAAAAATCATGAAAAGTAGTCTCGTGTGAACCCCAAACGTCATAAGTTCGTAGTTATTGTTTCGCAATTATAGGCTGTCTCGTTTAGTGATAAGGTATAAAATTGAATGTAAATGCACATGATCGATTGTTCTTATACTGTGGCAGAGGGGAAATGCTACCGCAAGGCTAGTCCTTATAATAAATAGTCAAAGTTATTGTCACATTTAGAATCTAAACAATTTTCTCTAGCTATTTATTATCATAAAAATCAACCGACCAACTCAACACAAACCCCAATTTGTCTCCAGGTCTTCGACCAGAACGCCTCCCCCACTTCTCCGACGCATGCTGGGAGATCATGGAGTCCTGCTGGCAGTCCGAGCCCTCCCAGCGCGCGTTGCTCGGCGACGTCCAGCCCAAGCTCGCTCGGATCCTGGAGCAGGCGCTGGCTGACGGAGACCAGGGCCAGGAGCCCGCCGCCGAGTACCAAGTGTCTGATGACGATAGCTTGGAGATGACTGGCGTAGATAGGAACGGCTTGTGATAGTTTTACAATCGAATGTTTTCATATCAAAATAGACACTATCGATGGTATGGATTGTGAAAATTCTATTCATCATCATCATCATCATATCAGCCATTAAACGTTCACTGCTGGACATAAGTCTCTCCCAAAATGGGGGGGATTTTCCATAATCGCCACGCTTGGCAGGCGGGTTGGCGATCGCAATTGGATCGAATCAATGTGTGTACTCAGAGGATGCTGCTGCCCATCCTTAAGTAGATCCCTTAGTCGCCTTTTACGACACCCACGGGAGGAAATGGGATGGTGCAAGGAAAATTCTATTGACGGAGTGAAATATACACGTGAAAGAGAAGGTACTAGAAGGAAGCACGTGTCTTGTCACATTCACTCAATAAGAGATGCACATAGCAAATTCGCTCTAGTTAAAAAGGAGATCGCTACCTTATTGCTGTCCTTATCGGCGTAACCACTTTTTTGTACTACGGCCACCTGACTCCAAAATGTCACTTCATATAAATTGTATAGGATTTTATGACTATCGCTGGTTACACTGACATTCCGTCTACCAGCGTAAGCGAAAAATTCTTCGTCTATGACTATACAGGTGTAAAAGAACACACTAGTAACACTTAATGACGTACTTCAGACCATCAAACTGAACAACTTTCACTATGGAGCCAATATCGAGAAAAAACCAAAAAAATCTGCTCTCCCATACATTTGACTCAAGCCGGTATTGCAGTTTTGTATGGAAGACCTGATTTTTATTTCGCGATTTCGAAGTTGGCTCCATAGAGAAAGTTTTTCAGATTTTGATGGTCCGAAGTACCTCATTAAGTATTAAGGGGGTGCCCCTTAAGTACTACTAGCGTGTTTTGTTGCACCCTGTATACAGGGTGAAATTGATATCATTGGCATCCTTTTTAACTAAGAGTCTATCCATCAAACTGAACAACTTTCACTATGGGAGCTAACCGATCGGAGCAAAAAAATAATCAGCTGTTCCACACTAAACTGCAATGCCTCCTCGACTCAAATGTATGCAACAGCTTATTTTTGAAACTAAAGTGGCAGTTAGCGGGCACATTGCTCGCAAAACCGATGGCCGATGGGGCCTAAAAGTTCTCGAGTGGCGACCGCGTACCGGAAAGCGCAGCGTGGGTAGGCAGTGAGCGCCCCCCCCCCCCCCCCCCCCCACACACACAGACACGCAAACACACACACACACACACACACACACATATACACACACACACACACACACACATATACACACACACACACAAGGTGGACTGACGACCTGGTGAAGGCGGCGGGAACCCGTTGGATGAGGGCAGCGCAGGACCAAGAGTTGTGACCATCCTTAGGGGAGGCATATGTCCAGGCGAAGGCGAAGCGCAGTACAGAGCATTTTTCACTGCCAAACCCATTATCGACTTTGCTTGCGTTGAAATAACATCGAAAATCTATTAACAGTCTGGCAGTACAAAGTGGTTTGCGGTGCACTTCGCTCGGTGTGCGGAAAGAAAACTCACTTCTAAGGGTGAAGCCAAACGAGCGTAATTTTAGGAGTTGTGAGTCGCTTATTTTGAGTCCGTTTCATATAAAGGCTGAGGTCATAGACAATGCATTCCCGGATTTTATATGAAACGGACTCAAAATACGCGACTCACAAGTCTCTCTTAGTTAATCCTGGCACAGATCTCTTTGGTCATTCTGGATTGCTATTGCAACGCTTAGATAATAATATTAAAAAAAAAGTTCATCTAAGCTAAGTCAGTCTTTATTATCACTTTTGTCTAAGGTGTGAAATGTATGATGTATTTTTGTCTATATGAATAAATAAAATAAAATAAATAAATTACGCTCGTTTGGCTTCACCCAAAAGCCGAATTTAGTTGCGTATTGCGCGGCTTAGCACCGACTCCAACTCAAATCACATTTTCATCACATTTTTTTTAATCGAGTTTAGTATATGCTCACGACTATATTCCCCGAGGGGGTAGTCAGAGATATTTCGAAAGCGCAGTGCTTTGATTTTAAAACCGTGTTTGATCAAATTGTATGATTACTAATTAGATTAGGTTTTATGATTTTTTTATACGTTATATCGCATAACATAGTTATTGTGTTACTTGTATGACAGCTAATGTTTATGAAATAGGTCATACAAAATCTCAAAATGTGATAAAAAATTAAGAATATTGCATGTTATTGCACGCGCACTTGAATAAAATGAAATTTGGCTGAAAGCAAGAATATACAGGGTCCTACATAAACATAACCTTTGTTATGCCGGAACTCAGATCCGCGTCACGAACACAATTCTTTTCTATTGTGTCTAATTCCCGGCATACGAGAGGTTAATATTCTGACGGTTTAACGGGATGACCAGACCAACAAACTAAACAACTTTCTCTACTGGACCAACGGCAACGTGGAAATTAACTAAAAAATCTGCTGGCCCTGACATTTAGGTCGGGTAGGTTTTCAGTTTTTTATGGATCAACTAATATTTTTTTACCATTTCGACGTTTATGGAGAAAGTTTTTCAGTTTGATGGTCAGGTCGCACATTAAAAAGCCGACGGTATACAGGGCCCTTCTTAATATGCTGACACTTTTTTAAGGGGATGACCAGACCAACAAACTGAACAACTTTCTCTATTGGACCAACGGCAACGTGGAAATTATCTAAAAAATCTGCTGGCCCTGACATTTAGGTCGAGTTGGTTTTCAGTTTTTTATGGATCAACTAATATTTTTTTACCATTTCGACGTTTATAGAAAAAGTTGTTCAATTTGATGGTCAGGTCACACATTAAAAAGCCGTCAGTATACAGGGTCCTTCTTAATATGCTGACACTTTTTTAAGGGGATGATCAGACCATCAAACTGAACAACTTTCTCTACAACTGTCCCGTGCATTTGGCTCGCGTAGATTTGCAGTTTTGTATGCAAGAGCAAATTTTTTTTTCGCGATTTCGATTCTGATATCATAGAGAAAGTTGTTCAGTTTGACGGTCTGATCATCCCCTTAAAAAGTGTCAGCATATTAAGAAGGACCATAATGTCTCAAATGAAATTTTTATAAGTGTTATCGAGACGTTTATAGGTTTGTTGATTTCAGTCGATCGGGTCTTCGCGAATTGTATGTATTAATAGTTCCTAGTAATTTTGTATCTTTATTTCTTCTACTTATAACGGTGCGAACCGAATCACGCCAACAGCGCTGTGAAAGCGATAAATGTCGTTCCGATTTCACGTCGAGCGCGACTACAATCGAAAATGTGACGTCATTCATGACGTCACTACCGACGCCATCTTGCAATAACAGTGCTCACGGCTCGGAGCGTTAGCACTGTGAGCGGGTTGTCAAAAGTGACGTTTGACAGTTTTGTTGTAGTAAATTTTTGAACAAATTTTCAATAGTGACGTTTAACAGTTTTGCTGTCGTACATTTTTCGTGTGTTTAGGTCTCGATTTAGGTTTCTTTAGTAGTTTGGTTTGATTATGTTCTAAAATAAACGAATAAAAGTTTAATAACGATTAGTGACGAAGAAATTAATAGGAATATTTGAATGTTGTGATGTGAACGGTGTGAGCGCGATATCTATCGTTCCGAATTGATAGAACGCTATCAGCGCTGAAACGGGTGTTAGCGTTGTAATCGCTCACAGCGCTGTTTTCATGAATCGGAACGTACCGTAAGTAGGGACACTCTTGTTTTTATTTTAAACAAAAACCTGCCAAGTGTGAGTCGAAAGTGCGTTGTGGGTTCCGTATTATAACTATACAGATTTCAATGCAATATGCTGAACTGATTTCTTACGCAGTTTTTTTGTAGGCAAAAAACTACCCGCTTGTCACAATTTGTGCTGTTTTTGTCTTTTATTCAAGTGTTGTAATGTTTTAGTGTACATTCAAGTGTACAGGGTGAAATTGATATCATTAGCATCCTTTTAAACTAAGAGTCTACCCATCAAATTGAACAACTTTCACTATTGGAGCAAACCGATGGGAGCAAAAAAAAATCAGCTGTTGCATACATTTGAGTTGAGTTGGCATTGCAGTTTAGTATTGAACAGCTGATTATTTTTTTGCTCCGATCGGTTTGCTCCCATAGTAAAAGTTGTTCAGTTTGATGGGTAGACTCTGAGTTTAAAAGGATGCTAATGATATCAATTTCACCCTGTAGTTGACTGATAGAATGAACTGCTCGCTTAAAAAGTTACTGAAACGAAATTACTGTCTTAATAAATAGTGTACCCTTAGAAAAAGTATATGTCTAGAAGGAGCCTCACGATTCTACAGTAAAACACAAAAGAGGCCAACTTTCCTCGGTTTGTGTGCGTGAGGCGTCATATAAATTATGTCTGTGTGCGTGTATATGGATAGGGTTTAGAGGCCAGTGCTGGTTGCAATTTTTTTCTACGCTTTCGTAGCTTCGACTGTCAATCTTGACATATAACTTATCCAAGAGTGTACCTATGTCATAAAATATGCCATTGGATATGCTCCCGACCTTATTCCCCGTAAGGGTCGTCAGAGGTATTCATAAACATACTGATTCCATGCTTTGTTCTTTAGACACGTTTTTTTCACTAAATAATACGGAGACTACGGAACCCCATGATTTGATTGCTCGACACGCACTTGGCAAGTTTTACATATATATAAGTATTATTTATATCTTCTTAAGGTTTTAGCAACAGATTTAAAATCTGTTTTGCTGAATTATGTTTTTGTAAGAAAAATTATGTAACATTTGGAATTTAAATACTATAGAATCAATGTGAGTCGGTATTTGAAAGTGGTGTAAACGAAAGTGGCAAATTGGGACACTATTTTACCCTTAGATCAAAGATCTTACCACATTTGAACAGACCACACGACAGTTGAGATTTAATTATTGATTTCTGTAGTACTTTCTGTGTGAACCTTCGAATCTGGTCATTTATTTATTAGGTCTCTGCAACTTTAAATACTTTCTTATTAAAATAATTATTAAGAAAACAAAATTTTGTGTTTATTTAATAGTTAGGTACCTGGAGTGCGATTTTTGAATCTCATACGTTGAACTCAGCAGTTGAAAATGTATGGAGATACGCATCTTTCTACTGCTGATTTGACTTTCAAAAATCGCACTCCTGGAGTATGATTTTTGAATGTTAAATTAGCAGTAGAAAGATGTCTCCATAGCAATATTTACATTTTCAATTGCATGCATGCATGCATATGCTCACGACTATATTTCCCGAGGGGGTAGTCAGAGACATTTTCAATTGCTGAGTTCAAAGAATGATTTCAAAGAAAACCGCACTCCTGTGTTCTGAACTGAAATCATAAATCAGAAAGTTTATTTATAGAAATGGGTACATAATACATTAAGGTGACACATAATACAGAAATAAAGTCTCTCCAAATCTTGCCCGAAGGCGTACAAATATTGATAATAATCATATGTCCTAATGATTACAATGTCAAAAATCAATTCAATTCAATCAATTAACATCAATTTAAAATTCAATAGCTCAATTACGTTATTTAAAAAAGAATAAAAGTCAAAAAAAGAAAAAAATAATAATTAATAACAATATCAAATTATATTAAATTATACAATATTAGACTATTAAATTAGAATGATAGAACTGTGACAATCCGAAATCAAATAAGGGTTAACAAAACACCCTAGCTAGTACGTTTTAAATGCAATTTAAGACCATCAAACTGAACAACTTCATTATGGAACCAAAATTTAAAAAGCAAATTTCCTACACTTTTGAGTCGAGTAGGTACAGTTTCCTACAGCAGTTTTGTATGAAACGGCTGTTTCATACTGTCAATATCAAACTAAAAAAAACCTCCCTCCAAAGATTTCATTCATTTCATTTATTTAATGCCATAAATTGTAAGTATATTTCAAAATGGTAACATAATAGATACTAAATACAAATCATAACATAGAATTTTACCCAGAGAAATTGTTACTAATTAGAATGCAATGTTCCTAAACAACGCCGAAAGGCATTTTTGGTTGTAAGTTAATATCTATAAGTAGGTAGGTATTATAATAGGCAGGTATGTACCAGGTATTTTGTGTAGTATGTACTCACGGCGACACATCAAGCTATACAAAACCAACATAAGCTGGCCTCGCTACGTTATACGTTACTCGACCTACGCGCGGCCAGCTTATTTTGGTTTGTATAGCTTGATATGTCGCCGTGTGTACCGATGACATTTGTATCAGATATATTGGTATCATAGATTAATATGTATATTGGATATAGATAGGTAACTCGCCTTGAATTTTAGGACGTCCTAATTGCGTTGCCGCTTATTAGCACTAGGGGGCGCCACATTATGAAATAAATTAAAAAAGACGATCGGCCGACACGAGGATCGAACCTTAGCTACCCGGATCGTAAGCCGGTTGTCTAGACCGCTAGACCAACAAGACAGTGATAGATATGGGCGAAATCTCTCACTACTACAGCGCAGCGCGTGAAGGATATGAAACCTAGTTCAACACATAGTGCTTCGAAACATAACCGATAGATAGCGGAAGCTGTCTATGGAAAATCAGCGTTCCACTTAGTTTGTACTAAGATAACATAGCATGATTGGTATGTACCTACCTACAGTAGGTACAATACAACAAGCTCTCCAAAGAATAAATACCAACTAAAACTTCACGGAAAAATATCCCAGAATTTCGAAGTACTGTCAATTAGTGTATAACAAAGAAGATAATCAATTATTCACAAGACTAAATCTAAAAGACTGAATGCAAAAGTGAACGCTAACTCCCGCCGGACGAAAAAAAAAAAGGAAAAAATGTGAAGTTCAAAGGTACGCCCGCACCTAATTTCAAACTCAAATAACCCTGCCAATTTGCAGAGCAAACACTCCCGGAGCAGTTGAATTGTGCAAAAAGAGTTTTTGTTGTAGCCGGTTAATGTCGCTTAATACGAAGTTTGAAGGATGGGAGAGATTTTAAATATTTGAATGAGGATGTTTAAGAATTAGGTCCGCCACATACATCCGGAATAAACCTGTTTCGGAATTAGATTCCGTTTTTCACTAGATCTAGTGATTTTTTTATGTCTTAGGTGGCATATTTTAAAGTGATTTTTGAGCGTCTGCGTTGATGGAACGATACCGTATCGTGACGGTGCAGTTGCGACGTCGTTGCGAAATCGCCTACGCTCAAAAACCGCTTGTGTGATAATTGTTTTGTTTTAATGTACCTAAAAATTCAATTATTGTCATTCATTTGGCGTTTCATACATTTTTATTTTAGACATTTTTTAAACAGCACTCTAGTATTTTTTGTAACCATAGTTGACAACACTGAATACTGAATCAGGATTCCGGATCGCAATTCCGTCTTTGTGTGGCGGACGTTAAAGAGAAAATGCTCGTCTGGCGTCAAGACGCATTTAAGGTAGACGTTGTTCCCTGGAGACACGCGACAGCGACACTTGACGCTCGAGTAGATGTGTTAACTGTCGTGCGACACCGGTAGCGAGTCTCGAAAGCATTTTCAAGTCATTAATTTCATAAAAACCCTTAGGATTTATTATTACCCATGTATTACCTAATTTCTTTACAGTTTTAATCTCGGAAAAAGAGCTCTGCGCAGCAAACGACCGGTCTATTTGATGGTACGAGGTTTCGTACAATATACATTAGGTACTTTTATCTATATCTAAACTATGATAAAACTGTAGCAGAAAGTTTGTATGTACATTGAAGATATTTACGTTACGATATGGTTGTTAGGTGTCCCTGAGTCCATATCACCAATTTTTGGATTTTTTTTCCGTCTGTTTGTTTCTTTGTTTGTTTGAACGAACATCGCGCAACCCGAACTGAACCGATTTTGGCTTATAATCTGGTATATAATTTGTGCGGACAAAGTCGCGGGTTAATGCTCGTCTTGTTATAATAATATAGGTACGAGTAAATAAAAAGAAGTAATGCTATTGCGGTAAGGATAAATAAAGGTGAATCATCTGCTGCGTTTGACCGCAGTGCTCTCCACTTGGCTTTTGTTAGTCCGTAAAATTATAGTACTTTTGGCGATCAGAAGTGAAATTTATTAAAAAAAAGATAATTTACAGAAACCCAAACAATCGTTTATTTATAAAAATAATTTGCAAACTCAAACAAAACGAATTTACTGAAATTACTTGATTAACACTTGAAACAAAACACTAATCACTCTCAATCACACGTTATCACGAAATAATCACAAAAAGAAAGTTTATGAAAAGATATCCGAACCAACGGGCCGCGTAGAACACGATGTTGTCACCTCGAGCGCTGTCCGACAAATGAATGTCAAACCGTGCTGCGTGCCGCTTTTATAGGCAAGCGAGGGTGGCATAGTAGGGTAGTGCTAACACGGCCTCTCCTGACCAGAGTCGTCCTCGACGATATTTCGTGGTCGTTAATCCAATTCGGGCATGTCTCTTGGTCTCTCAACAACCGGTGCAGAGGATGGTCCACCTTCTGCGTCATCAGCGTCGTACACTCGTGCTTCAGAGGGTAGTCCAGCCTCTGTATCATCAGTATTATCGTCTGAAAACACACTCACATTTTTAAAAATGTCAAACCACTCAAGCAAAACCAAAGCAAAAACAACTAATTAAATTTAAGAGATCTCAAAAATAAAGTAAATGCTAAATTGTATGGGCCCATTTTTCTTTTCTTAGTTGACCTGCTCGGCAGTGGACTCTTGATACTGCATGACATCTGTGAAAAGACCAGGCAGAAGGCGTCCCCACTGCCTGTTTAGTTATCAACAGTTACATAGACAGAAGCATCCCTGAATCGCTTGTCTATGGGAGATGGAGGCATCCCTGAATCGCACATCTCGATTCCAGATTATTTAGTCAAATAGCCTAGAATTAGGTGAGACAGAGGCATCCCTGAATCGCTTGTCTTTACCTCCAAGGAAGCATCCCTGAATCGCTTCTCCACAGTATGACATGTACAGAGTAGATGGAGGCCTGAATCGTCCGCCTTTCTGGATCCCTTTGTCATATCCATTCAGTTGGCTTGCTAAGAGCCGTGCGATGATTCGGCTTGTCATGTGAGTTAAATGAAGTATCGTGAAAAGATCAAGGAGTGGACTGTGTCGTAAAGTTAAGTCAGTAAGTAACAGTTTATTGTAATGGAAGCTGTGGGAACATGACAATACAAATCACAACGCCGTATCTCAAACAAACGTTGCCTTAACTTACACTCAAAGAAAGCAGCACACGTATCCGGACACCACTCTCCGCGCCAAGGAACCATATACTCGGCTGCCGCTTGAGTTGTCTTTCCATAAGACCCACTCATGAGTTTTAACTCATATCGATCACTCGGCAGAGCTTTCATAACTCGGTATGGCCCTCGCATCCCTGGGTCCAATTTCCCCGTGGACTGGGAGTACTTTATGACAAAGACCAGGTCATCAACATTAAACTTGCGAGGTGGACGTCGCTGTCGGTTGACAGTGGCATCCTGTTGCGTCTGATTCTTCTTTAGTAAGTCGTTGGCTCTGGCCCTGCACAACTCCCGCCACGCTTCACGGTTATGTTGTGAGCTTTCGACTGCAACGTCACGAATCAATGTTCGTAAGATAGGAGTGACCGCATCGACTCCCACAAGAAGGTTAAGAGCAGAGTGCTGAGTTGTTCTTTGCTTTGTCATATTCAAAACAAGCTGTAACCTCCACAATTGTTCTGACCAAGATGTACCCTTATGGTTTGACTCAATTCGGATCATATTGAGTACAGTTCTGATATACCTTTCAGCTTGCCCGTTTGCATGATGCATTTCAGGCGTTATAAGATGAATATCACATCCCAGCTCATTAATAAATCGAGTAAATTCCGTGGATTCAAACATTCTACCGCGATCAGTTATAAGCAAGCTAGGAACGCCAAATAAGGAAATCGCGTTGGTGAATGTGCGTTTGAGTTCATTCGCATCTTGTCTATATATTGGGTAAAGTAAGCAAAATTTAGAAAAGGAATCTACCATAAGGAGCACAAATTTGTAACCATTTGATTCCGGTAAAGGACCTAACGCGTCCAAATGTAAAGTGTGGAAAGGCATAATAGCTTTCTCCCATGAAGTTATAGGCTGGTGGGGAGCCCTAGGTACTCTTTTCTTTGTAATGCACACAAGGCAATGGCCTATGTACTTGACCACAAACTGACGAAGGCCGGGGAACCAAAAATGCTTAAGGATTAAATCCAAAGTTTTATCAGCACCTATGTGCTCGTGCTCATCATGGAAGATTCTCAGTAGGCTGAGTCGGTGGCCTTTCGGAATATAGCACAGCAATCTTGGTTCCTCACCCTTCGGCTCGTACCGATAGTATAACGTGTCGTTTTGGTGTACGTACCGACGGGTATCCAATTCCCCATCACGCAATTTTTGTAATAAGCCTTGCGTTTCGTCATCCGCAGACTGAGCTATTTGAGCCCAGTTGCGTGGTCTAGTGATTTGATGCACTCGAGCGGGTGGGTTTCGGCTCAAATAATCGGCGTGTGACATCATTACACCCTTGCGATACTCAATATCGAATAAAAAATCCTGAAGATAGATCCACCACCGAGCTACGCGTGGAAGCAGATCCTTTTTCTTTTCTGTCGACTTGAGAGCATTGCAGTCAGTGACTAATTTGAACTTGAGACCTACCAGATAGTGGCGGAAATGCTGCAACGCTCTCACGACGGCCAATGTTTCCAGTTCGTATGAATGGTACCTGCTTTCTGCGCCCTTGGTGGTTTTACTAAAATAGCCGACCACATACTTATTTCCATCAGCTCGAGTTTGCATCAACACAGCACCATAACCAATGCTACTCGCGTCTGTATGTAGCTCCGTAGGGAGCATGGGATCGAAAACCGAGAGAATGGGTTCAGTAGTGAGGTGAGCGATAAGCTCCTGTCTGACTTGTTCCTGCTCCGGTCCCCAACTAAACTTAATATCCTTTTTTGTTAGGCGGGATATGCAGGAAGTTCTTGCTGCGTAATTTTGAATATATCGCCTGAAATATCCGGCTAATCCTAAGAACTGCCTTACTTGTTTGACGTTGCTTGGGACCGGGGCATTAACGAAGGCCTCGACTTTGCGAGGGCTCGGCCTCACCTGACCCTGACTCACTACACGTCCCAAATACTCCACTTCGGTAGCAAGAAAGGAACATTTGCGCAAGTTAATAGAAAATCCTGCATCTGTCAATGTTTTTAAAACCTTTCGCAACAATGATATGCCCTCCTGAACCGAATTACTCATAATCAGAACGTCGTCAACATATACCAGGACATTACCAGCTTCAATGTGGCTCCGCAGTGTGTCGTTAATGATGCGCTGATAGACTATAGGAGAGTTAGTGAGACCATAGGGCATTCGAATGTATTCGTAATGGCCTTCAGGTGTTACAAAGGCTGTCTTATGGATAGAGGCTTCATCGACTGGGATCTGATGAAACCCCGTAGCCATATCAAGGCTTGAGAAATATTTAAAATTGCCCAACCGGTCAATATGATCGTCTATCAACGGTAGGGGATACCGATCCCTGACAGTCAACCGGTTAAGAGCGCGAAAGTCGACACACATACGGTCGCCACCATCTTTTTTCTTAACCAGTATGATAGGGCTCGCATATTCAGAATTGGACTCCCTAATTATGCCCTTATCCAAAAGGTCGCGTATTATCTCTCTGACTTTGAGTTTCTCTTGATGTGAGAGTTTGTAGGGCCTATATGCGACTGGAGTATTGTCAGTGACGTTTATGTGCATCTTTCCAGTAGTCACCGTGGTGGAAGCAGTACCAGAAATCAAATAACCCCTGAACTGCTCGATAACCTCCAAGAGAGATGCACGCTCTGAGTCTATAAGGGATGTATTTATTGCAGACTGATGATCGTCAGCCATGACGGTGTTCACAAACGAAACTTTTTCACTAGAATGCGTCAAATATTGTTTATCCTTTGTTCGAACATAAATGACACCATCACGGTTAAGGATATCAGTGCCTATTATGACCGGAAAACTCATACAAGGTCCCGGAACCACAACCAAGTCAGCCTCGATCGAAATTTCATCAAACTCGATAGTGAGCGTGACATAGGAATCGGCTTCTATTGTACCGTCACTTATTCCTTTCAACGTGCATCGCATGGGCTTTTTGTCATAAGAAAAGTGTTTCAAAATATCAGATGAAATCAATGAAATATTCAAAGCTCCACTATCGATCAGCACGTCGGTAGGAATTCCTTGAATAACGGCGGTGACAATATCGCTACTTTTAGGCTTATGAACAGAAGGTTCAGTGCAAAGATTTACATTACGCTTGTTGCGAAGCTGAGATCTCTCTTTTGCAAAACAAGTATCTTCGGTGTGTCCAGGCTTCTTACAAAACTGGCATGTAACCCTTACCAGAGCCTTACTCAGATCTGCGTCTACATCAGGACCCGACTTAGGCTTGCCTTGGTCAGATTTAGGCTTTTTAGGACAGTTAAAACTTTTATGACCGCTTTGACTACAGACAAAACATTTATCCTTATTGCGTTGATGAGGCAACGGTGCACGATTTTTATTGGGGTAAGCACTGGGTTGCGGTTTGGTACGCGAAGGTTTGGTATAAATAGACAAGAAGGATACTAGGTCTTCACTACTCAGATTCGCATTTGCCGCTGCGGCTCGAATTTGTGGATCAGTTATACCTCTGATGACGATTGAAACCATCAACTCAGTACTCAGCCCCTTTACTACACGTAAACGCAACAATGTCCTTCGCGCATACTCCGCGTAAGTGTTGTATTTATCGGAGGTTGTGGTCATGGTCTCATATAAAATATTAGCATAGTCAAGTTTACGCGGACAGAGTGGTTTGAATTCGCGAACAAAATTTGACCAAGTCCTATCATTTGTGACCCATTCGTTTAGCCAGGTACGAGCATCACCCCGAAGGCAGTTAGAAACACGTGAAAGACACTCTGCATCCAGCCAATTATTTGCTAGCTTAGCACGGTCTACCTCTTCGCACCATACGTCGATATTGTGTATGGCAGGATCAAAATTAGACACAAAGTAATGTTGACTTCGTAGCGGGTTTAATGATTTAATAGCGTCAGCTAGTAAACGCGCCGACCCCGCCATTCCAACCTCACGATTAGGTTGCGGCGAGGTGCCAGGATCAGTTTGCGTGTTGTCTGTCGTATTTTCCAAACTACGTCTACTTGACAATACCTGATCACTACTATTCATTAGCTCGTTATTACGATTTCTAGCAGAATTTGTCGTTTTAGGAGTAGAGTTTGATACTACGGTGTCGACGTGATTACGAGACGTGTCGTTTGCTTGCACAGACTCGTCACTGTGTACGCGAACGTTTTCACTTAGCACAGCATGGGGTTTATTGCTTTCGAGTGCAGTTAATCGGGTCAAAATGGAATTCATAACGTGGGCCAATGAAATATTTTCATTACGAGGTGAAGTCATAACCGATGAATCATGCGACCGATCACGGGATCTGTGACTACAGTCACGTCGTCGCGATCTACTACGGGACCTACGTGACGAAGAACCTTCTTGACGAGGCAGTACTGGGGTACGCGTTCTATAACGCGACTCACGAAATCGTCGCAATGATCTACTTCGCGACCTACGCAGCCCAAGACCCTCAGGTCGAGAAACAACAGGCGTACGACCCCGGTGTCGCGACCCACTGCGCAATCTACTACGCGACCTATCCGCGTTATCGTGTCTACGCGCCCTGCTGCGTGAATTTCTCTGTCTATTAGGCATTATCAACACGTTCGAATACACGTGACAGCAACAATCTACACGTGGGTTGAATTAGTGTTTTGTTTCTGTCAGATCGTTACAAGAATGGCAAAACGGTAATTTAGGATGCTGCGGGCTTAGATTTTATTATCCCACTTCTGATTTTGGCGATCAGAAGTGAAATTTATTAAAAAAAAGATAATTTACAGAAACCCAAACAATCGTTTATTTATAAAAATAATTTGCAAACTCAAACAAAACGAATTTACTGAAATTACTTGATTAACACTTGAAACAAAACACTAATCACTCTCAATCACACGTTATCACGAAATAATCACAAAAAGAAAGTTTATGAAAAGATATCCGAACCAACGGGCCGCGTAGAACACGATGTTGTCACCTCGAGCGCTGTCCGACAAATGAATGTCAAACCGTGCTGCGTGCCGCTTTTATAGGCAAGCGAGGGTGGCATAGTAGGGTAGTGCTAACAGTACCTATATATATAGGTAATTAATTATCTACATCACTGGTTTGGACGTGACGTTGCGTTGTGTCGTTAGGTTGGATGCGTCGTGGAAAACTCCGAAGTCGTCGCCGTCGTTTGCCTACGACGAGCCCGTCGCTAAACACTTAACGCGAATATTCTTGCCTTATGTTCAACTGAAAATCATTATAAATCGTAAACGAGCAATGTCATTGATCTGTCGATGTATGTGTGCGCCAGCGCGATCTGATGAAATATCCATCTTCTATCCTTACTCCTGGGTGGATTTTCTTATCCATTCTGGATTCCATTCTTACAGCTGGTGGGGCCTCCTGCCTCCCCTTATAGCCCTGAACTTTCCATCTCATAATACGTGCACGACGGCACAATCATAATATTATTATTATCTACTAGCTGACCCGGCGAACTTCGTACCGCCTCAGAACTTTTTCCCGACACACACTGGGCCGTTTTTTTTATTTATAAACCTGGCATGTGCACAACAACCCACTAAAGTTTCATCGCAATCGGTCCAGCCATTCTCGCGTGATGTCGAGGCCAAGGAAAATAGGGATTCATTTTCATATATATAGATAGTGCTTGTCTCAATTTGGTCAAGTGACTATCTTACCACATCCCAAATAGGTATACTTCTCTAATGCAGTCCTTTCAATATAAGTACTTACCTAGATAATTTGGTTTTTCCCACGACGCGATAATCGCATCGTATCACGACACGACGTTGCATTCGCATCGTAACCCTTGCCCTATCAGTGTACTCCCAACCCTGTTTGGCCATTTAGGTTACATTAAACTGGCTATTTTGTAAATAAACGAAGGGATTTACTCGGTAAATTGAAAAATGTTTCCTTTGGACCTTTAATTTTATATTAGTGAAAGTAAATGTAAGTAAATAGAAAAGAGGGGACGGGTCGTCGCGAAGTAGGTAGGTAGGTACTTATATTTTTATTTTAATCGAATAGGCACAATAATAAATAAAAAATATATAAGGTCTAACAAAATTAGCTGAAATTATTTCAAGGGTATGCTCAGAACATCAAACTGAACAACTTTCTCTACCGGACCAATATCGAAATCGCAAGTAGTTCAGTTTGATGGTCTGATCATACCCTTTAAATTTTGATAATTTTGATAGACTTTATATACGGTCGAATTGAGAAACCTCCTTTTTTGAAGTCGGTTCAAAAAGAAGAAACGGTCGAACCGTTTGTTAGTTACATGGCGGTGTAGGTACAACGGCTCATTGAGGCAGCTTTAAAATATGTTGACAGCAAGATGACAACTTTACATATTGTGTCTCTACCAGGAAGCTGGAAATAGGTATTGCAGACCCACAATACCTACGCCAGCTTCCTGGCCGACCCGTACTAGGCCCTAGGTTGAGTAAGTCCCATTCACGATAATGCACAAGATGAAGCTCACTCTAAAATATTCTTATTCTATTCTTATTCTCTAGACCCCAGGTGCCGAGCCTGCGGAGAGGAGGAAACCATGGAACATCATGTGTGACTGCAATGTCTTGGCCGCTAAACTATGTAGTATTATTTGGTTATAAGGGCTTGGTTAATGACCAAATAGCTCCTGCGACCTGGACAGACTATTGTAGCTGTCACCCTAGACCTACGGACATTTCCTAGGCCCACGGACTTCATAAACTGTCTTATGCTTTTGGAGGGGAGGTCCCTAATGTCAGTAGGTGTTATTAATTGTAAAGGATCACCTTACCTCAAGGGATCATATACACCTTTCCTATTACATCGTTTTGCATAAAGCGCTTTATCTGGTTTACATCTTGGACCTAATAGCCTAATACCTACCTATTTGTAACCCACGACAACCCAGACTTTTTTACTGTATACGATGCGTCAAACATGTGACAATGGAAACAAAGCTACATTACCATAATGTTATAGTTTTCGTCATTTTGTTCGTCGCAACTCGCAAGTGCGGTCCCGACAGAATTACTCTTATCTGCACACTGTGGAGACCCTCCCTCCCATTTTATAGGGGTGTGTTTAGTACCTCTTCAAGTAGTTTGAGGAACGGAATGAGGGAAATTGATTCGTCCCTTCGAATTTTCTTGTTTCGTTAGTTTTTCATTTTTTGCTTTACTTTTTCTGATCAATATGACTAGGTACTTCAGACTTTAGGTAATTGTAAACTGCAACAATGAGTTTCGTATGAAGCGACTAAGGTATACGATTTCTTATGCAGTGTTTTATGGGCGAAAGTCTGTAATCATTTGATACGACATTTCGCTTTAAAAGTGAGCCTTGCTTCAACTACAACGCTTTTATAGTTGTAGCCAATGACTTTTTAACTCATTGACTACAACCAATGAGTTCAAGCCTTGAAAGAGAATGTGAGTATGAGTAATGCATTAATGTTTAAGTTGTAGAACTCAAACGTAGGTAATAAATAGACCCATGCATCTATCTATATATATTTCTTCTTATCGTGTGGGCAGAGCCTTGGTGTCAGAGTTTTTTCAGACCTCCTTAAGGCCTGTGACGTGGTTTTTATGTAACGACTGCTACCAGAGATAGTAACCGGGATGACGGCTGATGGACGGCTTGACGTGCCATTCGAAGCACACAATCATTTTTCTTTTCAGACAATCAGATGATTCAAAATACTACAATGTCAAAAAAATACTTAAAAAAAAAAGAAAAAATAAAAATAAATGTCGCAAAATAATGTCTTCACCAGCTGGGGAAAACGCACAAAGTGACATATCACTATAGGTCTAGGTGCCCCTCGTGGGAATCGAACCCACAACCTCCGTGTCGAGAGCCCAATGCTCTTAACCATTTAACAACGGAGACAGTAGGTAGATAACAATACTAGTATCGGACAAAGTTGTATTACGTTATGCAATACATCCTGCCTACCAAATAACTTCTACTCTAGGTACACGTGTTTCGTTCTTACCTTTTTCGACACCGAGTAACCTGCACTCTTCTATTTATTCTCGAGGCAGAGAGGTTCTCTCGAACGTTCGTCAGTTTAACTCCTGAGGTTGCGCCTTGGTGGAGCAAAACACGTGTGTGGACTTGCTACAAATGTCAGCACCCACAAGTTATAGCAAAGATGCCAACAGATGGCGATATTGTCGCCCTTGGAAATATGCTCCATACAAAGACAATGTTCATCGTGAATACATAACTCATAACCGACTACAAATAAGGTTCACAATCGAATGCAAGAAATATATCGCGCAAGAGTAATAATCACAGAGATTCGATACATATACAAGGTCCAACTAAGAACTGTTGGACCACGGCCGGTCTCCAACTTCACATATAGCCTGGTGGAAGATCTTCCCTTTTCAATGGAGCCGTTGGTCCAGGCTACTATATCTGTAGGCCTCGCATGCCACCCCCGAGAAAACGATAAAAATCGAGATGTGCCTCCATCTTTATTATTTTACATATCGCCAGAAAGAGCGGGCATGACGTTTTTCTCGTTTAAGCGCTTTGTCGTGGGTGGCATGCTAGCCCTGCTGGTGGTAGTAGTCACTATATAAAAACCACGTCAGAGGCCGTAAGGTGGTCTGAAAAAACTCTGACATGACCAGGGCTCTGCCCACACGATAAGAAAGAATGGAGGAACAGTAGAGTAGAAATTATTTGGTGCGCAGTTTGTATTTTATAACGTTATACAACTGTGTCTACTAGGTATTTAGAAGCGGAGGAGATCTCGATATACAATCTTGTTATGTTATCTGACTTTAACTGTTAGTCATGGATTTCCGCAAAGTAACGCCTGATTCAATTAATTACTTGAGTAAAATTATTATAAAATTCCACATTTCTGTATTAAAACGATAAAATCTTAGGTTAGTTACTGGGCAAGAAAAACGTTGTAAACCTATTTACTAAGCCAAGATCAGATATTACTTTCTTATTATAGGTAACAAACTTTTTTTTCGGGGGGGAAATCTTTGAAAGATACCCGGCTCCTTAGAGGAGGAGCCAACATGGCGTCCCCGGCGTCTCCGTCTTCGGGCGGGATTTGCCCGCTCGCGGTCTCGCTCTGCGCTCTCCTTCTGGACCATGACGGTCTCGCAGAAGGCGACCGCGGCGTCCCATGCCACCCAGCTCCCCAACATCGCCGCTACTAGGGCCGGTGGGGAGAGGTCTTCTCCAGTGTGTTCGATCAGGACTCGCCGCTCGGAATGCCACGCTGGGCACTCCTCGAGCGATAGATCACTAACCTACCACCTACCTATACAGGGTGAAATTGATATCATTAGCATCCTTTTAAACTAAGAGTCTAACCATCGAACTGAACATTTTTTACTATGGCAGCTAACCTCAGATATTATCTGAGGATCGAAGCAAAAAAAATCAGCTGTTGCATACATTTGAGTCGCGATCTCGCGCGTCGATATTGCTGTTTAGTATGGAACAGCAGATTTTTTATTTGCTCCGATCGGTTTGCTCCTATAGTAAAAGTTGTTCAGTTCGATGGGTAGACTCTTAGTTTAAAAGGATGCTAATGATATCAATTTCACCCTGTAGTTGCAATAAACTCTTTGACTTTGACTAAGTACTCCACTTCGGCCGTTTCGTGTCCAGCTTCAAATAGCAGCAACCCAGACTGTTAGTAATAAAAAACCGCCTTCAAAAATACTAATAAGTTAAAAAATAATATTGCAGCTGATGACTTTTTCATTCGCATCATAAGAACATTAATTTGTTTTATCGAAGTCGCTGTCAATGTCAAGCCGGTATGATTCGCGACAGGGCTTGCATTAGTTTTTTGGCTTGGCTTGACACCGACTTCAATAAAACAAATTAATGTTCTTATAATGCGAATGAAAAAGTCATCGGCTGCAATATTATTTTTTAACTTTTTAGTTTTTTGAAAGCGGTTTTAATTTTTTGTAAAAATTTTGTTTATTTCACAATTTTCAGTGGTGAATTCATTAGTTCAATTTAATAGAAGTGCTTTAAATTAACAAACGCACTAGCCGGCACTATGATTTTCAAAGGTTCCCCTCGATTTCTCTGGGATGCCATCATCAGATCCTGGTTTCCTTATCATGATACCACCGTTGGAATAGCTTCTTTCAAACAAAACAAGAATCATCAAAATCTGTTCATAAACGACGAAGTTATTCGCGAACACACATAATAAAAAATATATATATATATATATATATATATATATTATATATATATATATATTCCTTTTTTGAAATCTGTTCAAAATAAGCAGCGATTACATTACCCAACATTTAGGTTCGATTTCGGCATACATTGCTTGCTTTCATCGCTACACTTAAAAATAGTGAGAACAAATCCGGCAATGTATGCCAAAATCGGGCCCGACCAACTGCAAGTACAATCGCTGCTATAGAGTAACTTATTATTAATCTGTGGTACAATATGACCAGGAAAATAATTCCGCTCGTCAATCTTCGTTTGCGCAGAGCAGTGCAAAACCGGGTATTCTCTATCTCGCTCCAATTCGAATAGCAGACTATGGACGCTTCGGCAGCGAAAAGGGCGCGAAAGCAATAAGTCAATAGCGGCAAGGTGTCACATCCTGATTGGTCAATATAATTTCGAGCGCTTTTAAAATTTGTCAACTGCGCAGGTACATCGGGGAGACTTATAAATCTAGTACTACTGTAACAGTGTATATTTTATCTCGCTAATGACAGGAGCCGGAGATATCTATCTAATCTAATCTAAACTATTATAAAACTGTAACAGGAAGTGTGTCTGTACATTGCAGATATTAACAAAAAAAAAGTTACGATATGGTTTTTAGGTATCCCTGATTCCATATCACCAATTTTTTTAATTTTTTGTCTGTCTGTTTGTTTGCGTGTTTGTTTGAACGATCATCACGCAAAAACTACTGAACCGATTTTGATGAAGCTTTTTTTGTTTGATGGCAAATGATCTGACTTAAAATCTGGTACCTATATAATTTGTGCGGACAAAGTCGCGGGTTAACGCCTCGTATACTATTATAAAACTTTAAAAGAAGCTTGTCTGTACATTGAAGATATTAACAAAAAAAAAGTTACGTTATGGTTTTTAGGTGTCACTGATTCCATATCACCAATTTTTGGATTTTTTTGTCTGTCTGTCTGTTTGTTTGTTTGAACGAGCATCGCGCAAAAACTACTGAACCGATTTTTATGAAACTTTTTTTGTTTGATAGCTAATAATCTGACTTAAAATTTATTTAATCTAGAAATAAACAAAAACGCGGTAAGAACCCGTTAAAATGTTTATTTCTACTTATTTGTTTCATCGATTTCATGTGTAGACGCATGTGCTAGCACATATTTATTATAAAACACTTAACGGCTGTTTAATCAGGCTCTTAAATAAAGGCGTGAAGATATGATTCGTTCTACACCGTGTCAAGTTACAATAGGGATGCGAATGTAGATCGAATTTACCTATATCGATAAATAACAAAACTATGGACACAATGGCTTTCGATTGAAGAAGAAAGAAAGACAATGAATGAAGATGCAGAATAATAGAATAAGGTATGTCATAATATTTATAATACCTATATACTTTAGAAAATAATAAAGTAAGTAATAATTTTCTTCATCGTCGTAAATTTACAAGGTATCCCATCAAAGGGCACATGTCTCCTCTCACGAATAGGGGAGAAAGGAAGTGGATAATAATTAGGTAGGTATCTATATATATAAGGTCTAACAAAATTAGCTGAAACTATTTTAAGGGGATGATCAGACCATCAAACTGAATAACTTTCTCTATGGGACCAATATCGAAATTGCGAATAAAAAATCAGCTGTTCCATACATTTAGGTCGAGTAGGTTTGTATGGAACAGCTAATTTTTTTTGCGATTTCGATATTGGTCCCATGGAGAAAGTTGTTCAGGTTGATGGTCTGATCATCCCCTTAAAATAGTTTCACCTAACTTTGTTAGACCTTATATATATACGACCGTTAACCCGCGACTTCGTCCGCACAAATTATATACCAGATTTTAAGTCAGATCATAAGCTATCAAACAAAAAAGTTTCATCAAAATCGGTTCTGTAGTTTTTGCGTGATACTCGTTCAAACAAACAAACAAACAAACACCCAAACAAACACACAAACAAACAGACAGACAAAAAATCCAAAAATTGGTGAAATGGAATCAGGGATACCTAAAAACCATATCGTAACTTTATTTTTGTTAATATCTTCAATGTACAGACAAACTTCCTGTTACAGTTTTATAATAGTATATAGATGGGCCCAGTGTGGATTGATGAAGATGATCTTCAATTTGCTGTCGAAGTGGGTACCTACTTACTTATATTTAAGCCACCTCATTAGGCGTCTGATATAAATTAACGAACGCTTTCATCTAATAGCTAAATCTACTTATATTATTGTGTGTAATGTGTAAGATATGATTAAGTACCTAAGTATATTATGTCACTGCGTCTTTATATAATTCTTAGTATTTGAATTTATTGGTTCGATCTTTTCCGGAATAATCTTAAATTATAATCTTTGAAGCTTTTGATGTAGGCTTGAATCATAGAGATCTAGAGAGATGCCAACCAACGCGCTGAGTACGAAACCTAGTGTCGCATTCCCACCAGTATCACGCGATAGAAAGTATTTTGTTAGCTTGAATGTGCATCATTATCCATTGCGGTATCAGAACTCAACATTCGAATAATCTTTAGCACTACGCAAGCATTACAAGCAACTATTTACACATATTTTCTCGACTGGCTTTCAGCCTCATAATATGTTAAACCCTTACTGTCGCGAGCAATGTGTTCCATTTTTGCGCATATTGCTGCAACACTGGCCCCGCCCCCTTTTCACATCTCCCTTTAGTTTTTGTGATCTGAAGCTTGGATAAATGTCAGCTTAGACCAAACAAGGCTTTGACGAATGTTGGCGCAAACATATTTCAAAAGTTTGATCAAAGAAATCGATAATCATAATCTTGTATTGTCGCATCACTAGTATTTAAAACTCCGTTTGGCCTAACAAGATAATTATTTTCTTTCGAGTATTGTTAGAAGATGGGTGGAGTTGTGTTTTTACAATCATCGCTTGTATTCTTTGCAGTTTTTCTGTTTGTTTATTCTCAGGACAATGGTAATGATTTTTAGTACTTACCATTTTTATTTTTTATGGGAAAAATTAAATTCGCCCATGATATTGTTCTTTTTTCACGATCTGCGCTGGCTTTAATCAAATGCTCCAAGACCTGAACATGGTAAGCCTTGAGGTTGGACTCACGATGAATAGATCAAAGATTCAAGTCATGACCAACAGCATCAAACGTAGAGTCGAAGTAGATGGGCAGGTAATTCATTATATTGATGAGTAGGTACATTTACTTGGGCCAGATAGTTTCCTTCGAGAACAGGCAAGACAAGGAAGTTGCACACCGTGTTGACAACGCCTGGAAGAGCTACTTGTCCATGAAGGAGTTCATGAAGGGTAAACTCCTACTATCCCTCAAACTAGGTATATCCAAACCTACGGTGCCCAGACCTGGTCTCTCACTGAGACTCAAAAGTCCAAACTCAAGGTTTGCAAGAAGGCAATGGAGCGTAGTATCATCAACATCATCATCTCAGCCGATGAAAGTCCACTACTGGACATAGGCCTCCCCCAAGGATCGCCATAACGACCGGTCCTGCGCTGCCCTTATCCGAAGGGATCCAGCCGCCTTCACCAGGTCGTCGGTCTACCGTGTGGGGGCCTACCCACGCTGCGCTTTCCAGTACGCGGTCGCGACTCGAGAACTTTTCGGCCCCATCGGCCATCGGTTCTGCGAGCAATGTGCCCCGCCCACTGCTACTTTAGTTTAGAAATTCTTTGGGCTATGTCAGTTACTCTGGTTCTTCTGCGGATCTCTTCATTTCTGATTCGATCTCGCAGGGAAACTCCGAGCATAGCCCTCTCCATTGCCCTTTGGGTGACTTTCAGCCTTTTTATGAGGCCTTGAGTGAACGACCACGAACGTATTAGGATACTAGGTGTTAAAAGAACGGATCGTGTCAGTAACAACTACACTATGCTCCAAAACACGAATAGCTGATGTTGGTGACCAGATTAAAGAGGGATTGGCCATAGAATATATTCTTATGGATTGGGTCGGCCATGTCTGTTGAATGCACTAGGAAAGATGGGCAAGTTAATGTGCATTAAAAGAGAGGGTCCGAATCCACACGGATGACATACCAAATGAGTTTTTCTAACTTATGTACGTATGTATTACCAATTGCTCTCAGACGGTGAAGAAAAACATCGTGAGGAAACTTGCGTACGCTAAATAAGAAATTCTTATGCGTATGTGAAGTCCAGCAATCCGCATTGGGCGCGTGTGGTGGACTAACACCCATGCACCCTCAATGAGGGTGTGTACTGTGCTCTGCAGTGGGACGTTGTAACGGAAAGGTGGTATCAACTCGAAAGGGGGTGCTTCAGACCATCAAACTAACCAACTTAACTAATGGAGCCAACATCGAAATCGCAAAAAAAATCGGATGTTTCATACTAAACTGCAGTACCTACCAACTTGACGCAAATGTATGGGACAGCTGTTTATTTTTTCGCGATTTCGATGTTGGCAATGTGAAAGTTGTTTAAATTTAATTTAATTAAATTAAAAATTATTTATAATTTTTTTTAATTATTATTTTGTTTGCCACTTCAGTTTTTGTTGTAGTTAAGTATGATGAGATATCTTTGAATTCTTCTCTCTAACAGTGACGTACATGGGCCTATTGACACCACGATGCGTCAGCAGCTATAATCGGTTGTACCTGACTCGGATGGTTCCTCCCAGGACCTACCAGTACTTTCATGAGACTCTGGACAAATTGCACGAGGACAAATCTGGCGAGAACCCGATGCAGGTAAGGTTTTGCCAGCGCTTGGCAGTTTTCTCCGATTAGCTTTCATTTTGGGATAAATAGATCCCATCAAAAACATTTCATGTACCTATAAAAGTAGCCAAGACTCACAATCCTTTTACTTCTAAAAAGTTATGATGAGATCTCATTTCAAGCCAAGTCTTAGTAAGTGTTCATTTTAGTCTAATAAGGTTATAGCTTTGCCGAGATAGTCATCCCATGTAATTTCTACTGAATACGCATTATTATGGCGCATGGTAGAGTATAACAAAGACGTAGATGTAAAACTCACTTATAGGCATTAGCTCTACATGAGATGAGGATATCGGCCAAGTCTTATTACTGTATTAGACCAAGTTGAACACTTTCTCAAGACTTGGGTATGAGATCTCATAACTTTTTTAGAGTAAAATAATTGTGAGTCTTGGGCACTTTTAACATGAAATGTTTTTGATGGGATCATTATTATCCCGATGATACTTTTATTATATTGAAATTTTTGTAATATTGAACCTTTCTACCCCGTATAACATTGTGTTTCGTGTTACCAAATTTGTTAATGAATAATTCATTTCTTACACAAATTAACCGCGTTAGGTTTCATGTTTGAAAAAACGCTAATTTAAATAATGTTGTGTTCTCGTACATCCAATTACGATTCGTTTTCGATTTAGTTTAGTTAATCGGTTTTACGGTCATTTGTTAACATACGAATAATAAGTCACGAGTTTACTGGATATAATTATGTATATCTATGCAATTTTATTGTTTTTTTAGTGTCTCACTAGCTTTTTTTGTAGGTAAGAAGCTTTTCGAAGTGATATTAATCTATTAATAGGTAAAGTGATTCTCGTTTTTTTTTATTGCTACGATAGGTTTGCGCCCATAAAAAAAGTTTTTTAATTTGATAGGTAAACTCGTAGTTTAAAAGGATGCGAATAATATCAGTTTCACCCTGTATAGCTCATTGTGCCTGTCCATTGACGCGGAGGTTGCTGGAGGAGCGGAGAAATGGAGTTTTATAAACCAATAAGATTTCAGCTCCGAGATTTCATGCAATCATATCTATCTATCTATACTATTATAAAACTGTAACAGGAAGTTTGTCTGTACATTGAAGAAATTAACAAAAAAAAAGTTACGATATGGTTTTTAGGTGTCCCTGACTCCATTTCATCAATTTTTGTCTGTTTGTTTGTGTGTTTGTTTGTTTGTTTGTTTGTTTGTTTGTTTGAACGAGTATCACGCAAAAACTACTGAACCGATTTTGATGAAACTTTTTTTGTTTGATAGCTTATGATCTGACTTAAAATCTGGTATATAATTTGTGCGGACGAAGTCGCGGGTTAACGCTCGTTGGTTAATAAAACTCCGTTTCTCCGCTCCGCCGCCTGTCTCCGAGTCAATGGACAGGCAGCCTTATGCTTTTCATACTGGAAATACAAAGCGCACCTTGCTAATGCGACGCTGAAAGCGCTGTAGTGTGGGAAAAGCCTCAGTCTGTGTAAGTATTCTAGTGTCCGTTTTTTTCAGTATTGAATACGTACGCTCTTTTCAGTATAAATTCCGTATCGTCGGCGGAGACAAGATATCTATCACAGAGGCCCCCTACTCTGTGCTATACGGGCTGTATTGTGGGGGGAGCCTGATCGCACCGGACTGGGTCCTGACTGCAGCACATTGTAAGTGAGTACTTTAGTTAACTATTACAACAAGATATCGATCACAGAGGCCCCCTACTCCGTGCTATATGGGCTGGGTTCTGACTGCAGCACATTGCAAGTAGTTTAGTAAACTATTACAACAAGATATTGATCACAGAAGCCCCCTACCCCGTGGTGTAAATGTGGGAGGAGCCTGATTTTCATTATAAATCACAAAATATTATATTATGTGTTCTAAAATTTTCAATACGCTTGAGTGTGGCCTCTACTTTTATAGTTTTAACAATGTTTCTGACCACGCTGCAATACATGTATTATAGCACAGAATAACATAATTAGTACCGTTAATTATAGTTGTGATTTTATGTCTGACTTCTCATTTCAGAGACACAGAAACATTTATCCTAGCTGGATCAACGAAACGCAGCCTAGCTACCCACTACACGATCTGCGCACATTTTATCCATCCCTTATGGTCGAGCGACTCGAAACAGCATGCCCACGACTTTGATTACCAACTGGTGTTACTAGAGACGCCAGTGCCCGTCACACCGAACTCTAGACCTATTGCTATTGGTGATAAGGATGATATTAAACCAGGCGAATATGTTTTTGTAACTGGCTGGGGACATATAAAAGAAAAGGTCATAAGATAATTTATTTATCCTGTTTCGTCTCACAAAGATATCCCCTAAACTCTCTACAGGGTGAAATTGATATCATTAGTATCCTTTTAAACTAAAAGTCTACCCATCAAACTGAACAACTTTTACTGTGGGAGCAAAAAAAATGTGCTGTTCCATACTAAACTGCAATGCTTACTCGACTCAAATGTATCCAACAGCAGATTTTTTTTTGCTCTGATCGGTTTGCTTCCAAAGTGAAAGTTGTTCAGTTTGATGGGTATACTCTTAGTTTAAAAGGATGCTAATGATATCAATTTTTACCCTGTATACAGGGTCCTTCTTAACACGGTGACGGTTTTTTAAGAGGATTATCAGACTATCAAACTGAACAACTTTCTCTATAGGACCAACATGGAAATCGCAATAAAACACCCATACATTTTTGAGTCGTCACTGTGACCATTTTAAGGAGATTCAGTCATCATCATCATTGTCTTGCCCATTTCCCATTATTTGGGGTCGGCGCAATATGTCATCCTCTTCCATTCATCTCTCTTAGCCGTCGTTTCAACACTCACTCCTTTTTTACACATATCATCCTTCACACAATCCAACCATCTTTTCTTCGGCCTCCCTCTCCTACTACAGCCATCCACATTCATACTTAACACTCGTCTCGTAACATGACACTCGTCTCTCCGCATTACATGCCCATACCACGATAATCTATTACCCTGCAATTTTTCCGTTATAGGTGCTACTTTCAAACTTCCTCTAATATACTCATTCCTAATCCATAAGGAGATTCAGTCATACGGTTATTTAATTTGATAAATTTTTTTAGTGACGCTGTTATAGTTATCTGCTATACAGAGTGTTAGGGTAAACAGTGGCATTACTTTAAGGGTTTATTTTATGTACCCAGGATACTGAACAACTTTCCCAAAGAAACCTAAAGGAAATTCGCAAATTCTTTTTTCGACGTTTCATACAAACGTTCGACCGGGGTGAGTGTTAAAACGAAGGCTAAGAGAGATGAATGGAAGAGGATGACATATTAAAGCGACCCCAAATAATGGGAAATGGGCAAGAGAATGATAATGATGATGATACAAACGTTCGACCAGCTGATTGCATTTATAACGGAACAAAAAAAAAATTCGAATTTCCTCTAGGTTCCTCAGCGAAAGTAGTTCAGTATCATAGATACAATCGCCCCTAAAGTAATGCAACTGTTTTCCCAAACACCCTGTATAATGCAAGATGTCGGTCCCATGAAGAAAGGTATTCAGTTTGATAGTCTGAAAAACAGTAAACATATGAGGTTTGGCCCTGCAGGGCTCTGTATAGACCTCATGCGATTTCTACTGGTTCTCCGTTCTTTGTCATTCTTCTTATCGTGTGGGCAGAGCCCGTCAGAGTTTTGTTGTCATGGAACTTTTTAATTTTTTACTGACGGCTACTTAACCTTTTACAGGACAGAATGCATGACATTCTACGTCGAGTGTCAATACCCATATTCAAACCTGAAGTGTGCGATTCTTTGCCACTGAAGAACTACCACAACATTTCCGAAAGAATGTTCTGCGCTGGCCTCATCAACGGCATCAAGGACTCTTGTCAGGTGAGCCAAAGTCAACTGTATGGTCAACCAATTTAAAATGTGGGCCACTGAAGAAACTACTATAACATTTCCGGTAGAATGTTCTGCGTTGACCTCATCAGTTGCACCAAGGACTCTTGTCAGGTGAGGCAAAGTCAACTATATAGTCAACCAATTTATAATGTAGGCCATTGAAGAACTACCATCACATTTCCTGTAGAATGATCTCTACTACCCTCATCAATGGCACAAAGGACTCTTGTCAGGTGAGCCAAAGTCAACTATACAGGGTGAAATTGAAATCAATCGACAAAATTTAAGATAGTATTATACTCGAGATAAGGCTAGTTTTAAAAATAGATTTAGTCCAAATTAAATAACGTCCGAGCTTTTGAAATATCGTAATTATTTATTGTAGCTGATTTAATTTGTGACTGACTGTACAGATACCGGGTAGTTGAATGTGCGAGTGAGCGGTACGAAACAATAGCGTCATCTGCGTCATTCCATTTTATTCTCTTACGACCACACCCGTTGAGTTTTGGCGAATTTAAACATTTAAAGCACGATATTTATTGGTATAAAAATCAACCAAAAAGAGTAGTAAAAGAAAATGTCATTACCTAAGTGTATTTTAACAGATGTTCTAAGTGACCACCTCCGCCCGGCGACACTAGTTGTCTTTAAATTTTCGCAACACATAAGTTTGTAATTTAACAGAGTCAAATGCACTGAAAATGTTTTCTCTCAGTTCACTCACTGTGGTCGATTCAGTTTCATACACATGTCTTTTAATTTCTCCCCACAAATAAAAGTCTAGGGGGTGTTAGATCAGAAGATCGCGACGGCCAGCTGGGCCACTGCCGATTTGAGTAGGACATTTATGTACAAATTCAGGTTGAGACTAATATGACACTGCACTGAAATCCAAGTTCAAGTCCAATTCGTAAGCGGGCACTGATTGATTAGCGGTAACCTCAATCGATCGCGATCGAGCGGGAACTGTTATGTTTTGTTTGCGGCAGGGAGGCGCATACGACCGTGCGGTGGGGTGGGGGAGGTGGGGATATGCTCGGCTCGCTGGAGTTGAGAGGGGGTGCCCCGCATGCGTGGGGACGAACGTTGACCGGGCCGGGCCGGCCGGCAAAATGTACAGTTCGCTTGAGAAAAATGTTTATTTAAGGATTTATTTAAAAAAATATATTTTAACTTTTTTTTTATTTAATGTTTCTGATACAGAGCGTTTATTATGAACACCTTCTTAATGTTTTTGCATGCTTAGATTGTATTTTTTTTCATAATTTAGATTTCAAGAATGTAATACTAATATAAGATCTAATTCAGGAGTACAACTTGCCACCAAAATTTGTCGAATGTCTACGATTTAACCCTGTAGAGTCAACCAATTTAAAATGTAGGCCACTGAAGAAACTACAATAACATTTCCGATAGAATGTTCAGCACCGACCTCATCAATGGCACCAAGGACTCTCCTCAGGTGAGATAAAGCCAACGTAGTAATTATAGTACTCTGTGGTAATAGTCAACCATTTTAAAAAAATTTCAGTACTTAACACATTGTAACAATGTTTGCCAGGTAACAACAGGTTTTACGAAGCTACATTATACAGAAACTAAAGTACCTATCCCTTTAGAAGGTAGATTTAGCTGTTGGTTTCGGAAAATTTCGGTAGATGGCGTTACATGTTTCACAAGATCAAGAAATAAAATTGTTCGGCCTCAAGCTTAGAGAACTGTGAAACTAGCTGCCTCCATAAATTTTTTATTTTTTTTAGAAAGCTGTATTTATCACTCAATAGTTTTTTTATAAGAGCAATCAATCAGAAAATACTTACGTATATAGTTAAGGCAAATTTTTAAAATAAACAAAATTTTAACAAAAAATTAAAAACGCCTTCAAAAAACTAAAAAGTTAAAAAATAATATTGCAGCTGATGACTTTTTCGTTCGCATCATAAGAACAGCTATATTATTTTTTATCAGCTGCAATATTATTTTTTAACTTTTTAGTTTTTTTGAAGGCAGTTTTAAAATTTTGTTAAAATGTTGTTTATTTCACAATTTTCAGTGGTTAATTAGTTCCATTTAGCCGGCACTACGATTTTCAAAGGTTCCCCTCGATTTCTCTGGGATGCCATCATCAGATCCTGGTTTCCTTATCATGGTACCACCGTTGCAATAGCTTCTTTCCAACAAAAAAAAGAATCATCAAAATCGGTCATAAACGACGAAGTTATCCGCGAAAACACATTAAAAAAAAATGTTGACGGCCGAATTGAGAAACCTCCTCCTTTTTTGAAGTCGGTTAAAAATATTTTGCGTGTATAGGTAGGTAATATTCTAATTTAACATTTTCATTAAACCGCACCCTATTTCACAAAAGCGTGTCGCCCGAACTCTAATATTTTTATAAGAAAAGAAAGTATCAGTCTCTCCATCAGTACCACAATATTGCATTGTCATCGGATTTGCGCGAATGATAAATTTCAACATTAATGACGTCGGTAAGCAATCCAAAGTTGTATGAGACATTTTCATTACGGAAAGAAGAAAAGACGGGAAGACGGATGGACTGCTGAAAAGCTATTTGTCATAAGTTAAAGCCTGCAGAATCCTACTGCATGACAGAGGCTGTCACGATTAAGAGGAAAGTCATTGTAAAACGCCCGACCGCGTTGCATACAAACGAAGATAGGTCCTGTTTTCAATACTAACCAGAGTTTCTGGCCGCATCTTCACTACAACGCAACGGCGACGTAGTGGTAGAGTCAAAACATTAGGGTTGGCTTTACATTTGGGGCGCAGGAGTTGGGAAAGAGGAAGAGAGGGGGGGGGGGGGGGTACCCCCTGGTACCACTCCCCTCCCCCCTGCGGAGATGCATAGTTACAGAGATATATCAATTTAAAAACCCTCCGCAAACATTACCGACAGCCATTGACAATTTTCTTGTTTCCACTCTTGTTAGGAGGTTATGGATCCATTAATTAATATCCATCTTCTTCTTATCGTGTGGGCTAGCCCGAGGGGCAAGCCTTGGTATCAGAGTGGTGGAATATCCATGGTGTTTATCTTATGACAATAAAAAAAAAGAAGAAAAAGTAACAAAGACACACATCTCGATCTTTCTCGCTTTTTCGGGGGCGGCAATGTTTATACGTTTTTACATTGCAGGGTGACTCCGGTGGTCCAGCGGTGTTACGCGGAAAGCTGGTGGGGCTGGTGTCGTTCGGGGTGGGTTGTGCGCAGCGCGAGCAGCCAGGCGTGTACTCCAACGTGCCTGCGGCCAGGGAGTGGATACGATTCATCACTGCGCTGCCTTTATAACACCTCTATAGCACCTCTATTCGACTAGCTCGATAAACGTGTCGCAACGGTGATAAAACAAGTGGAAGATCTTCCCTTTTCACGGGAGAAACCTTCCCAGTAGTTCCTCCATAAATGATTTCTCTACTTGAGCGCTACTCGGCTTTTTTCCATGCTACATGTCGTGTCAAACGCGGCTTTCACTCAGTCATACGTAGTAGTCATTTTCTCAGGAGCCAAGGCTCGTCGCGCGCGTGTAGAGTTATCATACTAGACGTGCTGTAGTACTTAAGATAAGTGATTTAGCATTAAGAGAATTAATAACTTATGAGAATTAAATTTAATTACCTACTCAAGTCGAAAAATTAATGTTAATAATTGTAAATAATACATCAAAAGGAGAAAACTGAACCCACTTTGTTGTATGTGTGTCTGTCCATCTGTCAAGACCCTTTTACTCACCAATGGGTATCAAGATAAAATTAATATCAAATACTTACTAATAAATCAACTTTCAACATGGAGCCAAGATTGTAATCGTGAAAAAAAAAACAGATGTTTCATACAAAACCAGTACGTAGGTACTCGACTCAAATGTAATGGACCAGACAATTTTTTTTCAACGTTTTCACTGTAGTGAAATTTATTCAGTTTGGTGATCTGAACACCCCGGGCCTATGTCGAAAAATAATTGAAGCGAAATGGGCGTGTGATAGCTTATATAACTGCCTGATGCGAGAGAAAGAGGTGGGGTGGCGCGCGCGCCTGAAACGACGCAAGCGTAAAACAAACTTTATTTAATTGTGATTGTACTATTTATGTAAGTTCAATTGTGCTCTAATCAAAATTTGTAAAATATCAATCCCTTTTTTTTTTAAATCAAGTCTCGTTTTTCTATTATTCACCGTTTAACAGTTCCAAGCGTTTATCGATAAAGACGGAGGCTACTTTGGCTTGTTTTTCTATCGAGAAAATGTATCTTAATCTTAGATCAAAGTAAAATTAATGGATATGCCCAAAGCGCTTTAAGTTGAAGCACGCAACTAGAACACTTGGTCTGTCATCTCAATACATATTTTAAGTAAAACTGTCCATTGTTTTGCCTCATTTTTCTGGTTTAAAATGTTCGCGTAACGCCTATCCATTAATTTTACTTGATCTAAGGTCTTAATCGTGTTTTGGCTCTAATCAAAACTTCAATTATATGTTCAATTTAGACCTAAGTATTCGCAATTCATACTCCTACTGTTAGTACTTCATGATATATGACGCTTTGAAGAATCCTATTTTTTCACATTGCCTCTCTTAAACATTACTAGGATGTTTTGTTACACCCTGTATGGGCTGATGATGATGATATGAATTTCAGTGACCTGCTTGAAAGTCGCGGGTACAATACATCATATTGTTGACACCTACAGACAATAAAACCTTAATTGAGACAAACAAAACTGACTCTAAAGTACAACATAATAAGACACATCTCCACCGACTCGTTTACCAATCAGGGGTTCTCATGAATTATTCAAAAGCTCCGGATATCTTACGTCTTGCACTCCCCTATTAGTCGGGGAAATCTACGGATTTTTGTATGGAGTAGGTTGCATTAAATTCACTTTAGGTAATAATTTGGAATATTAATTGCACCTTTCTGAATCTTTTATCAATCGCACAGCCAAGGAGTGGAACGCTCTGCCTGCGTCAGTTTTTCCGAGCGCTTACAACCCAAATTCCTTTAAAGTACGAGTGAATAGGCTTCTTCTGGGTAAGCTCGCTACATCTTCGACCCCATCTTCGTCCTAAGGAGTGGATTGAGGTCAAGAGCAAACCCAGTCTTAATAAAAAAAAAATGGAATATAGTCGATATACAACGTGTTAATGAATTAACGCAAAACCTCATACACCCCAACTGATTTATAACAAAATAATTAGATTGAAACAATAATTTCATTATTTTGATAGTTAAAATTTTAAGTTATTTGCATTTTAAGTTTTAAATGATTTGTTATCATTTCAGCAATGAATGAAAGTGCTAACGTACTCATGGATACATTTTTATAATCTTGTTTTGATAGTAAGTAGGGTGAGTGTCCCCGTGCGGTGGGTTGACATCGGGTTCAGTAAATTTTAAACTTTGCAAAAAAATTATTTAATATTTTGAAAAAAATTACCTATTTTGAAACCATGATAATTCGATTTTGCTCTCGATTCTAAACAAACTACTTTCTAGCTTTGCGTTAATTCATTAACACGTTGTATAGTAGATATATACCTGAAAAACATAAATTCTTAATAATCCCCGATTTTTTACCGCGTATTATGGAATATTTAAAATATTTACAAAAAATTAAATTTTGGTATGAACAAAAAATGAAAAACTGGTGATTTTGTACGGGATGGCTTCGTTCAATATGTTTTACTTATAACAATAATAATCTCCGGTTAATATCGTAAATTTGAGTAAATATTTAATATTTTGTAAGTATTTAAAAATGATAACCTTAAAACTTAATTATTTACTGTGTGTTTGTACACATTAAATGTGCCTGGTGATAATTAATCTCTTTGCTGGTATGCTGGAAGAAATATCTTTAGAAAAAAGCTTACACTTGCATTGTACATTTATATCGATTTTAAGGTATTTCTCAAAGTTTTTTTAGTCTTTAGGTTTTCAGGTGTAAGTGACAGCTTGGCAAATACTGAAACGGTGAACTCAGAACATCAAACTGAACAACTTTCACTATGGAGCCTACCTCAGGAAACCCGATAAAAAATCAGCTGCCCCATACAAAACTGCTGAACCTACCCGACTCAAATGTATGGGACAGCTGATTTTTTTCGCGTTTCTTGAGGAAGACTCTATCGTGAAAGTTGTTCAGTTCGATGGTCTGAGTTTACCGTTTCAGTATTTGTATAACCATGAAATATCCACAAAAGTGTTATAAACTAACAGTAATATCAGTTCAAACACAATTTTCTAAAATGTCTTTTAATTCAATCTCAAACCGTATTTTTCCTGGACTATGTGGTGGAGCCTGTTGTTTTTAGATGTCCCCCTTTTGGAATTGAAATCGCTTCATCAGGTGGTTCGAGGTCGTTTGAAGCGTAATGTGTGGAATGGCTGACTCGTCAGGACGCCATTGAGAGCGAGTTTATTTTAATTTAATTTATTGCGATGTGGTAGGCTATGATTCATGCTTTCATCCTTATTTGTTAGTCTTCTTGTCTAGGGCTATACGGGGTCCTATGTAGAAAAATAATTGAAGCGAAATGGGCGTGTGATAGCTTATATAACTGCCTGATGCGAGAGAAAGAGATGGGGCGGCGCGCGCGCCTGAAACGTCGCAAGCGTAAAACAAACTTTATTTAATTGTGATTGTACTATTTCTGTAAGTTCAATTCTGCTCCTATAAAAATTTGTATAATATCAATATCTTTTTTTTATATCAAGTCTCGTGTTTCTATTATTCACCGTTTAGCAGTTCCAAGCGTTTACGAATAAAAACGGAGGCTACTTTGGCTTGTTTTTCTATCGAGAAAATGTGTCTTAATCGTGTTTTGGCTCTTGTCAAAACTTCAATTATAGGTATGTTCAATTTACACATATCCGCTAATCATACTCCTACTGTCAGTACTTCATGATATATTATGACGCTTTGAAGAATCCTATTTTTTTCACATAGTCTTTATATGCTGACAGGAGATTATTGGCAGGCAAAAATTCGAGCACTGTCTATAATACAGAGTCAAACGTGAAATCGTGGATTATTTAATATCTCGCTCTCTCACCTATCAGTAACTCTATTGAGTAACGTTATTGTCTTAACCCTAATTTAACCGCAATTACTAATCGCAATTACGCAAGCGCACCAGTCAAAAATGGGACGTACTCTGGGCTGCACTAACACATTGCGAACAGGCGAGGAGTGCTCTACCAAGGGTGAATCCTCGCCTCACCAAGTGCGTCTCAAGAGAGCTCAATTACGCCTAGTTACTGGAGCCCTGACTGGTCACGGTCCTTTTAACAAACATCTGTTCAATATTGGTGTTACTAACAGTCCTCTATGCAGGGTGTGCATGGAGGTTGAAGAAACGGCTGCGCACGTGCTGTTGGAATGCAACGGGCTAGCACACTATCGGGCACAACACCTCGGATCACCGGGGTCTCTTCCAGAAGTCTTCGGCAGCATTAAGAAGCTGGTGGGCTTTCTGGAGTAGTTGGGATGGCAGGAGTAGTCATTCCCACCTAACGCAAAATAGGCGCCTAAGTCGTCGAGTTGCGGAAAATGAGCCCGCTCAACCAATACCAATACCAATATCAAACCCTAATTTGACCTAATAGGATCTTTATAACATCCATCACCCAACCGGAATTCCAACCCAGGGCCTCTGGTTACGCAGTCCGGCGTCCGGCGTGGTAACTTACACCAGCCGGGTAGTCAAATTGTTCTTTCTTCGATCCTGAAATACCACACCCGATAGTCGATACGTCAACTCCGCACTTCAAAACTGGTCCTCGTTTCTAAGCAGTAAAAACAAAAACATAAAACGAAGCGGAAATCTTGTAAAAATGTCATCTTACCCGCGCTATCTTTACGTGCAATAAACTAGTATCGCAAACATAAACTTAACATCGCGATATGTTAACATAGCCGATAAAATGACTAAGTTACAAGTGGGAGCGAAGGAAGCGAGGGAAGCGGTCGAGATCCGCGGCTTCCTTCGCTTCCTACGTTCACTTAGTTTGACAATAACATCTCTGATAACTTCACTTGTGATTAAGGTGCTTGCACATACGATTGAACGTAAATTATATTTTATAATTACACTGAAAAAATAGTATCTTCACGTCCCAAATACCGCAGTGTCTTAAAACGAAAGTCTTCGATCAGTGTGTGTTGCCAGTGATGACATATAGAACAGAGACGTGGTCGTTCACTCAAGGCCTCATAAAAAGGCTGAAAGTCACCCAAAGGGCAATGGAGAGGGCTATGCTCGGAGTTTACCTGCAAGATCGAATCAGAAATGAAGAGATCCGCAGAAGAACCAGAGTAACTGACATAGCCCAAAGAATTGCTAAACTAAAGTGGCATTGGGCGGGGCACATTGCTCGCAGAACCGATGGCCGATGGGGCCGAAAAGTTTTCTAGTGGCGACCGCGTACCGGAAAGCGCAGCGTGGGTAGGCCCCTCACACGGTGGACCGACGACCTGGTGAAGGCGGCGGGAACCCTTCGGATGAGGGCAGCGCAGGACCGGTCGTTATGGCGATCCTTGGGGGAGGCCTATGTCCAGCAGTGGACGTCCATCGGCTGAGATGATGATGATGATGACTGAAAAAATATTTGAAGCCAAGTCTTGAGTAAGTGTTCATCTCGGTCAAATAAAGATAAAAGATTGGTTACCATCCTTATGCCATGTGCAGCCAATGCCTATAAGCCAGTATTACATCTTTGTCTTTATTTTGTCATTTAGATTGGATCTACATAGGATGATGATGTCGGCCAAGCCTTTTATCTTTATTTGACCGAGATGAACACTGACTCAAGAATTGGATTAAAATTTCATCTCATCTTTTTAAGTGTGAATGGGTTGTGATGTAAGTCTTGATTACTTTTTAACATGAAATGTTTTTGGGATCTCAATTCGTTTTGCAGATTGCTCTAGCTTTTTAATTATTTCAAATAAGCAGATCCCCAAGTCTGACAGGTTATGCATCTCTACAACACCTGGACTGAAGAATTAGAATCCGGAATTCAGTGACCGTCTTTGCTTGATATCCACATTACTAATTAAAAATGAACAGATCCTCAAACCGCATTGTTTCGGTGGGCAGTACCTCTGCAGCATCAGGACTGCGGAGTTAGAATCTAAAATTTTATGCAAAATTATTTGCCTAAAACCCACAGTGTAAATTAAAATCATCAGATTATCAAGTACTACAGTTTAGGTAGGCAGTACCCCTGCAGCATCAGGACAGAAGAGTCGGGACCTGCAATTTAATGACATAGTCTTTGCTTGATGCCAACAAGCAACAACACTAATAAATTCAAAATCAGCTGATTCTCAAATCTCACTGTTTAAGTAGGAAGTAGTTATTATTATACGTATTGCAGCATCCAGATTTGAGGATCAAAGGTTGAAATTGATATTTTGCAGTGGTACCTACAATGTGAACTGAAATTATTATATGAGTTATCTATTGGTTTATCACTTTACCTCATCGTTGTATGCTAGGTACTGCCAAGTCATTATCCGTCTTATTTGAGTCTCGTCGGCATCGTGCGCGACTTCTAAGGAGCTTACCCGCTTTTGTATGCTAATACCATCCTTTCAGGTTCATCATATCATATCATATCATTTATTGCGTTATGTGGTTACAAAAGATCTTATAAATATGGTACAGCACACACATAAACCCTGAAAGGGCACGGCAATATCTTAAAACTAATAAAAAAACAGCACATAAAATCTAAAAACAAAAAATGTTAAAAATCATATAAAAATTATAACATTTCATTACATTCAAAATATTCCTGAATGCTATAGAAACATTTAGCTATTAAAAAGTCTTTTAAAGCTTTGTAGAAAAATGATGCCTTTTCTATATTTCTTATGCGTACAGGGAGTTTGTTAAAAATTTTAATAGACGTGTAGTATACACCTGAGCTAACTAAATGCAACTTTGTAGTAGGTAGAGCCGAGTAGGTAGGTAGAGTTGTGAGGTCTGGATAAAAAGTCTTTCACTTCATAATTGAGTAAAAAGCAAGTCTACAGTCTCCTCAACATTCTTGGCCCGCCGCCAGTCCGTCTGGATCTGGCAGCACGCGCCATATCTGTCTATCACTTCACACAAAGAGCTTGAGTGATAGGGGGGAGGGAGAGGCCAAATTATGCCATTATACAAGTGTAAATTGTTTTGTGTTGTGTCATGCTGTTGATGCGGCTTATTGGATGAGGCTGGTGTTTCTTTCTTGTTGGGAATTGACTCCGATACACTAATTCAATAATATATTCTGTATTCTTTTAGTTAGGTCCGCTACACACATACGGAATTGCAATCCGGAATGCCGAATCAGGATTGTGATTTTGTATAGGATTAGACAGCTGCGAAAATCCGAACGGAATTGTGGAGGGGGAAATCCATACGAAATCGTAATCCTGATTCAGGATTCCGGATTGCAATTTCGCCAAACTTCAACACCCCGAATCACTATTTAGGAGTTAATTTTCATCAATGGATAATAGGGTAATCTGTTAGAGTATCCACAGTACCCGAACATCTGCATGAGAGAGGACTCAAATACAGCTACACCTAACTCTATTAAGTTAGCTGAATAAGTACCTGGCCAGAAAATATAAACCATTGAAACGAAAAGAAAGAAGAATGGATATAAAAGCAGTCTTTTCAAGCCGTGATGGTCAAGAGGCGACGGTTCAAACCAAGGGGAGTGCTTAATTTCTCTATGTTCAAACCCTAACCCCTGGGGGTGCGATTTTTGAATGTCACCGGTGAGTTTGAACGGTTTTTGAATCTCATAAAAAAACCTTCTCTTATCAGTTCAACTCGGTAAGTTCGGTATGAGAATTTAGTCACTGGTGAGATTAAAAAAGTATCTTTGTAAAATCTATAAATATCAGCCATTTAATATGTAGATGACACGATTGTATCAAGACCTCCGCTTCCAAGTACCTAGTAGACAAAGTCCGCCGAGACACCGAGACTCGGTGTCGGACGCTCGGCGGAGTAACAACTCTGTTTCGAACGTTCGTCGGTCTAACTCCTGAGGATGCTCCTTGGTGGAGCGAAACACGTGTAGAGTAGAAATTATTTGGTGGGCAGGTTGTGTTGCATAACGTAATACAACTTTGTCTACTAGGTACTTGGAAGCGGAGGTCTTGATACAATCGTGTCATCTACATATTAGTCATGGATTTCCGCAAAGTAACGCCTGATTCAATTAATTATCAGCCATTTTACTCAGCCGGTGACTTTCAAAAATCGCACTCCAGGTCGACTTGTAGCAACCACTCTATAAGAACTTACGTACGATTTGTAACAACACAGACTTTGGCAAAAAACCTTAGGAAACCTGCATGCTTCAATTTTGAGGTGTATATTGTGCATCTCTGGCCGGGTCCGGAGTAGTGGCAATAGCATCCTGAAGGCCAATGGCCCACACACACACACACACACACACACACACACACATAATGAAGATAATGCAATGTGATATAGTATAACTTTAGTCAAAATTGTGTAGTGCCTACTTACCCTGTACCCTCGATGTCTGTATGCTGATATAAGAGAAGGTTGGGACTGCAAATCAGTGCAATGTGTGTTTTTATATATATTTGATTTTTTCTATTTGAATAAACTGTCTATTGTTTCTGTACCTTTTCTTTTTTTGTATTTTGTGTGGCAATAAAGTGCATTTTCATTTTCATTTTTTTTCATTTTCAATGCTGAAAGTAACCAGTGTCCATTGCTGCGACACATGTCCCACACTTGACTCTTACAAAAATTTTCACTTTAAAGCTTAATATTTCACTAACGGATCCCTAAATCGAAAAACGAATTTTCCCAAACACACAATATTTTTAAACGACTTATTCAAAAAATCCATTCCCACTTCGCGTGTAGCGGAGGTAACATAAAATTTTTTTTTTTCAAGATTTTATTTTACCACTTTGTGGGCGTGATTAATATGTATATCCATGCCAAAGTACAGCTTACTAGTACTAAGCGTCTCAGAGCTAAGCCGCGGACAGACGGACGGACATGGCGAAACTATAAAGGTTCCTTGTTGTCTTTGGAACACTAAAAAAAGACCTTTTTCTTTAAAATACGTAGCACATCCTACTTATAATGTATAAAACACGGAGACGCTGAGACGGACGACGCGGAGATGAAGAGTCATTGAAACAGGCCCCTATACAAAAGGCGTGCACGGGTCAACGTTTTTTCTATTAGACTAAGAGATAAGTTTTTGCAACCATCAGCAGTAAGCCTGATTCAGTGTTTATGGGGTGTAGAGCATCTCTGTGATGGGGATGGACTAGGTGCCTAGGGGGTGCCTTTATAACTCCAGTCGGTTTAGGAGTTACAGATACGATCAGCTGCAAGGCTGATCCTATAATATTAGTGTAGTATGCACTGTAGCTATGTGAACAGTACAAACCCTGACATGAACTGCCAGTCGGTTTAGGAGATACAGCTGTTCAAAGGGCGGACCTTTGAACGGCTGTAACTCCTAAACCGACTGATGAACCATGTCAGTTTTAGTACTGTTCACATAGCTACAGTGCATATTACAATAATATGATACGATCAGCCTTGCAGTTGATCGTAAATTTTTTACTGACCATTAAACATCAGTAACTTCTAAACCGACTGGAGTTATGTAGGCAGACCTGGTCCATCCCCATCACAGAGATGCTCTACACCTCATAAACCCTGAATCAGCCTTGCAGCTGATGGTTGCAAAAAGTACACTTATCTCTTAGTCGATATATTGTGTCAAACATCGAATCGCTCCACCACACCTTTCACCAACTGAAATACAAGGTCAAACCAAAAACATTTCAAACAACAAAATTATAATAAAAAATTCAAAACAAAAACAACGTTATTGACTGAAAAGGCTTTTTTCGGAAGTCAGAAACCATTTTCGGCACACTTGCTGTCCAAACTGCGATCAGAAGTTGATTTTTCGTATTACAACATCACCCATTCACATATTCAGGCCTTCGCGTGTCCTTGCGGGCGGCAACTGGGATAGCTGTGGAAACATACGGGAGGGAATAATGCACGTAGTTTATTGTAGCGGTAATTTTTATTAATGGACTTTTTCTTGTGCGTTGGCACTGAATTTCCGCCAGAGTCAAGTAGTTTGTGGGAGTAACTATCGGAATCTCAACGATTGTCTTCGAGCAAAAACACAGCTGAGAGAGATTGCAGAGCCTCGTGGATGAGCATAGAACATGATTTTTGGCATATCGGACAATGTGGTACACAACTAATACTGCCTAGTCATTGACTAAGAAGTTTCGCTTACACTATAGACAGAACGTAAGCGTAACTGCATGTATAAGATAATGCTATAGATATAGAGTTGGTGGTATTACAATTTGAGCTTCTTGGGTGGGCACATGTTCCCAGCCATAGTACAAAAATATGGTTACGTAGCAGCAATAAGGTAGCAATCTCCTTTTTCACCTTTTGCTATTATGTATTTCTTTTTGAGTGAAAAGGTCAAAACACTTACAGACTTCTATGACTTCTCCTTCTACGTGCCTAGTCGATACACATGCTTTCTCGTTCCACTAGAAATAAGAGCAACGTGAACTGACGCAAAACACAGCTGTAAGTTTCCATACAAATCTACATTCACCGCGCGTCCACCCGAGTGTTTTCCGAGCGTTTTCTCCGCAACGCCATCCACTTCGTATGCGCGGGCACATGACCCATGATTTATTTAGAGGAGGGTGGCTGGAGGGGGGTGACGTCTTCTTCGCCTTTTATTTATGTAAGCATTCTGTCGTGATTTGACAATGGAGCGTGAAATATAGGGAGGTTAGGTGATTTGTATTTTTAGTTTGTTATTGACGCTCGTGGTGAACTTTCGTTGAAACGCAGGGTCGTAGTGACCAATTCTAGCGCCCAGGTGGGCAATTGCGGTATATAAATCGCGACTGAACCATGATTGGACCACGTACGAACCTTAACTTTTAACAAATTCAGTATTGCGCTATTCATTTGACAGTCGTTAGAGCCGTTTTGACATATCGCTGTCAGTCACATAGTAAATAAGTCAAGTTTAGTGGGACACGGAATTAAGCAGTTGAATTTTAATTGGATTTCAATGTGATTGGAACTGAAATTGGATTAGGATAGAACATGGATGTTTCAAATTAGCGCAATAGCCCTCCAGGGCATGTGTTTAATTCTGCACCCCCAAATTACTCTCAAGTTACCTACTTTTTGTTTACTTATTTATCTTAATAAAAAACTAAATTTATGCTGTTCGAAGCGCATCACTAAACTTGAGAAGGGCTAGACTGAATTGTTTTTTTTAAGTGTTTTAAATACTACGATTAGTTGTATAGTTTGTGAACTAAATCCAAGAACTGTTCAAAGACGGCAGATCAGCCCCGTTCCTTTTCTCATTTCGGCCTTTGGGAGATACAGTACTGATCAGTGATATACAATATTCGTAAGTAAACAAAGTAGATGGAACAAGCACAGCCAGCTCGATAATTTTATTACACTACAAATCCATTTTTTTGATTAACACGTTCGTGGACAGTAACTGGCTATAGCAGTGACAACAATAAAAGTTCTATTGTGTTCACTGTCCGCGAAAGTGTTAAGCTGTTCTTCTATTGTTAGATTGTTTCGTGACCAGCTTATCTCCGTAATGACGCCCCCCGAAGTCTGTGCTCCTGCCTCGTGCCCCTGTCGCCGTGACCTTAATGCGACCCTGTCGAAACCTTCGACTTGACACTCCTAAACCGAAAGTAGACTGTGGGAATGGGCAAAAGTGCTACAAATATTAGGCGAAAGACTGAGCACTTGTTACTATGCTAGCCCCTAGCATGCTTGCTGGCATGGGTTGGCAAGTTGTCAATTTGGTATAAAAGCGGCAGAGCTCTGGTATCAGAGTTTTACAGACTGCCTTACGGCCTCTGACGTGGTTGTTTTAATGTAACGAGTACTACCAGAGATAGTAGCTAGGACCAACTGCTTAACGTATCATCCGAAGCACGGAATCATTTTTCTTTTCAGACAATCAAGTGATTCAGCCTGCAATGTCATAACCAACTGGGGAAAAACGCACAAAGTGACATAATCACTAGGTGTCCCCCGTGGGAATTGAACCCACGGCCTCCGTGCCGAGAGCCCAATGCTCTTAACCATTAGACCACGGAGGCAGTTTCAATGATTTTTCGCAACATGGCAAGGTTTTTTATTTTTCTGGTCGGGCAATACGTTGGCCGAGGTTGATGCTCTATGGGTCGACGCTCTTACATGGGCCTGTGATGATTGTAGCACCTATTAGATAGACGGTTCTTTCGGTAATTTTCAGCAGTCTTCTTTGTTATTCATGTCATAACTCTAAGTAACCAACTAAAAGCATTCTGTGCACACCTACATTCTATGCAAACACAGCTCTGTTAGGAATTCACAAACTGTGGTTACTTTGCCTCCTTAGTTTGTTACAAGGAGCTTTAACCTACTTACAAAGAGAGTGCAAAAATTTTACCATTAAAATATGAATAAACATCACCTACATTTGAGTCGAGCATACCTACTGCAGTTTTGTATGAAACAGCAATTTTTTTCTCGTTAAACGATGTTGGCTCTTTATAGCCCTGTCATTTTACGGTTTGAGCTGAGACTAAATTAACAATTGATATGTTTTTCGGTATAGTATTTAAGAGCCAATTTGAGCTTAGATATGTACCAAATTAAAAAAAAATCCCGTCAGCAACAATTCTAAATTTAAAATTTAGCTATTATCTCCTTATGAGTTTTTCGGAATTTATGTACAAATTGTAACACCACTGGCTTTTCGGAAGGAAAACGTCGTGAGGAAACCTGCATGCCTCAATTTCGAGGCATATATTGTAACCACTGTCCATTATAAATGGCGACGGGCTCACTCCCCGTCACACTGGACAGAGCTTCGGTACTACTAGTGAAACGTGGATGTTCTGAGGTTTCGGAATATCTCTGACTACCCCTCGGGGAATATAGTCGTGAGCATATGCTATCTCGTTATAAAAAACCTGATGGTAATTTTTTTTTGCACATATTTAAGGCATTACCATTATATATACTTCAAACATGGTGCAAATATTGTTGTCTACTTAGAAGGTTTTGAAAAATACATTCGTATTTTCTAATAAAATCCTCATTTTCTTAAATTTCAATGCCTATTTCATTGCTCAAAAATAATTTATATTGTTAAATCTAATTCAAATGAGTGCATTGGTATTAACATTATTAATTTAAAAGCTTACTGGGATTCATAATTTTGATTTCTATGTTGCGTAATGAATTTTTTTAATGTTTTCAGATAGTCTTTTTGTCACTAAATGGTGCCGGTTACAGTTTAAAAGTCCAATTAATAATTACTTCCCACCTCTCCTAACAAAACTTCGTACAATGACTGGGCTATTAGTAAAAGTTTATCAGTTGTATGGCCTATACCATATAGTGTTTGCTACCCCACAATTAAAAAAAAAATTTTTCATTGTGCGATCAAAATATGAAATGAAAAAATTATCAGGACTTAGCCAGAAGTTTACAAACCTAGAGGTAATTAGAGGTAGATTTTTTGTAATATTCTGGAATGTTATGAAACATTCCCAAATATGAAGAAACGTATATTTCGAATGTTTAGAAACATTATCTTGGGATAACAAACTTTGTTTGAGATTTAAGAGTCGAATAACGCCAGACACGGTAGGTATTTCGTAGGTATTTCGCCACCGCGATCGCCGATCGCTTTCAGTACCTTACTTAAGCTAGCGCAAAAATTCACAGATCTCGTGTCCTCCACGATGTTTGGGTACATTTAAAATGAATCTGCACAAATGAACGCAATTTTTTTTCTCCTCTTCACAAAGGTACATCTTCTGAATAACCCATCAGTGTGATCCGCACCCCCAATAACTTTTAAATATAGCTAAAAGTCATATCTTAAGGGGTTTTAGATTTTTTCGATATCTCAATTCGTTTTCGAGATATTATTATACGCCAAAAACCGGGTTAAAAATTACTGAATCATTCTCATTTTTTCGATTTTCAAAAAAAACAAAATGAGTTTTTCGAAATCGAAGTTTTGTTTTTTGTAGTCCTCATCGAGACAGGTCTTTTGAGTTTGACACCCCATTCAGCCACTTAAAACCCACTACACCAGGGCGTTGTCGCACTTTCGCTGAAAATCAGGCCTATCGAATCGACAAAAAAACATTAGGTTAAAAGTCATATTTTCCAAAATCATACCTTGTTACCCACATCCCTCTGAAGTGTCTTAACTTTGATATAACTTTCCAGCCATGCTCCGTGAACACGGGGATTAAAAACTAATTTCTCGGCATTAGAGATTCATAAGGCGTGACCACATCCTTGCTGAACACAAAGTTATGATGGATTATATTGTGTACAGGGTCTTACATGAAGAGAATATTCAGCGATGGCGCGTTGAAAAATGTTTGAAAGCAAACGCTTGTATGTTGTATACAAACAACTTTGAGGCTTTGGTAAGCCTATAGATATTTTGTATTATAATTTTAATTAATAGTTAGTATAATTGAGTTTGTAACGAGCAAGCAAGCTCGTAACAACAGGCGACAAAGGCGGACCGAGGAGGCGCGCGGGGCGGGAGGCAAGGGAGCAGCGCTAGCCGGCTATAAAAGACGGCCCGGCGAGGGCCACGCGTTTTTCACTGGGCGAGCGCCCAGAGTGTAAGGACACGCGGCTTGAAGATATCGGGCAGCGTGCCTTACAGTCCTGGTGGTGAGCTCAGTGGATGATCCTCCTCCTCTCTCCTCCCCCTTTCCTGAAAGTTCACTCGCACGGCTTGAAGATATCGGGCAGTGTGATAAACTTTCAGCCTGAAAGTTCCCTGGAGGGTTATTCCCACGGCTTGAAGACATCGGGCAGTGCGATAACCTTACAGTTCTAGAACTCTCAGACTTTCAGGAGCCACCTGAAGGCTTACCAGCGCGGTTTGGGTAAACCCGGGCAGTGTCGTAATCCTTCAGGCGGACAGCAGCCCCCCCCTCTTCAGCCCCAGCCTCATGCGTCTCGCGGTACTGGATTCAGTGTAGAATATAAGATAAGGCTTCAGCCACAGATTTAGATATAAATTAGCTAGGGAACACCCTGTAAAAGAATAGGTGTTAAAGAATAAAGATCTTGTTATTTTGTAGTTCCTCTATCATTTTCGCAACCCTTGCTATAGGACAAACCTAGCTAGCTAGGTCAGCCCTCATCGAAGGGATATTTTTATATTAACTAGGCCCTCTGACCACCCCGTCACGAGGGTACTATTGTTACTATTCTATTCTATTTAGACTCATAATATTAAACTAATCCAAGTGTTCGTAAACTCTAAACCCAAGAGTATTAAGCACAAAAAGATAGAGTACCTGCCTACCTACTAACATCTACATCAGGCATGTCAAACTTGCGGCCCGATCCAATTGTAAGAACAGGTTCCCGGTGCGGCCCGCGAGCGTGCAGACTTAGACGTAGGTCCTTAAGTTCTCATAATTATTATGTAGGTTGTGGTACTACCACTGCATTGAGTCATGAAGTGAAAAATTTCGAGCTTGCATAGCTCTAATAGGGTGTTTTGTTTGCTTATCTAAACTATTATAAAACTGTAGCAAAAAGTTTGTCTGTACATTGAAGATATTAACAAAAAAAAAATTACGATATGGTTTTTAGGTGTCCCTGATTCCATATCAGCAATTTTTTAAAATTTTTGTCTGTCTGTTTGTTTGTGTGTTTGTTTGAATGAGCATCACGCAAAAACTACTGAACCGATTTTGATGAATTTTTTTTTGTTTGATAGCTAATAATCTGACTTAAAATATAATTTAATATAATTTAAGGTATATTATTTGTGCGGACAAAGTCACGGGTTAAAGCTCGTACCTTGTATAAAATTATGGATTTGATATGACACTCAAGAACGTTTTCTTGCATAGACAGAAATAGAACGCAAGGAATCCTATACAGTCTAAATTTCATCCCGAAAATCCTTCCAATAACTCTGGAAGCCTGAAATATGATCGGCTTGAAACTTTCAGGGTTACAGGTATGTGTAGGGTGACGGTGAGATCGTTTATTTGATGGATAGCATTTAGTCTGAAAGTAAAACTAATAGTCTATAGGATCCCATACATACATATGCTCACGCCTATATCAGAGAGGTAGGCAGAGACAACAGACCGCCACATGCTACGATTCTGAAACACATCTTTCGCCTCCTCAACATCCATAAGTTTCTTCATACAAGCTCGTCGGTTCCGGGTACATTTTATTTGGCCCTTCTTCAGTACGTATCCGATTTGGTCAGCGTACGTGCGCCTAGGCCAACCCCTTTCAACCATTCCATTCACACTTGCCTTGTTATACGTCAACCTACTTTTGCTCATTCTTTCCACATGGCTAAACTACTGTAGGATCTAATTGCAGGGCAAATGTCTCCTATCACGAATAAGGATGAAAGGGCTCAGGAGAAATACAATAATATATTGCTTAACACGTTCCGGGACAGTGACCGCCTATAGCCGTGATAACAATAAAAGTTCTATTGTGTCTCGTTCACTGTCCCGGAACGTGTTAAGATATAGGTATCTCTTACCGATTCATAGAGCGGAAAGAAGTCGAGCTCGCTTTACTCGCTCTTAGTTTCAATTTTATTTACTGTAAGATATATCAATGACTGTAAGTATCAAGAAAGTCGCTGAAGCTACGGCGTAGTGCAAAAATTTAAGGTGGTCGCACTTCGCTCGCTCTATTACCTTTACCTAGGTGCATCAGGGCAGAACTACTACTGTCATATTTTACCTATGCATCAGAATATCTTTTTCAGCGTATGCAGGTTTCCTCACGATGTCGGTCTTCACCGTTTGAGGCGTACGCTATTTAAAAAAATTCGTTGTTAAAAAGTGCATGTCGTCAGTGATTTTATGTATGTGCTTATTATATTTATGAAAAAGAAAATTCAGTTGTGAAAACCTAATAATATAGTTTTTTATTTAGCCTATTTTGTTTCCCACTACTACCACTGCAAAGGCCTCCCCTCCCCTTTTCCTCCAATCCTCCCTGTGCAACGCGAAATCGGTCCAACCGTTCAGGAAGGTATTCAAATCGCCGCTCCATCTTCTATTGGTTCTTCCTCGACGTCGGCAGCCGTCTTGCGGAACCCATTCTGTGGCCATCTTGGTCCACCTCACCGGGTGCATACGGTAGATATGTCCCGCCCAGTCCCACTTCAGCTGAGCTGCTTTTAGGCCTACATCCAGTACATGTTTATGTCCCGTAAATTGAAAAGATAAAGCTGGCCACTCCGGGTACATGTTAACGTCCGAGGAACTTTGCTAACGGCTGTTCTTCGGTTTTTAAACACCGCCCCGCAGGTAGGCATAAATCTAATAAATAGCTTGTACTGAACGTTGCTCTACTTGTTCTCTTGGTTCGGACACGTACATTATGATTATAAATAAACTTCCTACAGATTCAAGAAATACTTTATAGGCTGATCGACGTTAAATGTGATATCTAAGGTGGCTGGCGCTCATCTACCTCGTATAGCGTGTAAGTCAATGATATTATAGGCCAAAACGATGAAAATAAAAAAAAAACGGATAAAAAAAAAGCAACCAAATATCATTGGTGTATGTATTGCCCTTGGTGCTAAGAGTGGTTAAAGAAAAGAGAAACATTTTAAAAACAATCGAAAACCGGAGGGGAAAAATGATCGGACACTTGATACGAAACGACAATTTCTTTAAAACCATACTGGAAGGGAAGATAGAGGGAAAGAGGGGCGGAGGAAGACCTAGACAGAGTTATCTGGCCCAACGGAAAAGGTTGATGTCGTATCGTATCAAGAACTCAAGAGACTAGCGGAAAGGAGACAGGATTGGCGAAAACTCCACCGACAAGAGCGTAGCTCTTAAATAAGATGATGATGATGATGTATTGCCCTTAGGCACCCTTGGGTATTGCCATCACGCGTCGATAGATGGTGTTGACGTGCCATAGATCCAAAGATAATAATTAAAAATAAAAATTAAAAAAAACATGCTCTGAGATCTTAGTTTCCACTCTGATAAAAATATACTTAATTACTAACTGTATATTAATGTTTTCCTTCTTATTAAAAAATAATATTTTTTTACTATTTTATTTTAGCAAAACCATCTCGTGCCATTTACATACCAATCTAGAAACCACATATCATTTTATTAAACAAAATACATCTCTCATATCCACAACAGGCTTCGTCATAGGTATATACATCACTCACATCCACAACAGGCTTCGTCAAAGAAATTACATCACTCAGATCCACAACTCGTTTCGTCAATAAATACATCCTGAATATCTGCAACAAGCTTCGTCAGGGGGGACCTACAACCTATAAACCTCCTCCAAAGCCTCTCCCTGGGGGACGGTTCCATGAACGCTGGCAGCATTCCCCCTCTGTATCGCCAAGCTTATGCGCTGGCGAAGGTAACTGCCAGCCCTCTTATCACCAGTGGTCTCTATAAGGCGTGCTGAAATCTCTTTTATAAGCTGTTTTGCATCGGGTCCCCATGGTCCCAGGGTCTCCACTCCCAAGGGAACAAACATATACCCCTCTCCAATATCAACATATATACCTAAGTATACATTTTATTTTTTAATGGGTCTTAGAAAATCCCCCATTGGAATTCCACCGATCGCGATTTATGCGCAAATAATTATAGTTCGTAAGGGTAAACATAGGTACTGAACAACTTTCCACGGGAATAAATGCAACACACCGCAGGAACACCGCCTACCTTTTTTCTTTTCACCGTTTCCTCTACCCTAAGGTTTTCTGGAAGAAATCGCTTCTTAGCGATAAGACCGCCTTATTTTGGGCCTCTTGTATTGTTTATTTCTGTATTTTACTGTTTATGTTTTTGTGTAAAATAAAGTATATATATGATTGATTGATTGATTGATTGAATAAATGGAAATTTGCAGAAAAATGTCAACCTTTCATACAAAGGTTTGATGTCCAACATATTTTTGCTAAATTACTATAGGTTTCAGAGGTGTGTCGGAGTCGTAGCGAGTGGCGGTCCGTGGTCTCTGCCTACCCCCATTGGACAATGGCGTGAGCTTATGTATGTATGGAAGTACTAAAGGATTCATTGAGAAAGTTGTTCAGTATCGTGAATAAAATCACGCCTAAAGTAATGCAACTGTTTACCCCAACACCCTGTATACTCAAGCTTAAACATTCAGAGCCGATATCATCCGCTATACTTATCCGAGATCAATTTGAAATGAAAAACAAAATCTGCGTCATGCTATGTTTCCTTAGTACAAACTAAGCGGAACTCTGATTTTTCATAGACAGCTTCCACCATCTATCGGTTATGTTTCGAAGCACTATGTGTTGAACTAGGGTTCATATCGGAGTAACAGCGCACTACACCTCACGCGCTGCGCTGTAGTAGTGAGAGATTTCGACCATATCAACCACTGTCTTGTTGGTTTAGCGGTCTAGACAACCAGCTAACGATCCGGGTAGTTAAAGTTCGATCCTCGTGTCGGCCGATCGTCTTTTTCAATTTATTTCCTAATGAAGCGCCCCCTAGTGCTAATAAGCGGCAACACAATTAGGACGTCCTAAAATTCAAGGCGAGTTACCTATCTATATCCAATATACATATTAATCTAAGATCTGCGTCTAGAAAAAATGGCTATAACATTACCAATATTGTTTCCTGCTATATTCCCGCAGTATTTCCCCGGGGAACCGGCCTCTTCCCGGCTAAATTAAAAACTTCCCATAATAATAACGATCACTTCATCCAGGGACAGACGCTCTCCTTTTTTTAATATCCTCTTTGCTTTCACGAAGTAGGCATTATTGTGAAAAAATGCTTCTATGAAAATGTTGTCTTTGAATGTGTGTTTGTTTGCATTGAAAAGAATACAGCTTTAATGAAGAAGCTTAGATGTATAACCGTCCCACTGAAGATTACAGGCCTACCCTCAAGTAGGATGTACGGGCGTTCGTCCACCACGAGTGCCCAATGCGGATTGGTAGACTTCACATTTTTAAAAAAATAAAAAAAATGTTCATTATTTCTCATTATTTTTAACATATTTTGAATTAAGATTCACCGTTCGTCTAGCAATCCGCATTGGGCACGCGTGGTGGACTAAAAATGCCCATACACCCTCCATTAGGGTAGGCCTGTGCCCTGCAGTGGGACGTTTATAGGCTGATGATGATCCACAGTTCGAGCATGATAAATGCTTGTATTGAGAGAAACTTCCCATAGTTACAAATCACTTAGGTATATTCAGACGAGCCAAATAGGTAATAATTTCAATTACAGTAAGTATGCAGGCAGAACAAGCCCTCAACAGCCCATCCGACAAATAAGCATCAGAATTTTTTCTTCAGCGTATGCAGGTTTCCTCACGATGTTTTCCTTCACCTTTTGAGAGCAGTCGGTATTGCGTACATAAGTTAGAAAAAACTCATTGGGTACATGTCATGTTGTGTGGCTTCGAACCCGCATCTCAAGATTGAGTTTCCTTACCTATCCGGATCGCGCCACCGAGTACCTTGATAAATACCTTGGGTTCGATGTCGTTCCCTACGAATAAGAATAACAATAGAAGAATAAGCGCTCTTACAGACTAGCGACACTTTGCGGTCGCCGTGTGTCGCGGAGGGTCGCGCGACAAAATCAACATAATTTTTAGCACCTCTTGAAAAATGACATTTTGTATGAGTTTTGGCAGCAAGGTACAGTTTTTACAGAACAAATTTAGAACACGGTATAGTTTTTTGGTGCCACTTTTTGAGCTTGATTTACATTTCTTACGTTCTTATTCGTAGGTCGTTCCTAATTTGCAAGCAATATTAGAAGAGACAAAACAAACTAAGTAAAAGGTTCTCTCCCGCACTCTCTCTATTTTTTAGTTAGCATATTATAAGCTAATTACCTGATTTATAACACCACTGGCTTTTCGGTGATGGAAAACATCGTATATGCTTCAATTTCGAGGCATTTATTGTACCCACTGTCTATTTACAAGTGGCGACGGGTTCACTCCCCGTCACACTGGGCAGAGTTTCGGTACTACTAGACTAAGAAATAAGTGTACTTTTTGCAACCATCAGCTGCAAGGCTGATTCAGAGTTAATGGGGTGCAGAGCATCTCTGTGATGGGGACGGACAAGGTCTGCCTGCATAACTCCAGTCGGTTTAGAAATTACTGATGTTTAAAGGTCAGTAAAAAATTAACGACAGCTGCAAGACTGATCGTATGATATTATTGTAGTGTGCACTGTAGCTATGTGAACAGTACAAAAACTGATATGGTTCATCAGTCGGTTTAGGAGTTACAGCCTTTCAAAAGTGCGACCTTTGAACGGCTGTATCTCCTAAACTATACAAAAATTGACATGAACTGGCAGTTCATGTCAGTTTTTGTACTGTTCACATAGCTACAGTGCACACTACAATAATATCATACGATCAGCATTGCAGCTGATCGTTAATTTTTTACTGACCTTTAAACATCAGTAATTTCTAAACCGACTGAAGTTATGCAGGCAGACCTAATCCATCCCCATCACAGCGATGCTTTGCACCCCATAAACACAGAATCAGCCTTGCAGCTGATGGTTGCAAAAAGTACACTTATCTCTTAGTCTATCTGAGGTTTCAGAATATCTCTGACTACCCCCTCGGGGATTATAGTCGTGAGCATATGCTTATGCTTATATAATAAGCTGTCTCATTTTCGCCACATTTTTATATCATAAACTTTCAACGCTCAATTTAAAAACGTTTTAAAAATATGCGAATATTGTCAGAGAGTAAGTAAATTCGATTATGAAAAACTTGTGTATCGATGAAATATTTTGAATGTCGATACTGTATATTAATTAAGGTTCTGAAAATATGATGTAAAATATTTTTCCTCACGTTTTTGAGGGGTAATCAATCAGATAATAGACGTCCTCCCTGGTCTAAAGGTTAAGTGCATTGGCTCTCGCATCGGAGGTCGTGAGTTCGATTCACACGGACACCTAGTGAAATGTGCGTTTTTCCCCAGTTGGTTAGGACATTGCAGGCTGAACCACCTGATTGTCTTAAAAGAAAGATGATTCCGTGCTTCGGATGGCACGTTAAGCCGTTGGTCCCAGCTACTATCTCTGGTAGTAGTCGTTACATAAAAACCAAGTCTGAGGCCGTAAGGAAGCCTAAAAAACTCTGACGCCAGGGGCAGCCTGCCCACACGATAAGAAGAAGACTAAATATTTCTGAACCTAAAAATAAAGAAAATTTTTCAATGACACTGAATCCAGTCATTGGTCTAGTCATATAGAGAAGTGGTACAAAAAATGTTGTTCTTTCTTTTTTGTTTTTGTTTGTCATTACATAAAAACCACGTCTGAGGCCGTAAGGAAGTCTGAAAAAACTCTGACACCAGGGCTCTGCCTACACGATAAGAAAGAAGAATCAGATAGTAAGTATATTAACTGTAGTATAATAATAGTGCTCTGTGATATTAACGATGGAGATATTGGCCGGATAAAGAAAACGAGGATACCTAATAAACGAGGGAACACAGGGCGTTGTCTGTACGATGTAACATATTGGCTCGTAGATTTGCACGCTGTACTAAACAGGTAAAAGTAACTTTATTCAAAGCATACAGTCAGTCGTTTTACACGTGCAGTCTATGGACCAACTACACTCAGCGAGCATACAGCGCCCTGCGAGTCCAGTACAACAATGGGCTCAGGATGCTGCTGGGGCTGCCGCGGTTTTGCAGCGCATCGACAATGTTCGCGCAGGCGCATATAGATGACTTCTACGCCATTATTAGAAAGCGGAGCGCCTCGCTGCTGAATCGCTTCCGGGGCAGTACCAATAGCATCCTGAGCGTATTGGCTAAGCGGTGGGACTCCCCCATGGTGCAGAGGTGGATGCTACTGCATGCCAGCTCATCCCCCTTTGTACAATAATGTAATGTTATGTAATATTGTAATTCATTTAATTTTATTAATGAACTAGCTTTTGCCCGCGACTTCGTCTGCGTAGACATGTAATTTTGTCTAATGTCTCGTCTAAGGTCATGAAGGTCATGGTCCGAACCAAGTCTAGGAATCCTGGCATGTAACATTAGAATGGCGATTAAGGAATGGGCTGATAAAAGACACAGGCTAGAATGCTCTGGCCTCTCGGGTCTGCAACACTGCAGGAAATTCATCAGCAATCTTCTTATTATCGTGTGGGCAAAGCCCTGGTGTCAGAGTATAATAGCAATATAACACCACGAATCCCACAGTTCATACTGAACAACAGCAGGAGCAAAGCTCGTGCCATCGTCGGAGCCCTCACCGGGCACTACGCAACAGGCACGATAAAGCTCACTCTAGATCCCGGTTGCCGAGCGTGTGGAGAGGAGGAGGAAACCATGGAACATTTGTACTGTGTGACTGCGATGTCTTGGTGGGTAAACGTATGTGACTCCTGAGAGATGGTTATTCATTACAGGTTTCTTACCCTGAACGCTATTGCCTCCTTCATTTTCCAAGTTTTTCAAGGATGAAGAAAATAATATGTAGGGTTCAATACAAAAGATACCATTGTGTCGAAGTGTTGCTGGCTTGCCATTTCCCATAATAAGATAAGAAAGTCATGAACTTAAGCTAAATCAAAATCAGAAAGTACCCCAAGTAATTCTGTAGGTATCAGATTTAAAAGTCATTCACTGGATCCATCACTTTAATTTTTCTACTGTTCGTCGTTTATTAGTTTTTTATTTATTTCGAGCAGCATAATAATCATCTTACGACCCACTGCGGGTCACAGACCTCCACTCACGTATAAACGTTAGAGGATACTCTACCACGCGGGCTACTGTAAAATGGTGAAGGCAAGAGCTAAAACGATAATATTATAGCAAGCTAATGGTCAATTTGCTAAAAAAGATTTTCAATTATGTAAGTAGCTACATTACCGACCTGTGGTGTTATATTATAAGGAACTTTAAGATACGTAGGTACCTTTTTATACGTTGTGGTAGAATGATGTTCTATAGTTAAGTTGCACAAGCCCTCAAAAAATCATAATTGAGACCGAAAATCAAACAAAACAAAAATTTGGCAAGAATTACTGCAACAAAATTCGTCCTTTCTGTAAAATAAGGTTATCATAGCGTAGCATTGGCTCAGATTGGACTCAGACAATCAATATACTTACAACGATGTATTACAACGATAATATAATCAACTAAATTTGTAAGCTCTTGCTATAGCTAGGTTTTTGAATTAATAATTGTAGCACACTTGCTTTAAAAAACTCCCAACGCCATCTATTAAAATGAAAACAATACTACGATAAAATTTTTGAACACTTGATTTTTAATATTTGACGACCCGGTTGGTGTAATGGTTACGTCGCCGGACTGCCAAACCAGGGTCCTGGGTTCGAAACCCGGTTCGGTCATGGATGTTATAAATGTTTGTGCCGTTGTTGTATGGTTTCTATAATAAAAAGCCCATAGTGCTTGCTTGGAATCATAACAATGTTCCTGTAAGCGTTATTTATTTAATTATTTTTCTAATTCAGCCGGTAAGTAACTATACAATATAATCTGTAAGACCGAATATCTGAGATGTCTTGAGCGTGAATTGAGTATGGTACTTGCTTCAAAAAAACACGCAACGCCATCTATTAAGATGAAAACAATACTACGATAAAATTATGAACACCAACTTTAGAAAAGGTTAAAAGAAAGAGGATTTTTAGTATTTGCCGACCCGGTTGGTGTAATGGTTACCATGCCAGACTGCCAAACCAGAGTCCTGGGTTCGAGTCCCGGTTCGGTCTTGGATGTTATATGTTTATGCCGTTGTTGTATGGTTTCCACAATAAAAAGCCTATAAAGCTTGCTTGGGATAATTAAAATAATGTTTGTGCCTGTGAGCGTTATTTATTTATTTGTTTTTTGTGTGGGGCCGATCTGCCCACGCCAAGCTGGTGGATACCGGCACTAAACAAAACGTGTCGGATTATAACTGGTTGCTTGAAACCGGCTCCAGTACAGTTGCTTTACCCACTGGCTGGCATAGCGCCCCCAGATGTAAGTAGGGCTGTGGCAGGTTCCTCAGAGAGAGCCCAAATGGTGGATGACACACGACATCCCATGCATGGCTTTATTCCTGCGCCGCAAAGGCTGCCAAGCCGACGCAGCTTTATGAAGTGTGTCGACCCCCTGAATACTGGCCCAGCGCAAGCAAGGTGTACTCTATGGCGACAAAAAGTGTCCCTCCCAACTCCATTTGTGTCGCCGTCTGAGAGCCTCACGCCTAGACATGACTTGCCTTGGGCGACCTGGAAGTCTTTAAACCGACTTCGAACCCAGGTCGGTCGCAGTAAGGACAACATGGTCAGGTGGGGATACTCGGATGCGCAAAATGTGACTTGCTTGTGTGGAACTCCACAAACGATGGCCCATCTCACATCGTGCCCTGCGTGCCCTAACATCTGCACGCAGGAGGAGCTCATGACTGCTAGCGACGCGACGGTGCAGTATCGGTTGCCCGATTCTGGCAAGCTACTATTTAGCGACTTTGTTCAGAATTTGAAGTCGACACGATAAGAAGAAGATTATTTTTCCAATTCGCCAAGTACCTATACAATCAAATCTGTAAAACCGAATTTTTTGTGTTGATGATAGAACCACAAACATAATATTAATATTAGTGAGATACCTGGTAGGATGGTAGGATTAAAATTAGAAAAAAGCCAAAATAAAACATCCTGCGCTAATATTAGACCTGATATGATCTCAAGATATTATTATGATTGAAGGTCAGGCCCTTAACATATCAAGCCTAACTGCTTCTGTCTAATCCGGTGAAAAATGGATATAGTCGTTGAATGTATTTAAAAAAAAATAAAAAAAACATTCTCGACCAAGAATCGAACCTCCACCTCATGCACGAAAATCTAACCATATACCAAATATACTACACAGCTGTTGTCAAAACTGTTGAAAAAAGTAAATAATTTTTTATCACTGCAATCTACACAAATGCATCTGTCAGCGTCAAATTGGCGCTAGTGAGCATAGAATAAAAACGTGGTACATGTTTCAGCATGATAAAACATTGTAATTTATCCCACAGGAACCCATTGCTAGGATAAAAAGTATCCTATATGTTAATCCAGAACACATTCTATCTGCGTGCCAAATTTCATCAAAATCCATTCAGCCGTTTATGCGTGATTGCGCCACAAACATACAACATTACAACTTTACAAACATCGTCACAAACTTTCACGTTTATAATATTAGTGAGATTATTAGTTCTTCTTCGTAACGGCATTTTTCATTATTGAAAACAATCAAGTGGACTGGCAGATACAAAATTATTTTTTAAGTATGATTATCACTGAACGGAACGCGTCGGGGCGCATTATATATATATTACTTTATTTTTTATATATTTAACTTAATATGCTGACACTTTTTTAAGAGGATGATCAGACCATCAAACAGCTTTCTCTATGGGACTGACATCGATATCGCGAAAAAAAATCTTCTGCCCCATACATTTATGTAGAGTAGGATTGCAGTTTTGTATGGAACAGTTGATTTTTTTTCGTGATTTTGACTTTGGTCCCATACAGAAAGTTGTTCAGTATGATGGTCTGATCATACCCTTAAAAAACTGTCTGCATATAAGAAGGACCATATACATCTTGCAATCCGGTCAGATGCGTGCAAAATCGGTGACGGTCGCATTCCACTGCAACGTCGCCTGGTCAGCACTCGCTGTCAATTTGCGTGCATTTGAAACAACGGCTGAGGTGCACGTATGCGCCTGGATTCCAGCGAATAATTTCGTCCGGAAGGACGTAGTCGGCTATTGCCGAATGTTACATTAATTTATGTAAAGCTCATATCAAGCGACAGTCCGCAGGGCGGTGGCAGGTTCCTCAGAGAGAGCCCAAATGGTGGACGACACTCGACACGAACGGACTACAAACTTTGAGTCAAGATAACTTTAGAACTAAACATTTAAAAGGAAATCACAGATATTGGTTTCTAGATTGTTTTAAAACCATTCATTTTTTACTTCAATTACTAAATGTTCAAACTAAGCTTCGTTTTGTATGGAGCGCCGTAGAAAAATGCGCAAAATGCACGGCGGCACATCGCATCGGCGGCATAAAAAACCGACCCTTATTAATTTGTTAGAGTTGTTCGTTTGTATTTTAGTAATAATTTACGGTATTTCAAAATAGTTCCTTACCTGTCTTGTAATTGCTTTAAAATATTAGCTATTATCCAGTCTTGCGTAACAGTGTAATTACACCGTAAATAAAAACATTCCGAATTAAAAATCGAGTTTTAGACATCTTTCGGCGCTGATTTGAAATCATGATTATATTCTCTTTGTTTGAAATTGGCGTGCAGTTTTTTTTTTTAATAATTACTCCTGCTTTGTTTGCACTGTAATTCTACAAAATGTCAAGAAATTTGTAATTCGAATCTTGTTTTCTTGTGGCCAGTACTAAGGGTTTTTTGTTATGTAAAGGTTTTCTCCATGGAGTTTGAAAGATTTTATAGCCAAAAAGAAAAACAATGTTATACCGGTGCAGTCATCAGCACTGGACAATGATAAAATTTATAATTATTGGTATTTATTTTGTAATTTATTGTTATTTTCGTTATTTATAAATCAAACAGTCTTCAGAATTAGCTTACTTTATTACAAGTCTTTTAATTTTAATTAGTGTTACTTAGTTGAAATTGAAATGGTACCGTACATTGGTTGCACTTGCGGTTATATGTTTATATCTCCGGCTCCCGTCAACGTAGCGAGATAAATTATATACCAGATTTTAAGTCAGATCATAAGCTATCAAACAAAAAAAGTTTCATCAAAATCGGTTCAGTAGTTCTTGCGTGATACTCGTTCAAACAAACAAACAAACAAACAAATAAACAAACAAACAAACACACAAACAAACAGACAGACAAAAAATCCAAAAATTGGTGAAATGGAATCAGGGACACCTAAAAACCATATCGTAACTTTTTTTGTTGTTAATATCTTCAATGTACAGACAAACGTTCTGCTACAGTTTTATAATAGTTTAGATGAATTTATTTGTGAACTAACATAGTTATAAGACAATTGTTACTAACACAATATGGATGAATAATCTGAAGAAATAATTTTTAATTTTAATTTAATTTAATAAAAGAGCTTGTCTCTCGTTGGGGTAGACAGACAATAAATTACCACCTGCTGCTATCCCGAGTACTTGTTTGCTTCTTCAATTCGTCCTTACTAAGTTTTGTCATATCTCGACATTTTAATTTCTCTAGGGTGATTTCCGGGATTTTCCGGAATCGAGTACGAGGATTCCCGGGAAACAATCCCTAGTTCTTACGCTTCAAGAACGTCGTAGGCGCGTTGCGAAAAGGCAAATGGACACTCAATCATGAGGTGCCAAGTTCAATAAATAAATAAAATATATCTAAAGCGTTAACCCGCGACTTTGTCCGCACAAATTATATATCAGATTTTAAGTCAGATCATAAGCTATCAAACAAAAAAAGTTTCATCAAAGTCGGTTCAGTAGTTTTTGCGTGATGCTCGTTCAAACAAACAAACTCACAAACAAACAAACAAACAGACAGACAAAAAATCCAAAAATTGGTGATATGGAATCAGGGATACCTAAAAACCATATCGTAACTTTTTTTTTGTTAATATCTTCAATGTACAGACAAACTTCCTGTTACAGTTTTAAGTTTTTTTTTTTTTGGTCTTAGTACGTTTATTAAGGGAATAAAATACTACAAGCACAAATAAAACTTACCCGAAACTAAAGCCATTCTAAGCATTCTAAACTACAAATTTAACTAATTCTACTTAGTCGAAAAGCCCGCCCCAGGTCATACCTGGCCCGAAGGTGCCCATAATGCTGGCAGCATTTCCGCGTTGAATCGCTAATGATATGCGTTGGGCTAGGTATGACCAAGCACGAGGACCGTTACCCGCATCCCGTTTTATAATAGTTTAGATTAGATTGGGGATCGGGATATCTAAGTTGGCTCCATAGTGAAAGTTGTTCAGTTTGATGGTCTGAAGCACCCCTTAAGTATTACAAGGGTGTTTCGTTACAGTCTGTAGACAGACAGAATGGAGTAAAGTATAAGGGTTCCATTTGACTACGGTTCCTTAAAAAAAGGAAGACTTGACAGTAACAATTTAAACTCCGTCACCTGACAAGGACAACGGACGAGAGCGGACGACAGCGGACGACAGCGGACGAGAGCGGACGACAGTGGATAACAGCGGACAACAGCGGACACTAACAGACAGCCGCTGGCGGACAAAGGTCATTGCGTTTAAAAAACAATAAGTCTGACGTGAATACTATTAATTACCGGCTGATGTTGGGCCACGAAATGAGAGAATGAAATGCTACAATAATTATTTTAATCTATTACTTTTCAATGCTCAGTCGATTTGGATAAGTGACTGCTTTGACAAAGAAAGAATAGAATCGTCATCATTATCATCATCTCAGCCGATGGACGTCCACTGCTGGACATAGGCCTCCCCCAAGGATCGCCATAACGATCGGCCCTGCTCTGCCCTCATCCAACGGGTTCCCGCCGCCTTCACTAGGTCGTAGGTTCACCTTGTGGAGCCTACCCACGCTGCGCTTTCCAGTAGGTATGCGGTCGCCACTTCTGCGAGCAATGTGCCCCGCCCATTGCCACTTTGGTTCTTCTGCGGATCTCTTCATTTACAGAACAGAATATAACACATTTATTTGCAAGATTAGGGCACACTTGGGTCTTAAAAATATAATTATAGCTGCTAGTGATATAACAGTGTTTTGTATGTGTCTGTTCATCATCATCATATCAGCCATTAAACGTCCAATGCTGGACATAAGCCTCCCCCAAAATGGGGGATTTGCCATAATCGCCACGCTTGGCAGGCGGGTTGACGATCGCAGTTGGATCAAATCAATGTGTGTTCAGTAGATCCCTTAGTCGCCTTTTACGACACCTACGGGAGGAAATGGGATGGTGCTGTTCTTAGCCGACTCCACACGGACAATGTGTCTGTTGGTAAGCCTAAATTAATAAAGTAAAATAACATAGACATATTCTGCCACACATGGCAGCGTGCAACTCTTTATGTCAATATGTTAAAATTTAGTCATTTTCTCATTATCATCACCATCAGCCTATTATCGTCCACTGCTGAACACAGGCCTCTCCAAGGCGCGTTACAAGACTGTCCTTGGCCTTCCTCGTCCAGTCGCTCCCCGTTACCGTTTCTAGGTCGTCTGTCCAGCGGGCAGCAGGGCGTCCCACACTACGCCTGTCAGTTTGTGGTCTCCACTCCAGAACTCTGACACCCGATCAGTTTTCAGTTCTTCGGCAGATATGACCAGCCCATTGCCATTTCATCTTGCTAGTTTTCTGAGCTATGCCAACCACTTTAGTGATTTCTTTACAGTGAAGTACGAAGGATATATTTTAGTGCATAAGCGCTGAACATAAAATGCATTATTTATCTTGTCTTACCCTTCCTTCATCTGCTACGAACTACGATCAGAAGTGAGGTCGGATGCAGATACTAACTGGTACACGGGATCGTCTCTTCAAAATCCTTCTTATAATATTAATTAACCTATACACTGCCAGGGTATTGGCCTACCCTCGAGGAGTTAGTTCTACAATTGTGGCCTATGATCCGAAGCCTCCATCCTCCATATTGGTTCCATAGTGAAAGTCGGTCCAGCGGTTTGTGAAGTTTGTATCATATTTCATAGCCCCGTTATAAAGCGAGAGACCATTAATTGCCCGGATCCCAGCGGATGTTTCTGACATGTCACCTGACACCCACATCGTTTATACTCTTAACTGGTGAATAATAAAGCCTAGTTTTGCAACATGTAAATATACAAAATTTTTAAAAGTAAAATTGCAGTGGTGGTCCAGTGGCGAGTAACCTTGCCTGCCGTGTAGGAGGCGATGGTTCGATCCCCGTCTGTGCCGACTCGTACCAATGAGTTGTACGATTTGTAACACCTCTGACTTTTCGGTGAAGGAAAACATTGTGAGGAAACCTGCATGATTCAGTTTTTACTTACCTATAATAGCTAAGTGGCGACGGCGACGGACCCACTACTCACCCCATTTAACTGAGTTTTGGTTAGTGAATCTACAAGGTGAAATTGATATCATTAGCATCCTTTTAAACTAATAGTCTACCCAACAAACTGAACAACTTTTAGTATGGTAGCAAAAAAAAATCTACTATTCCATACTAAACTGCAATGCCTACTCGACTTAAATGTATGCAACAGCTGTTTTTTTATTTTGCTCCGATTGGTATGCTCTCATAGTAAAAGTAGATCAGTTTGATGGGTAGACACTTAGATTTCACCCTGTATATACATATATATCTCTGCTTTCCCCCTCGGAGAATAAAGTTCGTAAGCATAAGCATATGCATGAAAAAACGGACGGATTCGGAAATTGAATAGATAAGTAACGAAACTGTGGCGAATTAGCAAAACTGATCAGTGGCTACACATTCATAAGATTCGTGTAAAATGGTGACAGGTAGATTTTCAATAACAAAAAAAAAACAATGCTGAAGAAACAATGCTGTCGGTGCATTCACATATAAAGCCTGTTAAAGGACGTACAAGCACTGACAGTGATCGCTAATATGAATCATTCATTCTGTAGGGATATTTATACATGTGGTAGTGCATTAGGTACCTGACGTACCGCAATTTTATGAAGCTTTGTTTTTGTAGGGATTATTTGCTCATGTCTAGATTTAAATTGGACACTTACTACCGACGCGCCTGCCATATTCACTTTACAAAAGAAACTTATCAGAATAATAGTCAACATAGATGAATTAGAAAGTTGTAAACCCTTTTTTAAAGAATTTAAGATACTCACCCTTGCCTCAATTTACATTCTTGAGATTTGCGAATTCGTTCGAAAATATCCACATTTCTATACAAAGCGCGAAGACGTACCAACAAATTACTCTTTTAGACACAAGTACAGATTAATGTTACCAACATCGCAACTTACAATTCATTCGTCAAGCCCATTTGTTATGTCTATTAAGATATACAACAAATTACCTGAGCAATTGAAGCAAGTAACGAAAGACGTTACTTTTAATAACAAATTAAAAGAACTTTTACGAGAGAAATGTTACTATAATCTCAACGAATTTCTAAATGACGAAACCCTTAGAAAACACAAAATTTATCCGTTAATAAATATTTAATAAACTTATTAATGTACCTACCTATTATGTAGTTATAAATAGCAATATAAAAACTTTGTTCCATGATCGTGATTATTGTTATTACCTACTTTTAAGACTTACGCTTTGTACCTACTAGTTTCATTTGTATTATTATTTGCTCTCTATTGATATGCCCACATAAGTTACCTACTTTACTTATTTGTAATGTTCATAGTTGCTGTGCCCTACAGGGCCCATAATTGATCTCATAGTTTATAAGTTAACACCTCATTGTACATTATGGAATGCAATAAATATATTGAGTATTGAGTATTGAGTACTTAAAGGGGTGCTTTAGACCATCAAACTGAACAACTTTTGCTATGGGACTAACACTGAAATCGCGATAAAAATTCCGTTGTGATTTCGATTGACAGACAGCAGATTTTTTTTTGCGATTTCTATATTGGTCCTATAGAATTTTTTTTTCAGTTTGATGGTCTTGTGGTATATGCCTAAGTTTACCCTTTTACCGCGACTAAACGTTACGCGCTACAACACTGTGACAAACGTAGCTGACTAAGCTATACTTAAGTTAATTATATTATTTATCGATTATGCTCTCTCTCTCTTGTACGGATCGTTGACAATACAACACGTATCCTACAATGTGTGGTTTTATTCAATACCTCATTCGACCTACATTCCTATCTCACTTCAGTCTGAAGCAACCCTTTAAGTAACTGTCCTATTTAATTTTACAACCTGTATTTATCAAACAAAATCATCGTTTAAACATCACCGTGATAACAAAATGGCGCCGAATAATTAACCGATATCCACGAGAATTTACTAATGAATTCGAAATCCATCAGTTCTGCAAATTTTCAATTTGTTTAAGGGCGTATCGAACCCCCAGGGGGGCGAGAAGGGGGTGACTCTAATTAATTTCACTATAAAGACATTGCTTTAAGAAATTAAGCTTATTCCGCTTAATATAGACGCTTTCGTGTCGACTTTGATTTGAAATAGGGTTCTTATTGTACTACAATTGATTATTAATGTCGCTTTTGAAGTGAAATGAAGGTTCGTGAAGTTATGAGAACTGGAGGGCGTTCGCGATGATATAAAACATCCAAGTTCAATCCTAATCACAGTTGTAATCACATTGCAATCCAATTACTATTCATCATCATCATCTTAATTAGGAGCTACGCTCTTGTCGATGGAGTATTCGCCAATCCTGTCTCTTTTCCGTTAGTCTCTTGAGTTCTTGATACGAAACGACATCAACCTTTTCCTTCACTTTGGCTAGATAACTCTGTCTAGGTGTTCCTCTGCCTCTCTTCCCCTCTATCTTCCCTTCCAGTATCCAGAGCAGATTTACTGATGTTTGCAGACGACACCGTTCTCTTATTTCATGACCACTCGTGGGCAGACGTTCATGTGCTGTCTGAGAATGGACTTAGAGACGTGACATCCTGGCTGGAAGACAGTTTGCTTGCCTTGAATACTGCTAAAACAAAATACTTGTGCTTCAGTAAAACAAATGCATCAAAACCTTCTGATGACTTAGAACTAAAAATAAATACCTTTCCATGTAATCGGCTTCCGGTTGCCCCTGCCACCTGCAGCTGTTCCGTTCTGATGCGCACTGACAACATCAAATATCTTGGTATCGTTATAGATGATACACTGTCATGGAATCTTCAAATCCAGGCAGTGAGTAATCGTTGTAGAAAGCTGATTTATGTTTTTAAATCATTGAGGGATGTAATAGATAAGAACTCACTAAAGAGAGTACACAAGGCCCTTGCGGAGTGCTTGCTCACCTACTGCATTTGCACATGGGGAGGAGCTGCCAAGACACTTCTTATAGAGGTAGAGCGAGCCCAACGTGCACTGCTTAAGGTCATTAACAGACTTCCGTTTAGGTATCCCACCACTGACTTATATTCTGATAATAATGTTCTTTCAATTAGGAAGCTATACATTCTCCAAATTATTCGACGATACCATCGTAAAACTGTACCTACCCTGCCTTGTAACACAAAAAGACTGGATAGTGTACCAATGCCATATTATTTCAGTTCATTCGCAAGGAGGCATTACGAGTATAATGCGCCACGAATTTATAATAAAATTAACCTTAAAATGAATATTAAAAGACTCAACAATCATGAATTAAAAAACATCACTTTGGGTTGGCTAACTGATCTAGATTATGCAATGACCGAAAACTTATTCGTAATAGAAAGCTAACCATTCATTCATACGCCCGAAATCTATACAATACCCACGTATACTACATGTTACTCCACTCCGATATCGCAGAGAAACCTTTCTAAGTGCTTGTACTTACATCAATTTGAATGTTAGTGAATGGCTGCTGATAACAACCATTCGATCCCAAGATATGACTCGTAGGGCTAACAACCACATCCAATCCACACATAATCCAGAACCACTTCAACCTCCTCCCATCCACCCCCCCGCACATCAAAAGTTCACCCACTCACTCTCACGCACCCTCATTCACAAACGCTGACGCACACACTCTCACGCACACACACACGCACACAAACACACACACATACTCATTGCATTACAAAACTCTTAAAAATAAGTCGATACTTTAATTTTTTTTTAAATTATTATTATTTCTAAAAACAGCCTATGTCTTAACTGTTAAGTTTAGCATAACATTAATTTATGTACACTAAAATTGGGGAAGCCACTGCAGCATGTACCACAGCTTGCTCTCACATGCTGCAGGGATTTCATTGATGTATTGTAACGTTATGTGTCAAATAAACGTTTATTTTATTTTATTTATTATTTATAGTATGGTTTTAAAGAAATCGTCGTTTCATATCAAGTATCCGATCATTTTTCGCTTCTTGTTTTCGATTGTTTTTAAAATGTTAACTACTAATCAACATTATTTAATTCTGTATCGCGCTAAACTCGACTTATTTACTACTAGCGACCCGCCCCGGCTTCGCACGGGTGCAATGCTGATGTATAATCTAAACTATTATAAAACTGTAGCAGAAAGTTTGTCTGTACATTGAAGATATTAACAAAAAAAAAAGTTACGATATGGTTTTTAGGTGACCCTGATTCCATTTCACCAATTTTTGGATTTTTTGTCTGTCTGTTTGTTTGGGTTTTTGTTTGTTTGTTTGAACGAGTATCACGCAAAAACTACTGAACCGATTTTGATAAAACTTTTTTTGTCTGATGACTTAAAATCTGGTATATAATTTGTGCGGACGAAGTCGCGGGTACATATAAACCTTCCTCTTGAATTACTCAATCTATTAAAAAAAACGCATCAAAATCCATTGCGTAGTTTTAAAGATCTAAGCATACATAGGGACAGACAGACAGCGGGAAGCGACTTTGTTTTATACTATTTAGTGATGTGACTGACAGCCTTTACGTCTGAGTGATCTGTCAAAATGGCTGTCAAATGAATAGCCCAATACCGAATGTGTTTAAAGTTATGTTTCGCACGCGGTCCAATCATGGTTCAATTGCGATTAATTTAGCGCAATTGCTCTCCAGTAAAGGCCTACCATTTAGTTGACACTATAGTACCTATTCCGAATCAGATATAAGTAATTATGATCAGCGTGCACAAATAGACAAAAATTCCTTATATTTCTGCAAGGTGTAAAAAAGCACCCGGTATTTAATAAACGTGAAAATTGACATTGACAATTTAGAGTAGATTGCTGAAAATGCTAGTACATTTGAATTGTCATTGGCAATTGTCGCGTTTATTAAACAGGGCCCTTATAATTTTTAACAATAGCCGTGGTGGTCCAGTGGCGAGTAACCTTACCTGCCGTGCAGGAGGCGATGGTTCGAACCCCTTCCCGACTGACTCGTACCAATGAGTTTTTCGGAATTTATGTACGATTTGTAACACAACTGGCTTTTCGGTGAAGAAAACATTGTGAGAACACCTGCATGTTTCAATTTCGAGGCATGTATTGTACCTACTGTCCATGACAAGTGGCGACGGGCTCAATCCCCGTCACACTGGACAGAGTTTCGATACTAGTGAAATGTGGATGTTCTGAGGTTTCAGAATATCTCTGACTATCCCACTGCGGGGAATGTAGTCGTGAGCATATGCTGATAATTTTCCTTGTATGAAAATGAAAAAATGAAAATGAAAAATGCTTATTAGCAACATGCATAATAAAAATCAATTTTAAACTTAAGGCATAAATACATTAATATATCTGGTATGCATATTGAAACGGCTTGATAAAATTTTTGCCGTGGTCCCCGTTTTAGGCAAGCCCGAACTTAGAGACCGGGTTATATGACTTACAAATGTTACGACTAAGCCTCAGTAAGATACATCAAACAAATTTATTGTTATTATCTATCAGTTTATCACCGCTGTATTTATACTTATACGCGTATTATAAAATAATAAGGAAAATCAATTTTGAAAAATTTAAAATATATAATTATATAAGGTCTAACAAAATTAGGTGAAACTATTTTAAGGGGATGATCAAACCATCAAAAACTGAACAACTTTCTCTATCAGACCAATATCGAAATCGCGACAAAAAATCAGCTGCTCCATACAAACCTACTCGACCTAAATCCTCCTCTTAAAATAGTTTCAGCTAATTTTGTTTTTGTTGATTACAGACCATCAAACTGAACAACTTTCTCTATCAGACCAATATCGAAATTGCGAAACAAAAATCAGCTGTCCCATACATTTGAGTCGAGTTATGTTTGCGGTTTTGCACGATTGCAGATTTTTTTTTTCGCGATTTCGATTTAGAATCATAGAGACATATACAAGGTCTAACAAAATTAGCTGAAACTATTTTAAGGGGATAATCAGACCATCAAACTGAACAACTTTCTCTATGGGACCGATATTGAAATCGTGAAAAAAAAATCAGCTGTTCCATACAAACCTACTCGACCTAAATGTACGGGACAGTATATTTTTTTTCGCGATTTCGATATCGGTCCCATAGAGAAAGTGGTTCAGTATGATGGTCTGATCATCCCCTTAAAATAGTTTCACCTAATTTTGTTAGACCTTATATAATAGTATGCAAACAAAATTCAAAATTAAAACTATGGCCTCATTTACGGAGACGCGGGGCGTCGCGCGTTGCGTTGAGCGGCGCGGCCCGCACTAAATTCAAACATATTATGGCGTTGTATGCGTGCGTTTCCGGAGAAGCGTTGTCACACGCGTCAAATTGTCAGAGATTTATTGCCCGCGCCTAGCGCCGCCCAACGCGCCGCGCCACGCCCTGAGTCTCCGTAAATGAGGCCTAAGAGTTAGAACTGGAGTTAAAACTACTGACAATTTCTACAGACATTTTAATTTAAACTAGTTACATTTGATTTAATACTACATTCGATTTAACTTAATTAGGTTCAATTTATTAATTTTTTTTTTTTTTGAAATTGAGAACTTGCAGTAAGAAGTTTTTATTAACGGTATAGGCATTTACGATTGCAACATTATGTACAACTTATGGCTAAAATAAAAAATAAAAACAAATAAAGTAGGCGAAGAAAAAATGAGCCACTATATCGAGCACGACTTCCGTTCGACTTACACTAAACAGAAGACGTGCTCGAGGCCACCGTCCTGCGGGATGGTGCCCAGGACGCTGGCTGCCTTACCTCGTTGGATGGCAATGGATATTCGTTGCCCGAGGTACGCGCCAGCCCTTCGGTCACCGGGCACCTCAATCAAGCGCGACGACAACTCTTTGAAGAGCTGTCGGGCCTCCGGCCCCCACGGCCCCAGGGGCTCTACACCGAATGGCGCAAGAATGTAGCCGTCACCCAGGGTGGCATATGTGCGCCGCTTGAGACCCTCTGCAGCAGCCGCCGCCGCGCCCGCTCTTAGAGAAGTGGCAGGGAGGTGTGAGGGCGCCACAGTGTCGACACACGTAGCGTCCCACACCACTGGGTCTGCCATTCCTCCAAAGAATGACGGTCATACCGTCGGGTCTCCTGCCATCGTCTCGTGCAAGGCCCCTTGGCTCAAGTATGGCCGGCACGTTGGCGCTGACAAGGGCCCGGCGGTTGATGTCATTCAAGCTGACATGGCGTGGGAGACGGCCAGCTAATTTATTCAACAGTATGGAGACAACATCGAAAATTTTTGTTAAATAAAAATCAAATTATGAGGAATTTGAGTCGAGTCGATACTGCACTTTGATTGAGCTGAAAAAATCGAAAATCTAAATCAAAGATGACTCGATGGTAAAAGCTTTTCAATTTGATGGTCTAAACCACCTCTTTAAATATTACTAGAGTATTTTGATTTCTGTAGAAAATGCAAACATTTTGAATATACAAATACGCTAAGCATATTCGAACTAGATATCTTATTTAGATATTGCCTATGTAAGTACATCACTACTACAACCCATTCCAATACATCCCCCCACCTCCTCCTACCCCCACATATGGCAAAGACACCGCAAATACTTCCAATCAGAAAAATAACGAACAAATACAACCTCCAATGTCTTTAATGCATTCACTTTGGTGCTCTATCGAGCAAATATCACGTTCCATTTTGTTTATTTTTACGATGTTTTATCTGATGCTTTGCTGAATATGGATATTCGGAATATGGTAAGTATTATCCTATTCTATTAAACGAGTTACATTTTTGTTATACAGGGTGTAAACCTAAAGAACTGCATTAAGTAGGTACCTAATTAAGGGGGTGCGTCAGACCATCAAACTGAACAACTTTTATTACGGAACCAAAATTCAAATCGCGCATAAAAAATCAGCTGTTTCATAGAAAACGTCAATCGCAGCTCGACCGAAATGTATGGGACATTTCTATTTAGCGATTTCAATGTTGGTCCCATAGTGAAAGCTGTTCAGTTTGATGTTTTGGTTTAGACTCTAAAGCCCCCCTGTTTAATATGTAAAGCATTTAATTTTGCAACCATTTTCAAATACCGTTCACAGATAGATAGCTGTAATCTCGTTTTAAAAAGAAAACGACTCCAACCCTGGTGTCAGAGTTTTTTCAGACCGCCTTACGGCCTCTGACATGGTTTTTATGTAACGATTACTACCACCAGAAATAGTAGCCGCGACCAACGGCTTAACGTGCCATCCGAAGCACGGAAAAATTTTTCTTTTCAGACAATCAGGCGATTCACCCTGCAATGTCCTAACCAACTGGGGAAAAATGCACAAAGTGACATTTCACTTGGTGTCCCCCGTGGGAATCGAACCCACGACCTCCGTGTCGAGAGCCAATGCTCTTAACCATTAGACCACGGAGGCAGTTTGGATGAAATTTTGTATTAAGCTTATCAATTTAATCTAGATACTAGATAGTTTTCATTCCTGAGAAAACTCGTTTTCACAAAAAAAAAACATTTAACTAAATGCCGATAGCGATCAAATAAACACATGTTACTAAAAGATAAGATCTGGTTACATTTATTTTAAAACGAGCGTTAACCCGCGACTTTGTCCGCACAAATTATATACCAGATTTTAAGTCAGATCATTAGCTATCAAACAAAAGTTTGATTAAAATCGGTTCTGTAGTTTTTGCGTGATACTCCTTCAAGCAAACAAACACACAAACAAACAGATAGACAAAAAAATCCAAAAATTGGTGATATGGAATCAGGAACACCTAAAAACCATATCGTAACTTTTTTTTGTTAATACCTTCAATGTACAGACAAACTTTCTGCTACACTTTTATAATAGTTTAGATATCAGCCGCCAGCCATTGCCGTTGTACCACTGTTGGGCAAAGGCCCTCCCTCCTTTCCATACAAGAGTCCCTGATCATCAATTTTGTCCCAACAATTAAACCAATTAAACTGGATTATTTTTAGAACCTATTCTAGAAATTAGAAACTAATGAATGAATGAATGAATTTATGAACATATTAGTTATAAGACAATTGACTAACACAATATTGATGAAAAATCTGAAATAATTTTTTTTTTAATTTAATTGTGTGCCTGGTTTATCAGAATTCCCTTTAAATATACAGTTTTAATGGTAGGATTAATTTAATAACGTTTATAATGGAAATCTTTGAGCAAACTGTAACTTTGAAACTATAAGTACTGTGGAGGCGTAACTCAAATGGTAATTAAAATAGAGCTTTACTGTTTATTTTTATTTTCATAGATCGAGACATTTTTGCTTTCTAGCTCTGAGAACGATCTTCCGTTCTCTCTAATTAGTTTGTGGTCTTCCTCTGAGTTCCATAATAATTGATGCCTGCGCCGGGGTTCTTCGACGTTCCATATTTATTTCAAATAAAAACCAGCCAGCAAGCTATGGCTATACAACCTCCTTACAGTACCTACATTTAAACGAAAAAAAAGCGAAAATCTGACAAACCACAGGAACAGAAATTAGTTTCTAGACCGTGTTTAAAAAATTACGATCCATCTATCTATCTACAGGGTCCTACTTAATAATGCTGACACTTTTTTAAGACCAGACCATCAAATTGAACTACTTTCTCTACGGGACGAACATAGAAATCGCGAAAAAAAAATCAGCAGCTGCTCGAGTACGTTTGCAGTTTTGTATGCAACAGCAGATTTTTCCGGGATTTCGATGTTGGTGCCATTGAGAAAGTTTGTTCAGTTCGACGGTCTGATCATCCCCTTAAAAAGTGTCAGCATAATAAGATGGCCTATATAATAACGTCGAGCCTCTTTCCCCGAGGGGTACACAGTGACATCCATACTCTCTTCATACATGCCCGCCGGTTTCGAGTTCTCCGCACCTCCCCTTTCTTCAAGACGTAACCGATTTTATCAGAGTACATATAACGAGAGTGCCCTCTGTACCTCTACTGACACTGCCAGGAAGCTCATAGGTGATCCAACCGCGGTGGCAAGCTGCAAAGTCTTTAGCATCATCGCAAGTTAGTCTGTCTGTCTGTTTTTTATAGGATACGTTTCGGAGAGTGTGCGATGGAATTACATGAACGAATGCCTCCGTCTCCCTTTCAACTGCGAGGGACGATACACAGGCTGGGTTTCCACCCTTATGTCGTTGACCTACCAGCAATTCGCACGAAGAAGTTTGCTTCTTCTTTTATAATGCGCACGGCTAAGGAGTGGAACGCACTGCCTGCGGACCTGTTCCCTGAGCAATACAACCTGGGCCTCTTCAAGACGAGAGTGAATAGGCATTTTTCTAGGTAAGCATGCTACATCTTCGGCCTCATCATCACTCAACATCAGGTGAGATTGGGGTCAAATGTTTACCTATCACACATCACTCAAAAAAAAACTTCCATTCAAATTCGCACAAAAGATATCTTCTGTACTTCTGCTGTCATTAATCCTCTCCACTTGTGGTCAATGGTCATTGTGACCATCAGAAAATAGCATCTACGATAATTGATTAATATCCAAAATATAATCAAACTTCGTACGAAGATTATTATTATATTGAAACTGACGTTGTACGAGACGTAAATGTGTCCCTAATCACACAAGTGTGAACTGAATGCACATTAGACACAGTATTGTGCCACATCCGTTGTGACGCCTCGTTGCTCGGTATGATTGAAGGTGACAGTCTCCACGCTCGCCGTAGTCCTGAACAAGCGTTTTATTGAAAGCTTTCTTGGCACTATAGCTACTTTAGAACATTTGGATGAATCGGAACGAATGCGACGTTGTTTTAGAGACAATCTGTACCTTAATAACTCTGTACATCCTAACTGCTGGGGTGTAGACCTATCCATAATGTGCGAGTGTTCAGGCATAACAGGATATTTTTCGTGATTTCAGAGTTGACTCCATAGTAAAAGTTGTTCAGTTTGGTGGAATGAAGCACCATCTAAATCTAAAATTGATTTGAAGTGTAATAACGTATTTAATGTTTTTTTTATTATTTATAATTAATGGACTCTTGCTTATGCGTTAACACTGCATTTCCGCCAGTGTCATGTAGTTTATGGGAGAATCTATCCCAATCTCAGGGATTATTTAACGTCAAGAACAAGAAAAGATTGAGGATTGCGGAGCCTCGTGGCAGGCAAAAACGCGACGCCCGAAAACCACGCAAGACAATTGCTCGAGTCAGAACCTGCATCGTGACTCGTATTTAATCTACTGTAAACAGTATAACAGGGTGTTAGGGTAAACAGTTGCATTACCTACTTTAAGGGGTGCTTGTACCAATGATACTGAACAACTTTCCAAACCTATAGGAAAAGTAAGATGTGTATAAGGAATTCGACAACATTGTGATATGTTACTGATAGCTATTATACCTTATATCATTATAATAGGTACGCATTATAATCTAGAGGAATATGATAGAAATACAATCCAATTGCAGAAATGACCTTTGAATGTTGAAATTTTTTACATCTGAGTTTCGAGCTCACGTTCGAGTTTGTAGCATAGCTGTGTAGTTTCTGACCGCATATTTTCCTCATTCAACACCGCCTGAAGCAGAGTCCGTGATGAATTAAAAAAAGGATTCGAGGTATTTGAAGTTTTGAACAAAAACACCTTCCAATAAGCTATTAGCAGTAGTAATAACGAATACCAGTGGCGGGTGCAGTCGAAACGAATCAAAACGTTGCGTTTTCAAGCACCTACAGTTCTTTCTAAGACGAAGTCCCATGAATCAAACGATTTTCATCCTTATACTGCAAGGTTAAGAGCTATGTCTGTAGGATTCTTGAGAGGAGTCTTCAAATTTTAGCTCTTTCTAAAATGAAGTCCCATGAATCAAGTGATTTTCAGTCTTATGAAGCATGTTTTTGGAGCTACGTTTGGAGTATTCTTGTGAGGAGTAAAGTATAGAATCCATTAGGAGCGAGGACCTGGTTCTGAGTCGGACCACATTTGTGACAAAGTACGATTTGTGCTGAAGGGCCGTTGGGTTTCGAAAATGGATATTTGAAGGCTTTGGGAAATAGGTTGTGAAGAAATTTTGTTTAAGTTTGTTAGTTAAATAAGAATTAGGGCTTCACATATTTTAAGGATTTTTAAACACTGATACTTAATCGTAATCAAATTAAAAATATAATTATTGATCAAATTTATGAAATGACTTAGCCTGAGTCATCCAACTTATTTTTTTACGAGGTGACTCAGGGCTTTGGTTGTTATGCAGTTTTTGTGGGCGAATACTTGAGACTCCATCCGTCCATTCCATCCTCAACGTGTCAATGATGGTCGGAGGTAGACCAATCCGCATTGTGAACGCGTGGTGGAATTGGTGAACCTGGTTATGAAGTTTGAATAAGTCCGTATACAAAGTTTAAAGCGTACCGTATGTTTTAAGATAATTTCAATAGGTACAAAGTCAGCCCCATGTAACGTATTTTTCTTTTCCACACTGAATCGTACGCTATCACAAAGAAATATCACCAAGCTATAATTTCTTTGGCTTACGAAGCCCACAAAATATGGTATTTCCGAAAAGTTTCTCAAGAAGCTAAGTGATTGGTGTAACTCCATGACACCTCCCCCCCCCTCGCCGGCCCCTCCCCCCGGCGCCGGGCACTCGACAAAACTATGCTAACAGTAAAAATATACCGCCATGCATAATGCAACGCTGCGTGGTTTGCCACGGGGGTATAACTGGGTGCCTGTTACACCGACGCGTAAAGGGTCATTCGGCACAAGAGTCAAAAAGGGAGGAAAAATTTGTCGGTCACCCTCCCTGCTCACAGGGGTTGGAAAACAAACGTTTACCTACCCCATCGAAAGAGATGTCGTTGAACAGGACTAGTAAAATGCAACAAAACATCCTTTCTTTAATAACAATACTTTCTGTCTCGGGATCGTAACTATTACCCCCTTAACTTTTAAAATACTGGAGTTTGACACAGAACCCTATTATGGAGTCTACGCCATGGACACGCGCTTTTTTACCTTCAAATTTAAAGGTTCATTTTAAAATTTTTCATCTACTGATTCGTATTTTTTTACTCACCATGATAAACGCCTCACTGCACCGAAAGAACCATAATGCTTCGGGGTAAATTTCCGGGGCGTTTTAACGCCGTCTTATAGTCGCTTGCGGCGCGTTCAAATGCCCAGCAGATTCCTTACAGTGTAACAGACATCCACAGCCGCAGTCCTCTAATGAAATCGTCCATAAATCTGGAATATTGGAGTGGCGACATGCCTAACTACGCGGTTGGCTCCTTACACCCCGCGCCCCTCGTTACGTCTCCACTAGACAGGGGTACTTGTTAGCGGTGTAGTTTTATAAATGGACTTTACTCTTTGATCTTTTCATTCTGTCTGCACTTTATTATTGGACTACGATAAGAAGGTCTGACAAGAATTCAGGGCTTGCAAAATTGAACTGTACAGTGAGATGTGAATTTCACAGTGGTATAAGACAGGGCAGATTCCCCTAATGTTGTTTACATGTCATCATGGATCTCCTTTGCTGTTAATATTTTTTTTTAAATGTTTATTTACAGCACGGTGTTCCAATTTCTCCATTATTGACCATCTGTTCTACACACGTATTTAAATTGTTCATGAAATTTTATTTAAACAGGATTACAAATTGAAAATTCGCGGGCTGACAATTGAATAATGACAGTTCAAAATGGCGGCAGAAAAAAAAAACTAAATTTTTTTTTTAATGGCCCGGCCGCGAACTTTTCAATCCACCTAGTAATATAAAAATAGATGCAATATAAAAGGTGTAACAAAACACCCCAGTAATTAGTAAAGAAGTAGGAAGTAGAAGGAAGTTGGTTGCTGCTCTGTGTTGTTGATGCTCTGCGGTTTTAGGTTGGGATGTTTTTTGTCGAGGGTCACCAATATGGAGGTGCTATCAATATGAATATTGTACAATTGCCACACCCAAAATGGGTAAAATTACGTTGAGACTGTATATCAATGACATCTACCTATTGTAAACATGTAATTTATCGCAATAAATATAAATGAAAATGAAAACGTACACTATTTCGGGATATTTTAAAACAAAATAAAACGTGTGAAAATCAGAAATCGCAGCTGTAATACAAAAAAATTAAAACCTGGGCAGGTAAATTCTGTGAAAAAAGCAAGGTAATCTACACGTAAACGATTCGATCTGAAAAGGTTACCGTTGCCAGCGAAGCGATTTCACCCCTGAAACGAATCGAATCGACACGCGGCCAATAATACAGTGTTTTTTCATTAAACTTGATTGTTTTAATTTGATTGTGGGTTGTTTTGATAGGCCAGAACATGAATTAAGATAATCATTAAACACTGTTGTAATTGTCTTTGGAACAAAGAAAACATATATTTTGGAAACCCAATAGTAATAGTAATATTTTTATTTGCCAGCCAAAGATACATTGCATATTGTAACATGGACCACTGCACTAGGCAACGCCTGTATCGCGGGAATGAAATAATATAGTACAAAATTTAATAATATATTAAAAAAATGAGACGAATATTTGGATGTGCGTGAGATGATGATGATGACGCTGTGCGTATATAGGTGTGTGTGGGGGTTTGTGTGTGAGGGTGAGTGCGTGAGTGTATTGATAAGTATTTGTGACTGAGTACAATCGTCATGTAACGATCCTCAGCAGTTCCTCTTCTTCATCATAAGTCCAATCCAGTGGTTTGTTGTAGATTATTTTCTTGGCTTCTTGTACACTGCACCGCCTCAGGTCGCATAATGATGCAAATTTATTATAGATATAAGGAAAGATGAAAGGTTTATGTCTGTGTGCAAAACTAGTTTTGGTCACTGGCACCGGCACCTTGAAAACTCTTTCCTTAAGCATTTCCTCGTAGGATGGTAAACTGAGAACAGTTTTGTGCATGTACACTGCAACTCTCATGAAGTAAAGTTGCCAAACAGTTAGGACCTGCGCATTCTCATAGAGCAGGGTAGTGCAGTATCGGCGGGGCTTGCCCAGTGATACCTTGAGAATTGCACGTTGAGCTCGCTCGAGCATGATGAGAGCAGAAGCTGCAGCACCTCCCCAGGCTAGCACGCAGTAGTTAAGTATTGATTGACAGAGCGCCAGGTACAGAGATTTCAGTAGTTCGCCATCGGTAGATTCTCGTAAAAGTTTCATTGTGAAAATTAATTTGCGCAGCCTGGCCGAGGTAACAGACATATGCTCTTTAAAGCATAACTTATCATCTATCATGACACCCTGGTATTTAAGTACCTTGATACTGTTTATTGCTACTCAGTTACAGTCTGGGACTACCTGGCTAGTAAGGTTTTGATGGTTCTGGTGGTTATGAGCGGAGCAGGTGGTATCATGAATTTTAAGGTATGTCACTAGGAACCCAATAGAGCGTCGGTGGCGCGTGTGGAGAGTAAGGACACCCAATTATGGGGGTTCGGGTTCGAATCTGCACGGATTACATGCCATGTACCAATGAGATTTTCTAACTTATTTACGATAACATATATTCGAAGGTATGTCAAGATAGAAATAATGTCAATGCTAGAATCAAATTTAGATTAGACGCAAACATTTTCAAGCATGTTCTTGGCTATTAACACTTATTGCAAAATGACTTGCTGTTGTATACTATTTAAATAACAATATCAGATTGCTTTTATGTAACAGTTTGGTTTTATCACATCTTCATTATTGCGACATTGTGTATGGCCCGTGTCTATTCGCTAAAACTAAAAAAGCCATTCAGAGAGTCCAAAATTCTTGCATGCGTTTCTGTTATCTAATTCCTAGGAGGGAACCATATCACACCATATTTACTAGAGAAGAAGATTCTTAATATGGAAAATGTAAGAACACTAAAATATTCCTGCTTTATACACACTCTTTGTAAAACCGAAATCCCTACATACTTATATCATAAACTTAAGTGGACATCCTATAGATCAAATCATAACTTAAGGGATAGAGGTTATCTTTTCTATCTTCCTGTATATTCTCTTATCAGCACCCAGGGTTGCTTCAAATACGCTGCCTCGAAGATATGGAACGACCTCCCTCCCCCCGTTCGGGAGGCACTGTCGCTATCGCTACCAACCTTCAGGAAAAAATGTTTCCAGTGGCTGTTCATGAGGCAATCTCAGGCTGCTGGTGTCCTTCTTTAGGCGTATTTACCGAAAATTTATTTATGTATACTGATTGTGTTCACCTATCCATAACAATATATTTGACTACTTCGTATCCTGGAAGTTGTATAGATTCTTTAATATTTGGGTATTGTGTTTTACGCAGTTTATTAGTTTATTCTAGTGGTACTTCCCTTGGAGTATATGTACACAACCAAACTTGTTTGTGTATAGGTGCCCTGGGGAGGTATCATTATCATACTAACAACAGAAAACAACACTTTTATTTTTAATGTCCTTTTGTCTCGTATACCTACCTGTACCTACTTCTGTTTGTGTACAAATGTAAAAGACAAATAAACGATATTTAATTTAATTTAATTTAACTATTTCCAGCTCTGTTGGAATGGAATAATGAAAACTCAATCTTGAGATCCAGGTTTGAATCCGCCCGAACGACATGCCATGTACCAATGAGTTTATCTAACTCATGTACAGTAATGCCGACTAGTCTTAAACGTTGAAGGAAACCTGCATACACTGAAGAAGGAATTCTGACGTGTATGTGAAGTCTACCAATCTGCATTGGGCACGCGTCGTAGACTAATGCCCATACACCCTCCCCTAGGGAAGGCCTGTGCCCTGCAGTGGGACGTTTATAGGCTGATGATGATGGTGATGAATAGGAACCAAATAAGAGCAGTGGCAAAGCTTTATAATAATATAAAAATAGATGTAATATAAAAGGTGTAACAAAACACCCCAGTAATTAGTAAAGAAGTAGGAAGTAGTAGGAAGTTGGTTGTTGCTCTGTGTTGTTGATGCTCTGCGGTTTTAGGTTGGGATGTTCTTTGTCGAGGGTAACCAATATGGAGGTGCTACTTGGGAATGTTCCTCCATTGAAAAGGGAAGATCTTCCACCAGGCTATGTGTGAAGCCTGGGGACCGGCCGTGGTCCAACAGTTCTTAGTTGGACCTTGTATATGTATCGAAACTCTGTGATAATTTCTCTTGCGCGATGTATGTCTTGCATTCGATTGTGAACCTTATTTGTAGTTAGTTAGTTACGAGTTACGTATTCACGGTGAACGTTGTCTATGCATGGAGCATATTTCCGAGAGCGACGGTATCGCCATCTGTTGGCATCTTTGCTAGAACTTGTGGGTGCTGACATCAGTAGCAAGTCCCCACAGGTGGCTTAGGCCATCAAACTGAAAAACTTTTACTATGGAGACCACTTGGAGAAAAAAAAACAACTGCTGTTTCATACAAAACTACAGTACCGAAGTAGTTACTTGACTCAAATGAAGGGGAGAGCATATTTACTTTGCCTTCATAGTGAACGTTGTTGTTCAGTTTGATTTTTTTTATATTACAAGTATTGTTATACCTTATACAGGGTGAAATGGATATCTTAAGCATCCTTTTATACAAAGAGTCTACCCATCAAACTGAACAACTTTTAGTATCGGAGCAAACCGACCGGAGAAAAAAAATCAGTTGTTGCATACATTTGAGTCGACTAGGCACTGCAGTTTAGTCCAGACTCTTAGTTTAAAAGGATGCTGATGAAGTCAATTTCACCCTGCATAAAGAACAAGATAATAAAATGGTTCTAAATGACAAGGCAATCAGATTAAGCACAGTACTTTATACGATTCTACAAGTAAAAGTACCTTTTCAACACACTTGCTCATAAAATGGCCCTTATTTCACCGCAATTAGGCACATAATGACACCTATAATCAAACTGTGACTTTTTCATTACTATTATTCACAAGTGAGTTATAGGTTTTTTTGTTTAGATAGTAGGTATCTAAACTTCTTGGTTGAGTTCTTGAGTTGCTTTGTTCTTAAAAAAGTTTCGATACAAAATTCAATAGTACAAATAAATTCTCTAAATAAACTTTTTATTTACTAAATAAAATGATTTTTTATTATTATTTTCTTCACAAGTGTGTTGAAAAACGTCGTATGATACACGTGTGTATTGATGATTACCGTCCTCGGCTCTCTTAAGACCTTCGCCTACGGCTCGGGTCTCAATGGCGCCTCAGCGGTAATCACCAACATTACACACTTGTACCATAATGTACTATTGCGTGTAAAGAATTAAAGATGTGGGTTACAAGCTGCTATATAATTCTCCAAAAATAAACATTCGATGCTCCTGCAGGTCTCCTCCTATGCTACGACACAGCATTAGCATTTCAGACATGTAATATTAATGCTACATTCCAACTACATAAGTACTTAAATGCATAATGCACACTGAGCACAGAAGGTCTACTGAAACTATCTCTTTGGCTTTGAGTCCAAAAAACTGTAAATAAAAAGAAAGAAAATCATTCATTCTACGGAATTTACGGATTCTAGTCATTTTACGGACTTTTGTTAGGAGGGGTAATTATGAATTTGACTTTGAAACTGTAACCAGCACCATTTAGTGACAAAAAGACTACCTGAAACATATTAAAAAAAAATCGCTACGCAACATAGAAATCAAAATTATATCTCCCAGAAGGTTTTTAAATGTATAATATTAATATCAATGCACTCATTTTAATTAGATTTAACAATATAAATTATTATTGAGCAATAAAATAGGCACAGAAATTTAAAAAATGAGGTATTTAATAGAAAATACTAATGTATTTTTCAAATTTTTATAAGTAGACAAAAATATTAACACCATGTTTGAAGTATGTTGTAAAGCTTTAAAAACATTAAAAAAAAAAATTGTTTTTTTAGAACGAGATAAATGCTAAGTTTTAAATGCTTCTGCCTAGCTAGCATGCCACCCACGACAAAGCGTTTAAACGAGAAAAACGTCATGCGCGCTCTTTCTGGCCTACGTAAAATAATAAAGCACATTTTTTTTTTTTTTTTTTTTTTTAAAAGGGCATAGGCCCACCACACATTCCCACCGCTGTAACTCCTGTAAGCCAGGATCAACAGCGGCGACCATTCACAACACTGGACAATGAAATCCAGCGAGCCCGGGGGATGACTCTAATCTGTCTTGGAACCCGCAATGAATTAATCAAAGAAGATAGGAGGAGTAGGAAAACGAAATATCCGACTTCCCTCCATTGCAAACGGGAGACAGCAATAAGAAGGAAAAAACATGGCTATTAGAGAGCCAATTCAAGAGATCATTTATGGCAGTGTTGAAGACACGACCGCAAAAGCACCAAAAATACAAAATAAAACAATAGGAACCTAACATTGTACTGAAACTATGACCTATTTTGCTTCCAGTAATAAAGCACATCTCGACTTTTGTCGTTTTCTCGGGGGTGGCATGGCACGTGATATTTTATTAATTTTGGTACTTTTCTATCTCAAATTGGCTCTTAAATACTAATAGCTAACAGATTTAGTTTTACTTAATTGTCATTTAAAATGAGTGATTTCCCAGATTTTATTATTGTTGCCGTTTCCTGTAGGTGGCTCTTTATTCAGCTATTATGCTAAAGGGAAACCTTTCTAGGAGGTTCAGCTTTAAAACAAATTTGTCGAAAAATATCTGTCGTGTGTGTTAATATGCCATAGAGTCGATGGAAGATAGCTGGATCACTTGTTGTTAAAAGGCCAAAAAACATTGTTTGAAATGGTACTGACGGTTTTTTTAACATTGAAAATTCAAGCATTGCATGAAATTGAAAAAAAAAGTGCCTCGTGTCGTGTGTCGTGTCCCGTTGGATAAGGGCAGCGCAGGACCGGTCGTGTTGTGGCGATCCTTGGGGAGGCCTATGTCCAGCAGTGGACGTCCATCGGCTGAGATGATGAACGTGATGATGCGTCGTGTAATTTATTTTACAAAAACTCCAAATGCATTTATGGAAGAACTAACCACAGCAGGGGACCCGGGTTGTCACAATCTGTAATCAAATTAAGTAGGAAATTTCGGTTATCTGTAAGCTTATGCACAAAAAATTGCTACACTATAATTGATGTATTTGTGTATTCTTTAAATCTTCTTCTGTCAAATATCAAACTGTAACTACCACCCTAATATCTCCAAGTGCCCCTACTGCACGCTGTCTACCTTACTGCATACTCCACATGCAATGTCCGAGGTCCCATATGGCGGGCGATGGTCGTTATTTAGACGTAGCTCCTCCCCGCTCCTCCTCATTGCTCCCCCTCTTAGATCCTCTCAATGGGAAGCTGTGGGCAGTGGAGTGAGAGATGTTTGGATTCATTCGATTATTAATATTATGTGTTAAGATAATTCAGAGCCCGCTCCATACAAACGATATCTGGTTATATTTTCAATACTAAAGAATTAAAATCAATAACATTTTTCGGAAACAATCTAGAAACTAATCTCTATATTGAAATGTATAGTTTTAAAGTTACAGTGCCTCAAAGATTTCCATACAAATCTTAAATTAGTCCTAGTATTTACGGCCCGGTAGCACAGTCTGTAGTGAACTTGCCTGCTGTGCCGAGGGTCGCGGGTTCGAATCCCGTAAGGGCCAAATATTTATATGATGAATATGAATATTTGTACCCGAGTCATGGATGTTTGTATCTATATCGTTGTCTAGTCATCATAATACAAGTCCAGGTACTTTAAATGTGACTAGATAATTTGTGTGACAATGTCAGATAAAAAAAACTACATTTTTTATCGAAAATCCGACAATATACAACCATAGAGATTGGTTTCTAGATTGTTCCTGAAAAATTTCATTGACTTTAATTTGTTAGTATTGAAAATATAACCAGAAAACGTTTGTATCGCGAATTATATCCCCTTAAGGCTGCACCGACCCTATTGTGCTAACCCCAATCGTATTATTTTTATTTCTTAACAATTGAACAGTATTTCCAAAAAACAGGAATGTCACATTGTAGTCATTGCTGATTTTCAATTTATAGGGTCCCTGCGGATTTGATTTTATAATGTACATAATCAGTAATGTTTCGAAAAATTTAAAGCCTATAAGGACTACTTCTTGTTTTTTGGAAATGTTGTTTAATAGTTTTGAAATAAAAAAAATACGATTGGGGGCAGCACAATAGGCTCGGTGCAGTATTAACGTGAATGATTCCTTGATTTGACAGATTTTGTTGTACCTACATGTACTTATAAACCTAAGTCGATATTTTATTTTAGGGTTGGCAGAAATATTGCTACAGCTACCTATAAACTTTCAATCGTCTAATGATTAAAAGAAAGGTTAAGTTTGTAGCGATAATATCCTTGCGTGCAATCAATCTTCTTGGTCTTGTAGTAATGACTTATTGATATAAGATAGCTGGATCACTTGTTGTTAAAAGGCCAAAAAACATTGTTTAAAATGGTCCTGACGGTTTTTTTAACATTGAAATTTTAAGCATTGCATGAAATTGAAAAAAAAGTGCCTCGTGTCGTGTGTCGTGTCCCGTTGGATAAGGGCAACGCAGGACCGGTCGTGTTGTGGCGATCCTTGGGGAGGCCTATGTCCAGCAGTGGACGTCCATCGGCTGAGATGATGATCGTGATGATGCGTCGTGTAATTTATTTTACAAAAACTCCAAATGCAATTGGACTATGATGAAACCGAAATGCTGCTAAACAGACTTGACATGTGAAATACGAACATATTTACGCAGATACACACACGCACTCACAAACACACTTATGCACACTCTCATACAACACACGCATATATACACACAAGTGCTCACTTCCTTGAATTATTGTTAAATTTATTTACTTTTTGCCTTTGTTTACTTTGGAGTTTGTAATCCTGTAAGTAAAAGTATAGAATACTAGAGTGACGGACCACTGACATCCAGGTTGCAGGACTACCTATTCCTGGAGGTCAGAATCGATATCCTTACATTACCCTTTACTACAAAGATAACTTTTTTTTTTTTTTTTTTTTTTAAATTGATAAGGACATAGGACTCTTTGAAAATAATTTAATTTGTCAATAAAGCTGTTATTGTTTTCTGTTACGTTTCTGTTCTGGTGATAAAAAATATAAAGTTCTCGTGATGTAAAATCCTTCTGATATTTTCTTTCTATTTGAGATAGTTAAACAATCTGAAATAACTTAAGTAATAAGAGGTACCAGTGCGCCACAAGCTTATCCAAGTCAGGTTATCGAAATAAAATGCATAATGAGCTGTTTTACTTTTCCCTCTCAAATGCACTTCAAAAGAAACCTTGTCCTTTGATATATTCTCCCTTGATACACACGGGAAGAAATAAGGGTAGTCTATTTCAAATCGAAAACCACAATTGGCCAGATTGATTTGACTATAAGTTTCTGTACGCAAAACCATGGTAAGAAAACATACATAGATACCCGAAAACGAACAAACATTGGAGGTAATACCGGAGGTAAGTGATCCTTTTTGATATTTTTTCTGGAAACACCGCCTACCTGTCTTCGTTCATTCTTTTCCTCTACCCTATGGTTATATGGAAGAAATCGCTTCTGAGCGATAAGACCGCCTTATTTTGTGTCTCTTGTTTTTTTTCCTCTGTATTTTATTGTTTATGTTTTGGAGTAAAATAAAGAATATTGAAATATTATTAATTTTTAAACATGTTACAGCCATGTGATATTTCGAATCAAATTAAAGATTGAAAAATGTGTCTCGGGCGGGACTTGAACCCGCACTCTTCCAAACCGGGGAACTGCGTTATCTAATTTCGCCACCGAGCGCACTACCCAGAGAACGAAATTTGGAAGAACGAACTAACGAACGATTGAACGATTTTTCGGTTTGGAAGAGTACGGGCTCAAGTCCCGCCCGAGACAAATTTTTCAAAGAATATTTAATTTCTAGTCACTTTTACTCAAATTTTTTACATGCATTTAAATACTATATAATTTTTTTTCTTTTTTTATTTTTTGAACTGATTTTATTTTATTTTAATTTTTTTATATATCAGACAACTAATTACCTAAGGCTACATACTTAGTACCAAGTTATGTTATGTTATTTTATGTTTGGTGTAAATAAAGTATATTTCATTCATTCATTCATTCAAGTTATCGAATTAACATAACCGGTGTAATTATTTTCGACTTTCGTTATTTTGCTCTGAAGTAGGAATCCCAATTTCAGTAGACATGTCCTCCGTGGTCTAATGGTCAAGAGCATTGGGCTCTCGACAATGGAGGTCTTGGGATCGATTCCCACGTGGGACACCTAGTGATAAGTCACTTTGTGCGTTTTTCCCCAGTTGGTTAGGATATTGCAGGCTGAATCACCTGATTGTCTGAAAAAGAAATAAGATTTCGTGCTTCAGAAGCCGTTGGTCCCGGCTACTACCTCTGGTGGTAGTAGTCGTTTCATAAAAACCAAGTCAGAGGCCGTTAGGCGGTATGAAAAACTCTGACACCAGGGCTCTGCCCACACGAAGTAGACATTGATGGATTGTTTTTCTTAATAAAGTCTTTTTAGCATTTTAACCAACATTTTTATTTTTTAAAACAGAATATTTCTTAATTGCTACTAACCAGGTTCATTTAATTATCATTTTATTTTTCCGTGCTACAAACAACGGCTTGCAATAGCTCTGCACAAAATAATAAAATGAAAGCAATGTTCAGCTCAGAAAAATACAGCAATTTAAAAACAAACTAATTTGCTTTTTAAAAAATATGCGAAAAACTGAAACGCACAAACATGGCCGTTTCACAAAACACCTTCTCAAAAATTCAACAGCATTTCTTTGTTATAGTGCTGGGCATCAATTATTCCGGGACCGCGATCCCGGGGTCCGGGAACTTGTTAATGTTTCATACTCTCGCCGTGATTGTCCGCGGAGTTTTTTATGGACCGCTAACCGTATGCAGCCTCGTGTTTTAGAGCTATTAGGATGAATTATGGTTTTAGGGATGTTTTTTGGTCATTAAGTAAGATCTTTATGGTTTTTGTTGTTTTTGTTGATATTTTTATGGTATCTATAAAAGAAAATATCACAGTGACAATTTAAATAAATTACCATACCTACTTACATATTCATATTTATTCACGGTCTTTATCCCTTTCTATGTGAATATAATCTTCGCTACAACGTAGAATGGTCCCCGGGACTCATGTCATGTCTTTTTATTTTTTCCAGACCAGTTTAAAATTTTGAGAATTATTTAATGTGATAATTGCCATTCGCCTTCAAAAACATTCAATAGAAATCCTCGCGCAAATTTCAAAGTCTTCCGTCTTATCATCATCATTGGACGTTCACTGCTGGACATAAGCCTCCCCCAAAGAGGCCTTCCTTTCGCCTTATGTTTGAAAATAATTTGCCACTTGAGTTCTGCAGTAATTATTACTGTAACTACAAATTTTTACTGTTTAATTAAGTGGCAAATTATTTTTAACGGAAAACATAGTAGACCCACGGAGTACTATACTTAATAATTTGCTTAATACTTATTATAGTACTCTATATTATATTTTGTATTTTTGGTGCTTTTGCGGTAGTGTCTTCAACACTGCCATAAATGATCTCTGGAATCGGCTTTTTAATAGCCATGTTTTTTCCTTCTTATTGCTATCTCCCGTTTGCAATGGAGGGAAGTCGGATATTTCGTTTTCCTACTCCTCTTATCTTCTTTGATTAATTCATTGCGGGTTCCAAGACAGATTAGAGTCATCAACCCCGGGCTTGCTGGACTTCATTGTCCAGTGTTGTGAATGGTCGCCGCTGTTGATCCTGGCTTACAGGAGTTACAGCGTTGGGAATGTGTGGTGGGCCAATGCCCATTTAAAAAAATACAACGTCTATAAAGATGAAAGTTCATCTTAATGAAACCGAATAAATACATTACGCGAACAAATAGAAATGCATAAGCTAGATCACAATGAAATTGGCAATATGAATAAAAAAAAATAAAGCCAAAACATTTTCCTTCCAGTAATAGGTACAAGAATTCATTAAGTTACCAAAGAAAGACTTTCTTAAGCCGCAAAGCAGGAGGCAGCAAAAAATTTGAAACAAAAAATAACAGAGCATGTAATCTGCGGAATAACAAGACGCCATGCGGGAACATATAATGCTATATCTCTAAATCCCATGAATACGGTATGACAGCGGGAAACGTGAGATGTGGGTGTCGGGCGCGGCTCTAGTTGCCGCGGGTGGCGGGTCGGTTAGCGATTTTCTATATTTAAGTACCGTTTCATCTTGTGACAGTTTTATGAAGTATCAATACATGCATTAAACTATATCTTAAACCTAAATATGCTAGTATGCAAACAAAAGAATACAGCGAGAAGATGGAAATGATAAACATCTGAGGGATAACGTTATTTTTGTTTTGTTTTTGTGGGCTAATGGCTATTCACGCTCCGTTTAATCCTGAAACCTTTTACCCATTATTTATTATGTTAAAGGTGAACATAGCATGTCTAGCAAAAGCCAGTAATTTTGTTTGTTTTTCCTAATTATTTTTTCTTTCTAAATAAGAACCTATATTATAGATGTCTTTCTGAATTATTATAACTTTCGCAAATTAGGCAGTGAAAGTATAATTTTAATCTGGTTAGTCCTACTGCTGAAAACAGTCTTCCTTAAACTCTACATTTCTGTGTTCCTGGCTACTCTACGCTACTCTTTGTAGTTGGCAACCAAGAAACGGGCGGTTTATTCAGCCTATTAAAATGTTTGTAAGTATAGACACTAAAATAGGATAGGCGGGGCACATTGACGATGGGGCCGAGAAGTTGTCGAGTGGCGACCTCGTAACGGAAAGCGCAGCGTGAGTAGGTCCCCAAGGTGGACAGACGACCTGGTGAAGGCGGCGGGAACCCGTTGGACGAAGGCAGCGCAGGACTGGTCGTTGTGGCGATCTTTGGGATATGCCTATGTCCAGCAGTGGATGTCCATCGGCTGAGATGTTGATGATGATGATAATGAAGTGTAGACACCATCATTTCTTTGAAAGGGGATTAATATACTATATATTATATATATTTCACCACCCATGCTTAGAAACGTTAGGAAAGTTAGCAAAACAAATTTTATAGTCATACTAAATGCATCAACTGATTGTAAAGTTTGTATGGAAAGTCAATTTCTTCTTGTGAATTTTCTTCAAATTACTTTGAGACAGTTGTTCAGTGGTACAATCATCCTTTAAAGTGAAATTATCGTATCTACACTTAGACCCAATAGAAGAAAATGATCTCCGCTGTCAGTAACACCCCACCCTGATTCCATGTTATAACATAGACTCGCTGATTTGCGGCAGCCGGAGAATCTGTCATATACTACTAGACTGACACCTTTGCTCGTAAAATATTAAATTATTTCGACTTGTTCATGTTTTTACTATGAGCTCCTGGGCTGCGAACACCTGAACTTATATCGATATCACATTTTATTGTAAGGAATAGAGTCTTCAGCGATGTGTGAAATAGTACTATGTAATTTACATATTAAAATACAATGTAATTTCTTTAAGGAAATGGCAAAAAAAAAAAAAAAATTAAAAAAATTTTATTCAAAATAATATCACATAGATATTATTTGGTTATAAGGGCTTGGTCAATGACCAAATAGCTACTGCGACCTGGACAAATCTATTGTAGCTGTATCACATAGATAGCTGTTTGACGTCATTTTTTGACTCTACCACCGCGTGGCATGTTTTCAAGTTGGTCTTGTTTTTGTATACAGGGTGTAAGTGACAGCCAAGCAAATACTGAAACGGTGAACTCAGACCATCAAACTTAACAACTTTCACTATGGAGCCTATCGCAGGAAACGCGAAAAAAATTAGCTGTCCCATACATTTAAGTCGGGTAGGTACACACGGCGACACATCAAGCTGTACAAAACCATCATAAGCTGGCCGCGCGTAGGTCGAGTAACGTATAACGTCGCGCGACCAGCTTATGTTGGTTTTGTATAGCTTGATGAGTCGCCGTGCGTACAGCAGTTTTGTATGGGGCAGCTGATTTTTTTTCGCGTTTCCTGAGATAGGCTCCATAGTGAAAGTTGTTCAGTTTGATGTCGTAAATGTTTGTAAAATGTCGTAAATGTTTCGGTTGTTCAGTCTGAGTTCACCGTTTCAGTATTTGCTAGGCTGTCACTTACACCCTGTATAGGTGAAAAACAAAAGAGTAATCACGGACCTTTACCTCTAGTCTAGATTATTCCTGATTATAACAAAATAATTATATTGAAATAATAATTTCATTATTTTATAAATAAAAATTTAAAGTTATTCGCATTTTAAGTTTTTATGCAATAATGATTTGTTATTATTTCAGCAATGAATGAAAGCGCTAGCCTGCTCATGTATCTTGTTTTGATAGTAAGTAGGGTGAGTGTGCCCGTGCGGTGGGTTGACATCAACATCATATCAGCTGATAGACGTCCACTGCTGGACATAGGCCTCCCCCAAAACGGGGGCATTTGCCATAACCGCCACGCTTGGCAGGCGGGTTGGCGATCGCAGTTGGATTGAATGTATATACTCAGAGGATGTGGACTTTGCCGTGTGGTGTCGGCTATGAACGGAGTCACGGTGTCGGAGCACCATCCCATTTCCTCCCGTGGATGTCTTAAAAGGCGACTAAGGGATCTACTTAAGGATGGGCAGCAGCATCCTCTGAGTACACACATTGATTCGATCCAACTGCGATCGCCAACCCGCCTGCCAAGCGTGGCGATTATGGCAAATCCCCCCCATTTTGGGGGAGGCTTATGTCCAGCAGTGGACGTTTATTGGCTGATATGATGACGATGACTTAGAGGATGCTGCTGCCCATCCTCCAGTCCATCCTCCCTTAGTCGCCTTTTACGACACCCACAGGAGGAAATGGGATGGTGCTATTCTTAGCCGACACCACACGGACTTGTTGTCATCCAGTTAAGTGAATTTTAAATTATACATAAACTATTTATTATTTTGAAAAAATGTAACCTACGTTGAAACCTTGATAACCTCGATTCTGCTCTCGATTCCAAGCAAACTATTTTCTAGTTTTGCGTTTATTCATTAACACGTTATATAAGGTCTAACAAAACTAGCTGAAACTATTTTAAGCGGATGATCAGACCATCAAACCGAACAACTTTCTCTATGGGACCAATATCGAAATCACGAAAAAAAAAATAGCTGTCCCATACATTTAAGCCGAGTTATGTTTGCAGTTTTGTATGGGACAGCTGATTTATTTTTTCGTGATTTCGTTATTGGTCCCATAGAGAAAGTTGTTCAGTTTGATGGTCTGATCATCCCCTTAAAATAGTTTCAGCTAGTTTTGTTAGACCTTATATATGTTAGGTATATAGCCCAGTCATTTTACGGAGTTTTGTTAGGCAGGGTAGGGAGTAATTATTAATTTGACTTTTAAACTGTAACCGGCACCATTTATTGATAAAAAGACTATCCTAAAACATATTAAAAAGAAAATCGCTACGCAATATAGAAATCAAAATTGTGTGTCCCAGAAGGCTTTTAAATTAATAATATTAATACCAATGCACTCATTTGACTTGGATTTAATTATTTTTGAGGAATAAAAAAGGCATTGAAATTTAAAAAATTAGGTTTTTATTAGAAAATACGAATGTAATTTTCAAAACCTTCTAAGTAGACAAAAATATTCACACCATGTTTGTAGTATACATAAAGATAAGCCTCAAAAATGTGCAAAAAAAAAATTTACCATCAGGTTTTTTAGAACGAGATAATAGCTAAATTTTAAAATTGGAACTGTTACTGACTTGATTTTTTTTAAATTTTGGTACATTTCTAGGCTCAAATTGGCTCTTCAATATTATACCGAAAAAAAATGTCAATTATTAATTAGTCCCGGCTCAAACCGTAAAATGACTGGGCTAATAGTATTAATGTCAATGTAACCTTACAACTAAATAAACAGTATAACACTAATAGAATATTTTTAAACGAAATTTAAACGCGATTTAAATAACCGCCGGTCCATTTAACGTAGGTAACGAGTTACGCCCGCATTTCTGTTAGGGCAGGGAAATAGTAGCAAGTTTTATCGTAAACGTTACGCCGCCGTACTGTCGCGTACAAGAGTACATTACATAATAATAAGGGTTACGACCTTAGAGTATGTATACACAAGTTATGGAGCGTACGCATCTGTCCGCCATGTTTTGTTCACATCCGTGCTTAGGGCCCATACTCGGTTAGGGCTCTTACAAACGAGCGACACTTTGCGGTCGCCGTTTGTCGCAGAGAGTCGCGCTCATAGACTTTACGGTCACCGTGAGTCGCGCGAATGTCGCGTGACCCTCTGCGACCGCTAAGTATCGCTCGTCTGTATGAGCGCTTACGATCGCCGTGGGTGGTGCGACTATCGCGCGACCTTCTGCAACCGCAAAGTTGCGCTCATCTGTAAGAGCCTATATCTTGCTTAGTAAAGCTTGCTTAGTAGAAGAAGAAAAAGAAGAGAAAAAGATGACTATTAGAGAGCCAATTCCAGAAATCATTTATGGCAGTATTGAAGACACGACCGCAAAAGCACCAAAAATATAAAATAAAACAATAGGAACCTAACATTGTACTGAAACTATGACCTATTTTGCTTCCGGTAATAATTATGGCAAAAACATCTGAACGCACGGAAGTTAGCACAATGTCCTTCTGGACATCCGACAACATTACTATGTTGTCTTTTAAGGATTAATATTATAATAATCTGTTGATGAATAAACCACTTTTGTAACTGACTGTATATTCTGCGTACGGCATTCCGGTACTTTAGGTGCAATAAAACTTGGTGAAGTTTCGCTTTTTCGCTTATTCGGCTGTGCTGGGGCTTTTTCAGATTCAAATGTGGGATTTCGATAGTCATGTCTTTTGTTATTTTTAGGTGTTCGTCTGAAATTCTGTTAAAGGAAGATAAAAATAAATTTAAATCAACTCTGCATAAAGTATGGTTTAATCGACGCGGTATGCGATCCGCGGTCGTGTTCGCTCCAGGTTTTTTGAAGATTGACTTCATTGGCTTTCTGATAATTATTTTTAAAGTACCATTGAATTATTATTGCTCTATATACGTAATAGAAAATTAAATAGAAAATAAAAAAAACATATTCGTGTCCCAACACCTCACACGTCAAAATCCATCAAGCCGTTAGGCTGTAGGGCGGTTTTCGCTCAAGTGTCCCGTTCACTCATCGCTAATATCCATTCGCTCAAATGTCCATTCGCGCAAAAGTCTTTCGCCCAAATGTCTTTCGCTCAAATTTCCTTTGCGCAACTGTCCTTTGCGCAAGTGTCTTTCACTCAAATGTCTCAGATCCTCTATTTCTTTGTTGCGATACCGTCACATTTTTTTAGTAAATTGCTATCACTATCTCTTTCACCCGCATGCGCTCATCTTAATCCTCACATGGCATAGGCCTACCTTTTGTGAGGCTGTATGTGCCAAATGCGTATTGGTGGACTAAACATACGCATCATAGTTTCTTCTTCAGCGTATGCAGGTTTCCTTACAATATTTTGCTTCACTTGTATTGGTACAGATTATAATACAGAGAGTTAGATTACGACCGACCAAAGATCGCTACCGCAAACCGCGTTGGTTTGAACATGCCGTAAATCCCCCAAGATTCTCATATTAAAATGTCACTATAAATGAACCTAATATGACATAGAGATCATTATGAAATGTCCCTGCTCACTCCCTGCTTTATTAACCGGGTTCCGTACTAAGCCGGATATTACGGTTTTTACCCGGACGGGCTAAGAATGGAAATTTTTTGACGTGGACGTACGTAGATAATGTGGTCGTATGGGAAACAATGTTAACGTAGGTATACATAAAAATAACAGTCATATACAGAGTGTTATAAAACACTCTGGTCATATTTAAACTTTAGACGATCAAACTGAACAACTTTCACCATGGAGTAGACATGGAGAAAAAATAAAAAAAAATGCTGTTATACAGCAGTATTAAGTACCTACTCGGCTCAAATGTATGGGATAACACAAGTTTTAATTGTTTTTAATAGAGTGACTTTTTAAAAGTCACACTATCTTTCAACCTCGTGTCAGTATGGTTGTCACAGTGTGAGAAAAGTATAAAAAGAATATTTTACTTGGACAAAAAAAAATTTACTGTATCCAAGAAAAGAACGAAAAATGTCTTATTCATAATTAAAAAAATTAACTTTCGGCCCATTTATGCTTCGTTAGGCTGGAATTGTAATTTTTTGCAAGATTTTTTGCGCTGACCAGTAAAAGTTGTTCAGTTTGATGGGTAGAGTATGTGGTACCTATAAAGATTAATCATACTTTTCCTTACACCACTTATATATCTTCTATCTCGTATTTGCCCCTGTCAGTTTCAGTTAAGGGCGTATGTCGAAAAATAATTGAAGCGAAATGGGCGTGTGCTAGCTTATAATATTACTGCCTCATGCGAGAGAAAGAGATGGGGCGGCGCGCGCGCCTGAAACAATTCAATTCAATTCATTTATTATGTTTCAGATCATTGATCCATAGTGGTGTTAGTAGTAGAAACGACGCAAGCGTAAAACAAACTTTATTTAATTGTGATTGTACTATTTATGTAAGTTCAATTCTGCTCTAATCAAACTTTATAAAATACCACATCTCTTTTTTTTAAATCAAGTCTCGTGTTTCTATTATTCACCGTTTAGCAGTTCCAAGCGTTTATCGATAAAGACGGAGGCTACTTTGGCTTGTTTTTCTATCGAGAAAATGAGTCTTAATCGTGTTTAAGCTCTAATCAAAACTTCAATTATATGTTCAATTTACACATATCCGCAAATCATACTCCTACTGTTAGTACTTCATGATATAATTATGACGCTTTGAAGAATCTTATTTTTTTTACATATCCTCTTAACACTGCTAAGACATATTTGAACACCCTGTCTGCTATGAATTATCTGACGGCGACTGTACTTTAGTTTAGAAGGACCCTGTATAAGAGCAAAGAATACAATCAAATAGCTCCCACCCTATAGATGCAATACAATTTGTTTCTTCGCTCCCGGATATCCGTAAACACCGGCTATCCAAAGATGGCTTATTTATTTAGAGCTCAACACTTACATAATATATCGGGGGATGAGAGGGGGTTGTTTCCTCCCCTGTGTTCTGAGATGAAGGACATGGCCTTTTGCTTTATTTGGTAGATAGTTTGGCTAATCGTTATATACATCAATGTCTTAGTCAAACGGAATCATCTTTCATCATATACTTCATTCGATATAAGGACGAAAAGATTTTTCGATTCCTGTTTAGCTTTCTGACCAATTTTGATTAACAAATATAATTTATTTATCAGAAACATGATCCGAAATACCATGGACTAAAACTGTTCTATAAGTATAAGTAAGAGGAAGTGTTTCAAATCTCTCTCTCTCTCTCTCTTCCTGGCTTTTAATTCCATATAGTGGTGGGGTCAGCCTTCCGTATCTGCTCTCTCCACCTTGCCATATTACTGACGTCGTCTTCGGAGATATTGCATAGCATAGCATAGCATAGCATATGCTCACGACTATATTCCCCGAGGGGGTAGTCAGAGATATTCTGAAACTTCAGAACATCCACGTTTCACTAGTAGTACCGAAACTCGATATTGCACTCACATTTATCACAACGAACTGTGTTCATCTATATAGTCTTCGGACGTCCTCTTGGTCTCTGTCCTGGAAATGTTTCAAATCTCTGTATCTGTAATTCAAAATAACCTGAAAATTGTTGCTAACGAATGGTTCGAACCCGCACGGACAACATACCATATACCAATGAGTTATTCTAACTCATAATAACAACTGCTGTCAAACGGTGGAGGAAAACATCGTTAGGAAACCTGAAACCTGCATACGCTGAAGAAGAAATTCCAATGCGTATGTGAAGTCTACAAATCCGCATTGTGCACGCGTGGTAGACTAACGCCCATACAACCTCCCTGAGGGTAGGCCTATGCCCTGCAGTGGGACGTATAAAGGCTGATGATGATAACTAAAGTATTCAATATACCTAAAGCCCCTAAAAGCACAGTATAAGAAAGAGTAGTTAAGGTAAAGGTGAGACTTTTCAACTGGATGCCTAAAAATTAGTTAGTATATTAATAGTTGCCATAGCTGTAGCCGAGCTTCTGACTACCCTGAATTGTAATATGGTCGTGCGTATGTACCTACAGTACATTTCTTATCAAACTACAAACATCACTTGTAAAGTAACGACATTATATATATACGAGCGTTAACCCGCGACTTAGTCCGCACAAATTATAATAAGCTATCAAACAAAAAAAGTTTAATCAATATCGGTTCAGTAGTTTTTGCGTGATGCTCGTTCAAACAAACAAACAGACAGACAAAAAATCCAAAAATTGGTGATACGGAATCAGGGATACCAAAAAACTATATCTTAACTTTTTTTTTGTTAATATCTTCAATGTACAGACAAACTTCCTGTTACAGTTTTATAATAGTTTAGATAATAGGAGTAGTTAGTCGATGTCCGTCAGTCCGTGGCTGGTTTTTGTCGTAATTAGTTCAAGCACAGATAGTTAGTTCTCACGGCAAAGTGGTGTAAGTTGTTTTGTTTCTTATAACGGGCGCGGATAAAGCGCCCTACAAATGAGTGATAGCCACATATTTCATTCTTGGTAGAAAGAACATATAAAAACAAAACTATTACGTTGTGTAAGATCCCGTTGTATTTGATATTACCTATAGTATTTTATCTAGATACGATTTATAACATAAAATTAGAAAACGGAGTCACGTTGCAGGGTTGCTGACCCGAGCACTTGTCTCGCGTGGTTTTCGCGCGTCGCGTTTTTGCCTGCCACGAGGCTCCGCAATCCTCAATCTCTTCTTGTTCTTGACAAAAAACAATCTCTGAGATTGGGATAGATTCTCCCATAAACTACTTGACACTGGCAGAAATGCAGTGCTAACGCACAAGCAAGAGTCCATTAATTTCAAAAAAAAATTGAAAACGGCTATAACCTCAGAGGAAACCGTCTTCACAATTTGAGATAAGGTTTAGTTACATTTTTGTTCAAAAATCGTCCCGTATGACTTCATGACACTTATTTTTTTGTGATGTAAACAAAATGTATACAAAAACAAAGAGTTCTCGAGTGACGACCGCGTACCAGAAACAGCGAGCGTGACCGACGACCTGCGGCCGTAGTATATAGCACCATCTTTCCTTTGCTTTCTTGCTATTTAAACGCTATAAATAGGCGTGATATAGCCTTATCACATACATCATGTTACGGCCTCTGATGAAAGCGGTGGAAACCCGTTGGTTGAGGGAAGCGCAGAATCGCTCCTTGTGGCGATCCTTGGAGACCTATGTCCAGCAGTGGACATCCATCGGCTGATATGATGATGGAAATCTTCTTTTATCGATTGCATGTTATTCAAAACTTTGCGTAAGTCGGGTAACTACACGCTCAGTCTCGCATCAGTCTGGTCCATTAGTCTGACGAAAATTATTATATGAAAATCCTTCAGTCTGGTCTTTCAGTCAATGGGTCAGAAGATCATTCTGATACCAGTATAACTAGACTGATGAACCAGACTGATGGGAGACTGAGAATGTAACACCCCACTTAGAAACCCGTAGTCGCCTCCTTTGAAACCCATGGAAAGAAATATAGTTGTTTATTCTAAGCCGGAACCATGCAATAATATTACATCTGGATCTTATACTATAAGAAGCCTAAAAGCTTCTGAAAGGTAAGTCGTAATACCTTCAGGTATTGCACATAAATCGATGCAAATATTTGCAATGATACGCTCCGAGCACGGTCGGATTGAATCTTGTGCATCGACTTACATAGAGAGCATCCAAATCTAATTCACTATCCGATACAAACCTGCAACAGCGAAAATGTCATATGCAGCCTTTGACGATAGGAATGGGTTTTAAATTTAATTATTACATCGATGTCCCTCCATTGTATATCAAAAGCGTCTCAGTGGTCCGTTGTGGAGAGCTATGAAAACTCAATATTGAGGTCCGGGTGCGAATCCGCACGAACGGCATGCGATGTACCAATGACTTTTTCTAACTTATTTACGTAATACCGACTGCTCTCAAATGGTGAAGGAAGCATCGTGAGAAAACCTGCATACGCTGAGGAAGAAATTTCGATGCGTATGTGAAGTCTACCAACGTGCATTGGGCACGTGTGGTGGACTAACGCCCATACACCCTCCTGGGGGCCTATGCCCTACAGTGGGGCGTATATAGGCTGTGATGATGATCCATGTATAAAGGGTGTAAAAAGCAGCCTAGTAATATTAAAAGGGGTAATTTTGACCATCAAACTGAACAACTTTCCCTATGGAGACAACGACGAGAAAACAGCTGCAGAATACGTGAAACGTCTTGCACCGAGTAATGGCTTCATCATCATCATCATATCAGCCGAAAGACGTCCACTGCTGGACATAAGCCTCCCCCAATATGGGGGGATTTGCCATAATCGCCACGCTTGGCCGGCGGGTTGACGATCGCAGTTGGATTGAATGTGTGTACTCAGAGGATGCTGCTGCCCATCCTCCGGTAGATCCCTTAGTCGCCTTTTACGACACCCACGGGAGGAAATGGGAGTAATGGCTTCTATCCTTTAAATAATGGCAATAAAATAATGCTGTTCGGTACTATAGGTACTTGCAAAGTAAGTCCGATCTTGTCGTAACATACTTAATGCTTTATTGCGTTTCACAGTGGCATATACAACAGGTGGTGTAATCTTAATAATAGTACAACATTGTGAACCCTGTTAGGTAGGGCGTACATATTTCGTTACATACATATGTAGCGACACAGTGTTACACTCTAATTTGACACAGTGTATGTTATTTTACCTGTACAAGCACTTTTGACCTCGGACGGTCCGCGCGGAGGGAACAACGCCAGTCGTTTCCCCTCGCGCGTCCCGTCTGGTTCTAACTAGCATCTAATTAGTATCTAACCTATGTAACTGAACCTTGAATACAAACCCAGTACTTAATTACGCATTTATAATTTATCCACCCCAATATCAAAAGTAACATTGGAGAATAGACCTCCAAAGTGGTGACCCCGACGTGACCAAACATATTATGGTTTTTGCAAAGTAGGACCCCCGATTTCACGTCAAAATAAAAAAAACTTTCGGGTGTACCATACATTTGAGTCTGGTAGGTTACTGCAGTTTTGTATGAAACAGCTGATGTTTTTTGCAATTTTGTTGTTGTTCAATCTAATCTAAACTGCCGCTTTAAGTACCTATTACTAGGGACTTTTTTTTGTTTTTGTTCCTGTTTCGTGAATTTACAAAGGGTACAGGTCTGTTAACTAAAGTAAAGTAAAGTAAAGTAAAGTAAAATCATTTATTTGCCAACTTTTTAGATCTTAATCTAGGTGTCCAGTAGATTTATCTTGTCTGTGTACAGACGTGCAAATATTAAAACAATAAACGCAAAAAATAGGAATATTAAGAAATCAATTAAGTAACAACAATTTCACAAATAATAATTATAAATTAATGTCTTGAATAGAATAGTCATCATAATAAAATTAATGTCAATTAAATTGTAGATATGTCATAAAATCAATATATTCTCTAACACTATAAAAACAATGTCCTTGTAACCAGCTTGTCAGTTCTAGCTTAAATCTATTCTTATTTTCAATACATTTAATGTTATCTGGTAAGGAATTATACAACTTTATACACATATTATATACATTTCGCTTATATATGTCGGAGTGGCAAGGTGGTTGATACATGGTATTTAAGTACTTGGTTCTTCTTTGTCTTTGATTGACTTCGTTATACATTTTGAAGTATTCAGGATAAGATCTAGCGAATAAACAGATGTCTCTTATGTACATACATGCTACAGGCAATATGTTCAATTTTTTGAATAGAGGCTTACAATGATCTAAGAAACGAGATTTACATATTATTCTGACACATTTTTTTTGTAGGATCAATACTTTATTTATTTCGACAGAGTTTCCCCACAGTATAAGGCCGTAGCTGAGTATTGACGAAATAAAACCGTGATATGCTGTCAGGGCTGCCTCAATTGATACAGTGTTTGCTAACCGTCTTAGTGCAAAAACAAATCTACCTAATCTATTACAAACATTTTCAATATGGGCCTTCCAATTAAGATGCTTATCTATATATATACCAAGAAATTTATGATTGTCAACTACATTTACAATATTTGAGTTGTGCTCGATTTTAATACATAGTGGTACAGCTTGATGAGGATAAAATTGCATGGCTTTAGTTTTAGTTACATTTATCTTCAAGTTGTTCAACTCCAGCCAGTTTATTATATCGCTAAATGCTTCATTTATCGAGGTTTCGAAAGTGTTTCTATTTGTGCATTTTATCACTAATGTAGTATCATCAGCAAATAAGATACATTTATGCGCTGTGGCAGTAGGTAGGTCGTTTATAAAAAGTAAAAAGAGCAACGGACCCAATATGCTTCCTTGGGGCACACCGGTGTTTTTGACTCTATATTGGGATCTAAACTTGTGTTTTAGGAGGTTTACCTTATCGGTTTTAATTAATTTTAATATCTCTGTGCACTGTTTCCTATTTGATAAATAACTTTTAAGCCAGTCATATGCTTTTCCTCTTATGCCATATGATTCAATTTTACATAAAAGTTTGTTGTGGTCTACGAAGTCAAATGCTTTACTCATATCCAAAAATATCGACAGAATAGGTATCTTATTATTCAGACTTTCAGTTATGATTTTTACCAAATTAAAGCATGCTAGAGAGGTTGAACTTCCTTTGCGGAAACCAAATTGTTCAGCCCGTAGTATATTATATTTATTCAAAAAGTCTGTTAATCTATTGTGCATTGTTCTTTCTAGTATTTTTGACAAGATTGGTATTAAACTTATTGGTCTATAGTTATTTATATCAGTTTTATCTCCAGATTTGAACAAAGGCTTGACTACTGACAGTTTCAGTTTCTCGGGGAATATACCCTCAGTAAAAGATACATTTATAATATGCGCGAGTGGCTTGCTGATATATTTTGCACATGTTTTAATAATTTTAGTCAACAAGTCATCATATCCACAAGAATTTGTATTCTTTAACGATACTATGATTTTGCAAATTTCTATTTCATTAACAGGTGTAAGAAATATTGTGTGAAAATTGTTAGTATTTAATTTAAATTCGTTTTGCAAAGTATGCTCTCCCTTACATGAGTCTATGAAATAGTCATTGAAAATATTACACAATTTGTTCGGTTCAGAGTACAGTTGGTTTTGATAATTTATTGTATGTACGTCATTTTTGCTAATACTTTTTGTGGTAGAATTTATAATATTCCATGTAGCTATACATTTATTTTTACTTGTCCTTATATATTTATTATTAACTAATTTTTGTGATAATTTAATACACTTTTTTAAAATGGAATTGTATTTCTGATATAAAATTTTATTGACATGTCTTTTATTTTTATTAGTATTTCTATATTTAATATACAATCTACGCTTAACTCTACATGCTTTTGCTAAACCTTTTGTGAGCCATTGAATTTTGGCACGTTTATTATTGATTTTTATTTTAATTAAGGGAAAGCATACATTGTAAAAGAGACAGACCAATTCATGGAATTGGTCAAAAGCGGATTCAGTCTCATTGCAGTCTAAGATATCCGTGAAGGATAGTGCCGACAAGCACTCGCAGAACTTGTCAATATTTGATTGATTGTAATCTCTTTGATATTCACACCAACTAGAAAAAGATTTTTGTTTGTTTATTCTTACAGTTAGCAGTTGTGCTGTTTCGTGGTCAGAGAGACTTAAGGGTAGAATTTCGGCGTCAATCTGCTTTAAGGGAATATTACTCGCCATTTGGTCAAGGCAAGAATTTATTCTAGTTGGTACCAGAATATGCGCTCTTATGTTATAGGTATCTAAAATAGATCTAAGATCATTTGAGAATGAATTTATCTTTAAAATATCAATATTCCAGTCACCACATAGTACAATTTTTTTCTGTTTGTAGTCATTGCTAATAAGATGTAATAGTTTATCAAGTTTCAGTAAAAACAAGCCGACGTTTGCTTTAGTATGTGACGGTATCCTGTAAATACAGACTACAATTATGTTTAGGCCTATGATTTCTAAACCACAACATTCAAAATAGTGTCGACTGGCCAACTTGGTTATAATATCCAAAGGTTTAAATTCTAATTCCTTACTTAATAAAATACAGGAGCCACCCTTACATCGATCACGGCAGTATGATGCACCTAGTTTATAATTTTTAAGGATGATGTTTTCTTCAGTATGTATTTTTACATTTGTTTCGGTAAAACAAAGTATGTCAACTGGTTTTCCAATTTCACACAATTCCTGTAAACTAATTTCTATGAGGTCTAACTTACTACGTAATCCTGCAATATTCTGATGAAATATCCTTAATTCATTAATTGAAACGTTTTTATATTCTGACTGTTTCTGTTTACAAATATGAGTTTTATCTCTGTTATTGACCAATGTCACATTTCTTTCAGAGACGAAAAAATGATTGCAGCACTTTGTTACCAGCCCCATTTAAGTTTTTAAAATAATTATAATTGATTTCATTTATTGTTTCTACAATATCATCAAAAATTATTCCAAAAGCTCTATTATTTATCTTGCCATTTTGTTGGTGAAAACAATCGTATGAATAGGTCAGATTTTTGTTTGAGTCTAATATGAAACCATATTCGAATTCTGAATTATTACGGTAGAGCATATCATTAAATATCTCAATCCGTCCGTTAAAAAGATTGGCATATTGATTAAGTTTAAAAGTTGGTACACATATTATTATATTAGTGTGTTGTATAGATTCAAGTTTTTTTCTCATGCAATCAATTAAACTAAAATAAGATTCAGAACTCGAGGTATTAAAATCATTTTTGCTTATAAATATCAAACAAAAGTCCATGAGGGTAAAATTTTCAACTTTAGATTCAATTCCGTCCAGCAGCTGAAGTATGCCGACGTTTGGTTTAATGTAGTGACATATATGAGATTCCGGTAAACTTCGTTCTGCTGTCTTCAGTACTTTATATCTGGTTTCGCTGCTTAGGATACATACTTTATTACGGCTGGGCGTGTAGGTATTTGGATATTGAAGACGGTCTTGCTTCGTTGTACCTAAGCTGTTTGTAGCCTGAGTTGGGCTAGAGTTGATGGGGGCTAGTGAAACTGGGGGAGTAAGTGACACTATATCTTTATTTAATGTCGAGTTAAGTTTTTGGACTCTACTTATGTCGAAAATTTTATGCGAATCTGGTCGTGTTTGGTTCATGTTGTTCAGAACGCTTTTATTTACACCTCTCTTTGGGGTAGAGTTGCAGATGGTTTGTAGTTTAGCAACTTTTGTGTTATAATTTTTTATTTGATTTTTTAATTGGTAATTCTCCGAGAGCAAGGTTTCTATTTCATTTTCGGCTGAAAGTAGTTTTTCACGTAGTTCTAGAATTTCTCTGTCCTTTTGTTCGACTTTGTATTTGTCGAGTGTACTAATGTCGGGACAGCTTCTCATTTGTAGTTCTGAGTTTCCTGTCTCGTCCAAGGAGTTTTCAGTTTCTTGATCTTCGTCCTCAGAAAGCTTTTCAAAGGAATTTTCGGTAGGGACGTTGATTGCAAACTTTTTTCGCTCTGTTATATTATTTGTTTGCGTTTCTGGAGATACATGAAAATTTAAATTTGGTGATGTTTGCGGATTTTTTAGGCAACTATTGCATTTCCAGTTCATTCTTTTCTCTGTCTCCATTAGATTAAATCTTCCGTAAAATACATTAGAACAATCATCTATATGGTAGAAGCTTTTACATATAGAACAAGTCAAAAATTGCTTTGTTGTTATAGATCTTTTGCATTTTGTGCATTGTGGCGCCATCTCTATTATTTGTATCGTAGTAGGACAAACGCAGTCCGATAGATAAAGAGTTAGATCGTTTCAATTGTATGCACGTATGTTATCTAGTTAGTTATGCTACCAGCCACTAGATGGTGCTGGCTATTTACATCGAGTTTGCTATTCTACTAGCTACTAGAGGGCGCTGATTTTGACAGAGCTGCCTCGCCTTTCTGCTAAATAGCGAGAGTCCAAAGGTCAGTTGGTTGGATGTTGAAAGTATAACAGTTGGAACTCAATATTCAAAATTGTACACATTTCGATCCTCTACATAACAATAATATGTTTTTCTTTTGTTAGTGCTTGGTGTGTTCAATGATTAGAGCAAGTTACATCAGTGGATATTCTTTGTTTTGAGGATTTTTTGCAGTAACAGGTAGATGAATTTGGACTCACTAATTTCGATGTTAAATCTCCAGATATCGTAGACCCAGCACAGTACGAACGTTGTAGCACTATTATATGGTATTGATTTACTATTTTTTATTACACTCAGGTTAATCTATCATTAGTTAATATTTTTAATAATTTTTAAAACGCAGAGTCGATGTTAATGTGAGCACACTAGCGAACACAAAGCTGGCGCGTTCAACACATTGACACATTGCGCTTGTGTAGTGTCTGTGAATAAGCGCGCGGCGTGACGTCGTACTGCATACGCATCATGAAAAGTCTGCCCGTCTCTCTCGCGCGCGGTCTATCTTATGACCGTGAAGGGGACAGTTATTGTTTTTCTTTTGCTACTGTTTATAAATACAGCGTGATGTTAAATGTTAGCGTCAGTCAGTCACGTGTGATGTAATAATCATAATAAAAACAAGTAACACATATATTTGTATTTATTTATCTACAACGCACCCATTTTACTAAAAACTAACTCTAGTCTACACTTATGAATCAATTATTTGAAAATCATTTATTTTTAAACATTCTGTATAGTGAAATTGCATAAGTGTGAGTACTGTGAATGCGCCAGCTTTAGTTAACTGACCTGTACACATATGTTTAAAGTCAAAGTAGAAGAAGTCGGGGCAAACAGCTAGTTGTGAGAATAAACAATTTTGAGGTTCCGTCAATTAATTGAGGATTTTAGGAATGGAGAAGTTCCTTAATAATATAAAAGCTTAGATGTTATCCAGACAATAACAGATATAGGGTTGTCGCAAAACCGAATGAATGCACAAATATCAAAAGTATTAGTACCTACCTATCAATTGTATTGATATTATCGATAGGTAGGCCAATCGAAAGTAGGTACATCGATAACCTATCTACAGGCTGTTACAAAAGTAAAAATAAGAATTTAAAACTTTGAAGGAGGATTTTTAAACCATCAAACTTAACTACTTTCACTATGGGACTAACATCGAAATTGCGAAAAAAAAAGTCTGCTGACACATACATTTAACTCGAGTAGATTTGTAGTTTAGTAAATTAGTATGAAATATCAGCATTTTTTTTTCGCGATTTCGATATTGGTCTCATAGTGAAAGTAGTTCAGTTTGATGGTCTAAACCACCCCCTTAAATTTTTATTTATATTTTTGTAACATTCTGAATAGAAAATCAATAGGTATACAGGTTGTACCAAAACACCCTATTCCTTAAGGGGGTGTTTCAGACCATTAATCTGAACAAAATTCACTATGGAACCAACATCAAGAAAAAATAAAAAAGATCTGCTGTCCCATACAAAACTGCAGTACCGACTCGACTAAAATGTATGGGGCAGCTTTTTATATTTTTTCTCGATTTTGGCTCCATAGTGAATGTTGTTCAGTTTGATGGTCTAAACCATATGTATTACTAGGGTGTTTTGTTACACCTTGTATAGAAAATCGATATACCTATCTACTATCTTCTTATCGTGTGGGCAGAGACCTGGAGTCAGAGTTTTTTCAAACCGCGTTACGGCCCCTGACGTGGTTTTTATGTAACGACTATTACCACCAGAGATTGTACCCGGGACCAGCGGCTTAACGTGCCATCCGAAGAACGGAATCATTTTTCTTTTCAGACAATCAGGATTCAGCCTGCCGGACTGTAATAAAAATAATATAATTATAAGTAGTTAAGGAGTGCATTTGACATGTAAATATATCTTTATGAAATAAATGATTATGATTAACACGACCTCCGCGTCGAAAGCCAATGCTCTTAACCATTAGTAATCAGTAATCATTTATTTGCTTTTGAACAGGGTAAACAATATTGTAGGTATTAGTAACAATTATACATGATCTCCTGATTCAGCAACAAAAGCATGCAAATATTAACATAGCAAAGAGAATAATTAATTGAATTTAAGATACTCATTATATATTTATAATGTCAATAATGTATAATGTCAAAATTTATAATGTCAAAAATGTGTTTAACATTGCACTTTCTTTCTAATAAATTGTAGTAATAATAGTTATGCACTTAGTTCGGACTCCTTAGACCATCATTGTACCTATTCTAGACGCAAACTTAGGCCAGTTGATCATAGTTCAAGAATTCTTGCACGGAGTAGAAAGAATACTGAGCTAGCCAATTGTATAACATTGTTTTAAATCTATTAAAGGATAGTTCTTTGAATGATTCCGGTATTTTGTTATATATTGATATACACATCGAGTAACAATTTTTTTGAAACCGTGTACTTTTGGGGACAGTATCCTGTGCAAGCCTTTCACGATTTCTAGTGCTTCTAGGGTAAACATCTTTAGTTTTTTTGAACAGGTATGTATGCTGCTTGACAAATTTTGCCACCTCAAATATATATAAAGAGGGTAGGGGTAAGATTTTTAATGATTTATAAAGAGGCTTACAAGATACGTCTGGAGCTATACCGCAAATTGCACGTATGCACTTCTTTTGCGCAATAAATACCTTAGACATATCAGTACTATTAGAGTACTATTATTAGTTAGAGCACAGAGGCAGTTACCTACTATCAAATGTCGCCTTTCGATCAACAACACTAACCCATTTGAAGTTTTTCCACTTTTGCACATATGAATATCGCAGGACCAATTACTTCTAAACGAAAACATTTACACAAACTTGCGGAGACGATCTGAATATAATGTTGAGATCTTCATCTTTGCTCTACAATATTATAATCAACCCTAACATTCAGCTTCCGATATCCTTCAAACTCTCGTATGATCAAGTTACTGCGGGTAACTTCGCAATGGAATGGAGCAGTTACTAACTTGCCTGTTGTTTATACATACATTGTTTACGTTCGGCATTACGACGAGTTGATTTATGGATGTTTGACATGATACTGATTTAATTACTGCGCTGTGAAAGCTTTGTTACAATGTACAGATGAAACAGGAGGAATATTTTAAAGTTGCAGCAAGTGTGTGTGGCGGACCCAAAACAGTAACAGAAGTGTGTCTGTTATCTATACATTGAAGATATTAACAAAAATAACAAAACACAAAAAAAAAGTTACGATATGGTTTTCAGGTGTCCCTGATTCCATATCACCAATTTCTGGATTTTTTGTCTGTTGTTTGTGTGTTTGTTTGTTTGTTTGTTTGAACGAGCATCACGCAAAAACTACTTAAATTATTTTGAAGAAACTTTTTTGTTTGATAGCTTATGATCTGACTTAAAATCTAGTATATAATTTGTGCGGACGAAGTCGCGGGTTAAATCTAGTAGTTTTATAAAATTATTGAGGAAAAGAAGAGGAAAAGTCTATTAAAATTTAATTTCCAGTATCCAGAGAGTTTCAGTCCAATACTATATAGGTATTCTATATTATATCGTTGTCTAGTCATCATAATACAAGTCCTGCCTAGCTAGCATGCCACCCACGACAAAGCGTTTAAACGAGAAAAAGGTCATGAGCGCTCTTTCTGGCCTACGTAAAATAATAAAGATGGAGGCACATCTCGATTTTTGTCGTTTTCTCGGGGGTGGCATGCTAGCTAGGCAGGCTAGATTCTGGTACTTTGAATGTGACTAGATAATTTGTGTGACAATGTCCAATATATTTAGTATATTTATACACTCATATTACTTGAAAACCATAGAGATCTAGAGAGATGCCAACCAACGCGCTGAGTACGAAATCGAGTGTCGCATTACCACCAGAACCACGCGATAGAAAGTATTTTTTTAGCTTGAATGAGCTCATTATCCATTGCGGTATCAGAACTCAACGTTCGAATAATCTTTAGTACTACGCACGCATTGTAAACTATTTACACATAATATCTCGACTGGCTTTCAGCCTCATAATATATTGAACCATTAGTGTCGCGAGCAATGTGCTCCGTTTTTGCGCATATTGCTGCGACACTGGCCCCGCCCCCTTTTCACATCTTCCTTTAGTTTTTGTGATCTGTGCTCCCTACCTAATATCAATAAACGATGAATCCTGAATGTTGGTTTTCATAACGTTTTACCTTTATGTCGTGTATTATGATTTTTTTCGCGAGCGAAGAGCGTTGGTGGCGTTTGCGGAGAGGCATAGACACCCAATTATGAGGGTTCGGGTTCGAATCCGCACGGACAAAATAGCCCAGTCATTTTACGGTTTCAGCCGGGACTAATAACTTTGAGCTTTTTCTTCAAGAAAACAATTTAGTAGGTACTTAAACTAACATGAAATTGCTATGGCATAGAGTGCAAAATAAAATTATAGTGTTTATTTTATTTATTTATTTAACACTTTATTGCACACATAACATTACAGAAAAACAATTAAAGTAGACATGTACAAAGGGCGAGCTTATCTCTAAAGAGATCTCTTCCAGCAAACCCGCAAGAGAGACAGTTCTAAAGTGTGAGGCAGACAAAATGTGTACAGCACAAATGATAAAAACTAGATACTTGTAGTTAAATGGAAGTTAATTATATATATAAATATAATATAAATAAACATAATTATAAATAAACAAATAGATACAATAAACATACATAAACTATGGCTTATTTTAGAGAGTGATAGTGTTCATTCACTTGCTTTTTGAAGGACACAAATGTTTGACAATCACGAATATCGGCGGGGAGTGAGTTCCACAACCGAGCAGCATGGATAGTGAAAGAGTAGGAGAAGAAGTCGGTGGAGTGGGTCTGGATTCTAAGTTGGGTACGGATATAGTGTTCCACTTACTGATGTGTGAAAGACTGGTGCCTATGGCTATGGTTCGTTGAAACCTATGTTACCGGGTCACCAGGCTCTCACTTTTTAAGGGGATAATCAGACTATCAAACTAAACAACTTTCTATATGGGACCTGCATAGAAATGGCGAAAAAAAATCTGCTGTCCCATACATTTGGCTCAAGTATGGTGGTTATATGCAGGTGGTATTATAATTGGTTTGATGTTGTTGTCATAGAGAAAGTTGTTCAGTTTGATGGTCTGATCATCTCCTTAAAAAGTGTTAGCATATTAAGGAGGCCCCTATATAATACAAGCACTCTTCAGCAAATAGAAAAGTCGATAAATCGAGCAGAACATTAAGTAATCGAAAAGACAAACATGTAAAATAAATTGTAAATCGGCAACAGCAGACATCGATTCATTAGTGCACTAACAAATAGCAACTGACAATCAAACATAGCTTTATTAACACAATGAGTTTAGAATTGTCACTTAGAATTACATTTTTGGCATCTTATTTTTTTGATGTTTCGAAATTGACAAATAAAGCATATTAATAGTACATTATGGTACAAGTGTGTAATGTTGGTGATTACCGATTTGTACTATTGAATATGATCTTTTTTGTATCGAAACTTTTTTAAGAACAAAGCAACTCAAGAACTCAACCAAGAAGTTTAGATACCTACTATAAAAAACCTATAACTCACTTGTGAATAATAGTAATGAAAAAGTCACAGTTTGATTATAGGTGTCATTATGTGCCTAATTGCGGTGACATAAGGGCCATTTTATGAGCAAGTGTGTTGAAAAATGTATTTTATTTTTATTTGTTCATTTATTCATATAGACCACAATACATCATACATTTCACACCTTAGACAATAGTGATACTAGAGAGTGACTAAGGCGCGGTTTGTGTAGAAGAGACGTGAAGCGGGCGTGGCGCGGGCGTGGTGCGGCAATATAAACCTTATAGTACGTAGAATAGCGTCGTTTGGAGAATTACGCCCGCGCCTCCAGGCGATGTCGCCTGGTGGCGCGGGCGCGATTTTCCTTTACGACAAAAACGACGCTATGCTACGTACTATAAGGTTTATATTGGTGTTACTTTGACAATCCGCCACCGCCATACGTCTCTTTTGTATAAACAGCACCTTAGATGAACTTTTTTTTTTTAAATATTTTAAAATATCAGGGAGTTGTCTTCTTCTTCTCAAGGCGAGAGAGTTGTAACTACTTATTACTTCCCAGGTACCAAGAACCGCTAAGTACCGATACAGAACCTGTACATTTGGTACTGGTACCCCCCTCTACTTCAACACTGTGATGAGCTTCTATTCTATTTTTTATTAAATGGCGTTTCCTTAAAGATTTCGCCAGTATCAAGTGTTGAAGATATTATTATAATTCAAGTTAGCGTTCATTGTACGGTAATTGATATGGCGATCTCAAAGCCCTGTTTTTAAACAAAAACACACACCCAAAACCGCCATAAAATGGCGGAGCCGCGTGGCTATCTAAATCGCGAGCCGAACGAAAGACGTCTACTCCAGAGACCTCTAGCCACGCGACTCCTGATGAGCTTACACTCATTGACCAAGAAATGTCACTTGCGCTAATAGAAAGAATGTCAGTGTAACCGCGTATGAGATAGCGATAGTCATATAATTGCATACGATTTATTCTATTCTATTCTATGTTTAAAAATATGGCTGCCATCTTGGTTGTGATGACTTTGCCAAGAGTTAGAGTCTTTAAAACATTTATTAGATTTATTAAAAACTTGTTGATTACATAGTGTCTTAGCTTAAACTAAACTACTCTAGCTATACTGAGTACAGTTATCAGAAGAATGCGCATACGTCGCGTCTGGGCGCTCGCCTCGGTGGCCATGCATTTCTAAAGTGTTTTAGTTATAGGTACTAGCCCTGCACCCGGACATTCGATTTTCAATATATTTTGACCGTTTCGGTTCGAACTTCATTGTAATATAGTTGACATTGGAACGAAAACGTTCACGCAATTGCGAAGTTCGAATGTCCCGGTAGACCCCCTACTTATGTAATTATAATCAAATGAAATTAATAATATAGAGAAAAGAGTCGTATCTATTGTAAAGTATACATAACTCGTGATTGACTACCCAATAGCAGACCTACAACGCGACTCCATACAATTTATACGAATGGTGATGATGATGATGACGTCTATAAGGACAGCAATAAGTTAGCTATCTCTTTTTAACTAGAGCTACTTTGCTAATTACAGGGTCCAACTTAATATGCTGACGGTTTTTCTAAGAGGATGATCATACCATCAAACTGAACAACTTTATCTATGGGACCAAAGTTGAAATCGCGATAAAAATCAGTTGTCCGATACAATTGGGTCGAGTAGGATTGCAGTTTAGTCTGGAACTGCCGATTTTTATTTCGCGATTTCGACATTGGTCTTATAGAGAAAATTGTTCATCTGATCATCCCCTTGACGCGTCCCGTGGCCTCTCTCGAGGGTGAGTGAGATAGCAGGCTCGCGCAACTCTCTAACAAAAAAATTTTATATGAAACGTGCACCGCCACCATTAGATTCCTTTGAACGCTCGCACACGTTTCATACATTCTGGATAATGGGTCACGACTAGTTTTTAGTACGGAAGTCCCGACTCTTATAACGTAGTGAGTTACATTCTCTTTATCAGTGAGCGCAACCCTCCGCCGAAGGCAGGCGCACGCGTCTTGTTTACGCTCGACTTTTAATATTTTTGTATGAAACATGATAAAATACGTGTCTTTTTATTTTGAATGACCTTCATATACATATATCTCTTATTAAATGAATAAGAAAAAACAAATTCCGACCGTTATTACCTACTTCTCCTTCTTCGACTTCTAGCCCAGTCATTTTACGGAGTTTTGTTAGGCGGGGTAGGGAGTAATTATAAATTGGACTTTTAAACTGTAACCGGCACCATTTAGTGACAAAAAGACTATCTTAAAACATATAAAAAAATCGCTTCGCAACATAGAAATCAAAATTGTATGTCCCAGGAGGATTTTAAATTATTAATATCAATACAAATGCACTCATAGCATATGCTCACGACTATAATCCCCGAGGGGGTAGTCAGAGATATTCTGCTACAGAACATCCACGTTTCACTATAGTACCGAAACTCTGCCCAGTGTGACGGGGAGTGAGCCCGTCGCCACTTGTAAATGGACAGTAGGTACAATACATGCCTCGAAATCGAAGCATGCAGGTTTGTCATGCCAGTGGTGTTATAAATCGTACATAAATTCAGAAAAACTCATTGGTACGAGTCGGCCTGGACGGGGAGGTATATAATTTGTGCGGACGAAGACGCGGGTTAACGCTCGTTTTTAATAAAAGGAGGACGACGACGAAAAACAATGACGTCACTATTCATGATTCAGTACAACTTTTCATACAAAGCTCGTGTTTTGACGTTTGATAAAGAGTTGCTGATTTGACTAGATGGAATCTCGTGGATACTCGTTCTACTACTTAACTTGTCTAGTCTATTCTGAGTAATTCTTAAGGCTACGTAGGACATCGCCAGTGCGTCCACTGCTCGTTATTTACGTCTGTAGTCGCCGCGGCGCCAGCTGCGTGCGGGAATGGACGAGTATTTTTCACAGCCTCTGACAGCCCTTTAATGCCAGCCGTTTGGACAAACGTATAAATTGTCAGTTTAAATATGGAATTGTCCGCTTTTATAACGGTTACAATGTTGCTTGTTTTATTTTTATGTGTTTTAAAAGTATTTTGTGGGCCAAACGCTAACCTATCACTAGAGTTATACCATTTTTATAGCTGGAACTGGTAATTATACTTTAAATGTGAATAGATAATTTGTGTGACAATGTCCAAGTTATACACGGTATAAACATAATATAGACTCCCTCCGTGGTCTAATGGTTAAGAGCATTGGCTCTCGACGCGGAGGTCGTGGGTTCGATTCCCACGGGGGACACCTAGTGAAATGTCACTTTGTGCGTTTTTCCCCAGTTGGTTAGGACATTGCAGGCTGATCGCCTGATTGTCTGAAAAGAAAGATGATTCCGTGCTTCGGATGGCACGTTAGGCCGTTGGTCCCGGCTACTATCTCTGGTGGTAGCAGTCGTTACATAAAAACCACGTCAGAGTCCGTAAGGCGGTCTGAAAAAACTCTGACACCAGGGTTCTGCCCACACGATAAGAAGGAGAAGAAGAAGAAGAGAAGAAGACGGTATAAACCTAAATGCGTTACATATTGATACAGAAAAAGTATAATATGTCTAGAATCATGAGCCTCATGCTTCTTCCGTGTAAAACAAAAGGGACCACCTTGTTTAGGTTGGTGTGCGTGAGGCGTCATACAAATTATATATGTGTACGTGTGTATGGATAGGGTTTAGAGGCCAGTACTGGTTGCAATTTTTTTCTACGCTTTCGTAGCGTCGACTGTTTATCTTGACATATAACTCACCCCAGTCGAACAGGATGCTTCAGACCATCAAACACCTTGTACCCTAAACCCCCTGTGAAGAACCCTGTTAAGGTGCATCACTTTAAGGGGTGATTGTAACTAGGATACTGAACAATTTTCCTTGAGAAACCTACAGGAAATAGGCAAATTTTTTTTTAATCTTTCACAATACTAAATGCAATCAGCTGATCGAACGTTTCTATGAAAAGTCTTTTTTTTTTGTGAATTTCCCTTATGTTCCTTTGTTCAGTATGATACTGATTACAATCACCTATTAAAGCAATGCAACTGTTTACCTTAACACCCTGTATTTGTTTATTATTTAATTTATGTAATAATCATTTCCATTGATTTCTCAATATGGCTCTGACTTAAGGTGGTTTCAGTCCATACAAAAGTTTGACGCACAATTCGCGTAGACGGAATTAATGAAAGTAATATTTTATATATGGAAAAATAGTTTAGAACATCTAGTTAGCGCGTTACAAATATCATTTGCAATTTATGATATAATTACGAAGATATAAAGCTTTTAAAATTTTGTATGAAAAATTTCAAAGCTGTATATCTTCATAATTATTTTATAAATTGCAAATGTTATTTGTGACGCGGCATCTAGATGTTCTAAACTATTTTTCCATATATACAAAGTTACTTATATTAATACCGTCTACGCGTATTGTGCGTCAAAGTTTTGTATAAAATTGACCCCTCTGCAACCACCTTAAGTAAAATTAACATATAAATACAATGTCACATTTCTCACACTACAGGATGTAACAAAAAACCATAGTAATACTTAAGGAGGTGCTTCACACCATCAAACTGAACAACTTTCACTATGGAGCCAACATCGAGAAAAAAAAAATCTGCTGTCCCATACATTTGATTCGAGCCGGTATTGCAGTTTTGTATGAAAGAGCTGATTTTTATTTCGCGATTTCGAATTTGGCATAGTGAAAGTTGTTCATTTTAATGGTTTGAAGCACCCCCTTAAGTACTAGGGTGTTTTGTTACACCCTGTGTATTAGAAATTTTGTGTTTTCAAATACGACATTGTCAACATTAATATTCACAGTCATCCTCTAAAACGCAGCATGCAAAATCTAACACATTTCAGAGCGTCTAAACGCTAACTTAATTCAGCTTGTCCACAGCAAGCGCATTACATACGATATTACGTCCGCACTGCACTGCCTCGATCCGGCCTAATCCGCACATAATAGTCTTGTGCTTATAAGACTTGCTCAGAGAATACATTACCTAACAGATGTGATATTATTCAAAGTTAAAAGACCTTCGCCTTTTTTTTGTGGGATTACTTCTCTCACAAAATTGATGAATCTGACAGTTTGGATAAATTCAATAGCGTCCATTCAATTATACTTTATTGCACACCAAAGCAGAATATACATTTAAAATAAAGATAAAGAATTACAAGTAGGTACAAATAAGGTGGTCTTATCGCTAAAAAGCGATTTCTTCCATACAACCTTATATAAGGTAGAAGAATTAACATACGAAGGTAGGCGGTGTAGCTCAAAAGAACGAAATCCAGAATGACAATGAGCGTCTTTTGGGATATAGATTCGGGGTATTCCTTACAACAGCATATTCTTAAAAACTAGTTGTATTCCTCATGTTTCGCTACGGAACTGCCATACAAACTTTCATCCCTTTCACCATTCCAACATTCTCATTTTTACAAACATTCGTGCCAAACACGTTTCCAAACTTTATAGTCTTGGATATTTTCATGATGAGAAGATGAGTACCTACTAGTCTATTTTTTACCCTGTTTGTAGGCAAAAGGCTTAAGCCACTTATCATCGCCAGGGCCCCCGTTTATTAAACGCGACAATTGACAATGACAATTCAGAGTACATTGCTGTGGTTACTAATGATGCTAAACTTGCAGTGCTTCATGTGTTTTTTTTAAATAACAATCCAGTCCAACAACGTCCACAAAGATGGGGATCTAAGATGTAGCGAGCTAACCCAGAAGAATTACATCACGTATTTTATCATCACCCAGAGGAATTACTCGGGTTGTAAGCGCTCGGAAATACTGACGCAGGCAGGGCATTCCACTCCTTGGCTGTGCGCATTATAAAAGAATTGGAAAGGCTCAGAAATGTGTCCTAGCATTCCCAGGAATCTACTCTGAATTGTCATTGTCAATTGTTAATTGTCACGTTGAGCTTGTATTTCATTGCTTTGACGAAGCATGTTGCTGATTTATGACTGTTTTTGTTTTTGACGACGCATGTGCTGACCGATTGTCACGTTTATGAAATAGAGCCCTGGTTGTTTTTCAATCATAATAATCGTATTTAAAAGCGCTACGCTTTTTTTTATTCAGGCATAGGCCTACCACTCATTCCCACCACTGTTTCTAACATTCACATTCCTGTAAAATAGGATCAATAGCAGTGACCTACGTTCGCTACACTCTTGTCGATGGCTAGCAATAACCCTTCAAATAATGATACCGGCAGCATATTCTGAAAAGCTCTTTACTCTATGGTCGACACATAACAGCCGGGCGCTTATGAGAGTGAAGCGACGGGTTTATGAGATATTGTTTGTGATGTAGTTACAAATTACGCAGCTTACCCGTTTTCTTCAACACATTAAGTTCTTATACGAGCTTTTGTCTACGACTTTGTCAACGTGGAATTGAATGCGCCACCGTACTGTTTTTCCAAGATTAAAACTATTCAATTGATGAACATTTGATGCAGCTTATTCCTGCGTGGTATCCAATTCTAATTCCCAGAATAAAAAAAGTACCTATCGACGTTTTTAATTTGAACTACGTTCCAGCTTTTAAACAGTGAAAATTGCATCGGAAAATTTTCTGAAGTTTTCGGGTAATGTTCGAACAGATAAAAAAAGAAAATGGGTTTCGATCCTTTGATGTCCCGATATCCAATTTTCAAGTAGTATCTGCTGAAATATCTTTATTGTAACTGACTACTGGTCTGACTGCTCCTGACTACAGTTTACTTTGTGATAATAATAAAAATTAAGTTTATTTTACCAAGCATTTTTAATAAATACCTGATGTTCTCTGGGAAAAGGGACCATGTTTTCGCCGGTTATAGTTTCGATACTTATTTGAAATCTATGAAGGTTTAATGTATGTGAAGGAAATGGACTACTCTCAAATGGCGTAGAAAAACATCGGGAGGAAACCTGCATACGCTGAAGTAAAAATTCTGATGCGTATTTATGTGAAGTCTAACAACACGCATTGGAAATGCGTGGTGGACATACAATGTTCCTCCCTAAGGGTAGGCATATGCCCTGAAGTGGGACGTATGACGGGCTGATGATGTATGTTGAATCCATTTATAACTCTATACCGACAACAAGGTCCGCTTGCCATGACCATCAAAACCATGTTCCGTACCTATACCTACTCTACGAAAATGCATGGGACAGCTGATATTTTTTTCGTGATTTCAATGTTGCTCCCATGGATAAAGTTGATTGAGTTGGACTCTGCAAAATATTTACCATAAATACGTAGTACATAACTAAAATATCTGAAAGCCAGTTAGTCTATTTACAGAAAAACGATGACTAGTAAATATAAATATTAACTCAGTTAAGTAATAAAAAAACCAACATAATATTTTATATAAATAAATACGAGTAATTTGTTGACTGTGTTTACAAAGGACTTTGACGAATTGATTTGTTTAATGCGCTCTTATGTAAGGTCTAACAAATTTGGTGAAACTATTTTAAGGGGATGATCAGACCATCAAACTGAACAACTTTCTCTATGGGACCAATATCGAAATCGCGAAAAAAAAATCTGTTCTCCCATACATTTAGGTCGAGTAGGTTTGTATGGAACAGCTGATTTTTTTTTCGCGAGTTCTATATTGGTCCCATAGAGAAAGTACTTCAGTTTGATGGTCTGATCATTCCCTTAAAATAGTTTCACCTAATTTTGTTAGACCTTATGTATTTCTGTAATTTGTATTCAATTAATTATAATATTTATAATACTATAATTAGTAGGTATTTCATTTCAACATTGTATGCATTGTATTTTGTTAAAGTTTTTCTTTTAAATTGAAAATTTTTTTGTAAAAATTTTTGAAAAATAGTAGGTATGGCGTATTTGACTAGATGCATGTGCGAAGTTGTGTCCTTTGTCGGAATTTTTATTTACATACAAGTAGGTTGTTCAGTTCAGCCTTATCTATCTCAACCGATGTTGGATTAGTGATGATAATTTGTTTATCAGAAACATTTGTAATTAGGTTTAATACTGAAATTGAACGTTTTGTTTATAAAACGTGTATTTTTACTAAACGAATAATCTAGCTATTGGTATTTATATTAAGCTTTCTGATTGCCTAGAGATCCGGTCTTGAGTTCTTTGATAGTAGCATAGCTTCTGATGAGAGAAGGCAGTCGAAAATAGTACCTTCCTAGTCTCCTTGGTATACATTTATATACAACGATTTAAAACTAATTTTACTTGGCGAGTAAAGCGACATTATATTATGTTTTCTTTGTGTAGTGCGACAAGAGTTTGCTATTTTTCAATGCACACATTTTACTACACTGCTTTTCGAGTTTGTAAGTTCTGGCAGGGCATTACATCCTTTGAGCCTATAAAATTTCTTGACAAAATAATTTTTTTAACCACCTGTTTTTAATAAAAAATATAAAACTAGGTTAAAAAATAAGAGATACGTATTTTTTGAATTATTTTTGACCGATATTTCTATTTTTAATTTACTTTTGAATTTTCTGAAAAACGTAGGATGAATGGATATAATACCTTGGCCGCAATAAAATTAAAAATAAAAACTGTCAAATACAATAGAAAAGCCAAGCAGACAAAGGATAAAACGTAGTGATTTCCATTCTCTTTGGCAAAGGAATAAAACCTCATTCAACCTCTATTTAATTTATTTGTATTTTTCAAATAACTGTAAAAATAATGGATAGAAAAATGTGATAATTTTGATATAAGCTTTGAATCACATAATCTCCAAATGGTTTTCTAATTTTGGTACCTTTCTTAAAATGAAATGTTATCAATTATACTGTGTGTCATAGCACACTCCAGCAAAATCAGAATGCACATGGATTTAGCTTCGTCAACGCATTTCGTCTGGCAACATAAAGCCAATAAGTCAATTAAAAAATAAAACTAGTAAGCGTGAGTTGAACTTATACGAAGAGGGTTCCTTACTATGGATAAATATTATAAGAGATAAGTGTACTTTTTGCAACCATCAGCAGCAAGGCTGATTCAGTGGTTATGGGGTGTTGAGCATCTCTGTGATGGGGATGGACCAGGTCTGCCTGCATAAATTCAGTCGGTTTAGAAGTTACTAATGTTTAAAGGTCAGTAAAAAATTAACGATCAGCTGCAAGGCTGATCGTATGATATTATTGTAGTGTGCACTGTAGCTATTCACATGAATAGTACAAACACTGACATGAACTCCTAAACCGAGTCATGAACTATGCCAGTTTTTGTATTGTTCACATAGCTACAGTGCATACTACAATAATATCCTACCTATCAGACCTTTAAACATCAGTAACTTCTAAACCGACTGAAGTTATGTAGGCAGACCTAGTCAATCCCCATCACAGAGATGTTCTACACCCCATAAACACTGAATCAGGGTAGCTGCTGATGGTTGCAAAAATTTAGATGAGTTTAGAAGGGGTGTATGAGGTTTTGCGCTTATTCATTAACACGTTGTACGCACGGCGATACATTAAGCTATGCAAAACCAACATTAGCTGGCCGCGCGACGCTATACGCTACTCGACCTACGCGCGGCCAGCTTATGTTGGTTTTGTATAGCTTGATGTGTCGCCGTGTGTACAAGCACTGTTTTGAATTTAGAAAGACAAACTTGTCTCATCAATAAGGTTTTTCTAAACCATTCCATTACGGAACTCTAGCGAAGCCAAACACCATAGATTAAATTACCAGGTTCATGTGAAAGTGAGCTCTAAGTCTAAGCTAATAAAAAGCTCGGAGCGGCGCGAGCGAGGCGAATTGAAAGCAGATAAAATTTTAATTGACTTGTCTAGACGTGCCGGGACGTGGTCATCTCGCCGGGACACAATGCCCGGTAGGAGATACAACATCTATGTAACGGTTTTTATGACTCATCGTCAGTTAACACCGAATTTCTTTTTTCCAAGCATATAAAAATGCTCTTTTGAAAAAATGGGGCATCGCTTAAAAAAAGTTGAAAAAAAACTAGTTTTGAAGAGACATTTTTATGGGAGTCGAGTGCTTTGAAATTCTGACGCGCAACCTTTTCGTGTAACTGAAGTTTGAAATTTAAATTTGACAGCTGCGTAAGTTTCACTTCTGCCGGGCGTCCCGTGACGGCTAACGTTTTGAAGCGAATTTTTTTATGAGAGGGCTTTGAAATTTGGCTCCTCCACGTGTGAAGGAAGTTAGGATCCACAACCTTTTCGTGTTACGGAAGTTCGAAATTTAAATTTGACAGCTGAGGAAGTTTCACTTCTGAACTTTGTCCCAAGAAGGTAAACTTTTTTTTTGTATCATCCCGATAATCCCCCTTTTTTTTTTGTCGCCACTTGTAGGACGCCTACGTTCAGCAATAGACGTACATCGGCTGAGATGATGTATGTGTTACACAACCTAAACACCCGTGTACGTAACCTCCTCTTAACTAACAGATAATGTACTTACCCACTACCCAGGTACTTAATGGTCCACGTGCAGCTCACAGTTTAAATATTTTTACCCCGGGGTAACTTCCACGACGCGACGGGTTATTAAAACTTTTCATTCTTGTTAGAGGATAGTGCTGCTTGTTTTATTATGTTTAAAGTCTTTTTTTTGTTTGGGATTTGATGATGTAATATGACTTCAATATTAGATCAAGTTTTAAAATATAGGTACAATTAACGTGTACAGGGATTTTAGGAGCGCGAATTTTTTACCCAAAGGTATTGTTCGCGAGTGGAACCTTTGGCTATTTATTATAAGGATCAGCCTTCCGGTAGCATTTCCCCTCTACCACGGTATAAAAACAATTGACCATGTGCATTTACATTAAATTTTATACCTTATCACTACACGAGACAGCTTATAATTGCGAAACAATAACTTCGAACTTAGAACGTTTGGGGTTCACACGCCCCCCGCAAAAAGTGGCAGAAATGTTTGTTAGTAGAATTACTCGCGTAACTAGTCCCTATACAGGGTGAAATTGATATAATTGGGATCCTTTTAAACTAAGAGTCTGCCCATCAAACTGAACAACTATTACTATGGGAGCTGAACGATTGAGCAAAAAAAAATTGCAGTTTTTGATTACTTTTCTGCTCCGATCGAATCAAATGTATGCAACAGCTGATTTTTTTTGCTCCAATCGTTCTGCTCCCATAGTAAAAGTTGTTCAGTTTGATGGATAGACTCTTAGTTTAAAATGATGCTAATGATATCAATTTCACCCTGTATAAGTAATTGCCTGAGATTGTAATAAGTGCGCCTTCAGTGAACTCTTTAAAAAATAGACTGGACAAATATTTAAAAAACTAAACAAGTGCAGTGATAAACACGTATTCAGCATTGAGCTGCTAGTGTATCATATAATAATAATAATTTGAGTTTTGAGTATTTACAAAAATAAAGGAACATAAAAAACTGACCTAGAGCAGCAGGTTCTGTCCTTGTGGAAAAGGTACCCAAAACGCTGGCGGTGCTGAACAACCAATATTAGAACCAAAAAAAGCGACTCCACCAAAACGAATGAAACAACAGATGTATTTTTCGCGATTTCAATGTTAATCCCATAGTAAAAGTTGTTCAGTTTAATGGTCTGAAGCACCCTTTTAAGTACGTATCGTATTTACACCCTGTATAGAGTTACTAAAATGTCATAATTTCATAATAAATAATTTCACATAGGAAGAATCGACTATAACGTACCACTATTTAGGATCTCACATCCACCTTTGAAGCCCAAATATAACACACACATATAGTCTGCTAAGACACTGTCCCGCTTCTAAATTATTTAGACTCGTGTTAGATTCATCTTAGAAGTAATGTCATGACAAAGAATTACACGCCTAACTTAATAAAAATAACGCACACATCCACATTCATATTAGCATAGCACAAACCTCGGGAAGCGTAACAGACAACCCTCTACATCTAGTCTATTGCAATTAGCCCCTCCCACCCGCCCCGCCTCTTGCCTCACCCCCTCGGCTAACAAGAACACAGTATAGTAGGTTACTTAGCCTGGAAATTATTTATGAAGTCTAGAGACTTCTGAACAATGATGTGTGCTTCTGGTTTAGTTTCTATCTAAAATTTATATGGAACTTGATAGACTAGGATCACATTACAAATCAACGTTAATTATCCTCAGGTAATGATTGTTGAATGCAGTGGTGAGGATTGATAAGGAACTAAATAAAACAGGACAAGTCCAAGTCAGTCAATCACACCAAGTTTGACGCTTGAAAAAAAAAGAAATATAATCTTCTATACTATTATAAAACTGTAACAGGAAGTTTGTCTGTACATTGAACATATTAACAAAAAAAAAGTTACGATATGGTTTTTAGGTGTCCCTGATTCCATTTCACCAATTTTTGGATATTTTGTCCGTCTGTTTGTTTGTGTGTTTGTTTGTTTGTTTGTTTGTTTGAACGCAAAAACTACTGAACCGATTTTGATGAAACTTTTTTTGTTTGATAGCTTATGATCTGACTTAAAATCTGGTATATAATTTGTGCGGACGAAGTCGCGGGTTAACGCTCTTATAATATAAATTAAAATTACATACGGTACCTATAGATGTAATAAAATAAATAAGTATATTAGTATAGTATTTCTGTGTTCCTGTGGCACTTGGCATTCCAGTGTAATCTGGCGAAAAAACACCCGTCCTACTCTGATCGTTTATAGCATTTCAAACTAAATAATCTCAAAAACCGTAGATATCTCTTAGACAGCGTCTTTTTACATAGATTATTGAAGGGAAATGTAGATTGTTGTAAACTTTTTGAAGCCATTACATTTAATACACCTCACAGATTGCCAACCAACCAACTACGTAGTCTTTAAAGAAAAATTCTCGAGGACAAACTTACGCTATCATTGCACCCTAAATAGACTGCAAAGACAGTACAATCATCATCATCATCATATCAGCCGATAGACGTCCACTGCTGGTCATAAGCCTCCCCCAAAACGGGGGGATTTGCCATAATCGCCACGCTTGGCAGGCGGGTTGGCGATCGCAGTTGGATTGAATGTGTGTACTCAGAGGATGCTGCTGCCCATCCTCCGATAGATCCCTTAGTCGCCTTTTACGACACCCACGGGAGGAAATGGGATGGTGCTATTCTTAGCCGACACCACAAGACAGTACAATACCTTATCAAAAAAGCAAATGTAGATATTTTCGAAAAAAGCATCAACAAATTTAAAAAGGATATTTTTTCTACCTACGACTAAAACTTTTGGAAATAATTAAATTAAATAAGTCAAAGGTCATTTATTGCACAAATTAAACGCACAAATTGAAATAAATCACCTGCTTAATAAGTATTGTGGTCTATTTCCGCATTTTGAATGACGTGGCAGCCTATAATTACGTTGGCACTTCGTCTATACCCCTACTGTGTACCATTGTAACATAGAAATGTATTGGTGTTTTACTTGTTGGTTGTCCTTAATAAATAAAATAAAATAATAATAAAATAAAAATTGGAAAATTGTAATTGTTTTTTAACTAAAATTAACTTAACTTACTATATTATTTATCGGGTAAAAAGTATATATACAAATATAGAATATTGAGACTAAAAAGTAAGTAAGTGTGTACAAATTTACAATCTTAATAGTAGGTGAGTATAATATACTTACAGGGGGCCACCGCACAGTCGAATGCATTTTCTATCTATCTTACGACGGATAGAAAATGCATTCAAGGTCGCTATCGAGAGGGAGAGTGCCCAGGACACTAGCGGCGCGGCGTTACCTCGCTGTATCGCAATGCTGATGCGTTGCCCGAGGTATGCGCCGGTCCTGTTGTCCCCCGAGACCTCTACCAGGCGCGACGACAACTCCTTAAAGAGTCTATGTCTTTTGGACAAATAAAGGAATTGAATTGTATGTATGACCGCTTTTACGATAGAGCGAGAAGAAAAAACGTTAAGTATTACGTTTAGTACTGTAAAGTATTAAGGAGCAAATCAAACACGTCTCTCTGTTAACACGTATATTGGCAGACAAAGCGGCGCGGACTACCCTGCCGAGTCACTAATCCATAATTATTGTTATACCTACATTACACCTCCGACATTAATTTAGGCTTCACGATATTTATAACTAGATAACACAGAACATACATAGATTTAAAACTTAATTGCTATCTTAACATAGACACACTAATAATAAACTAGGAGGTACCTATTCTATTACTAAACAATCTTTCCTTAATTTTAAATATATCTTTTGGTTACAACAATATTTTTACTTAGCCTACTTATCGTTACTTATACAATTTTAATCGAATTCAAAACCGTATCTCTGAACCGGTTTACGATCTCGCTTTGGGTATTGGGACGCGGTTGCCTGTTGTGGTGCATGGGGTGATAGAGGGGTACTGACTACACTCTCGCCATGATCAGAGTGGGAAAGAAGTTCATCGACTTGCCTATCACGACCACTCCCATCCACCACCGTCTCTACCGCGGCCGGGGGAACGACATCCTCTGTATCATGGTGTGATGAGGTCGCGGCCTCTCCTGGCTCCGCGTCGTCAGGACACGTAACATCCGAAACCCGAGATCGGCGCCGCACTTGATCTACGTGCCTCTTAAATAATTGACCACTACCACTATCCAGAATACTATATCTACGAGAACCCTCTTTATTTTGGACCGTACCTTTAACCCACTTGTCCTGCTTACCGTAACCTCTGGCCCAGACCGTTTCGCCTTGTACAAAATCACGTTGTGTTCCTCCCGCGTATTTAGTCTGATTATCCTGAGCAGTTCGTACCCTTTCATCTATCGCTCGGCCTCCGCGTAATAAGTCTAGACGGGTGCGTAAAGAACGTTTTTGTAATATCATCGCTGGTGTATCGCCGGTAGTGCTGTGAATTGTGTTTCTGTACGTTAGTAAAAATGTCTGTATGGCCGCGTCAATATCTACGTTATCTCTAAAAGCTTTCTTTATTGCTCGTTTACACAGTTTCACAGCATTTTCGGCAGCACCATTGGATGAAGGATGATATGCTGGGGTTAATTTTTGTGTAATACCGTTATTTTTTAAGAAATTGCTATATTCTAAACTCGTAAAGGGTGGCCCTTGGTCGGATACGATTTCAACGGGTAAACCAAATCTAGCAAAAGTTGCTCGAAGCACTTTAATAACACTTGCTGCATTTGTCGTTTTCATTTCCTGTACTTCTAACCATTTCGAACTTGAGTCAACTAGCACCAAAAAAGTACTACCCCTGTAAGGCCCGAGAAAATCCACATGGAGACGCGACCAGGCCTGTTCGTGGTAAGGCCAAGCCTGTGGAGAAGCTTTCGGTGGTGCCGCTGCCTCCAATGCGCAGGTCTCGCACTCCCGGCACATGGTCTCCACATTCTGGTCGATTAGCGGCCACCATACGTAGCTCCGTGCCCAACACTTTGTCTTAACTATCCCCATATGACTACTATGCAACTGTTTTAGTACTAGCTGTCTCAATGACGACGGTATTATCATCCTGTGCCCCCACATGATGCAGCCACATTCTACATACAACTCATTCTGTCGATTAAAAAACGGTTTAATCTCATCGTTGGGACAAGCCGCCGGCCAGCCTGATTCTACATACATTTTCACTCTACTCAAATGTGTATCTTTGGCTGTCGCTTGTCTTACCTCACTGTTCGTTATAGGTAAAAAGTTCTCTACGAAGTTTATATATGTGACCTCACTACCTGCCTTAGGCTCAACCTTGCGCCCCGGCGGTAGCCGTGACAGGGCATCGGCACAATTTTTTTTTGAAGTTACATACTGTATATCGTAGCTATAGCCCGATAGCAGTACTGCCCAACGCTGTAAACGCGACGCTGCCATCACCGGTATACCAACTTTATCTCCAAATATATATGTCAGCGGTTTATGGTCAGTTCTAAGAGTAAATTTTCTACCGTATAAAAATTGATGGAATTTACGAATGCCATAAATAATGGCTAGTGCCTCCCTATCTATTTGCGAGTAGTGGCGCTCGGCAGGTGAGAGAGCACGCGAGGCGTACGCGACAGGCCGCTCGCCGTCGGCCGTCAGCTGCGACAGCACGGCGCCCACGCCCACACTGCTCGCGTCCGCCGTCATTACCACCGGCGCCTGACCGTCATAGTGCACCAGTACCTCACTACTCGTCAGCTTCGCCTTCACTACTTCAAATGCGTTCTGACACCTCTCATTCCATTTGAAACTAGTTCCAACTTTCAATAATTCGTAAAGTGGTGCTAATATTGTGCTTACATTCTGTATAAATTTCGAGTAATACATAATCATACCTATAAAGGACCTAAGCTCGGATACATTCGATGGTGCAGGCGTATCGCGGATCGCCTTAATCTTATTCGGACACGTGTGGACGCCGTTCGTACTTATGACGTGGCCCAGGTAACTGATCGATTCGGAAAAAAATTCACATTTTTCTTTCTTCACACGCAAACCGTTGCTTTCTAAACGCTGAAATACCTTATGCAAATTCTCCACATGCTCCTTTGTCGATTTACCAGTTATAATGACGTCGTCGAGAAAGACCCCTACGAGGGGTAAGTCTGAAAACAGTTCCTCCAAATGGCGTTGAAAAATTCCTGGGCTCGAAGCCAAACCATATACTAAGCGATTATACCTAAACAGACCCTTGTGTGTATTTATGACAGTGTATTTCTTCGAATCGTCTAAAACGAGCTGAGCATAAGCCTGCGATAAGTCAATTTTACTAAAGCGCTGTCCTCCGTGTAAACGCACTAATAAATCTTCTACTCTGGGCAGTGGATAGCGGTCAACTTCCAAGACTTTATTTAATGTTAATTTATAGTCGGCACAGATTCGAATGTTACCGTCCTTCTTGACGACAGGCACGATGGGGGTGGCCCAGTCGGAGCGGTCCACGGGGGTGAGGATGCCGTCCCTCACATGCTCGCGCAGGGTGCGCTCCACCGGCTCGCGCAGCGCGTACGGCAGGGGCCGCGCGCGCATGAACACGGGCCGCGAGCCCTGACGCACGTGCACGCTAACCGGCGGCCCGGTGCACCGGCCCAGTCCCTCCGCGAACACCTCACAGTATCTGGAACTAAATTCCACTAAATTAAACTCCTCATTAACATTCAATGCATTTACACTGTCATATTCAAGTTTTGGCAACTGTACATCAAGTTCTGCGATCCACTGTCTACCCAATAATGAGTTTTTCGCATTCTCTATTACGTATAAATCTAATTCCTTAGTTTTACCCTTATACGATACACGGGGCTTAAAGACACCTATTGGGTGAACGACCTCACCCGTATAGTATCTCAATGCCAATTTACTCTTTTTTATTTGTAAGCTACTAAAGAATTGTTTATACATTTCAAAATTTATGCATGAAACAGCACTGCCGGTATCGCATTCCATTACAACTGTTTTGTTTTGAATTTTTACCGATAACATAATTGGTTTACACTGACCTAATGTTAACTGATTAAAATCAATGCAAATTACCTCTTCACTGTCCTCACTGTCGCTTCCTTCCACCTCACCCACGCAGTGTTGATCCGTTACGTTCGGACACATGCGACGTAGATGGCCCTCTCGATTACATACTCGACACACGTAGCGAGCAAATTTGCACGTCGAACTCGCGTGTGAGCCACCGCAGGCGCGGCAAGGCTGAAAGTTTCTCGCCTGCCCACTCCGCTCCGTTAGCGTGGTCGTTGGGGGCGCCTGCGACCGGTTTCCGCGCGAGCTGCGCGAGCCGACCGCCTGTCCGACTCGGCCTACGTCACGTGTTCCCGCTGCCGTAGTTGCTCCGCCTCTCCGCGGCCGCCATCTTTCCCCCGCTATCGCCTGGCATTCTGTTGTTGGTGCATCGCTTGTTGACCTTCCGTGTCCTTCAACAAGTGCTGCATCTTTTTCTGCTGCTTCCATGCTTATGGCTAAACTATATGCCCTCGTGTATGCCAATACACTCTCAGCGAACAGTCGCTGTCGGATTGTCTCGCTCCGTAGCCCGCAAACTAATTGATCACGCAGACTTTCCTCCAACCAACCGCCAAACTCACAGGTTTTTGACATTTTCTTGAGAACCGCGATGTACTCCGAAATCGACTCATTATTTTTCTGCGTTCTGTGACGAAATTTATACCTTTCTGCTAAAATACTTGGTTTAGGCTGCAAATGTTTTTCTAAAATGTCGACAATTTGTTTAAAAGTTTTTTCTTTAGGTTTCACTGGCGTACACAAGTCTACTAGCAGCTCGTAACACTCTGCACCCATTAACGTAATTAATGTTGACACTTGGAGTTCATCCGTTACTTTATTTACGACGAAATATTCCTCCAGTCTGTCGACGTACAATCGCCAATTGTCTTTATGGATATTAAACTCCGCCATTTTCCCGACCGACATGATTATAATATTGTAATTTTACTTATTTTAACTGCACGCGCACTGTTCTTTTGTCTCGTAGCCACTGTAAAGTATTAAGGAGCAAATCAAACACGTCTCTCTGTTAACACGTATATTGGCAGACAAAGCGGCGCGGACTACCCTGCCGAGTCACTAATCCATAATTATTGTTATACCTACATTACAGATAGAAACTAGTTTCTTGTATGAGGACGCCATATTTTTTTTACTTTTTGAAATTTTTATAACGCACATTCTGTGAAAATTTAAACTGTCTAGCTATTACGGTTCAAAAGTTACCGCCTTAAATAGGTGGGGCAGACAGACAGACGGACGGCAACGTAAGCTTAGTAATAGGGTCCCGTTTTCACACTACACTTGTCACTAACATAATTTCAACTCATTGAGTGTCACCAACTTATCTATAGAATGAGAGATGGCGCCACATTCTGTATCAAAGAATGAGAGACTACATCGACTGACAGCAACAAAATGACGTTTTCATAATGGAATCAGTAGTTCCGCTTTTGGCCATTCTACAGATAAGTTGGTGGCACTGTACTAACACTTCCTATATATCTAAAAATAAATGAATTGAATAAACAAACATTTGAATGCACTAGAAGAAGATAAGTTTTATTCAAAGTATCAAAACATTTTTCACTTTATAACAATCAAAGTAATTTTTATTCGAACTAACAAATTGCTCCCCAAAATTAGGAAAACGAGAAAAACACAACACCTTCAATCTGATACCTAAGTTTATAAGATTTTAGCGCTATCCACTGCAGGAAGCTGGAAATAGGTATTGTACTGTTTTGGAACTTTTTTTTATTTACTACGCCTCATTGGTCAACGAACCGAACAAAAGAATTGCCACTGATAGCCTTTATATTAACTGATTGCTGGAAAGAAATAAACTACAACAAAACGAGACACAAAAGCGAAACGAAGCAAAAGAGCGCGAAACGAAACGCGGAACAGTCCTTTGAGTCAAAGTCGAGAAACTTTTTAATGTTCAAGAATAATTGCTTGGACTAGTTCAAGACTGAATACGAAGAAATATAAATTGAGAATGCCGCAGCGGAATACGCGTCAAAATTTTATTAAGATTTTTCAGAATTTGTAAAATACTAGCGTTAACCCGCGACTTCGTCCGCACAAATTATATACCAGATTTTAAGTCAGATCATAAGCTATCAAACAAAAAAAGTTTCATCAAAATCAATTCAGTAGTTTTTGCGTGATGCTCGTTCAAACAAAAAAACACACAAACAAACAGACAGAGAAAAAATACAAAAATGCTGATATGGAATCAGGGACACCTAAAAACCATATCGTAACTTTTTTTTGTTAATATCTTCAATGTACAGACACTTCTGTTACAGTTTTATAATAGTTTATGGCCGATTTACACATCCATAAGTAAGTAAGTATGTAAGTAAAAACTACGTTTGGACGCTGGGCGGCAAGTAAGTAAGTAAGTAAGTAGCGACTTGCCGCAGGATAGGAACCAGTTCTATTTTTTGGTCAGGACAGTAGCGCGTAACCCCTCCCGCGTCGTCTCCCGCTCCCTGCCAACTTATCTTGCCGCCCTGTGGACGGCACAAGTAAGTAAGTTCATAAGTTGACAACCAACAAAACGCACGCGTCTGCCTGCCGCCCGTGTTGGCAGGACGTGTCTCGCGTCGTCAGTATTAAACATACTTATCGATAAGCCTAATTCACCGATTGGACGTTGCTGTCTACTTTTCGATTAAGTAAACAAGGAAGTGGTAAGTTGGACTTACTTACTTACTTATGGATGTGTAAATCGACCTTTAGATCGCTTTTACCCGCGACTTCGTCCGAGTGAAATTAGAATATCGAATAATGATTTCTTAGTGCACATCCATCCAGTTCACATCCTCCGTAGAATCAATATTCCGAATTTCATGTACATATTTTCAGCGGTTTATGCTGTGCGTTGTAAGTCGGTCGTCCGTCAGTTCTATAAGTAGGTACAGCTACAGATGTTTATTTCGTATGCTTATGCTTATGTCCGTCCCGAGGACTGGATTGAGGTCAAGAGCAAGCCCATCCTTAAAAAAAATGAAATAAATTTATCTATATCTACAGGGTGTAATGCTTACGGGGGTGCTTCAGACCATTAAACTGAACAACATTCACTATGGAGCCAACACCGAGAAAAAATCAGCTGTTCCATACAAAATTGCAGTACCGGCTCGACTCAAATAAATAAATAAATAACGCTCACAGGCACATACATTGTAGTGATCCCAACCAAGCACTATAGGCTGTTTATTATGGAAACCATACAACAACGGCACAAACATATAAACTTCCATGACCTAACCGGGATTTGAACCCAGGACCCTGGTTTGGCAGTCCGGCATGGTAACCATTACACCAACCGGGTCGTCAATGACAGCAAATTTTTCTTATTTATCTCAGTTTTGGCTCCACAGTCAATGTTGTTTAGTTTGATGGTCTGAAGTACCCCTTTAAGTATTACTAGGGTGTTTTGTTACACCCTCTATACCTAAACTAACGTACTAACATAACTTGTGAACTTGAAGTGGATGTACGCACGGCGACACATCAAGCTAAGCAAAACCAAAATAAGCTGGCCGCTTGTAAGTAGAGTAATGTTTAAACGTCGCGCGGCCAGCTTACATTGGTTTTGCATAGCTTGATGTGTCGCCGTGTGTACATAGAAGATATTTGCGAAAATATTAATTGTAGGCGTTTAGGAATTCATTGAGACCATATTTAAAAATTTTTATCTGTTTGTTTGTATACGAATCACATAAAAAAGTGCTTCGGATGGCACGTTAAGCCGTTGGTCCCGGCTACTATATCTGGTAGTAGCAGTCGTTACATAAAAACCACGTCAGAGGCCGTAAGGCGGTCTGAAAAAACTCTGACACCAGGGCTCTGCCCACACGATAAGAAAGGAGATAAAAAATACTGAACAAATTTGGATGGGGTTTTCACAAATTTACACTCTATGGTATTCCCCCATCATCATTATTCATTCGTAGTTCCCAAGCAAGCACTATAGGCTACTAATAATACTTTATTAGTAGCCTATAGTGCTTGCTTGGGATCATTACCACGTATGTGCCTGTAAGCGATATTTTTTTTATTTGAAGTCAGTGGTCCGCGCGTACGAAGTCGCGGGCGCTGCTAGTGATGTAACATAGCAGCAAAATCATATGCAAACGTAATATTTTTGTTAAAAACTCGTCTAAAATATTCCGTGTGCTACCGGGCACGGCAGCAAGCAGTTCGGAGGTCTCTGTAATATCAGAGCATTAAAACTTTGCAGCGCACTTTGCAGTCGTCACTAAATGCTGCTTTTCTGCACTTTGACATTTTGTGACATTACGTTTGTAACTCTTCGCAAGCTTGATTTGATATGGAGATGTACCGATGTTATAAGTAGTGTAATTTGCGAGAATACCATTTCCAGTTTCCTGTTTGCGAGTTATACATTATATTGAATTAAAGCATCTTTAGGAAAACCGAAGTATATAAAGTCTAACAAAATTAGGTGAAACCATTTTAAGGGGATGATCAAACCATCAAACTGAACCACTTTCTCTACCGGACCAATATCGAAATCGCGAAAAAAAAATCTGCTGTTCCATACAAACCTACTCGACCGAAATATATGGGACAGCAGATTTTGTTTCGCGAATTCAATATTGGTCCCATAGAGAAACTTGTTCAGTTTGATGGCTCTTAAAATAGTTTCACCTAATTTTGTTAGACTTTATTGTCACGGATGCTGTGAAATGATGCAGCTATAGAAAGGCATTCAAAAATTAGGCCGGTCTGTCAACAAGCTTCGTAGCTCGGCGGTCGACGCATGGACTCCCGTGCCGGGGGTCGATGGTTCGAGACTCGTCGAAAATAATTCTAGATTTTATTGTTGTTGGAAATGTTCTAGAAAAGTAAGAGGGAGTAAGAATATTTGGAAAGAGACAGAAAATGGGCGTGTTTAGAAATGTTCTAGAAAACAGAGAGAGAAGGAATATTTGAAAAGAACCAAAAACAATAGGAATGTTCTAGAACGAAGAGAGAGAAGAAATGTTTGTAAAGAAACAATAAAAAGGGGCGTGTTTAGGAAAATTCGAGAAGGAAGGCGGGATTAAGGAATATCCGGAAGGGAACAAAGGAATAAAGAAAAGACTTACGAAATTCGGGCATCTAGAAAATTCTAAGGAGTATATAAGGCCGCGAGTTTGCGGACGCGAGTCAGTATTGATTTAACAGTGAAAAGTGCGAAACAAAATGGAAAAAAAGTAAAAGTGGAAAAGTACTAGTGCAAAGTAAAGTGGAACAGTGAGTAGACAAGTGTCAGTGTAGTGCCGTGACGTCATAGTGTCGCGTGTCGTTATAGTGTCGCGTGTCGTGACGTCATAGTAGTGACATAGTGAACAGTGGTGTAAGGGGAAACCTCTGCGAGGAGGACTGTGTAAAGGGGAACCTCTGCGAGGTGGACCGTGTGTAAGTGTGCAACCTAATAAACTCTGTAAATAAATTGGACTTAGCGTTTCACTCCAATCCCGAAACCCGTCGCTCGTAACATTTGGTGTCAGAAGTGGGATTGGAGTAGGATGCCGCTGGTGCCAAAGGAGTTAAAGGGAGTCACCACTCGGGCCATGTCGGAAGCGCGCCAGGAAGGTGCGGGTCTTACAACTGAGGTGCAGCGAACTCCGGAGAGAAGACCTGAGGGAGGTGAAGTGCAGCGCACTCCGGAGCAGAATCCAGGAAACTTTCTTTTTCAAATACAGTGCATGATGGAAGAACAAGCTCGCCGTCAGGAGGAAAAGGCAGCTCGCCGCCAGGATGAACAGGCACGCATGATAAAAGAACAGGTTCTACGCCAGGAGGAACAGGCTCGCCGGCAGGAGGAACAACTGCAGGCACTAAAAGAAGAGCAGGCTCGCCGTCAGGAAGAACAGGTTCACGAACTGCGTGCAATAAAAGAAGGACAGGCTCGCCGTCAGGAAAAACAGGCACGTATGATGGAGGAACAGGCTCGCCGTCAGGAAGAACAAATGCGCACGATGCAGGAGGCGCTTCATAAAGATATTACGAAAGGCTTGCAGCAGGCGGTCGAGAGAGTCGAAGCCGTAGAAGGGAGGTTGGATCGTGTGAAGGGGGAGGTCGAAGGGAGGTTTGAACGTATGGAGGGTGAGTTTGCCAAAATCCGGAGAGAAGTTGAGCAGAGCAAATCTCATAGTCGTGTCGCTGCTGTTTTTGACTCACCCATACAACCAAAAGGTGTCAAGACTCCGGTTTACGATGGACTGACGTCATGGGCCGCCTTTAAGCTACAATTTGAGACAGCAATGAAGGTTAATGGCTGGGGCAAAGAGGAGGCGGAGCCTGCGTTGATATTAGCACTCCAGGGACAGGCTCTCACCGTACTGGAAGCCGTAGGAGCTAGCGGAAACCTGACGTTCGACAATCTTTTCGGAGCTCTGGAGGTTAGATTTGGCGATGGACATCTTGAACACGTGTATAGGGCGCGGTTGAGGGAACGTAATCAAAATGCTAACGAGAGTCTGCAACAATGGTCCGTGGAAGTGGAAAAGCTCGTGCGAAAGGCTTTTCAGTCGTCACCGGCAGTCATCGATAACATGCTCCTGCAGACCTTTACGGATGGGATACGGGACCCGGAGGTACGAGCTGCAGTGCGACTTGGGCACCATGTTACACTCAGGGACGCTGTTGCTCATGCATTGGAAGTGGAAGCCGTACGTCAGGATCCTCATTCCGCTCGGCTTAGGGAGATTGTGGCGACTGGAGCATCAGTGGCGAGAAATCGAAGCGTCAATTATGTGTGCTACGAGTGTGGTGAACGAGGACATATTCGCAGCTCCTGCCCGAAGCGCACATGCCGTCGTTATGTGTGCTACGAGTGTGGTGAACTGGGGCATATTCGCAGCTCTTGCCCGAAGCGTATAGGCCGTCGGGATATAGGAGTCTCGACTGATGAGCAGCAGGAAAACTGGAGGGCGCTGGGCGGTTATGTTGCAAATCCAACCATTGAAGTCAAACAAACATCGGACGGAAATAGTCTGTTAGTTGAAGGAGAGGTCAATGGTAGAAGCTGTCAATTAGCTTTGGATACCGGAGCTTCGAGGACGGTAATCAATGCTCGACTGATAAGCGATATGGAAAGTTATCAGAAACGAGTTGTGCAGCAAACCAACCTACAGTTAACAACAGCTACTGGCCAGCGCATACCTGTTAGGGGAGAGTTGGGAGTTTCGATTAAGATCGGGAAAACTTCTTTCAAACATGAGGTGATTGTAGCTGAAATAGTGGAAGATTGCATCATTGGCTTAGATTTCTTACAAAGTCACCAGTGCAATATAGACATGAAAAACGGCGTATTACTGTGTAACACAGAGGAGGTTCGGATGAAAGGTGGATCATCGGGAAAGGTCTACTGTGTGAGAAGAATAGTTTTCAAGCCTAGATCACAGACCGTGGTACCTGTTGTTTTGCCTAAGAGTAACGACGGGAAATTACCACGGAGATATGCTGTGATGGAAAAGGTTAAAACTGAAACTTGTTGGATTCCGGCGAGGAAAGTTGTTAGATCAGTTTCTTCTACTTCGATTCCGATACTTAACGTCGGAGATGTGAACCTCACGATTGAGAAGGAGGAGGTTGTTGATCACTATGAGGATAATCCTCCTAGGAAACGTAAAGCTGAGGGGGATGTAGTATCGAAAGTTATGGAAGACCCCAGCAAGGACTTGACTAAGTCACCGACAGTGATAGCGAAGAACTGGCTCTCTAAGAACGGCGCAGATATTGGTAGAACAGACCTGGTGAAGCTCACGATTAAAACAAGAGATGTGGCGCCAATCCAGCAACGACCCGGGTGCATTCCGTTTGTTCGTGGGAAGGAGGAAGGAACACCGGTTTGGCTGTATAACCCTGTTCGTAAGAAAGGGAAGTGCCCGAAGTTACAGGCAAGTTGGGAAGGGCCGTATGAGGAAGAGACCAAAATAAATGACGTTACATGTCGAACCCGACGATCGCCATGGAGCCCGTTGAAGATAGTGCACGTTGATCGGTTAGCTCGTTATTTCGGAAGTAATGATGCTCGGGACGAGCAGAACTAAGGGAGGGGCAGTGTCACGGATGCTGTGAAATGACGCAGCTATAGAAAGGCAATCAAAAATTAGGCCGGTCTGTCAACAAGCTTCGTAGCTCGGCGGTCGACGCATGGACTCCCGTGCCGGGGGTCGATGGTTCGAGACTCGTCGAAAATAATTCTAGATTTTATTGTTGTTGGAAATGTTCTAGAAAAGTAAGAGGGAGTAAGAATATTTGGAAAGAGACAGAAAATGGGCGTGTTTAGAAATGTTCTAGAAAACAGAGAGAGAAGGAATATTTGAAAAGAACCAAAAACAATAGGAATGTTCTAGAACGAAGAGAGAGAAGAAATGTTTGTAAAGAAACAATAAAAAGGGGCGTGTTTAGGAAAATTCGAGAAGGAAGGCGGGATTAAGGAATATCCGGAAGGGAACAAAGGAATAAAGAAAAGACTTACGAAATTCGGGCATCTAGAAAATTCTAAGGAGTATATAAGGCCGCGAGTTTGCGGACGCAAGTCAGTATTGATTTAACAGTGAAAAGTGCGAAACAAAATGGAAAAAAAGTAAAAGTGGAAAAGTACTAGTGCAAAGTAAAGTGGAACAGTGAGTAGACAAGTGTCAGTGTAGTGCCGTGACGTCATAGTGTCGCGTGTCGTTATAGTGTCGCGTGTCGTGACGTCATAGTAGTGACATAGTGAACAGTGGTGTAAGGGGAAACCTCTGCGAGGAGGACTGTGTAAAGGGGAACCTCTGCGAGGTGGACCGTGTGTAAGTGTGCAACCTAATAAACTCTGTAAATAAATTGGACTTAGCGTTTCACTCCAATCCCGAAACCCGTCACTCGTAACATTATATACTGTCCACTAACAAGTACTGTTCACTCGGACAGGACTTGTTTGTGAACAGGATTATACTTCACCGTTTTTTTTATTTTTTATTTTAACACTTTATTGTACACACGGAAATATACATGAAAACAACATAATAGGCGAGCTTATCTCTAAAAAGATTTCTTCCAGCAAACCCGAGACAGAGAGAGAGAGCATAGAAAGTGAGGCAGGCATAGCGTGCACATTTAACTAATGAAACAGTAGGTATTTAAGACTAATAAATATATATTATATAAAGATACAGGTATATGTATACTTACATACATACATACAAATATATACGGTATGATAAATAAATAAATATTGTTACGAGCGACGGGTTTCGGGATTGGAGTGAAACGCTAAGTCCAATTTTTACAGAGTTTATTGGGTTACACACTTACACACGGACCACCTCGCAGAGGTTCCCCCTTACACGGTCCTGCTCGCAGGGATTTCCCCTCACACCACTTTCACTGTTCACTACGTCACGACGCGCGACACACTATGACGTCACGACGCACGGCACTATGACGTCACGACACGCGACACTATGACGTCACGGCACTACACTGACACTTGTCTACTCACTGTTCCACTTTACTTTGCACTTTACTCTTCACTTGTACTTTCACTTTTTCTTTTCTTCGCACTTTTCCACCGTTAAACCAATACTGACTTGCGTCTCTCTTCTTTTCTACTCTTACTTTCCTAGAACATTTCCAACAACAATAAAATCTAGAAATATTTTCGTCGAGTTTTCAACCATCGACCCCCGGCACGGGAGTCCATGCGTCAACCGCCGAGCTACGAAGCTTGTTGACAAACCGGCCGAATTTTTGTATGCCTTTCTATAGCTGCGTCATTTCACAGCATCCGTGACAATATACTAGTTTATTGAAGAGAGAGATACTGATCTATGACTTGTTTTTTAAATGAAGCAATTATTTGACAGTCTCTTATATTAAATGGGAGAGAGTTCCACAGTCGGACTGCATGGACAGTGAAGGAAAAAGAATAGAAGTCAGTAGAATGGGATGGGATATTAAGGAGGGTACGGATGTGGGATCTACAGGGTTTGTCAGAAGGATGGGAGAAGGAGAAGCGTTCACGAAGGTAACTAGGAGCAGAAGGATTATTTTCCTTCACCGTTACTCAACGGTGAAGGAAAACATTGGGAGGAAACCTGCATATGCTAAAGAAGAAATTTCGTTGCATATGTGTAGTCTACCAATCCGCATTGGGCACGCGTGGTTGACTAACGCCCATACACCTAGGCCATACACCCTCCCTAAGGGTAAGCCTGTGCCCTGTACTGGGACGGTATGTAGGCTGTGATGATGATGATACTGTCCAGTGCAGGTATTTTTTATATCCACTATGTCCATTAACAGTGGAGTCAGAGCTAGACAAAACTAGCTGTTGACCGCGATTTCGTACGCGCAGACCACTGAAACTTTACGACCTTATTCTCAGACCTACTGAATATAGACACACAAAATTTCATAACAATTCGTCGAGCCATTTCGGAGGAGTTTTGTTACAAACACCGTGACCGAGAATTTTATACAGGGTGTTACAGAAGTAAAAATAAAAAATTTTAACTTTTAAGGGAGTAGTTTTTTTTAAGGGACCATCAAACTAAACAACCTACACCACGGTACCAACACCGAAATCGCGAATAAAAAAATCAGCTGTCCCATATATTTAGCTGGAGTAGATTTGTAGTTTAGTATGGAACATCATTTTTTCTGCTAGCACTTTGTTCTATGGTTTGGATACAACATTATTGTTTTAACGTACATAATCATTAGCCTATACAAGGTGTTACAAAAACACATATAAACATTTCAGAGGGTGGTTCGGAACATCAAACTGAACAACTTTCACTATAGAACTAAAATCGAAATCGCGAAAAAAATCTGATGTTCCATAATTATGATACTAAATTCGAATATAAATTGGGATGTGAAACATTTACTTAGCCGCCTGCCGCAGAAACCTACGAAGACCTAATGACTTTGTTTTTAAAAAACATATCTAGAATTAAGCTATATGAAAAAAAAACCATTGTATGTGTTTGAAGCTATTTAACAGATAGGATAAAAAATTTGCCAAATAAATTATTATTGAAAAAATTGTACGAGTGGTTAATTGACTGTATTTTTTATGACTTGAATTAATTTTTTGCATTTTAATTAGATCTCACTTATCATCATCATCTCAGCCGATGGACGTCCACTGCTGGACATAGGCCTCCCCCAAGTAGCCCTCATCCAACGGGTTCCCGCCGCCTTCACCAGGTCGTCGGTCCACCGTGTGGAATTACCCACGCTGCGCTTTCCGGTACGCGGTCGCCACTCAAGAACTTTTCAGCCCCATCGGCCATCGGTTCTGCGAGCGATGTGCCGATGTGCGATGTGCACTTATATTATTAATTAAATTAATATTTGCATGCCACATAATTTAGCTCGATAGAAGAAACGTTGTACCTTCTTATTATTATAACACCCTATTGTACCTATTCAATGCAAATAAACAATTTCAATTTCGATGAAAAAAGGTGACGGAAGGATGACGAAACAGCGTTTGGTTGGATAATACACCGACCTTCGTGGCTGCACGGGACGGACATTCGAGCTTCGCAATTGCATGAACGTTTTCGTTCCAATGTCAACTCTATTACAATGAAGTGCGAACCAAAACAGTGGCGATAAATCGAACATTAAAAGTCTGGGTACAGGGTCAGACTTCATCGTGGGTTATTCGACTGTCTGCTAAAACCTTTTAGTCAAACTAAAATATGAGAAAATAGTATTATTCAAGTACACTACAAGGTCAATGAAAATGATCAATAACAGTTAATACTAGCGGCATTGGTGTTAGTGAGAATCTGTCACTAATCCTCCAACTAACTCCACGTCGCTGTGTATAGTTGGTATCACTGTACACCGAAGTGTAAGGGCACGGTTGAAAACTTTGATAATCTCACTGTAGGCTATCAAGTTCGTGCGCGGCACTCCCATGGTCTGTGGGGCGCGTGGGAGTGGTGGACAGAGGGGAGCGGGTGGCGAGCCGGGGGGCGCTCGTGTCGCGTGCTGCATTACCACCTTAGTGCTATCGGCGCCATATCTAGCGCTTTTTTTGTATGTTTAGCGCCGTACCTGAGAATTTAGCGCCTAGTGGAAAATGTTGCGCTTTCTTATGTTAGGGCCTATGTCGTAAAATAATTGAAGCAAAATGGGCGTGTGATAGCTTATATTACTGCCTGATGCGAGAGAAAGAGATGGGGCGGTGCGCGCGACTGAAACGACGCAAGCATAAAACACACTTTATTTAATTGTGTGTGTACTATTTATGTAAGTTCAATTCTGCTCTAATCAAAATTTGTAAAATATCAATCTCTTATTTTTAAATCAAGTCTCGTGTTTCTATTATTCACCGTTTAGCAGTTCCAAAAGTTTATAAATAAAAACGGAGGTTACTTTGGTTTGTTTTTCTATCGAGAAAATGTGTCTTAATCGTGATTTGAATCTAATCAAAACTTCAATTATATGTTCAATTTACACATATCCGCAAATCATACTCCTACTGTTAGTTCTTCATGATATATGACGCTTTAAAGAATCCTATTTTTTTCACATATCCTCTTAACGTTTCAATATCCGGTTATAATTGTGTACCATTTTACATGGTCCAACTTAATATGCTGGCGGTTCTTTAAGAGGATGATTAGACCATCAAACTGAATAACTTTCTTTATCGGATCAACACCAAATCGCAAGAAAAATCTGTTTTCGATGAAACAACATTTTTTGTTGTTTGCGATTTCGACGTTTTGGTCCGACAGAGAAAGTTGTTCAGTTTAATGGTTTGATTGTCTCTTTAATAATAACACTATTATACTGTGAAATTTTCAACCGGCTTCCTTTTACGGTTTAAAAGATAATAGTCATATAAAAGTGGGACAGTCGGACGGGCAAACAGACAAAAAGACGGACAGGGGGCTAAGTAATATGGTCAATCCAGTTTGCACCCTTTAGGTGCGGAACTTCAAAAATCTTTATGGATCTATAAGACTTTTTATACCAATATGAGTGCAATAAACATATTAAGTATTGAGTTCTTAACTTACGAGTTAACAAAGTGTTTAAAAATGCCACCCCAAGAAATAACGTACGCAGAAAAAGGGTTAAAGGACGACGGGGCTGTCGTAACCTCAGGGTTAAAAGCTCCAAAAAAAAAAAAAAAAGATACCAAAAAAAAAGATTCAGTTTCAGTTCTTTATTGCCTTAAAATGCATGTATATATAAGATGGAATGTTACAATGGAATCAATGCAATTTTACTCAGGGGTAAGATAGTGTATTAATATCTTAATTTAAAAGACAATGCGGGTTTTGTGTGGAAGGTTGGCGCCTTATTTTTCGACGTTATTTTTGGCGCGCCTTCAACCAAACTTCAGTATTTTAGTTCAGAATAAATATCATCATCATCATCTCAGCCGATGGACGTCCACTGCTGGACAAGGCCTCCCCCAAGGATCGCCATAACGACAGGTCCTGCGCGGCCTTCATCCAACGGGTTCCCGCCGCCTTCACCAGGTCGTCGGTCCACCGCGTGGGGGCTCACTGCCTACCCACGCTGCGCTTTCCGGTACGCGGTCGCCACTCGAGAACTTTATATTAATAAATCGGGATAATATAAATTTTATTTATTGGAATAACCATGATTCATTTTGTTAGTAACACACTTATGTAAACTATGTTAGTAGGTACTTAAAATTCAAATTACAATGGTTCAATGTCAAAGAACAAGGGGCAGAATGGGCCCAGCACTGTAGCACTTTTTTATCTACTTTAAATTAAAGGCCTGAATAAGACCAACATTTTATTATACGGCAGCATAACTGTAACGCGTTACATAAAAAAGTTACAGCCGTTTAAAAATTCAATTAATTACCCATATTAATGCTTATATTTTTAACCTAATAAAGTTACCCACAAAAGTTGCCCACGATAACCCAGAGTTTGATATATTCAATTACAGAATTGGTGTAGTTAAAAATAATATTAAGAGAATCATTAAGTAACATTGTTGTTGTTGTTGCATTCTTATTAATTACTCACTAGTAATTAATAGGAACGTAATAGTAATTGCAAGTAATTGTGGTCTGAATATTTGAACACATAACACTTTGTGTGTTCAAGTGTTTAGATCGTGATTACTATAATTACTATATTATTAAGGTTTAAAAAACTGTTTTAACAATTATATACAGGTTTTAAGTCGCAATTGTTAATGTTTCTGTGCATGCATGTTTAGGGTTGCAATCTAGATTTATGCTATATGTTCTTATGTTTTATTATTTCAGTAATTGTTTCCTGTTGTGTGTGTCTAATAAAATAAAAATAAAAAATAAAATAATAATGCCCATACAGTAGAAAAAAGAGTATGGTTCTCTCGGTGGTAGCTAGCTAGTGAGTGTTGCCGGGTGGGCGTTGGGTATTGTGTGTTGTGCGTTGGGTGGTGGGTGTTCGGGTGTTGCCTGGTGGGTGGTGGGTGATGCCTAGTGGGTGTTGGGCGTTGGATGTTTGGTTGTGGGTCTTGGGGGGTTTATGTTTGGTTTTGGCAAGCTCCCACAGTACCATACTCTTTTTCTACTGTATGGGTATTATTAGGTAAAAAAATATTAGCATTCATATAGGTAATTGATTGAATTTTTAAACGGCTGTAACTTTATTATTTAATGCGTTACAGTTATGCTGCCAAACAATAAAATGTTAGTATTATTCAGGTCTTTAATTTAAAGTAGGTAAGAAAGTGCTACAGTACTGGGCCCAGGGTCCATACAAAACTGCCCATTGTTCTTTACACAATACAATACAAAAGTAAACGTACATAAAGTAACACATATCTTGTTTACGTATATATCCCTAAACTCAGTCCGAACGGAGATATAAAGGCTTGAAGTTGAAGATATGTTCATTTCGTTCACTTCAAGCCTTTATATCTCTGTTCGGACTGAGTATAGAGCTGATATACTTGTGTACAAGTAAAAGTTTTATAATATTTATAATGTTAATATTATTCTAAACCATAATATTCAAGTTCGATTGATAGCACCGCTAAAAAAATAGGCATAACATATGCTCACGACTATAATCACCGAGGGGGTAGTCAGAGATATTCTTAAACCTCTGAACATCCACGTTTCACTATAGTACCGAAACTCTGCCCAGTGTGACGGGGAGTGAGCCCGTCGCCACTTGTAATGGACAGTAGGTACAATACATGCCTCGAAATTGAAGCATACAGGTTTCCTCACCATGTTTGCCTTCGCCGTAAAGCCAGTGGTGTTATAAATCGTACATAAATTCCGAAAAACTCATTGGTACGAGTCTGCCCGGACGGGGATCGGACCATCGCCTCCTGCACAGCAGGCAAGGTTACTCGTCACTGGACCACGACGGTTTTTTTTTGAATAGGCGATAAGAAAAAAGGCGTTATTTTTAGTCATTGGCTTTTAACCTAAGGTAAGATAAGATAAATATTCTTTATTAACACACCTAAATACACAAAAAACAACAATATACACGAACAAAAGCAGCCTTATCACTAAAAGTGTTTAAAAAATCTTAAATCTTTCTAGAAATCCTATCTATACTATTATAAAAGTTTGTCTGTACATTGAAGATATTAACAAAAAAAAAAGTTACGATATGGTTTTTAGGTGTCCCTGATTCCATTTCACCAATTTTTTGGATTTTTTGTCTGTCTGTTTGTATGTTTGTGTGTTTGTTTGTTTGTTTGAACGAGTATCACGCAAAAACTACTGAACCGATTTTGATGAAACTTTTTTTGTTTGATAGCTTATGATCTGACTTAAAATCTGGTATATAATTTGTGCGGACGAAGTCGCGGGTTAACGCTCGTAATTTATAAAGATGTGAAAGAATTATTAAAATCGGTGTAAACAAATTTTTGAAATAGGCGCCAAAGAAAAAATTTTAGATCTCAAAAATGTTTAGATATCAACCATCAACGATAACGGTGTGATAGATACCCACTAAGTTTCACAAACATTACACTTCTCGCTAACTTTCCTCTCTTTTCAACTTTGTTCAATCACAAAGGAGTAAAAGAGACAGAGTTATGTAAATAAAAACCCGATAGCCAATCGAGTTGTTACCAAAAATCGAGTAAATGAAAAAAGTTTTGTCGCAACCGAATGAATTTGTCACCGGCACGGATCAGGGGTGGATTAAGTGGTTTTACTAAGTTCTGAACTAATGGTTAAGTTTTTTGGTTAATTACTTGCTTTTCGGCACCTCGGCTCACACATACAAAACGATGGAGATATACAGGGTGTTTGGTGCATCGTTGGCCAAATTGAATTCGTGTATAGGAGGGGTCTTTTGCTATCTTGCCACGCCCCCAAAAAAAATCCCGCAACATGGATTTTTTTAGGTGAACTTTTTAGGGGTTTTCTCAAAAAAGTCCAAAAGTCAGCATTTAAGCTACAATAAGTTGTACAACCTCAAATTTTTTTTATTTGAATGTCCAATGTAATACGGTTCTTTCAAAATTGAAATTACATAGATTCAACCATTAGTTCTTTTTAATAACCTTAACTTCTTTAAGAAGAGAAAATATAAAATTTTAAACTCAACTTTGAATTACAATAAAAAAATACTTAAAGCGTTCATATCGAATATCGAATGATCTGTGACTTCCGGATTCCCCTCAAATAAAGGGGAAAGCGCAGCGTGGGTAGGCCCCGCACACGGTGGACCTTGTGAAGGCGGCAGGAACCCGTTGGATGAGGGCAGCGCAGGACCGGTCGTTATGGCGATCCTTGGGGGAGGCCTTGTCCAGCAGTGGACGTCCATCGGCTGAGATGATGATGATAAAAGGGGAAAATGTATAAGACCATAATAACGCCTGTCGTTATGTATGAATCATACTGTTGGACTACTAAAGGGACGGATGAGAAACGATTGCATGTAGCTGAGATGATGTTAAAATGGATGGTTACCTATACTTTATTCCAAACGAGCGTTAACCCGCGACTTCGTCCGCACAAATTATATACCAGATTTTAAGTCAGATCATAAGCTATCAAACAAAAAAAGTTTCATCAAAATCGGTTCAGTAGTTTTTTCGTGATACTCGTTCAAACAAACAAAAAACAAACAAACACACAAACAAACAGACAGACAAAAAATCCAAAAATTGGTGAAATGGAATCAGGGACACCTAAAAACTATATCCTTACTTTTTTTTTTGTTAATATCTTTAATGTACAGACAAACTTCATGTTACAGTTTTATAATAGCTTAGATAAGGACGAGGAGATTTTCCGATTCGTATTTAGCTTTCTGGCGGATTCTGATTATCAAATGTAATATATCTAAACTATTATAAAACTGTAACAGGAAGTTTGTCTGTACATTGAGGATATTAACAAAAAAGAAGTTACGATATGGCATTTAGGTATCCCTGATTCCATATCAAAAATTTTTGGATTTTTTGTCTGTCTCTTTGTTTGTTTGTTTGTTTGAACGAGCATCATGAAAAAACTACCGAACCGATTTTGATAAAACTTTTTTTGTTTGATAGCTAATGATTTGACTTAAAATCTGTTATATAATTTAACGCTAGTCTATACTATTATAAAACTGTAACAGGAAGTTTGTCTGTACATTGAAGATATTACAAAAAAAAATTACGATATGGTTTTTAGGTGTCCCTGATTCCATTTCACCAATTTTTGGATTTTTTGTCTGTCTGTTTGTTTGTGTGTTTGTTTGTTTGGGTGTTTGTTTGTTTGAACTAGTATCACGCAAAAACTACTGAACCGATTTTGATGAAACTTTTTTTGTTTGATAGCTTATGATCTGACTTAAAATCTGGTATATAATTTGTGCGGACGAAGTCGCGGGTTAACGCTCATGGAGTATAAAATTGACTGGATTAGGAATGAGTCTACAGGATGCAAAATTAAATGGGACGCTTATAGTTAAAGGCATAGAGAAAGACGTCTCAACGCGAGTTACGTGTTTCTCTATGGTTAAAGGGGTGCTTCAGACCATCAAACTGAACAATTTTAGTATGGGACCAACACTGAAATCGCGAAAAAAAATCCGCTGTTCCATACAAAACTGCAAACATAAATCGACTGAAATGTATGGAACAGCCGTTGGTCCCATAGAGAAAGTTGTTCAGTTTGATAGTCTGAAACACCCCTTTAAGTAACTGTCCGATTTTATAATACACCTTGTATAAATATCTTATTACTAGGTTTACTTTGAAATAATACAAAGCAGAATCTCTATATTAAACAACTCGTCAACAAGATGCATACAAAGATAATTACGACACAAATACCTCATTACATAAGGCTTAAATTGGCACTGACATAACGAAAGCCCTTAGCTCTACGCCGTAGCTGACTACGGTGCTACGGTGCTACGAGACTGCTACGGTAACAGCATTATTAAGAAGGTAGCTGGTTCTCTCTTCATATGATGACGCTTGAATTAAGCTATTTGCGTTCTTATTGCGTAGGTATTAGAGTTGTGTAAGGGGAATTGCTATGTTGATCGAAGTATAGTGAAGTTAGGTTGATTATTCTGTAGTATATTAAGTAATGTAGTTACATTTAGGATAAATGTAGAATGCTCTTTAGTAGGTTTGTTTGAAACTTTAATAGATAGACATAATATGTAGGGTTTAAAATTAAATGGGACAGTTGCTTAAAGGGGTGCTTCAGACCATCAAACTGAACAACTTTTACTTTGGGACAAACACTGAAATCGCGAAAAAAAATCGCTGTCCCATACAAAATTGCAAACATACAGAGTGAAATTGATATCATTAGCATCCTTTTAGACTAAGAGTCAACCCATCAAACTGAACAACTTTTACTATGGGAGCAAACCGATCGGAGCAAATAAAAAATCTGCTGTTCCATACTAAACAGCAATGTCGACGCGTGAGTTCACGACTCAAATGTATGCAACAGCAGATTTTTTATTTGCTCCAATCGGTATGCTCTCATAGTAAAAGTTGTTCAGTTCGATGGGTTGACTCTTAGTTTAAAAGGATGCTAATGATATCAATTTCACCCAGTATGTTTGCAGTTTTATATGTGACAGCGGATTTTTTTTTTGCCATTTCAATGTCCCATTCATAGTAATGATTTATAGTCCTATAGTAAAAGTTTAAGTAAGTGTCCCATTTATTTTTACACCCTGTATAAAGTGTCTAACTTATTGTGCTGATAGTTTTTAAGGGGTTGATCAGATGATAAAACTGAATAATTTTCTCTATGGTACATAGAACACGCGAAAAAAATTCTGCAGTTTCGTAATTTGGGTTGAGTCGGTTTGCAGTTTTATATGAAACAACAGATTTATTTTTCGTGATTTCCCATAGAGTAAGTTGTTCAGTTTGATGATCTGATCATCCCTTTTAACAATCTTCAGCCCAAAACATTCTAGTAATATTAAAAGGGGTGGTGTAGTACATCATACTGAACAACTTTCACTATGGACCCTAAATAATGAAAAAAAAAGTACCATTTCATACAAAACTGCAGTACCTACTCGACTCAAATGTATGGGACTAGAAGATTATTAAAATACGAGCGTTAACCCGCGACTTCGTCCGCACAAATTATATACCAGATTTTAAGTCAGATCATAAGCTATCAAACAAAACAAGATTCATCAAAATCGGTTCAGTAGTTTTTGCGTGATACTCGTTCAAACAAACACCCAAAAAAACACACAAACAAACAGACAGACAAAAAATCCAAAAATTGGTGAAATGGAATCAGGGACACCTAAAAACCATATCGCAACTTTTTTTTGTTAATATCTTCAATGTTACACACAGACAAACTTCCTGTTACAGTTTTATAATAGTATAGATTACTATTGTGTTTTTTTTTACCTCTTGTATAAATTCCCGTCTTTTGGTCACCTAAACGTGTTGTGGCCACATTTTGTTTCCATTATAACTTTTACACCTTTATCTCTGTTTGCGGCAGGTCTTTCCGGCATCCGGTATAGTGTCCGGGCTTCCTCATTTTTTCCGGAATTTTTTTTTTTGTTTTATTCGAGATATGATGCGGGCGTATTTATTTGACTAATTATTATTGTATTATTTTATTAAGATATCATTTTTTTTAGTTAAGTTGGCAAATTATAAATACTCTTTTTATTGTCTCTCGTCTTGTCTCTCACGAAACTCAAAAGTCCAAGGAAAAAATTGCCGGATTAAAGTAGGATTGAGCCGGCCATGTCGAATGCATAAGGAATGGTGGGCAAGAATTGTAAAGCCCTGGATCCCAGAAGTCAGGGTCGTCCTAGGAAGAGGTGGCGGGACGATCTGGATTCTTTCAATCAAATCAAATATACTTTATTTTACACCAAAACATAAACAGTAAAATACAGAAATAAAATACAAGAGGTACAAAATAAGGCGGTCTTATCGCTAAAAAGCGATTTCTTCCAGACAACCTTAGGGTAGAGGAAACGGTGAAAAGAAGAAAGGTAGGCGGTGTTTCCAGAAAAAATTATCAAAAATCAGCAGTTATTAGTAAAAACAAAAAGGAAGTATACAAAATAAACCTATTATAAATACATATATAATATACATACTCATATAAATATATATATATACACACATACATCATACATAAATACGCGTACTACACAACAAAATACTATAGGAAAACATGAACCACAGACATAGGAAAAGATGTACATACGGAAAACAGATCGAGGGTCAGTTCAGTGATCAAGGAAATGAGACTTAACTTTCGACTTAAAAACATTCAAGGAAGGTGCACGTCTGATCGACTCTGGCAACAAGTTCCAAAGCCGAACGGCATGCACTGAGAAGGAATAGGTGTAGAGAGGTTTTCAGAGGAACGCAGATAACGGCCAGTGGTGGAGGAACAGAAAACAAAGCGTTCTTTGAGGTAATTAGGGGTCATGAGATTGAAGAGGATGGAGTAGAGAAGGTTAAGGATGTGAGCTTCCCTACGACGTTTGATCGGGAGCCACTTAAGTATGTTAGTAAAAAAAATGTTATACCATATTATCACTTCCACAATTAATGTAACTATTATATGGATATGTCGAATAAATCTTTAATACAAACGAATCTAATGGAGATCGAGACGATGGATCGAATCAGAAATGAAGAGATCCGCAGAAGAACCAGAGTAACTGACATAGCCCAAAGAATTGCTAAATTAAATTGGCAGTGGGCGGGGCATATTGCTCGCAGAACCGATGGCCGATGGGGCCGAAAAGTTCTCGAGTGGCGACCGCGTACCGGAAAGCGTAGCGTGGGTAGGCCCCGCACACGGTGGACCGACGACCTTGTGAAGGCGGCGGGATCCCGTTGGATGAGGGCAGCGCAGGACCGGTCGTTATGGCGATCCTTGGGGGAGGCCTATGTCCAGCAGTGGACGTCCATCGGCTGAGATGATGATGATGATGATGAATCTAATGGTAACGACATACCTCAAAATAAATTTCGTTACAACTACATAATTATATCCTTAAAAGGTGATTGGTAGCTAGTAGTGTAAGCGAGGTGTTTGACCACCCCAAAATGAAATATGGTCGTAGGTGTATCTAATCTCCTCGTCCTTATCTAAACTATTATAAAACTGTAGCAGAACGTTTGTCTGTACATTGAAGATATTAACAAAAAAAAAGTTACGATATGGTTTTTAGGTGTCCCTGATTCCATTTCACCAATTTTTGGATTTTTTGTCTGTCTGTTTGTTTGTTTGTGTGTTTGTTTGTTTGTTTGTTTGAACGAGTATCACGCAAAAACTACTGAACCGATTTTGATGAAACTTTTTTTGTTTGATAGCTTATGGTCTGACTTAAAATCTGGTATATAATTTGTGCGGACGAAGTCGCTGGTTAACGCTCGTGTACCTATAAATGTATTTTAGCACATCTTGATCGAGTCTCAGTCTCCCAGCGATGGAATAAATCAGGGCAACAGAACGATCCCCAAACACTGACTTCCTATACGTTTGATGAAATCGTAAACCTTGTAAAGTTATCTATCTATACATATTTATTACAATACTGTGAAATAGGCGTGTCTGTATGGTCTGTACATTGCAATTTTTGGCAATAAATATTATTGAGAGGATAAAAGAGGCTTGTAGGGTGACAAATAGAATCTGATTTTGAAAATATACATAAACGTTATGCTATTTATATACAAACGTTTGGTTATGTGCTACAAAACAGTTTGGAAGTCACTAAAGTTCAGTTATATTTAGCTCGTGGTGGTCCAGTGGCGAGTAACCTTGCCTGCCGTGCAGGAGGCGATGGTTCGATCCCCGTCCAGGCCGACTCGTACCAATGAGTTTTTCGGAATTTATGTACGATTTGTAACACCACTGGCTTTTTCGGTGAAGGAAAACATCGTGAGGAAACATGCATGCTTCAATTTCGATGCATGTATTGTACCTACTGTCCATTACAAGTGGCGACGGGCTCACTCCCCGTCACACTGGACAGAGTTACGGTACTACTAGTGAAACGTGGATGTTCTGAGGTTTCAGAATATCTCTGACTACCCCCTCGGGGAATATAGTCATGAGCATATGTAATGTAATGTAATTCCTTAGGGGTAAGCAGAGACTACAGATCTTTACTTTGGACGATCCTGATACACATCTTTTTCTTCGTTTAGAAGACTAAATCGTATTGTCATACATAGTGATGTCATTGTTTCTGGCATTTTGTTCTGTTTATCCTACTAAAATCAACCAAAACAAGGTTTTCGGAAAAGCATTATTAGTTTGAAGGAGTATTTAGTTACTAATAGAAATCGGCACACTCAATCGAAAATAATAATAAATATAATGAATATTATTATTATTACTCAGATTATCTCGCCCGGACTTCTATTACGACCACTGACCACGATTATAAAAAATCTGGCACAAATATTCGTATCCACCATTAGGTTCACTACATGAGCTATCAATCTGCGCTATGCGTTTTCAACGCAGGTCACAAAAACTAAAGGGAGATGTGAAAAGGGGGCGGGGCCAGTGTCGCAGCAATATGCGCAAAAACGGAACACATTGCTCGCGACAGTAAGGATTCAATAAATCATGAGGCCGAAAGCCAGTCGAGATATTATGTTAAAATAGTTTATAATGCTTGCGTAGTACTAAAGATTATTTGAACTTTGAGTTCTGATACCGCAATGGATAATGATGTGCTCATTCAAGCTAACAAAATACTTTCTATCGCGTGGTACTGGTGGTAATGCGACACTCGATTTCGTACTCAGCGCGTTGGTTGGCATCTCTCTAGATCTTTATGGTTTTCAAGTAATATGAGTGTATAAATATACTAAATATATTGGACATTGTCACACAAATCATCTAGTCACATTCAAAGTACCATAATCTAGCCTGGAATTGGATTATGATGACTAGACAACGATAATATATAGAATATCTATATAGTATTGGACTGAAACTCTCTGGATACTGGAAATTACATTTTAATAGACTTTTCATCTTCTTTTTCTCAATAATTTTATAAAACTACTAAAGTTAACCCGCGACTTTGTCCGCACAAATTATATACTAGATTTTAAGTCAGATCATAAGCTATCAAACAAAAAAGTTTCATCAAAATAGGTTCCGTAGTTTTTGCGTGATGCTCGTTTAAACAAACAAACAAACACACAAACAAACACACAAACAAACACACAAACAAACAGACAGACAAAAAATCCAGAAATTGGTGATATGGAATCAGGAACACCTTTTTTTTGTTAATATCTTCAATGTACAGACACACTTCTGTTACAGTTTTGGGTCCGCCACACACAGACGGAATTGCGATCCGAAATCCTGATTCAGGTTTCAGTGTTGTCAACTATGGTTACAAAAAATACTAGAGTGCTGTTTGAAAATCTATGAAACGCCAAATTAATGACAATAATGGCATTTTTAGGTATTTATTAAAACAAAACGAACAATTTCTATAAATGATAATTACTATCATGTGATGAGATCATGACGTTACGAATGTTACGATGATGGTTTGTAAATTGTAATCCAATATTAATGCAACTATATCAAAAGACTATCGATAGTTTTAACATTAGACATAATCTGCATATAAAATGGCATGAACCTTTATCACACAAGCGGTTTTTGAGCGTAGGCGATTTCACTATACCGCAACGACGTCGCAACTGCACCGTCACGATACGGTATCGTTTCATCAACGCCTACGCTCGAAAATCACTTTAAAATATGCCACCTTAGACATGAAAAAATCACTAGATCTAGTGAAAAAGTCTCTGAAAGCGGCAACACTCCATACGGAATCTAATTCCGAATTAGGTTTATTCCGGATGTATGTGACGGACCTTAGAATAGTTTAGATTGGAGCGGTTCAGAATTGCGTATGCGACTCGTGCGGACCGCCGGGAGTATTGACAGCTTCCGCATGCAGGCAAAGGGGCGACCCATAGAGCACGCAGGTCCGCCAAAAACTACATTTCCGCTAACAATAGATACAAACATCCATGACTCTGGTACATATTCATATTCATCATACAAATATATGTCCCTTACGGGATTCGAACCCGCGACCTTTGGCACAGCAAGCAGGTTCACTACCGACTGAGCTACCGGGCCGTCGAAGAAGTCACGGGCGTCACTAGTATGAGAGTATTTTTACGACATCTCGCGAATGCCCGCTCCCGCCCGTTGTCGGGAATAAATTCCCGCTATCTAGGAATATTCCCATGTGATACATTACTTGTGGGAATTGTGTTACAGTTTGAACTTTTATAGATTGTTGTTATCACGACCCGGTTGGTCGGTTCACTGCCTAGGTAGTCAAAAGAAAGGTCATGAGTTTGAATTTCGTTCATTCAGGATATTATGAACATAAGTGGATAGGTTACTAATAGCCTAGTCTTTTTACGGTTTGAGCCGGGACTAATTAATAATTGATATTTTTTTTTCAGTGTAATATTGAAGAGCCAATTTGAGCTTAGAAATGTACCAAAATTTAAAAAAAATCACGTCAGCAACAGTTCCAATTTTAAAATTTAGCTATTATCTCGTTCTATAAAACCTTATGGCAAATTTTTTTTTCTCATATTTAAGGCTTTACCATTAAACATACTTCAAACATGGTGTAAATATTTTTCTGTACTTGTAGAAGGTTTTGAAAAATACATTAGTATTTTCCAATAAATACCTCTTTTATTTAATTTTTTTCTTCTATTAATAATAAATCACTTAACAAAACGAGTGTAAAATTGTAAAGTCCGTAAAATGACTGGGCTATAAGCTATTACAGTGATAACATTATTTTTATTTTAACCCTTTTATTGTTATTGTTTTTTCTTTTTTCCTTATCAGCACGGGACATAAGTGTCCCGGACCTTTGGGAGGCGTGCATGGGGCCGAAGCCAATATGTAGAGGCCCGTCAGACAATTTGTTCTAACTGGAAAAGTGATACCAACCGACTATCCCAGTATACACTATAGAAGTGTATCTAAAGCCCCGGTCAGTGTAGGACTATTTATTGTAACACTTTTTTGTACACACAGAAATATACACGAAAACAACATAATAGACAATTACAAAGGGCGAGCTTATCTCTAAAGAGATTTCTTCCCGCAAACCTGAGACAGAGAGGGACCATAGTAAGTGAGGCAGGCATAGTGTGCACATTTAACTATAGTCCGTTCGCGTTAAGAAAATAGTGAGTCATCGTTGTCCGCCGGCCTGGCCACGCCCCCCAGCCAATTAAAATGCTAGAAATTAGAAAGTCGAGTTCACAGTGACCAGTTGAAATCTGACCTTCGAACAAAACGGTTGTGTATTTTGCGTGACTCGTTCAACAATAAATTATATAGAACATTGTTAGTAGAAAGGGAAGATATTGTTTTATGGAGGCGTAAATATCTTAGGCAAATAAAAGAATACCGAGACGCTAATTATTAATGAAAGTTGCCGAAATCGCCCCACAATATAATAAATATTTAATAGATGAGACTGCCAAAAGTAATGGAATTACAATTCTTCGCCTGCCGCCTTACCATTGCAAACTAAACCCAATTGAATTAGTGTGGGCCCAAATAAAAAATTATGTTGGTGCCAATAACTCCACGTTTAAAATGAGTGACGTAAAAAAATTATTATATGACGCAATAGCATTAATAGACGCTAATCGTTGGAAGAAGTGCTGCGACCACGTGATACGAGAAGAAAATACCATGTGGCATTTGGATGACGTCATGGAACACGCAGAACAAAATTCTTTCATAATAAATGTAACTGAAGAATCTAGCGATACTGAATAGTGATTTAAGTAATTTTAAGACATTTTTTTTCCATTAAAAATAATTTAATGTTTAAAAAAAATGTTTGTACTTTTTCTCCACTGTGAATACACCCTCATCCTGTAGTTGCACTGATGACTCACTATTTTCTTAACGCGAACGGACATAATAAACAATATTTAAGACTAATAAATATATATTATATAAAGATTACATACATACAAATATATACGGTAAAGATTACATACATACAAATATATACGGTACGAGCGTTAACCCGCGACTTCGTCCGCACAAATTATATACCAGATTTTAAGTCAGATCATAAGCTATCAAACAAAAAAAGTTTCATCAAAATCGGTTCTGTAGTTTTTGCGTGATACTCGTTCAAACAAACAAACACCCAAACAAACAAACACACAAACAAACAGACAGACAAAAAATCCAAAAATTGGTGAAATGGAATAAGGGACACCTAAAAACCATATCGTAACTTTTTTTTTGTTAATATCTTCAATGTACAGACAGACTTCCTGTTACAGTTTTATAATAGTTAGATAGATGATAAATAAATATACTATTGTAAGGAGGGGGAAGAATGATAACTGGTCTATTGGGTTGGGGTGCTAGTGGCACAAGTAACTAGACTTTCTACGGGACTTTGGTGCCTGTATATCACTTTCAATGTACGGAACCATTGTGGAACCCCCATTACGACCGGCGGCGTTTGGATATGAAATATTTGGATGGGACAAATTTTTCAACAATTTGACACATATTCGGAAATGTTTCAAATGTCACACACAATATGGGAATTGTTGTTAAATTAATGTTAGTTTATCCTAAGACCTTTTATTGTATAGTAGATTTAAATTTAACACGTTCCGGGACAGTGAACGAGACACAATAGAACTTTTATTGTTATCACGGCTATAGGCGGTCACTGTCCCGGAACGTGTTAAAAAACTTCTGGGTACGCTGCCACTGTAAACAGTGACTCGCCTCCTACGAATAAACCTAGTTAGGTTTGCTGTAGTTTTAAAACAAATACCTATGTAACTTTTGTTTATAAAATAAATTGAAGAAATGAAAGAAGTAGAATGTATTTTTAGAATTTGGGTCTTTTTTTTTTGTGCTCGCATCACTTAAAAATAACTGAACTAGATGGGGTTTTCTCAAAAGCCAGCAAGGCATAGTTTAAATTAACGTTGGTTATTTCATCGCAATCGGTTCATGCAATAAAAAGTTTTTGACTGTTTCCAGTTTTGAAGTTAATTGTATTTCTGTGGTCTACGCGTACTAAGTCGTGGGCGCCGCTATAACATAAAAATCTTTCCTATAAATCAAACTAAAGATTCATAATTCAAGAACCAACAATACAATATCAGTACAACGCATACAAAAGCATAACAGATTCATACAAAGCAAATGTTCTAACACAGAAACTTACAAAGGTTAATCTAGGAGAAATATACGAGGAATTAATTCCATCAAACATTCACTGAAGCAATCTCGCTGAGCCCAAGAGCTTCGTGGCAAGAATACGCTAGTTGATGCCAGTTCCCGCCGGTGCGAACCGGTTTGTACTGCCTGCCGCCAGTCCGCGCCGGTTCATACTAGTTTAGAGTGAAACTTTAATAACCAGCTTGCGTCAGTGACTTGGCGAGCAATGAATTTTATAAGGCTCTGCCATGGAGGTAGTCAGTTAAATAATGCAGTCTTTATTCTATGGAATTTTGTATTGTGGCTGGTTGAAAATAAATGCAAGTCGAAAATTCAAGTTTTGTTATATTTACGAAAAGCATGTTCACTCGAAGGAGTTCAAGCTATAGAACTGTTTGGGTTTGGCATCGCATATGCTCACGACTATATTTCCAGAGAGGTAGTCAGAGAAATTCAGAAATCTCAGAACATCCACGTTTCACTAGTACAAAAAATCTGTGTGTTGGGGTTTTGTGTTCAATAATTTCTAAAACAAAAAAAATCATTTTAGACTATTTTTAACAGACTTCTAAAAAGGAGGAGGTTTCTCAATTCGACCGTATATATCTTTTTTTTATGTGTGTTTGCGGATAACTTCGTCGTTTATTTGTCGTTTATGAACCGATTTTGATGATTCTTAATTTTTAAGTTATAAATTTGATATTATTTCAAACTTTTCTGTATTGTAATATCTATTGAAAGACATGCATCGGTGATTGACTTCAATAGACGATAGACTTATTCGATCGAGCGATTTATAAAGCATTTTTAGTAGATGATAATGAAGAGAGAGCTAATGTATATTGTGAAAACCATATCTGAGAATGCTTAAGTCTAATATTAAGATAAGTTGTAGAAAATTTAATATTCTTGTTTGATTTGTATACTTACTTGCATGGCGTATTGGAGTTCCTCTGTGAAGCTGTGTAATTTTTTAAAATCATACCACTACACAGAAGCAGTGTGTGGTTGTGTATAGCACACAAGGTCTTTGACGGCCCGGTAGCACAGTCTGTAGTGAACCTGCCTGCTGTGCCGAGGGTCGCGGGTTCGAGTCCCGTAAGGGACAAATATTTATATGATGAATATGAATATTTGTACCCGAGTCATGGATGTTTCTATCTATATATGTATTCTATATCGTTGTCTAGTCATCATAATACAAGTCCAGGTACTTTAAATGTGACTAGATAATTTGTGTAACAATGTCAGAGATATTTATTTTATTTATTATTATTTCACCTACAGTGCATTCTTGATAATCAAAGAATGCATACTAATACCGCCTGTTTTTGTGCCTTTTGTATTTCCTGATTGTTTGCTCTCTGTATACTCCATTTTTTGCTGTCAAATAAAGTATAATTGATTGATTAAACTTCTATACCTAAGAAAAAATTGACCAAACTGTTAAAAACACACCGAACCAATATCGAACGTGATATTGACTGAACAAGTCAACTTCTGTCCAGCAAATACAATAAAGAAAGCATACCACTTAGTCACCTTACATCACCCACGGAAATAAGTGTGGTCCATCCCAAACCACAAAGCCTATAATACCTAGTTTTGTTACATAAAAACAAACCTTGTAAAGTTCTGTTAAAAATTCAAAACTCGCTTAAAACAACCATCTATAAACGAATATAGCGAACGCAAAATATACAAAATAACATGTGAATTTAGCAGTTGAATCGCGATTCGCGACATTTGCACCTCGCTTCAACCTCGCGAGATAACGTGATGAGCTTTTGAAAATCAATTTCTGTTTGCCAGCGCAGCGTCATCAGAATGCATACATACGAAGCGAGATAAGTATGTGTACAGCTAAACTGTGGCTAAACTAAAGTGGTGGTCGAGGGCACATTACTCGCAGAACAGATGGCCGGAGGCTGAAGAGTTCTCGAGTGGCGACCGCGTACCGGAAAGCGCAGCGTGGCGCGTGGGTAGGCTCCCCACAAGGCAAACCGACGACCAGGAGCCGAACCCTTGGGATGAGAACAGCGCAGGACCGTGAGTTGCGATGATCATTGGGGAAGAACATGTCCAGCAGTGGACGTCTATGGTGATGAGAGGTGGTCCATTATACTTCACACACGCATCGGAATTTCTTCTTTAGCGTATGCAGGTTTCCTCACGATGTTTTCATTCACCGTTTAAGAGCAGTTGGTATTTCGTACTTAATTAAGTTAGAAAAACTCATTGGTACATTGACATGCCATTCATGCGGATTCGAACCTGGACCTGAAGATTGAGTTTCCACGGGTCTCCGCAACGCGCCACCGGCACCGACGCTATATCTATCTAGGTTAGGTCAGGTATATCTAGGTTATTACTTTTGTATTCTTCTCATTCTAGCGGGGCTAGTACGCCAACCCGCGATAAAGTGATATATGTATAGCGCTGTCACGCTTCCGCTTTCTTTCTATTTGCGCGTGAACGGACGACATAAAAGACTAAATTTGACAGATGGATGTCTTCGAAAGAGAGCGAAGGCGTGATAGCGCTATATAACGCTGCCACGCTAGCCACGCTGTAGCATTATCATTATTATGCTCATGACTAAAGTCGCTGAAGGGGTAGTCAAAGATAAAAATAAAAAAAACATGGCATTGGTTTTTCGGGGTTGTAAATTGTGTTTGTCTGTAATTGGTGAACAAATTAGGGGCACCAATAAAATCTACTAGCCTCGAAAGAGAAACATCCTTCAGGTAAATAGCTAAAAAAAAACTCACAATCTAAACAACCGTTTGAAACTAAATTAAACGTATAATAAAGGAAACTAACCAGCAATACAATTTAAAACAGTTTCCTTTGAACGTGTCTAAGAGAAGAGACTACTGCATAAAAGTGCATGCAGTATTGCGATCGGGTTATTGTGAAAAAGGTCACTATTTCCCTGCTTGTGCCGGTCTGCATCTGGGGCCAGCGTTGTCATAGTAACGAGTATTGCAGCAAGCACAGAGCAACGAAAACTGTTAACTTCTTTATAAATTTAAACTGCCGATAGAAGATAATTCTTAACAAAACAAAACTTGACACGATATTGCCTTCAACCCCAAATAATTTCGCTATTTCGAATCAAAATAAAGATTAAAAAATTTGTCTCGGGCGGGACTTGAACCCGCACTCTTCCAAACCGGGGAACTGCGTTATCCAATTTCGCCACCGAGCCCACTACCCAGAGAACGAAATTTTCAATCTGTTGCGTCTTAAGGGGACGTCGTGCGTCGTAATCAATAATATTTGAAATTTCGCTATTCAGCAAAAATATATTCAATGTACCTTCTAATAGATAGATAGTAGCCATAAAATCATTGCACGCATTTAATATTGAAGTGCACTGTAATGTGAGTCACTTTTGATAGTGGTCGTTGTAGGACCACCAGTCTTCGGCAGGCCTAGACGTCTGGACTCACAACGCGAAGATAGAACAAAATATCATAGTCGGGGAAATCTACGGATTTTTGTATGGAGTAGGTTGCATTAATTGTACTTTTGGTGATAATTTGGAATATAGTAGATACATACATGAAAAACATAAATTCTCAATAATCCCCGATTTTGTACTGTGTATTACTGAATAACTAAGACATTTACAAAACATTAAATTTATGAACGAAAAAAAAATGGAAAACTGGTGATTTTATACAGAATGGCTTCGTTCAATACGTTTTACTTATAACAATAATAATCTCCGGTTAATATTGCAAATTTGAGTAGATATTTAATATTTTATAAGATTTTAAAAACTATAACCTCAAAACATAATTATTTAATGTTTGATTGTACACATTAAATTTGCCTTGTGATAATTAACTGTCTCTTTTGCTGGTATGCTGGAAAAAATATCTTTAAAAATATTTATATCGATTTTAAGGTATTTCTCATTTTTCATAGACTATCATTGCACAAATGAGGCTGGATTACCGATGCATCGTTAGTAGAGTGAGCACCATCAAAAGTGACTCACGTTACAGGTGCACTTCAATATTAATTGCACGCAATATTATCGCTACATACCTATATTATTATTATGCACTGGTAAGGTCTTTCGGGGTATTTTAACACTTATCTAGTCGGATATCTGTGGAACGTGTTTGCCCGATAAAAATTGTTTATGAATTCGTTGTTTCTGGTATATCAGGGCCCCTAGACAAAGTATCTTTCGATAAGCGTTAACTACAGTAGAAAATATAAAAAATGTATGGACTTGACGTATAGTGGTGAAAGCAAACGTTAAAATGTTGCGATCGCCAATGTCAAATCCATACATTATGTCATGTCTCCTAGCTTCTTCGCGAAGGGCTACAAGAATCACGACTCAGTACTTAATTACCTACTCTTAATAATTCAATTCAATTCAATTCATTTATTTTATTGCAGATCATAGATCCATAGTGTTAGTAACAATGACTTAAAACTATGTTAGTGACGACATTTTTTTTAACACTTATTTAACATTAACATTTAACATAATAATCTAGAAAGAAGGTGTAATAAAAAGAAGAACTGCAGCGTGATTCTTTGAATATTTTCACTTGCTCCGTGGTAACTATTCGTGTAAAAATAGTTTTTAAAAGCTCAAAAACTATTGCATCGACCCGTCGCGTGTAATGTAAATGAAATGTTTTCGATTTATTTTGCCTGGAGAGCTTTTTGTTAGGTTTGTTGAAAGTTCTACAAAATAAAATGTTTTTTTTTCCTACTGTCCAGTTTCCAATTGCCATAGTTAAAAATACAGAGACCACAAAGTGATATGAAGCATGTCATGATAGGCTAGGTATATCATTAGTGGACTGCGTACCTATGGGTTCACAACACATCACCAAGACGCGTCTTCGTCGTTGTGTTTAGACGCGTCTTCGTCATTGTGATTAGATGCATCTTTGCATGGAAAGAATATTCTGTGACGACCCTCTTATAATGTTGACATAGAAAATCTGTTGTAAATGTAACTCTTGTCTGTTTAACTTATTTAGTTACAGTGTCAGAGTTGTAGCGTGTGGGGGTCCATGGTCTCTGCCTGCCCCCATGGAACAATGGCGTGAGTTTATGCATGCATGTATGTAGTTAAAACAACAATTTTTTAAATAGTCTACTAAAAATAATAATCAATGAAAACTATTTTTTTAGTAAACAGAAAATTTGTTGTAAGAATATTTTAGCAAAAAATTTTCTGAGTAAAGTCAACCAAATAAAGAGGGTCGTCACAGCATTTTTTTCGTCATCGTGTCTAGAAACATCTTCGTTACCGTTTCTGGGTGCGTTCTTGTCACTGTGTCTAGACGCGTCTTCATCATCGTATCTAGACGGTTCTTCGTCATCGTCTTTGTATTCGTGTCACGACGAGTCATTGTCATTGTGTCTAGACCCGTGTTCATCATCGTTATTTGACACGTCTTTGTAATGGTGTCACGACGAGTCTTTGTCATTGTGTCTATACCCGTCTTCATCATCGTGATTTGACACGTCTTTGTATTGGTGTAACGACGCGTCTTCGTCATCGTGTCATGATGCGATGTTTCGTTACGTTGAAAACACGTCGTAAAAATCAGCGGTATCGTGCAGCTGGCATCGAGGGACGAAATAGTTGTAGTTTCTCTCCTGCACGGCTAGCGTGCCACCCAGGACATAATGAGAAAAACGTCATTCGCGCTCTTTTTTGCGTAAGTAAATTAAAGATGGAAACATGATGTGATTTTTATCGTTTTCTCGGGATTGGCATGCGAGGCCTACTTTGATATGGACTAAAACTGAATGGACCAGATTTTCATGCGTTTGTTTCTAATCAAGAGTTAATTTTTAAGAGAGTTGTTTTCAAGATAATCAGTTTTAATTACAAACAAACAAGCTTTCCTATTAAATATCCACAAACTCGCTTCAATGAAACAAAAAAAAAACATCTCCAATTCCACCAAAAGACCGAAATCTCAAAAGCGAAAACACTCAAAAATTTGAATTGCAAAACGAAAACAATTACATAGCTCGGACAGATTTTGCTATAAGGCTTCACTCAGACTATCGACTTTTTGTATCAAATAAATGAAATGGTGTTAAAAACTTGTCGATATATATCGCACATACGTTTGAGCAACAGCAACAGGGGAACTCTTTAAAATTAAGTTTAGTAAACCATTACTCAATCCAATCGAATGAAAAAATTGTACAATAGCCCAGTCATTATACGGTTTGATCCCGGACTAATTAATATTTTATATTATTTTTACCTACCAAACGGTGTCAAATGTAATTAGAATCAAATTAGTTTGTTTATGTATTCTATTTTATTATGAATTTATTGCCATGTAACTTGCATGATTGTTAATAAAGGCTTTATTTTTTTTTCGGTAAGTATAGTATTTAAGAGCCAATTTGAGCATAGAAATACACCAGAATTAAAAAAAAATCCCGTTAGTAACAAATCCAAATTTAAAATTTTGCTATTATCTCGTTATAAAAAACCGGACGGTAATTTTTTTTGCACATATTAAAGGCATTACCATTATTCATACTTAAAACATGGTGTAAATATTTTTGTCTACTTAGAAGGTTTTGAAAAATAAATTCGTATTTTCTAACAAACATGTCCATTTTATTACTCAAACATAATTTATATTGTGCATTGGTATTAATATTATTAATTTAAAAGCCTTCTGGGGTTCACCATTTTGATTTCTATGTTGCGTAGCAAATTTTATTTTAATTATGTTTTCAGAAAGTCTTTTTGTCATTAAATGGTGGCGGTTAAAGTTTAAAAGTCCAATTAATAATTACTTCCCACCTCTCTTAACAAAACTCCGTAAAATGACTGGGCTAAATTCTTTCGCGTGGAATCGATAAGTTAATGTACACACGGGGAAACATTAAGCTATACAAAAGCAACATAAGCTGGCCGCGCGATGTTATACGTTTCTCGACATACGCGCAGCCAGCTTATTTTGGTTTTGTATACGTATTATATACTATACGTGGATACCGTCCTGTCCAATCACGTGTGTAATTCCAGGCAAAGAGGTTTTAACATAGAAATTTAGAGAGATGCCAACCAACGCGCCGAGTACGAAAACTAGTGACGCATCATCACCAGTACCACGCGATAGAAAGTAGTTTGTTAGCTCGAATGTGCTCATTATCCATTGCGGTATCAGAACTCAAAGTTCAAATAATCTTTAGTACTACGCAAGCATTGTAAACTATTTTAACATAATCCCCGACTGGCTTTCAGCCTCATAATATATTGAATCCTTACTGTCGCGAGCAATGTGTTCCGTTTTTGCGCATATTGCTGTGAAACTGGTCCCGCCCCCTTTTCACATCTCCCTTTAGTTTTTGTGATCTGTGGGTTTTAAGTTGGACCCAAGGTCCCTATTTAAATTTGTAACAGAAGTGTGTCTATACTGTACCCATTGAAGACAATAAAAAGATATACTATATATAGAGATACGATATGGTTTTTAGGTGTCCCTGACTCTAAATCACCGACTCTACCGCTCAGTTGCAGAAACGCTCATTAAAATTAATCCTCCATTAAATCTTTGCTGTCACTATTTGTCCTATTGGCGTAGTTTAAGAGCCTACCGAACCTATTGTGCTGCCCCCAATCATATTTTTTTAATTTCTAAACAAATAAACATCATTTCCAAAAAACAAGAATGTCACATTGTAGTCCTGATTGGCTTTTAATTTATCGAAACATTACGGATTATTATGTTTTATGCTTGTAGCTATTATCGTTAAAACCGCCAAAAGTGGCCACTTTTGGCGGTTTTAAAGATAATAACTACAAACATTACAAAAACAAATCCGTAGTGACCCGCTAAATTAAAATTCAGCAATGACTACAATGTTACATTCTTGTTTTTTGGAAACATTATTTAATTGTTAAGAAATAAAAAAAATACGATTGGGGGCAGCACAATAGGCTCGGTGCAGCCTTAATACCTACTTGTTATAATGAACAGGCACAGTGTGCGTTATTGTCATTTGTTTTTGCTATCGATGTTATTATGACTGATGTTTCTGCATTGGGACAAACCTAATATCAGGTTTATCAATGCTTTTAGTTCATAAGATGTATTTGATAAATAAAATAAAAAAAAAATTTACGTTTGTATTTGCATATTTATTTTTTAAAGTCGCTAGTCTGCGCTAGGCCTTAAATAAAACAATTCCGTTCCAAGGAGTTTTATTATGAGAATTAATATTTCAACTTGATTCTTATTTACATTACCTAAACTGAAATTCACACAATTACAAGTATTTGATCAAATAATTTATCTCCAAAGTATTATAACTAATGAACTAATGATCAACAAAAACCGCATCGAAATCGGTTCAATACATTCCGGAGATTTCGTAAATGACCACGTTTGAGCACCGCTTATCGCTTGAATATAAATCTATCTATATACTATTACGAGCTTTAACCGGCGACTTCGTCCGCACAAATTATATACCAGATTTTAAGTCAGATCATAAGCTATCAAACAAAAACAGTTTCATCAAAATCGGTTCAGTAGTTTTTGCGTGATACTCGTTCAAACAAACAAACACACAAACAAACACACAAACAAACACACAAACATACAAACAGACAGACAAAAAATCCAAAAATTGGTGAAATGGAATCAGGGACACGTAAAAACCATATCGTAACTTTTTTTTTGTTAATAATTCAATGTACAGACAAACTTCCTGTTACAGTTTTATAATAGTATAGATTACTATTATAAAACTGTAACAGCAAGTGTGTCTGTACATTGAAGATATTCGAGAGATAGATAGAGAGTCGCGGGTTCGAATCCCGTAAGGGACAAATATTTATATGATGAATATGAATATTTGTACCTGAGTCATGGATGTTTGTATCTATATATGTATCGTTGTCTAGTCATCATAATACAAGTCCAGGTACTTTAAATGTGACTAGATAATTTTTGTGACAATGTCCAAGATATATATAGATATAGATATTAACAAAAAAAAGTTACGATATGGTTTTTAGGTATCCATGATTCCATATCATCAATTTTTGGATTTTTTGTCCGTCTGTTTGTATGTTTGTGTGTTTGTTTGTTTGAACGAGAATCGCGCAAAAACTACTGAACTGATTTTGATGAAACTTTTTTGTTTGATAGCTTATGATCTGACATAAAATCTGGTATATAATTTGTGCCGACGAAGTTGCGGGTTAACTCTAGTATAAATAAATATAAATAATAATATGTTTTAGTTTTAGCTGAATATCTTAATAATCTAAAATAAGCTTCTTAATACTTTAGGTCTAATCCTTTAGCAAGAGAGTTCATAATTGCTTAACTTTTGCTAACTAGACTCAACCTGGCCTGGCAACAAATCTCACGTAGTGACGTCATCTCTGTACAAAGCAATGAATACGTAATTGGGTGCCATAGAATATGGAACTCAATAGAATACGTTTGAAAGTAGCAAATTGTATACCTAATCACCTGAGCTATTTTTTTTTCTTCGAGTTAGGCGTATTGTGCTGACTTTGTATAAAAGTAACTTATTGTGTTATTTCAGAACATTATTTAATGTGTACTTACTTTACCAAACATAAGAATCCGGTTAGCCGTTTATACAGGGTGTTAATAGATGCATTATTTTAAAGGGTGATTGTACCCATTATACTGAACAACTTTCTAAACTTACCTAAAGGAAATAAAAAAAAAATATATTAAATGCCACGAAGTGAAATGGCAACTGATGGCACAGGACAGGGAAGGCTGGAAAAGCTTATGGGAGACCTTTGCCCAACAATGGGACAAAATAGGTTTAAAAAAAATGCAATCAGCTGATCGAACGTTTGTATGAAGATTTTTTTTGCGCAAGTAGAAGATATACTACAAAAGGGACGCTCAATAAAACTTAATAGGGCTGTAGACACATGAATAATTATCCCTACAGAACAAAAGCTGCCGGTGAACTTACACATATCGCGCGTTAGAGGACGTACGAACTGGAGGGCAATTGCGGTAAATAAAATCGCAACTGAACCATGATTTGACCGCGTGCGCATGCGAACCATAACTTTTAACATATTCAGTATTGCGCTATTCATTTGACCATCATTTGACAGCCGTTAGAGCCGTTTTGACAGATCGCTCAGACGTTAAAGTCTGTCAGTCACATAGAGTTTAGCGCGATGCGGAATGCAGCACAGTTGAATAGTAATTGGATTGCAATGAGATTAGAACTGAAATTGGATTAGAATTGAACTTGGATGTTTTAAATTAGCGCGATCGCCGTCCTGGTGCACACACTCAGCCGCGGTATTGCCGCCGCTTTGTATGAAGCGTTGTTTATGTAGTGCTGTAGGTGACTATGTGCCTTCTGTAATATTCAAAGTTCTATCAACACGAGACCACGCACGATGTTAGCGCTAAGCTAACGCGCCGACAGACAGACAGACTGACACGGTGCTGATTCAGCAGTTAGACCACTCTGTACTTTAGGATAGTGTTCGTAATGCCGACTCCATGACAGTAGGGTAGTTGCATTATTCAGGAAATTTCACTTGATTGCCAGTCTGCCCGTGATGGCCGTAGATTGTCACGTGACTCCTGTCGTCGACACGAGTTATACCTACTCTATGGTGATGACATACGGAACTGATACGTGGTCGCTCACTAAAGACCTCATCAAAAGACTAAAAGTCTCCCAAAGCCCAACGAAGATGGGAAGAGATGAAGAGATACGCAGAAGAACCAAAGTAGCTGACATAGCCCAAAGAATGGGCGGGGCCTAGGCAGATTGCTCGCAGAACCGATTGCCGATGGGGCCGAAGTGTTCTCGAGTGGCGACCGCGTATCGGAAAGCGCACTGTGGATAGGCAGTGAGCACCCTACAAGGTGGATCGAGGTGAAGGCGGCGGGAACTCGTTGTATGAGGGCAGCGCAGGAGCGGTCGTAATGGCAATCCTGGGGGGGATTTTAAAGTATATGGAGATACGCAACTGTCTACTGCTGATTTGACTTTCAAAAATCGCACTCCTGGAGTATGGTTTTTGAATGTCAAATCAGCAGTAGAAAGATGCATATCTCTATAGTAAATTTGACATTTTCAACTGCTGAGCTCAGCGAATGAGATTCAAAAATCGCACTCCATTAGTGGACGTCTATCGGCTGATATGATGATATTATTTATTTAACTACAAATTTTCTAGCAAGGTCTACTAAAATTAAAATTGTACAACATCATAATAATTGTCACCAGCAATAAGTTTAAAAAATTTTATTATGATGGTTTGTTGTTTATGATGTTTGGTTCTACGTCGTAGTACTAAAGTGTATTATAATTTATTGCTGCTGACTGTTCATACTTATCTTTTATTCTATGTAGGTTGTACTATGCACCTTTTCACTCAGGGTTAGTTGAGGTTGAATATATAATGAAACACAGATATAGTTTTCACTAGTGAATGTGGCCAGCGCACGTCCGCACGGCACGGCAGCCGGTCGGCGAGTGAATATGAATACCGAGCGAATGCACGATAGATATTGACCACAGACTGCGCCTGCTGATAGATGGCGCTACCGTCGCTTTCCACATTAACTACTCTTTATTGCTCTACACTACATAGGTGTTTAAATTAAGCACTCTTTAATTGAATTGTTAATAAAAAAACGTAAAAAAAAATTACAAAGTTCTAAGTCGGTAAAGTGACTAATATAATATTTCTCTCCGTATTTTTGGTCACGCTCAAAAGACGACCTTTAAGGCGGTTGGAGAGGGGTCAAGTTTACACAAAACTTTGTCGCACAATACGCGAAGACGGTATTGATATAAGTAACTTTGTATATACGGAAAAATTGTTTGGAAAATCTAGATGCCACGTAACAAATAACATTTGCAATTTACAAAATAATTACGAAGATATAAAGCTTTGAAATTTTTCATACAAAATATTAAAAGCTTTATATCTTCGTAATTATATAATAAATTGCAAATGTTATTTGTTACGCGGCAACTAGATTTTCTAAACTATTTTTCCACATATAAAATATTACTTTTATTAATTCCGTTTACGCGTATTGTGCGTCAAACGTTTGTATGAACTGAAACCACCTTAATCACTATTTGCTACATAAAAGGACCTTTCAAGTTACCCATTGATGCCACTGCCTACTTGTTAATAAACACATAACAACCCTCAGCATCCCGACGCTGGATAAAAATCAATTCTGTTGTTTACCTGCAACTTAATAAAGAGGGTAGAACTTTCTCAGTTGCTAAGTTGCTAAGTTACACAATGGCAGTAACTTGCCGCTGGCCTACATACGCTTTTCTTTTACCCCTGGAATACTATAAACGTGTAAATAAATGGGATTTACTTCGTTCGTTATAATAATATTATGATTCCTATTTAGATCTCTGACTATACTAAATTCCAAATAATTACGACAAGATTTTCCGATTCCTATTTAGCTTTCTGGCCAATTCTGATTAACAAATATAATTTACGAGTGTTAACCGGCGACTTCGTCCGCACAAATTATATACCAGATTTTAAGTCAGATCATAAGCTATCAAACAAAAAAAGTTTCATCGAAATCGGTTCAGTAGTTTTTGCGTGATACTCGTTCAAACAAACAAACAAACAAACAAACACACAAACAAACAGACAGACAAAAAATCCAAAAATTGGTGAAATGGAATCAGGGACACCTAAAAACCATATCATAACTTTTTTTTTGTTAATATCTTCAATGTACAGACAAACGTTCTGCTACAGTTTTATAATAGTTTAGATAGATTTATTAGAAAGATATACTATCCAACATATCTTGGACGGTACAAAAGCTATTCTAAGAATAAGTGAAAGTAATAGTTCTTCAAATGTCTGTTTCTGTATTATTATTATTATAACACTTTATTCTACACACGGACATAATAATGTACAAAGGGCGAGCTTGTCTCTGAAGAGATTTCTTCCAGCAGACCCGTAAGAGAGACAGTTAACAATTACAAGGCAAACTTATTGTGTACAAACAGTATAAATATATAAAATGCAAAATAGCCTTAAAATTTCGTTGCTGTTTGGAATGGAGTATAGTTTCTTTTTAGACCGCCTTATTTTGTGCCTCTTGTATTTTATTTCTGTATTTTACTGTTTATGTTTTTGGTGTAAAATAAAGTATATTTGATTTTGATTTGATTCTTTTTATTTTTTGCCGTCGGTGTCTGCGTTCGCTTTAAAAAGCATTATGGTCACGACTGTATTCCCGGAGGGGCTAAGTCAGAAAATTCAGATAATCCTCGTTTCACTAGTAGTACCGAAACCCTGCATTTGTGACGGGAAGTGAGCCCGCCGCTATTTATAATGGACAATACATGCATGCTGGGTTTCCCACGATTTTTTCCTCACCGAAAAGTGGTACGAGTTGTTGAGTAAACATATCGTCACATCAAATTAAAGATTGAAAAATTTAGACTCGGGCGGGACTTGAACCCACACTCTTCCAGCCCATTAATTTCACCCGTTACTTTCGTTCTCTGGGTAGTAATATAAAATTATTTAATAAGTTGCCTAGAAATATAATAACAAAAAATTAAAACCACCTTCAAAAAAACTAAAAAGTTAAAAAATAATATTGCAGCCGATGAATTTTTCGTTTGCATCATAAGAACATTAATTTGTTTTATAGAAGTCGCTGTCAAGCCGGTACATGCCGTTCTTATGATGCAAACGAAAAAGTCATCGGCTGCAATATTATTTTTTAACTTTTTAGTTTTTTTGAAGGCGGTTTTAATTTTTTGTAAAAATTTTGTTTATTTTACAATTTTCAGTGATGAATTCATTAGTTCAATTTACTAGTAGTGCTTTAAATTAACAAACGCACTAGCCGGCACTACGATTTTCAAAGGTTCCCCTCGATTTCTCTGAGATGCCATCATCAGATCCTGGTTTCCTTATTATGGTACCACCCTTGGAATATCTTCTTTCTAACAAAAAAAGAATCATCAAAATCGGTTCATAAACGACGAAGTTATCCGCGAACACACATAAAAAAAAAAAAAAAATATATATATATATATATATACGGTCGAATTGAGAAACCTCCTCCTTTTTTGAAGTCGGTTAAAAACGAACACAATGTTAATACGTTTTCAAAAAATTAAAAAAATATTTAATTCCATGTAACTCGCAACAAAATTAATACAAAACTGTTTTCCTACAAGACGCATGTACCTATTCCATTTTCCCTCCAAAAACAAATAAACTAAAAGAAGTGCCGATAGATATGTAGATAGGTACAGATTTGTGCTGACTGTACCAATATCGGGGGAGACGCTGCCTTATTTACATAGCCGCCGAGTGATGGATGCATTCGCAGTGCCAGGCGAAATTATACCTTACGTCCTTGGGTTCCATACTGTTAAACTAGCGACCCGATCTAACTTTGCATATACAGGGTGTTAGGGTAAACAGTTGCATTACTTTAAGGGGTGATTGTACCCATGACACTGAACAACTGTCCCAAAGAAACCTATAGGAAATTCGAAATTTTTTTTTCGACTTTTCATGCAAACGTTCCGTCAGCTGATTGCATTTAGTATGGAAAAACGAAAAAAATGTTTGCGAAATTCCTTCCTATAGGTTTCTTTGAGAAAGTTATTCAGTATCATGGGTACAATCACCCCTTAAAATATCTAATGCAACTGTACAGGTAAAAAATGCGTTACATACTTAAGGGGGGTGCTTCAGACCATCAAACTAAACAACTTTCACTATGGGACCAATATTGAAATCGTGAAAAAAAATGTTGTTTCATAGAAATTGTTACCAATAAAACAATGTATTGCATTTAATTTTACACCCTTAGATATGGTTTTATACTAAATGTCTATTACAAGTACTAAAACTAAATGAAAAATCGGTCAAGTGCGAGTCGGGACTCACGCACCGAGGGTTCTGTACCACCACACAATACGTAAAGTAGAATTTACGTTTAGTAAAAGTGTCTTCTCCGGGATCCCTATCGCGAGTCCGACTCACTCTTGACCGGGTTTTATTATTTATTGTTTAATTTCAGAGTTTGCACTATAATTACAAAAAGTTTGACGATTACAACTATTACCGTTTTTACGATAGAGCAAAAATAATAGACGTTGTTAAAAACTACATAGTTTCTTTTATGGGGATCTTTCCCCACTTACTCGAATTTTGTATGCCGTGTCATGTGCAATCGATTTAAATGGTTAGAAACTAAAAATATATTCTTTATTTTGGCCGCAAATGACTGCTGCCACAGGCTAACATTGTGCCGAATTCAGCTGCAATCGATTTACTAGTTTATTCATAAAAATATGCAGGCTTCTAGTATCTAAGTGACGCTATAAATCTAACCCAGGGGCATGGAATCATTTAAATGAGACGCGGGACCCTAACCGGGCCATCATGTAGACTGAGATTCGGTAGGAAATTGCTAGATTTGCACAAAAGATAAAAATACCCATGTTTGTACGGAACCTACGTTTGTGAGACGTCACATCAGAAAAGCGGTGCATTTTACGATCGGATTCGAGATCCGGTCTACCACAGAGCACGGGTAAAAATACCGGTCATGTTTATGCTACTGCTCCACTTGCGGTAAATTATCCCGATTACGCACACATAACATTATAAGAGGGGTTAGAAGTGCAAATTAGGCGTGAAACGCATGCCACATGATTATGCATTGATTTGCATAACACCGTAAGGCGCGCGGCGTGATGCGAACGAGTAGTTGTAGCTATAAGTAGTTGTAGCTGCATCACTTGCAAGACAAGTGGCGACAGTCGTCTCCGAAGCAAACGCGTTACTTTGCATTTCTAACCCCTCCCTCTTATAATGATCTGTGAGTTGATCACGCAAATGTAGTCAACGTTTAGCGCGCTAACTCATTAACGGCAGTACTAATCGCGTAGTTGAGTTTTTTGGAATTTTTGTACGATTTGTAATACCACTGGCTTTTCGTTAAAGGGAAATATCGCGAGGAAATCTGCATGCTATAATTTCGAAATGTGCTCTGTACCAAATGCTCATTAATTAGGTGGCGACACGCTTACTCCCCGTCTCACTGGTCAGAGTTTCGGTACTACAAGTGAAACGTGTGTATGTTCTGAGTTTTCAGAATATACCGCACTACCCCCTCGGGGAATATAGTCGTGAGCATATGCAACTAATAGCGTTAAATATTAATAAAAAATTCGGGTGTTTTTTGATGCATTGAATTATATGGAGCAGTAAACTTTTCATTTCTAGGACACTGGTTATTATGCCTGTATCTTCCAGTCGTGTACAACATTCCTTGCTCTGTGTCCATACTGAACAGAACATAAAGAAATGCTGACATATTTGTCGAGCAGACTCGATGATGGAGACATAATAATGGAAGGAAATGTTAAGTAATCCGATATATAGGTATAGCGGGATGAAAGGAAATGAAAAATGTCTCGTTCAATGTTTTACAAATCGGAATATTGATACTTTAAGGATTGCGAACATTATTATTTGCCATCTGGATCTGAATCGCGGCTTAGAATCTTTCACTCCATTTCGTATTATGTGTTGACACAGAAGTGTCTAAGGGATATTAAAATTTCTGAGAACTTTATTAAGATTCTCATCATCATCATTATCTCAGCCAATGGACGTCCACTGCTGGACGTAGGCCTCCCCCAAGGATCACCACGACTCACGGTCCTGCGCTGCCTTCATCCCGCGTGTTCCCGCCGCCTTCACCAGGTCCTCGGTCCACCTAGTGGAGGGCCTATCCACGCCGCTGCGCTTTCCGGTACGGCCATCGGCCATCAGTTCTGTGAGCAATGTGCCCCGCCCACTGCCACTTTTAGTTTAGCAATTTTTTGTGCTATGTCAGCTACTCTGGTTCCTCCGCGGATCTCTTCATTTCTGATTCGATCTCGCAGGGAACTCCGTGCATAGCCAACTCCATTGCCCTTTGGGTGACTTTCAGGCTTTTTATCAGGCCTTGAGTAAGCGACCACTTCCCGTTCTATGGACATATGTGTCATCACTGGCAACACGCAATTAAGATTCTAGGAAATGAACAAATATCTACAGTTTTTGAGTAATTAATTATTATTTTATACGTTTATTAATTAAACTAACATTTTGGTAAACATTTTATCAGGTTCAAGTGATGTCAAAAACCCAAACGTTTAAAAAAAGCTGCAAGAACCCGTTAAAATGTTAAGGTTCCCGCTTGGTAGGCCTGTACTCGGACTTTTGCATTTTTGATGTAGGTATCGTTAACTGAACATTTTAATAAACAATTTATATTCTATTCCAATGAAGTTCAGATAAAAACGATCATAATAATATATTGAAAATCTATAGTCCAAGTAAAAGTTACGTTGACCTACAATAATACATTGAATATGGCCATAATATTTTCATCTATATCACATATCGTTTCCATCATCATCATCTTCCTAGCTGCTGTCCCGCTGAGTAGCGGGGTCTGCTTTCCTAGTATATTTCTTCCAATTCGTTCTACCCTGAACATCGTCGATGGAGAGCTCACAGCTTTCAATTTCCTTCTTCACAACATCAGACCATCTGAGTTTTGGCCTACCCACGCCACGTTGACATGGTAGGGTGAAGTCCATTGCTTTGTTGCCTATACAGGGTGAAATTGATATCATTAGCATCTTTTTAAACTAAAAGTCTATCCATCGAACTGAACAACTTTTACTATGGGAGCAAACTGAACAGAGCAAAAAAAAAATCTGCTGTTGCATACATTTGAGTCGCGAACTCGCGCGTCGAGATTGCAGTTTAGTATGGAATAGCTTATTTTTATTTGCTCCGATCGGTTTGCTCCTATAGTAAAAGTTGTTCAGTTTGAAGGATAGACTTTTAGTTTAAAAGGATGCTAATGATATCAATTTCAATTTTCTAATGGTTTCCACGCCGGACTGCCAAACCAGGGTCCTGGGTTCGAATCCCGGTTCGGGCATGGATGTTTATATGTTTGTGTCGTGGTTGTATGGTTTCCATAATAAACAGCCTATAGGGCTTGCTTGGGATCATTACAATTTATGTGCCTGTGAGCGTTATTTATTTATTTATTTCACCCTATATAATCAGGTGGTCTTCTTTTTACATGTTGAATTCTATCAGCTACGTCGTGGACTAGATATCTTATCTTTATCTTATCTTCTTATGGGGGCTGGCAAGCCAGCAACACTTCGACCCAGTGGGGTCTTTTGTGTTTGTCCCAATACTTTTTGTTTTCTTCACCCTTCAAATACATGGTCAATGAAGGAGGCGATACCATTGAGGGGAAGAAACTTAAGATCTTCCGGTTTTGGATATTCATTTCCGAGAAGGCTCATGCATTTTGCCGCCAAAACATCACAGTCGCAAAGGATATGTTCCATGGTCTCCTCATCCTCTCCGCACACTCGGCAGCTGGGATCTAGGGTGAGTTTCATCTTGTGCATCATCGTGCCTGTGGCGTAGTGCCCGGTGAGGGCACCGACGATGGTACGAGCCTTGCTTCTGCTGTTGTTCAGTATGAACCTTGAAACACGAGTTGTCACATTGCTGACTAGATATCGTTTGACTGTTCAAAAGCAAGCCATTATAAACAAATGACAAGTCCTCAGACATTTATCTTAATAGCTCATCTAAATTCATACAAGCACTATGCATAAACTCTTTATACCACCGCTCGTAAAGGCAGCGGCGAGCACATATCAAAATTCAATGGCATCGTAAACACATAAAACGTGTCAAAATGGGTCACAGTTTTCGTTATAACCTATAAACGTGGCACATAAGAGCTGTAACACGTATCGATGGCAAACGGAATCTTATTAATGATATCTCCCCCCTTTAAAAACACCGATCAATCGTAATCATTCATAACATACAAGGTCCTTCTTAATATGTTTATTTTTTTTAAGAGGATGATCAGACTGTCAAACTGAACCACTTTCTCTATGGCACCAACATCGAAATCCCGAAAAAAAACATCTGCTCCATACAAAACTGCCAAAATTTTATTTTCGCGAGTTTGATGATAGTAGACTGGTTGGTAAAACAGAAAAACTTTCTCTAGTGCATAGAGAAAGTTGTTGTTGATGGTACTAGTCATCCCCTTAAAAACTGTCAGCATATTAAGAAGGACTCTGTATAGGTACAGTGTTTTGAAATGGCTGCTATCACCCATTACTTCCAGATACATTACTTTATCCCAACATGAAATTTTGACGAACTGGTTGGTGTAATGGTTACCACGCCGCCGGACTGCCAAACCAGGGTGCTGGTTTTGAATCCCGGTTCCGATATGGACGTTATATGCTTGTGCTATAAAGCCTAGGAAGAAAAAACGAACTATAAGTTAAGTTTTGCTACACTACTATGATTTAAAAAGTATGTTTCTTATTTGTAGCAAAGTTTTGGACCACACCAAAAGGCAATCATAAAAAAAAATATGCTTAAAGACAACATAGCAAATACTCTTCATTTATGAAATTCGAACTGCGGGAAATAAGGTAAATGGGGCCCTGCACGCCGTGGTGAGTAGCCGGTCTGTATCAAAAAGGGCACGTCTGGCTATTCACAGCGGTGTGTTGGTGCCTACCCTGATGTATGGGAGTGAATGTTGGGTATGGAATAAAAGGAATGAAAGCCGAGTGAATGCAGTTGAAATGCGCTCCGTACGAAGTATGTGTGGTATTACTTTGGTTGATTGAATCAAGAACAGTGTGATAAGGAATTGGTGTAAGTTGAAGGATGATATTGTAACAAGGATTGAGAAGGGGTATACTTAGATGGTTCGGTCACGTAGAGAGAATGAATGAAAGAAGACTTACGAATGAAATTTATCAAGCAAAGGTGAGCGGAAGTGTTGGGAGAGGCCGTCCGAGGAAAACATACCATGATCAAATCAATGATCTTTTCCGAAAAGGACAAGTGCGTAGCATCCTCAATCGACGCAAGTGCATGAAAAGATGTGTGAATGTCAATGAGGCTAAAGAGGTGTGTCAGAGTCGTAGCGTGTGGCGGTCCGTGGTCTCTCTGTACCACCATTGGACAATGGCGTGAGCTTATGTATGTTTTTTTTTTTTTTAAATCTTTATTGAAGAGCTTGGCCTGAGGCTATGTCGCTCTGTGGGATTTTCTATTGGGTAAGTTCACAGACATTATAATAACAATAAAAATAAAAAACTAGTAACTACACAGTGAAGAAATAGAAAAATAAATAACTACAAATTTAAGGTTTTTTTGTAGATGGAGTACAGTCCCTTGGCAGCAACCGATGTAGGTGCAGCCAAGGCACAATTACAACGCCCGATATTAAGAGACGGCAAGCCGTCAAACACCTGTCTCCTGTCTTATGTATGTATGTATAAAATTCGAACTTGTATAGCCCTAACACAATGGAAAAAATCTAGTTCAGAAAACCTCCCTCTCTATCTCGCGACCTTGACTATCCAACTATGTGTACTACACAATCGTGATTCCGACTAGTGTATGTGGACATTTATCTGTCTTTATGGTAATAACTGTTAGGGGGGGAGTGGAGGAAGTGTAGGGAGGGGGGTTCCGCCATATCGCATTACGTAAATTGGACGGAAACGTTGGACTATTCCATTGTGTTTTTCCTCTTGGTATAAATTGATGTTTTTCTATAAGACTAGAGACGTCAGCGGTTCTGTCTATTAGCATTTTGTCTGTGTTTGGATTTTGGAAAGGTGTAGAATTTGTTTGTGTCGCTGAATTTTATCAGGGCGGGAATTTTGTACGGCACTCTTTTACTCTTTAGTGAGAGAACGATAGTGAGGGAGTAAAGCCTCCGTGGTCTGATTCAAATTCAAATTCAAATAATTTATTTCAGACAAGATGTCCATATAGTGTTAGTATACATTTATCTTAAAGCTAGTGTTAGTAACAAAAAACAAAAAAAAATTATTTTAAAGACCCGGTGTGGAGCTTCACCCAGTGATGCAACAGCGGGGAGTCCCATCTGTCTTTGAACACATTCAGGAGACCGTTAGTGCTGGCTCGGAGCCTGCCCAACATGGAGGCGCACCGTTTTTTCAATATAGCATAGAAGTCGTCCGTGTGCGCCTCCGCAAACATTCCCGACGCGCTACAATGCCGTGCCAGCCTCATCAGTATGGTTAAGAGAATTGGGCTCTCGACACGGAGGTCGTGGGTTCGATTCTCACGGGGGACAATTAGTGATATGTCACTTTGCGCGTTTTTCCCCAGTTGTTTAGGACATTGCAGGCTGAATCACCTGATTGTCTGAAAAGTAATTCATACAATAAATATTCATTCATTCATTCATTGAAGAAAAAAATGATGTCCTGCTTCAGGGCACGTTAAGCCGTTGGTCCCGGCTAGTATCTCTGGTGGTAGTAGTTAAATAAAAACCACGTCAGAGGCCGTAAGGTGGTCTGAAAAAACTCTGACACCAGGGCTCTGCCCACACGATAAGAAGAAGTGAAAGAACGTAATATATTTGGTCCTCAGGAAGGATTCTACAGTCTCTCTAACTCAGGAATTGTGGTCATCCAGCAGTTTATCCTGGATGATGTCGATATTATCTTGTCATACTGTGGTTGTCAAATTCTGATGCGTATGTGAAGTCTACCAATCCGCATTGTGCACGCGTGGTGAACTAACGCCCTTCCTACCTGTGCCCTGCAGTGGGACGTATAAAAGATGTTATGGAAAACAGTTGCATTACCTGGAGAGGTGATTGTACCCATGATACTGAACAACTTTTTCTATGAAACCTATGGGAAATTCGCAACGAAAAAATTCGACTTTTCATAAAAACGTCGGATCAGCTGATTGCATTTAGTACGCGAAGTACAAAAATTTTTTTGCGAAATTCTTATAGGTTTCTAAGAGAAAGTTGTTCAGTATTATGGAAACAATCACCTCTTAAAGTAATGCAACTGTTTACCTAAACACCCTGTATAGGCTGTGATGATCATGATGATGATTGTGGGTGTTGCACGGGGCGACTAAATGATCAGGTTTCTGCAGAGTTTTTGCGGCCGAAAGGCTAGCCCTTGTCATTACCTCACTAGTCATGCTTAAAATGTTGTCGGTAGTTGTAGTAAAGCTTCTGACCACCCCGAAAGGGATTATGGTCGTGAGTTTATCTATTTATGTAGCTAAGTGACAGTATTCATAATTCATAATTCATTTATTGAACATCCGATGCCATGCGGGTTGCCCAATCTCTTCACCTAGGTGGCAAGTTAAGCAGACAAGTGGTTTCGGCTTTGAATTGATTTCCGTGAGTGTGCGTCCGAGGCAACTAAGCGATAATGTTTCTTATGCTGTGGTTTAATTGGCGATAGCAAGCTTATGCAACTGGGGATACAGGGACCCTAACGCAGGCACTGGCCTAACGCACTGCGAATGCGGCGAACATATATAAGAATGCCCGTTGTGCCCAAACACCCGCACCTCAATAAATATACACTCAAAAAAGGTACACTGGACGCTGTTAGTGCTCACCGAATATCTGGTCAATAAAATATACGAAAAGAAGAAGATTGGTGAAATGCTACCCGTCACTATCTGACTCGTCATTCGTAATGGTAGGTACTTATTGACCCTGAGATATTAAGATAAGTTGGAGAAAATTTAATATTCTTGTTTGATTTGTATACTTATTTGCATGGCGTATTTGGAGTTTCTCTGTGAAGCTGTGTAATTGTTTGATAAATAAATAAATAAATGTGTGTCTTATCAGAAAGTGATGATTGATGAAACAGGCTCTGAATATTATTCTGGTAATTAATTGAATCAGGCGTTACTTTGCGGAAATCCATGACTAATATGTAGATGACACGATTGTATCAAGACCTCCGCTTCCAAGTACCTAGTAGACAAAGTTGGATTACGTTATGCAACACAACCTGCCCACCAAATAATTTCTACTCTACACGTGTTTCGCTCCACCAAGGAGCATCCTCAGGAGTTAGTCCGACACCGAGTCGGACGCTCGGCGGAGTAATAACTCTGTTTCGAACGTTCGTCGGTCTAACTCCTGAGGATGCTCCTTGGTGGAGCGAAACACGTGTAGAGTAGAAATTATTTGGTGAGCAGGTTGTGTTGCATAACGTAATACAACTTTGTCTACTAGGTACTTGGAAGCGGAGGTCTTGATACAATCGTGTCATCTACATATTATTATTCTGGTAGATATTGCATAAATTTTGTTTTTTATAAGTACCAAAAGTCATGGGTGCCAGGAGGGGGGTGCACTTGAACCCCTGTGGCTTGGAAGAAAATACATGAAAAAGATAAAGAAATTAATATTATTGAGAGAGAGTAGACGCAAATCCAAAACCGCGCATCTTGAATTTCCGAAAAATCTTCACATTTACGAAAAATTTGATAACCGCTGATTATCTTTATTATTAGCTACAGGGCTCTACCAGGGCTCTGCCCACACGATAAGAAGAAGAAAATCTAAACTATTATAAAACTGTAGCAGAAAGTTTGTCTGTACATTGAAGATTAATAAAAATAAAGTTACGATATGGTTTTTAGGTGTTCCTGATTCCATATCACCAATTTTTGGATTTTTTGTCTGTCTGTTTGTTTGTTTGTTTGTGTGTTGGTTTGGGTGTTTGTTTGTGTGTTTGCATCACGCAAAAACTACTGAACCGATTTTGATGAAACTTTTTTTGTTTGATAGCTAATGATCTGATTTAAAATCTGGTATATAATTTGCGCGGACAAAGTCGCGGGTTAACGCTCGTTAGTTATAAATGCAAATGGATTCAGTTAAATGCATACCCCTAAAAATAATCCTGCCGGCGCGGCGGCGTCCATACCAGAAGTTGTGTTACCAAGTCAATATAGTAATCTATTATTTTCTCTGTTGTTACTTCCCAAAAGATTAAATGAGTCAGTCACTTAGAACATAACATGTTTTTCTGAATATGTATAATTTGTATAATATAATATATCACAGTGGGTAAGCGGGGATGGTAAACAGCCATAAGTCTGAATAATGTTTTTATGGTTTTTATGAGAGTTGTTATGTTATGTTGCGGACGAAGTGAAAGAGATTACGTAATCTATTTCAAGGTTGTTCAGGAACTGATATTGGGTAAGGTATGATTTTGTTACGATGTATATAAGGTCTAACAAAATTAGGTGAAACTATTTTAAGGGGATGATCAGACCATCAAACTGAACAACTTTCTGTATGGGACCAATATTGAAATCGCGCAAAAAAAATCAGCTGTCCCATGCATTTAAGTCGAGTAGATTTGTATGGAACTGCTGATTTTTTTCGCGATTTCTTATTATAGTATTTACTAAACAGTTACCAAAATAAAATAATTAAAATGATAATACATCATCATCATCAGCAGTCTATACAGGGTTTAAGAAAAAGTATAATTAACCCTTAAACCACATACTGCCAGTTGCAGAAACGCTCATTAAAGATAATCTTTCATTAAATCTCAAGCTGTCACTTTTGTTTTGTTGACATAATAAAAGCTAACAAGAAATTTAATGGAGGATTATCTTAAATGAGCGTTTCTGCAACTGACGGATACTCTACCTACCCATGAAACTGAACAACTTTACTGAGCAAATTGATCAGATCAACAACAAAAAATCAGCTGTTCCATACGTTTCAGTCCAGTAGGCATTGCAGTTTAGTATGGAACAATAGATTTTTTTTGCGATTTCAGCTTTGCTCCCATATGCTAGGTAGATATAAGTTAGAAAATCTTATTGGTACATAGCATTATAACCACGTTGCAATAAATTATTATGATTATAATAATTATATCGTTAGACCAAAGCAACGTTAAACAATATACCTACTTATTATTCAGTTAATACGCTACTTCGTTTGTTGAGCAAAGTTTTTAAACCCGGACATGTTGAAAACCCTTCCCGGAAACAAGGGCAAATCTGGACCCGGACAACCCTACCTTTAGTTACTAATAACTTCATACAACAACACTATCGACAAATTTTACAACCTTTCTCCAAAATCAACCCAAACTAAACTAGAGTTACAACAGTGATACTATCGATAGTACATCAATTGTACATCATACTATTGTGACCTCGAATCCTCGAAAAATAGTAGCAATATCGATATTTATCGATACTATTGCATCTTTATTCTTTAACAAGAACTTTGGGCTGCGTTTAGACGACCCGCGCCCGCTCCGCGCCCGCCACGCGCATCGGCACCCGCGTCTTACCCGCCTTGAAATGCATTGCTTGCAATTTGAGTCTTATGACACGATAATAAATCTCGTATTGTATTTTGGGAGAGCACCCGCGCCCGCCTCGCTTCCGCCCCGCACCCGCCTCGCGTTCTCCCCGCGCTCGCCTCGCGACCACTCGTCAGATACGATACAAGATTTTATCGTGTCATAAGACTCAAATTTCAAGCAAAGCATTTCAAGGCGGTTATGACGCAGGTGCCGATGCGCGTAGCTGGCGCGGAGCCGGCACGAGTCATCTGAACGCGGCTTTATTCAACCACACTTTGTACAGTTATTCATTTTTCAGTACAATCTGATTTGGTACAGAATACTAGTTACCTACTACCTAATAAATAAAAAGTGTGCAGATGAAAAGGAGCTAATCTCAGCATAGTTGTTGTAAATTACGGTCGGTAGTATATAAGCAAATACTATCGATGGTATTAAGTTTCAATAGTACCGATACGATCGATAGTATTGACCACAATCAATAATTGAAACACTTGAAAACATTGAAAGTTTCGATGATACTTTTGATATTATTACAATTTTTCGAGGTCAACTATCGATACTCAAAATATCGATAGTTTTGCAACACTAAATTAAACTTTGTGTGTTTATTTTACAACATTCAAGATTCCAATCCACCTGACTTGCTAACTTGCCTCCTTGCCTCATTTACATCTCTACTAGACTCCGGGACGAGGAAAAATTTGAAATTCACTTATGAGACAGACACGGGACTAACGAGGGTATTGTTGTCTCTGTCGGTCTGAAGGTAAGGAAAAAGAAACAAGATTGGCAAAGAAAATAAAAGTCACCTTCGAGGAAAAAGGTACATTGTTTTGATGTTCTATTAGTGTAGCAATATAACACTGAAATGACGCTATTGTATTTGGAAATTGTATGCCTTCAATGCTTGTGATGGTTCCGTATTCAAACAGGGAATCCTTATACTTTTGTCCATTCTATCAGGCTGTATGTCTATCTATCGAGTGAGGTGAACCAAATTAAGGTATAAACCTGATTCGGAATTGGTTCCGGATGGAGTGTTGCCGCTTTCAGAGACTTTTTCACTAGATCTAGCGATTTTTTTATGTATTAGGTGGCATTTTTTAAAGATTTACAGTCATATCACACAAGTGATTTTAGAGCGTAGGCTTTGATGGAACGATACCGTATCGTGATGGTGCAGTTGCGACGTCGTTGCGGTATAGTTGCGAAATAGCCTACCGGAGTTCATGCCGTTTTGTATGCAGATTATGTCTAATGTTAAAACTATCGATAATCTTTTGATATAGTTGCATAATATTCATATACAATTTACAAGTCATCACCATAGCATCATGACATCATCACATGATAGTAATTATCATGCATAGAAATTGTTTGTTTCGTTTTAATAAATACCTAAAAATGCAATTGTCATTCATTTGGCATTTCATACATTTTTATTTTAGGAATTTTTTAAACAGCGCTCTAGTATTTTTTGTAAAAAATAATTGACAACATTGAATCCTGAATCAGGATTCCGGATCGCAATTCAGTATGTGTGTGGTGAACCTAAATCGCGCTATTGATTGCTTTTGAAGATACAGTTACATACAGTTCCTGTTTCTTTCCAATCCTGCGATAAATTTTCAAATTTCTGTTTAGAATAAATACCTACGGAACCCTGACATGGGCGAGACCGACACACTCTTGGCCGGTTTTTAATTAAGTATACAAGCCAATAACGAGAATTTTTTTGGTCTTTCCACACAAAAGTGCGGATAACCCGATCGATCATCTATGGGAGGTCTAATTTTTTCTGGTTTTTCGACCCATATTCCTTAAGGAAAGTTGTTTAGTTTCATTGTCTGTATGTAGTTATGATAGTAATTAAAAACTATATTTCGAAATGCACGAGGAAAGGTGGGCAAGAATAGTAACGCCCTGGATCCCAGAAAACGGTCGTCGGCGTCCAGGTCGTCCTAGGAAGAGGTGACGGGACAATCTGGATGCTTTCGATGACGCGTGGCCGGTGCATGCCTAGGACAGAGATGGTTGGAGGATGAAAGGGGAGGTCTTTGCCCAGCAGTGGGATAAAGTGGGTTAGTAAAAAAAAAATATTTCGAAAACCATAAGAATGGATGAAGCCCATAATGTCGATCCGTCCCTTAAACTTGTATAAATCTGGCTTTCCCGTCTTCTTCTTCATTGGGTTCCTCACTATTATCAAATCAAATTTATTTCAGAACATAAATTCCATAACAATGTCAATTATAGGAAGTCAGCTCTGAAAATTCCTGCCAATCTTTGGCCAGACGAGACTACCCGTCGATTATGCCTGTCCAAATTTTTCCGATTCTTCACGGCTTCATGACTTTCCATTACCATTAACCAAATTAAAATTCCACATGACACAGCATTCTCTAAAGCTTTCTTTTTCAAAGACCTGACCAATAATATCCAACCTTTACCTTTTCTTCACCTTGTCGATGTTCACTTGACGAGGGTCGGCATCTGTCCAATCTTATGTCCTATATTCGATCCAAAACTAAACTAAAGAAGCCCCTTAAGAAGACTCTTATAATCTCGTGGTAAGTGTAAAAGTAGGTTGAGTTACAGGACTTCGTATGTTGAATATGTGGGAACAGTTCACCATTTAAGTGGACGCTTTATTTGAAATGTCGACATTCTAAAACATGCTCTGTTAAGGACGTATAAGGTTGGAAATAATATGGTTTGGATTAGAGATACTGTATTGTAGGTTGCACAGGCAATAACTGTCTCAGTGTTGACTGACGGACATCTTTTTTCTTTCATGGTTTTGGAAGACAGATTCGCATCAATTGCGATTAGATATATGAACAACACAACAATAGTTTAGTTGTTAGTAAACCTAGGCTGCTAATTCGAGAATTATAGGTTCGAATCCAACAAGGGGCAAATTTTATAGATACCTAAGATGTTTTTATGTATGTAGATGCGTTTCCCGCTCTCCAAAATGTAAATAAAAATAAAAAACCTCTTTCTTTAGATTGCAAATTTCCTATAGGTTCCTTGTTCAGTATCATGGGAATCACCCCTTAAAGTAATGCAACTGGTTACCCTAAAATCCTGTATACACCACTAGTTTTTAATTACTAACATAACTTTAAGGGTGTATTCAGACCATGAATCCTAACAACTTTCCCTAAGGAACATGGTTCGAAAAACGAGAGATTTTTGGACCTTCCATACAAAAGTGCGGTCGGCCAATCGATTATCTATTGGAGGTCTAAAAAATCTCGTGATTGTAGCCAACTTTCTGTTCAGCTTGAAAAGGTCCGAAGGATCACAATCGTCAGTTTCGTACCAAGTAAGTGCCAAACTACAGCAAGTCTCAGTATAATTGATTCAACGCGCGATAGTCACGAATAGGCTCACAAAAAGGAACTATTAACATCGCAGACAATCAAAGCGCGTGTTGCCGACTTACCCTTTGTTATTCTAATGCATCCACGATTTATTCACTTCCCAACCCTCTACGAAACCCAACCTTATGTCGACGGTATAAAGTTGATATTCTGTTGAAGAAAGAAAGCTTTTGTAAGCCGAAATTGTATTAATTTCATCTTTCTGCGAACGTAAGGTCCTTTTATATAACTGACGGATTTTTATGTTATTGTAACTGATATTGAATCAGAGGAAGCGACCTCGTTTTATTCAAGCTTAAAAAAGGAGGTTTATTTTTGTTTGGCTTCGGATAACCTCTGAGTTATTTTTATTTTAACACTTCGTTGTATAATCCTTGTTTAAAAGGACAGTCTTATAAGGCCCGCTTACGCCAAGCAGGGTTATCGTTGTTAACTCGGGACTAGACGCTAATTTGGAATTAAATTATAATTATGTCTTGCACCATCCTGTTTAACGGGCTAAACTTGTGTTATATTTAAACCGCCGATGTGGTAGGTTTAAGTCACTAAACTACGTGCTAAATGTCAAAATTGAGGCAACAGCTGTTTTTACAGTTTTGTTGTAGGCTCGCGCAACTCTCTAAAAAAAAATGTATATGACACGTGACCGCGCCATTTAATTCCTTTTAACGGTTGCACACATTTCATACTTTTTGGATAATCGGTCACGACCAGTTTATAGTATGGAAGTCCCGACTCTTAAAACGAAGTGTGTTACATTCTCTTTGATAACATGAATGAACGATGAAAACGAAATGTCATTGCCAAAATAAAACAAATGAGACAGACAAATACAAAGAGATGCAGTGTGAAAGAGACGTGCATATATTATGTTCATTCATCATTCACTTTTCATATTTTGTCGGATTACATAAACTCTATGGTCATTTTACGATGTTGCCAGCGAAAAATAGAGAACTGTCAGGTTAGTTAACTATGAACTAGTTTTCATTGGCGCAAGACTATCTTCGATAACACTCGTTCAATCTTTAGGTCGGTGCTACTAAAGACGGGGTTACGCAATTTAACCCAGCATTTAGCGCAAGTGGGCCTTCGCAAAGTGTAGGGTTAAAATAAAAATGTTTTCTCTAGCGGGATCCAAATTTTATCCAGTATGACAGGTAGTCCTTTCCTTCTTCTAATAGACAGTTGACTCAATAAATTCCTTAAAATCGAAGCATTTAGGCGTCCTAATGATGTTTTCTGTCACCGAAAAGTTTGAGGAATCACAGATGCAGGTTTTTCGAAGGCTTAGAGCCCCTACACATAACTGCGACGTCGCATCGCATCGCAAATATCTGCGAGCTCGCACGAATGCAACGCAAGAACTTCCGATCTGATTCGCATCGCGCATTCCTGCAATATTACATCACACTTGGTGACCACTTATTCCGCTGATGCAGCATAGGGGAAAGACGCCGCTAGTTATCTTTAAAATTTCACATTATTATTTGTGTGCACATTTATTTTACCCTTGTATTAGGTTTAATCTTAACTGCGTAAGTTCTTTAGGGTAGTGATGCGGATCATCCCTTCCTGCACCGCTCAACTACCTACGGAACCTATGAGAAGAAAGAGAAATTGTACTGAGTAAGTGCGACGACAGTATCCGCCATTGATTGTCATGTAAACTCCCTAAATTTTTTTTGTTCCTAGTTGCGCTAGACTAGGTATGCTCACCTGAACCTTGCGCTTCACCGCACGAAATCATGTTGCAGCAATTCGCATCGCAAGTTCCTGCGATGCGGCGTCGCATCGCATCGCAGTTTTGTGTGGGAGCCCTTAATAGTGACCCGCCAAAGCATTTTATTGATTTTTCCCGCTAGTTAACACGAGCCATAGAACATTATAAAAGGGGTTGTGTAAAGTAAGCGTGGAACATGTCGCCATAGGTTATGCAATGATTTGCATAAAACCATAAAGCGCGCGGCGTGGTGCGAGTGCGACAGCCGTCTCCGAAGCAAAATCGCTACTTTGCATTTCTTCATGTTCTGTGACACGATCAAGCTTTGAAGATTAAATTAAACTTGTTTAGCTCGCCTTTGTACATCATGAATTGTAATTTTTCATAATAATGTTGTTTTTCGTGTACAATAAAGAATCTAAGAACCTATGTATGTGTAGCTAGACTAAACAAGTTTGGCCCGCCTTCGGCTTGCAGTGAACATACTTCCATAAATTCACGACTTTTCCTAGAGGGGTAGGCAGAGAAGAGACTATGGATCTCCACTTTTGATGGTCATAACTCTCTCGCATACTCTAGATCCATTAGGAATGTCGTGTGCGGGGTTCCACAGGGATCGGTGTTAGGCCCTCTCCTGTGGAATCTCGCGTACGACGCTGTCCTGAGGACGGCACATACCTGCGGATACCGGACATGGCTGTTTCGGTGAGTACCTGAATAGGATCGGGAGAGAAGCCACACCACAGTGCCACCATTGCGGAGCCGACCAGGATTCTGCACAGCACACGCTCGAGGAATGCCCAGCGTGGCATTCCGAGCGGCAGATCCTGGTCCAAATGACAGGACATGACCTCTCCCCACCTGCCCTAGTAGCGGCGATGTTGGGGAGCCGGGCGGCTTGGGACGCCGCGGTCGCCTTCTGCGAGACCGTTATGGTCCAGAAGGAGAGCGCGGAGCGAGACCGCGAGCGGGAAAATCCCGCCCGACGACGGAGACGCCGGGGACGCCAAGTTGGCCCCCCGATGCGTCACAACAACGCCCCGGGATAGGGGCGCCCAGGGTCGTGGACGGTAGGAGAAGGGGCTCAGGCCGTCCATTTCCAAGCGACCCCTGGAAGGCAGCGGTAGTACGGCGTGGTCCCGTCCCGCTGCAGCGCAGTGACGCTGTGGGAGTGCTGGCCCGTCATCAGTGCCGAGCCGGGAGAGCTTCGGCGAAGCGCGAGGAGGGCCGTGGACGCACATTGCTTCCCCACGGCCCTTCGTCATGCGCTGAGGTGACCACCGGGGGGGTTTTAGTGGGTAGAAATCCCCCATAACCCAACTCCTCCCCTAAGGAGTTGGGTATCTTTCGAAGATTTCCCCCCCGTCAACAAAAAAAAAAAAAAAAAAAAAAGATCCATTAGGAAGAAATGAGAAAGGTTAGGTTAGGTTAGGTTAGGTTAGGTTAGGTTAGGTTAGGTTATCTTTTTATTTCTCCATAGTTTCATATTTTTTACGTTTTGTCCTTTGTACCTTAAACAGTTTTTAAAACGTGTAATTCATGTAATTGGCGCTGTAAAAATTTAAATGTTCTTGTATTAGAAATTAAGTAATTTGCTGTTTGATGACCAATAAAGATAAATTAAATTGTCATACATTTTTGTCTAAATAAAATTATAATGACCCACCAAGAAAATTTATTAGGGGTAAATTTATTTAAATTTATTTTTCTTGTTCTAAATACTAATCTAGGCTAGCATCCTCTAAAACCAGCTTACCTAAAAATGTGGTATGAACACACAAAAATCACTTACGGTCTATGCCTACAAAACAAAGTGTTACCGACCCAAAAGACAACTAAAAATAATATCTATTTTCCAATAGACCCTCGAATCCCAGTAAACTTCACCACCCCGCGCCCCCCACACGTTTCCCCTCCGTTAGTTCGCGACGGCTCTTGAATTGGAATTTATTTTCCTTTCGAGACGTTTGTCCACATAGTCTCAGGACAGTGTCTGAGGTTTACATATATAGACAAACCAGTTTACAATTTAAATACTTACCTAGGATAGGTCACTTACTTTCACCAGCGAGGTATTCATAACGTTAAATGTCACTTTAGTGTCGACTAACACCATCCCATAATGTGGCGTCTTAAGGCGTTTGCAGAGGGGTCAATTTTATACAAAACTTTTACGCGCAATACGAGTCGAAGGGCTGGCGAGGCGGCGGCGGAGGCGGCCGAAAAACGAAAGGCCTACTGGTACCGGGATATCGGCCCCCAATACCATTTTATGGGTTTTGGTGTCGAAACTCTTGGGCCGTGGGGACCTAATGCGCAGGCGCTTTTTAAAGACCTGTCAAAGCGCCTGATAGACTCGACAGGGCCCCAAGAGCTGGCACTTTCCTCGCTCAACGGATCAGCATAGCCATTCAGCGAGGAAATGCGGCCAGCGTTCTGGGTACCCTCCCACAAGGACCGAACCTGCACCACATCCTAGGTTAGTTTAGTTTTAAGTCTCTTTATTTATAGTTTTATTTAATGTTACTATTTTATAGGTCTTTCGAATAGACGGTATTCATATAAGTAACTTTGTATATATGGAAAAATGCAATTTATAAAATAATTAGGAAGATATAAAGCTTTGAAATTTTTCATACAATATTTTAAAAGCTTTATATCTTCGTAATTTTATAATAAATTTCAAAGGTTATTTGTGACGCGGCAACTAGATTTTTCACATATAAAACATTACTTTTATTAATTCCATCAACGCGTATTGTGCGTCAAACTTTTGTATGGACTGAAACCACCTTAAGCTGTGACTAAATCTTTCAGGTATCATCGATATCTCTTCAGCCCACACTGTCTTCCTATTGTTACTGCATCCGACCCTTCGACCCTAAGAAAACGGCGTCACTGGTGAGCAGAGTGCGTAGGACCAGCAACAGCACCCTGGCCGTCATTGCAAATAAATTTAATAGTTCTCTGTTGTTGTCCCTCACACAGAGGCCTAAAAATAGGAAAAGGGCCCCCAAAAAATGTTAGCGTATAGTTGGCATATAGTAATGGAACTCATGTCGATTTGTTTCTCATAATCTCTAGGTGGAGAGACGACATGGATGCCTTCTTGGAGACTTGGCCAGAAGTTGCACACAATAGAGGGGATTGGAGAGTTAAAGGGGAGGCATTTGCCCAGCAGTGGGACATTGAACAGGCTACGTAAAAAAAAATCTCTAGATTATAGTGGTAATATTAGCTATACCTCATCTAAACGGAGAGTCGCGTAATTGCAGTTGGCAATAACTAAATTTGTGTTGAAATTTGTATACTAACGTAGTAGACTTACTAACCGAATTGTGCACTAACGTAGAATAAGTCACGATTGTTACTACACTGACTCAGTGTTGTCAAATAATTTTTAAATTTTGAATTTAGTCGTATCGGTTTCCCATTCCATCAGAATAAGGAGGGTCTGGATGAGAGAGTGCATCTGCGCAAACCTCTGAACCGAGTTTTTGACTGTATTTATAATCAAATAGTTGCTGTAGTTGAAATTGATTGTGAGCATTTGGCGGTGGGCAGATCGTGTATCTAGGCGAAGCGATGACTGAAGGAGTAAAGCCTTAACAGTGGTGGTTCGGATTAGGTAAAAGTGGAGTGAGCTTTCTGGCAGCCAGGTAGAGGAATCACATCAAAAGAAGGGGTAAGCCCTGGATGCGATTGGTTCAAGACCGCAATGGATAGCACAAAGGGAAGGAGGCTTACGCCCTGCGGTGGGTAGATATAAGCTGATGATGTTGATGTTATAATTGTGATCATCATTCTTTTCGTTTCAGGATGTCAAGTGACCAATGTCTTCTTCACATGGAGCAGCACAGCTTCGTTGTAGGTCGTCGTCGGCCGTGGGCGACGTGACTACCCAATAGCAGACCTACAAAGCGACTCTTAAATATAAGGTCTAACAAAATTAGGTGAAACTATTTTAAGGGGATGATCAGACCATCAAATTGAACGACTTTCTCTATGGGACCAATATTGAAATCGCGAAAAAAAATCTGCTGTCCCATACATTTAGGTCGAGTAGGTTTGTATGGAACAGCAAATTTTTTTTTCGCGATTTCAATATCGTTCCGATAGAGAAAGTTGTTCGGTTTGATGGTCTGATCATCCCCTTAAAATAGTTTCACCTAATTTTGTTAGACCTTATATAATAAATATTTTTGTCATTTAATTTATGAAGGTACCTACAACATTATTATTTTATATGGGTAGGTATTGTGTCGTCTCTGTGGGCAAACGGCAGCATTTCAACGTTCACTAAACTGCGACACCGTTGCATTCAATTGCATCCGAAAAATACCTACCTCGATTCTGTTTTGTTTATACAGGGTCCAATTTAATATTCTGACGGTTTTTTTATTAGGATGATCAGACCATCAAACTGAAAAACTTTCTCTAAAGGACCAATGTAAAAAAAAGGGAAAAAATTTCAGCTGTTTCATACAAAACTGCTATCCTTCTCGACCCAAATGTATGGGATAGTAGATTTTCTTTTCCCGATTTCAACCATGGTTTCATAGAGAAAGTTGTTCAGTTTGATGTTCTAATCATTCCCTTAAAAACCCGTGAGCATATTAAGAAAGACCCTCTTATATTTTTAACCGACTTCAAAAAAGGAGGAGGTTTCTCAATTCGAACGTACATATTTTTTTTAATTTAATTTAACCGACTTCAAAAAAGGAGGAGGTTTCTCAATTCGACCGTATATATATATTTTTTATTTTTATTTTATCTGTTTTCGCGGATAACTTCGTCGTTTATGAACCGATTTTGATGATTATTTTTTTTTTGGAAAGAAGATATTCCAAAGGTGGTACCATGATAAGGAAACCAGGATTTGATGATGGCATCCTCGAGAAATCGAGGGCCGGCTAGTGCGTTTGTTAATTTATAGCACTACTATTAAATTGAACTAATGAATTAACCACTGAAACCGCCTTCAAAAAAACTAAAAAGTAAAAAAATAATGCAAGCCCTGTCGCGAATCGTACCAGCTTGACAGCGACTTCGATAAAACAAATTATTGTTCTTATGATGCGAACGAAAAAGTCATCGGCTGTGTTACCATTTTTTATAGTTTTTTTTAATTTTTGAATCATAACTTTAGAAGTTGACGTTTGACAGATTAAGACGGACGGACGGACTGACAGTTCTTATCAATGACATTCTATATGGGACTCACCATGTCATACAATAACCGAACCGAAAAATGGCACATGTCTCTAATGTCACCTTTGTATGCATCAGTTATACCCAGCTGTCATACATTGCCGCAGACATTCCAGTCCTTTCAAATCTTTCAAATGTATTCGGTCACAAAACAGTAATGTACAACAATTAAGCATAACTTAGCGGTCCCGTTAATAGCGCACTGAGGCGAAGTCCTCCTTGTATAGAATGTATTTGGATCTTATAATGGTTTACAGTTCTTTGTAAGACTAGGCAACCCTAAAAAGTTTCCCAAGAACATCAGAGACAATACGTTACTGAAGATAATGGTACTTATTCATGGAGTACAGTAAGTCCAAAGTAGTATGACGAATTATTTATGAGGCCCACTGCGGCTGCAGATTGGCCAATTACATTAGAGGATAAGCCTCACCCTTTTAGGTTAAGTGGCCACTTCGAGCGTGTTTCTAGTACATTTTTTATATCGCATAAATATTGTTTTCTTTTTTTATGATGATAATTTTGGTAAAATTTGTTTATTTATCTTTTAGATGACAAAATAAGATGATGTTCAGTATAGAAATACACAAACGTATGAAAGTGTGCATCTTACAAAATTTAAGGCTGCACTGAGCCTACTGTGCTGCCCCCAATCGTATTTTTGTTATTTCTTAACAATCAAATATTATTTCCAAAAAAACAAGAATGTCACATTGTAGTCATTACTGATTTTCAATTTATCGGGTCACTGCTGTTTTTTTTATAATGTGTGTAGTTATTATCTTTAAAACCGCCAAAAGAGGCTACTTTTGGCGGTTTTGACTATAATAGCTACAAGCATTAAACATAATAATCCGCAAAGATTCGATAAATTGAAAGCCAATCAGGACTACAACGTTACATTCTTGTTTTTTGGAAACGTTGCTTAATATTTTAGAAATAAAAAAATACGATTGAGGCAGCACAATAGGATCAGTAGGCACTTCAAAAAATATGTTTTATTTTGTACTTTTTGAAGCCCCTAATTTCATTCACCTCTGAAACATCGCTACCACTACAACCACTTTTTTAAATGATGTTATTGTAGCAAGCTAGTTAAAGCCTAAGACAAAAAAAAAGCTAGCACATGTATGCTGAAAGAGTGCGAGAGAGAGAGGAATATACCACTGCTTATTGTCGCCCATCTACCGAGACGGGGATGAGGTCAAAATTAGTGGACAGGGAGTGTATTACTTTTTCTTATAGGTAATGCTAACTAACTATAACTTATGGTAATAAATATTCTCCGAAGGGATAATCAGAGCCTTCTATGGTCACTACTACTTAGTTAGAACAGGGCTCAATCTTTCAACAACTAGAGATGCGAATATTTTGTTTGATGGTTGCACGACATGACATGTGAACACGCGACAAACAGAATTGATTGGATTGCCTCTTTGCACTCTGGCTGTATTTATTTTTTAGATTTGTCTGAAACGTAATATATTTTATTTACACGAGATAAAATACGATAAATAAGTTTGGACCATCATTAACAGCCTATAGAAGTGGTGATTTTTTACGTAAAAATAAGGCACAAACACCACAGATTCTTCCAAATCAATCATTCAAAGCTCACTTCAAACCACTACTGCTGGGAATAGGTATGATAAAATCAATATTATTTATTTGCATATAATTTAATTAGACGGGTATACAAGGCAGCCTTGTCACTAAAAGTTATTTCTGCGAGACAACCATCAGTTATGACTTCTTTTTACTGCGCCATTCCTCACGGTCCTGTGCTAATCTTAGGTCTTATTGTGTAACTTCTAGATTATATGAGTATCAAATTGCAATCCAGTTACTATTCAACTGCTGATTTCGTATCGCGCTAAACTTGACTTACATCAATTTTACAGAACAGCCTGACACGTCTGAGTGATCTTTCAAACAGCTGTCATGAGCTGTCACATGTCTAGCGCGATACCGAATGTGTAAAGGTCGTGATTCGCATCCGGTCCAATAACATTTCACTGGAGATTCTTCCACCACAACCTCCGTGGTCTAATAATGGTTAAGAGTTTTGGGCTCTTGACACGGAGGTCGTGGGTTTGATTCCTACGGGAGACACCTAATGTCACTTTGTGCGTTTTTCCCAAGTTGGTTAGGACATTGCAGCTGAATCATCTGATTGTCCGAAAAGAAAGATGATTTCTTACTGCGGATGGCACGTTAAGCCGTTGGTCCCGGCTACTATCTCTGGTGGTAGTAGTCGTTACATAGAAACCACTTTAGAGGCCGTAAGGCTTTCTGAAAAAACTCTGATACCAGGGCTTGCTGCCCATACGATAAGAAGAAGTGGAGATTTATTTAACGCGATCGGTCCCTAGATGGTCTGCCTACTGACCTCCAACCTTCTCTTGGCTATTTTTTTGTCCCTTAGTTTTTACAAATCACAATGACCCTCCCTGACTAAGTAACGTCCAATTCATGCACCACAATGATGCACGATATCCCAGTATTTGGATACTGATCCGGCATTGATTGATGAGGCCCGGCTGAACAGCAAACGATGAAGAGAGAGCGACGAATGATTTATTTTGCTGAGCCAATTGCATGGGCGTACGATACTTTTGTTGTTGTAGACGGCCGATTTAGTTATGCGTTTTTCTTTTTTATCTGAAAGGAATCATAAAGAGGCGGATAATCTTGGAACGCTTAAGGTGGTTGCAGAGGGGTCAATTTTATACAAAACTTTGACGCACAATACGCGTAGACGGTATTAATATAAGTAACTTTGTATATATGGAAAAATAGTTTAGAAAATCTAGATGCCGCGTCACAAAAAAAAATTGCAATTTATAAAATAATTACGAAGATTTAAAGCTTTGAAATTGTTCATAAAAAATTTTAAAAGCTACCGTCTACGCGTATTGTGCGTCAAAGTTTTGTATGGACTGAAATCACCTTAAATCTTCTTCTTCCTGCCCTTATCCCATTATTTGGGGTCGCCGCAATATGTCGTCTTCCTCCATTCATCTCTTTTAGCCGTCATTTCTGTGCACACTCCCTTCTTACACATGTCATCTTTCACACAATCCATCCATCTTTTCTTTGGTCGTCCTCTCTTCATGCAACCATCCACATTCCACATTGGAATGCTTAAATATGTTACCTTATTTATGACATTTAATTAAGTACTAATAAGAATAGAGCTTTGAGAGTTATCATCATCATCTCAGCCGATGGACGTCCACTGCTAGACGTAGGCCTCCCCCAATGATCGGTTCTGCACTGCCCTCATCCAACGAGTTCCCGCCGCCTTCACCAGGTCATCGGTTCACCTTATGGGGGGGGGGGGGGGGGGGGGGGGGGGGCTACCTACGCTCCACTATAAGTACGTGGTCGCCACTCAAGAACTAGCAGACCCCATCGGTTATCATTATCAGCCTTTATAAAAATTACTTAATAAACAATTGTTTTCTCTTTTCTATAATTAAAATTTTTTAAGTGCCTACTTATGAATTTCGTTATTGTTTGGAGAGATTTTGTCACTGTTATTTAATTGAATAAATGTTAAAAATTTAATCTAGTAAATGTTATTGAATTTAATTTGTATTCGCATCAAATACTTTGACTATCTATTATAAGGACTAGCCATGCGGTAGCATTTCCCCTCTGCCACGGTATAAGATCAATTAATCATGTGCATTTACATTCAATTTTATACCTTATCACTAAAAGAGACAGCCTATAATTGCGAAGCAATAATTTCGAACTTAGAACATTTGGGGTTCACACGAGACTACTTTTCATGATTTTTAACGTTTAAAATTAGAATCTAAAGTAATGGGAATAAAATCCAAAGTTGCGGATTTCATGTTACCTCGCCCGCCGCAAAAAGTGGCAGAAATGTTTGTTAGTAGAATTACACGCGTAACAAATATGATAAATGTTGTCCTGTGTTCCACGGACAAGGTTCAACGGAGGGTAAACACGGCGACACATCAAGCTATTCAGAACCAAAATAAGCTGGCCGCGCTACGTTATATGTTACTCAACCTACGCGCGGTCAGCTTATTTTGGTTTTGTATAGCTTGATGTGTCGCCGTGTATACGATAATGATCGCATGAATAAATTAATTATGAATTTATTAGCTTCGCAATTCTTTAGGCTATGTCGTCTACTGGTTCTTCTGCGAATCTCTTTATTTCTGATTCGATCTCGCAGTGAAACTCTGAATCCAGGAAATCCCGCCATATTGTTTGAAATGAACTTTATTTATTTTACTTTATACGGAAGGGAAAAAACGAAATGCTAGAAATAATCGCATAGTCTGCTCCGTCCCAGCAGCGGTTACATAATCGCATTTACATCTATTTGTTAATTCAGTATCGGGTAGATCCGTCTTGGAGGGGTTATCGACGATTTGTACCCCCCGCCGCCTCGCCTCGCACCCCCCCGCACCCTCTTCGCAGATAGGTATCAGATCGCGAGGTTTTGTGGGCTTTTGATCGTTTGATTATTTTATTTCTTTATTTTCTTAACTTTGTTTGGGGTGCGTTGGTTTTGAATAATGTACAAAGAGTTTACATTATGTAGGTAGATTTAGTTTTATAGCTTAGCGTCGTAACAACGTCATTATACTTTTAAAGTCACAGTTGTACCGTAATGTACACACAGCGTCACATCAAGCTACATAATTATGATAATTACTGTCTCTTTTGCTGATATGCTGGAAGAAATATCTTTAGAAATAAGCTTGCCCTTTGTACATTGATATCGATTTTAAGGTATTTCTCAGGTTCCTAAGCCTATACAACCACCATATCTTGACAAAAGTAATATAAACTAACACTTATATTAGTTCAAAAATACAATTCTATAAAGTGTCTTTAACGCAATCTCAAGCCGTATTTTTCCTAGACTATTCTGTAAGGATCATGTGAACGGGGTGTGATAATAGTGGACGCAATAGAAGCTAATGATGATGGCTATAATCATCATGGGCGTACCCACAGTGCCCCACCCTGACTCGAAACTAATAACATAATTTTTATGTAGATTTTTTAAACTCCCGTAAGCAATTATTGAAATAGTGCAGGCAGTGTAGTGAAGGACGAAGGTAAATAAAAAGATGCAGTAAATAAAAAGCATTTTTCGATTTTACTTGGAGTTTACTTATAGAGTTTTTACTTTTATTTTGCTTCTGCCCCACTCTTTACAAAATTCTGGCTAAACCCATGATCATCATCATCTCAGCCGATGGACGTTCACTGCTGGACATAGGCCTCCCCCAATGATCGCCATAACGGCCGGTCCTGCCCTGCCCTCATGATGGCTAATATGGCTATATAAGGTCTAACAAAATTAGCTAAAAATATTTTAAGTGTATGCTCAGACCATCAAACTGAACAAATTTCTCTACGGGACCAATGAAATGAAATGAAATTCGTTTATTCGTTCAAGAGTAGTACATAAGTTGTTATAGGTATTTACAATGTCCTTATACTCAACCATATTATGGTGTACGAATATTATTATTTTATAATAATAATATCGAAATAAAAATCTGCTGTCCCATACATTTGAGTCAAGTTGTGTTTGCAGTTTTGTATAGGACATCAATTTTTTTTTTTTCGCGATTTCGATATTGGTCCCATAGAGAAAGTTGTTCAGTTTGATGGTCTGATCATACCCTTAAAATAGTTTCAGCTAATTTCGTTAGACCTTATATACTGCTTCATAAATATGCTTTACTGAAAACTAGTTCAAAGTCAAGAACAACCCAGGGGGGTAGGGGGAGGGCTCCCCACTCGCAGGAAGTACCCCAATGTCTAATTTCCACTCTCTCCAGTCAACTTGTTTGGGAAATCGCTAACGAGCGGTAATAACCGAACGGATATTAAACGAACTTTACTCTGGATCTCACTATCCAGCTCATCTAAAAAGTCCACTGACATAACCCTTAACTCAATCTCCACAAGTCTCAAAACAACTCAATTTGTGGGACTTTGTAATTGGGACGAAGTAAAACAACTGTATTAACGTTTTGAGTTACATTGCTGGTAAAGCAGCAGAGAAATGTTAAGGTAGTTCAATGGGGAGTAATGGAGAAGGTAAAGTGGGTTATGAACGAATGAAAGGTGAGAATTTTAGTGGGATGTACGGGAATGTATTGCGTACAGAACTGCTACGTTTTTGGGTTATCCTCGATTGATTGAATTCATAGCGATTTGTGTGTATGAGTGATTTTGGGCAATGTTTTGAACACAATAAAACGAGAAAGCTGTCATTCATACTCATTTTGGCATGAGTTTACTAACAAAGACAGAAGCGCCGATCTTTATCGTTTCCTCGGCTATTGTAGGCCATCTACTACATACTTCCTATGCTAGGCTATCTCAAAGAAATCTTAGAACTACATTGATTATCGTGGTTTCCATGACAGTACGTTTAAATAGATTCTCGTACTGATGATCAATAAATAAATAAATATCTCTGACACTGGCACACAAATTATCTATTCAACGATAATAGACACAAACATACATGACTCGGGTACAAATATTTATATTCTTCATAGTGTCACGGATGCTGTGAAATGACGCAACTATAGAAAGGCATTCAAAAATTCGCCGGCCTGTCAACAAGCTTCGTAGCTCGGCGGTCGACGCATGGACTCCCGTGCCGGGGGTCGATGGTTCGAGACTCGTCGAAAATAATTCTAGATTTTATTGTTGTTGGAAATGTTCTAGAAAAGTAAGAGGGAGTAAGAATATTTGGAAAGAAACAAAAAAAATGGGCGTGTCTAGGAATGTTCTAGAAAACGGAGAGAGAAGGAATATTCGAAAAGAACCAAAAACAATAGGAATGTTCTAGAACAAAGAGAGAGAAGAAATATTTGTAAAAAAACAATAAAAGGGGGCGTGTTTAGGAAAATTCGAGAAGGAAGGCGGGATTAAGAAATATCCGGAAGGGAACAAAGGAATAAAGAAAAGACTAACGAAATTCGGGCATCTAGAAAATTCTAAGGGGTATATAAGGCCGCGGGTTTGCGGACGCAAGTCAGTATTGATTTAACAGTGAAAAGTGCGAAACAAAAAGGAAGAAAAGTAAAAGTGGAAAAGTACTAGTGAAAAGTAAAGTGCAAAGTAAAGTGGAACGGTGAGTAGACAAGTGTCAGTGTAGTGCCGTGACGTCATAGTGTCGCGTGTCGTGACGTCATAGTAGTGACGTAGTGAACAGTGGTGTAAGAGGAAACCTCTGCGAGGAGGACTGTGTAAAGGGGAACCTCTGCGAGGTGGACCGTGTGTAAGTGTGCAACCTAATAAACTCTGTAAATAAATTGGACTTAGCGTTTCACTCCAATCCCGAAACCCGTCGCTCGTAACATTTGGTGTCAGAAGTGGGATTGGAGTAAGATGCCGCTAGTGCCAAAGGAATTAAAGGGAGTCACCACCCGAGCCATGTCGGAAGCGCGGCAGGAAGATGCGGCCCTTACAACTGAGGTGCAGCGCACTCCAGTGAGAAGACCTGAGGGAGGTGAAGTGCAGCGCACTCCGGAGCAGAACCCGGGAAACTTCCTCTATCAAATCCAGCTTATGATGGAGGCGCAGGCTCGCCGTCAGGAGGAACAACTGCGCGCACTGAAAGAGGAGCAGGCTTGCATGATGGAAGAACAAGCTCGCCGTCAAGAGGAACAAGCTCGCCGTCAAGAGGAACAAGCTCGCCGTCAAGAGGAACAAGCTCGCCGTCAGGAGAAGCAGGCACACATGATGGAAGAACAAATGCGCACGATGCAGGAGGCCCTTCATAAAGATATTACGAAAGGCTTGCAGCAGGCAGTAGAGAGAGTCGAAGCCGTAGAAGGGAGGTTGGATCGTGTGAAGGGCGAGTTTGAAGGGAGGTTGGATCATGTGAAGGGCGAGTTCGAAGGGAGGTTGGATCATGTGAAGGGTGAGTTCGGAGGGAGGCTGGATCGTGTGGAGGGTGAGTTTGCCAAAATCCGGCGAGAAGTTGAGCAGAGTAAATCTCATAGTCGTGTCGCTGCTGTTTTTGACTCACCCATACAACCAAAAGGTGTCAAGACTCCGGTTTACGATGGACAGACGTCATGGGCCGCCTTTAAGCTGCAATTTGAGACAGCAATGAAGGTTAATGGCTGGGGCAAAGAGGAGGCGGAGCCTGCGTTGATATTGGCACTCCAGGGACAGGCTCTCACCGTACTGGAAGCCGTAGGAGCTAGCGGAAACCTGACGTTCGACAATCTTTTCGGAGCTTTGGAGGTTAGATTTGGCGATGGACATCTTGAACACGTGTATAGGGCGCGGTTGAAGGAATGTAATCAACATGTTAACGAGAGTCTGCAACAATGGTCTGTGTAAGTGGAAAAGCTCGTGCGAAAGGCTTTCCAGTCGTCACCGGCAGCCATCGATAACATGCTCCTGCAGACCTTTACGGATGGGATACGTGACCCGGAGGTGCGAGCTGCAGTGCGACTTGGGCACCATGTTACACTCAGGGACGCTGTTGCTCACGCATTGGAAGTGGAAGCCGTACGTCAGGATTCTCAATCCGCTCGCCTTAGGGAGATTGTGGCGACTGGAGCATCAGCGCCGAGAAATCGAAGTGTCAACTATGTGTGCTACGAGTGTGGTGAACGAGGACATATTCGCAGCTCCTGCTCGAAGCGCACATGCCGTCGTTATGTGTGCTACGAGTGTGGTGAACTGGGGCATATTCGCAGCTCTTGTCCGAAGCGTGCAGGCCGTCGGGATATAGGAGTCTCGACTGATGAGCAGCAGGAAAACTGGAGGGCGCTGGGCGGTTATGTTGCAAATCCAACCATTGGAGTCAAACAAACATCGGACGGAAATAGTCTGTTAGTTGAAGGAGAGGTCAATGGTAGAAGCTGTCAATTAACTTTGGATACCGGAGCTTCGAGGACGGTAATCAATGCTCGACTGATAAGCGATATGGAAAGTTATCAGAAACGAGTTGTGCAGCAAACCAACCTACAGTTAACAACAGCTACTGGCCAGCGCATACCTGTTAGGGGAGAGTTGGGAGTTTCGATTAAGATCGGGAAAACTTCTTTCAAACATGAGGTGATTGTAGCTGAAATAGTGGACGATTGCATCATTGGCTTGGATTTCTTACAAAGTCACCAGTGCAATATAGACATGAAGAACGGAGTGCTACGGTGTAACATAGAGGAGGTTCCGATGAAAGATGGATCATCGGGAAAGGTCTACTGTGTGAGAAGAACAGTTTGCCAGCCTAGATCACAGACCTTGGTACCTGTTGTTTTGCCCAAGAGTAACGATGGGAGATTACCACGGAGATGTGCTGTGATGGAAAAGGTTAAAACTGAAATTTGTTGGATTCCGGCGAGGAAAATTGTTGAATCAGTTTTATCTACTTCGAACCCGATACTTAACGTCGGAGATGTGAACCTGACGATTGAGAAGGAGGAGGTTGTTGATCACTATGAGGATAATCCTCCTAGGAATCGTAAGGCTGAGGGGGATGTAGTATCGGAAGTTATGGAAGACCCCAGCAAGGACTTGACTAAGTCACCGATTGAGATAGCGAAGAACTGGCTCCCTAAGAACGGCGCAGATATTGGTAGAACAGACCTGGTGAAGCTCACGATTAATACAGGAGATGTGGCACCAATCAAGCAACGACCTGGGCGCATTCCGTTTGTTTGTGACAAGGAGGAAGGAACACCGGTTTGGCTGTATAACCCTGTTCGTAAGAAAGGGAAGTGCCCGAAGTTACAGGCAAGTTGGGAAGAGCCGTATGAGGAAGTGACCAAAATAAATGACGTCACATATCGAATCCGACGATCGCCAAGGAGCCCGTTGAAGATAGTGCACGTTGATCGGTTAGCTCGTTATTTCGGAAGTAATGATGCTCGGGACGAGCAGAACTAAGGGAGGGGCAGTGTCACGGATGCTGTGAAATGACGCAACTATAGAAAGGCATTCAAAAATTCGCCGGCCTGTCAACAAGCTTCGTAGCTCGGCGGTCGACGCATGGACTCCCGTGCCGGGGGTCGATGGTTCGAGACTCGTCGAAAATAATTCTAGATTTTATTGTTGTTGGAAATGTTCTAGAAAAGTAAGAGGGAGTAAGAATATTTGGAAAGAGACAAAAAAAATGGGCGTGTCTAGGAATGTTCTAGAAAACGGAGAGAGAAGGAATATTCGAAAAGAACCAAAAACAATAGGAATGTTCTAGAACAAAGAGAGAGAAGAAATATTTGTAAAAAAACAATAAAAGGGGGCGTGTTTAGGAAAATTCGAGAAGGAAGGCGGGATTAAGAAATATCCGGAAGGGAACAAAGGAATAAAGAAAAGACTAACGAAATTCGGGCATCTAGAAAATTCTAAGGGGTATATAAGGCCGCGAGTTTGCGGACGCAAGTCAGTATTGATTTAACAGTGAAAAGTGCGAAACAAAAAGGAAGAAAAGTAAAAGTGGAAAAGTACTAGTGAAAAGTAAAGTGCAAAGTAAAGTGGAACGGTGAGTAGACAAGTGTCAGTGTAGTGCCGTGACGTCATAGTGTCGCGTGTCGTGACGTCATAGTAGTGACGTAGTGAACAGTGGTGTAAGAGGAAACCTCTGCGAGGAGGACTGTGTAAAGGGGAACCTCTGCGAGGTGGACCGTGTGTAAGTGTGCAACCTAATAAACTCTGTAAATAAATTGGACTTAGCGTTTCACTCCAATCCCGAAACCCGTCGCTCGTAACAATATAAATGTTTGCTCCTTGCGGGATTCGAACCCGCAACCTTCGGACCAGCATGCAGGTTCACTAAGAAAGAAATTCCTTTCATCCTACTGTATAAATTCTGGCTTTCAGTGTCAATGTCAACTGTCATCATCGTGACTCATGGGCGTCATAATTATGATAATAATAAGAAACATTTTTTAAAATTTGACTGCGATTATGGAGCGATCACCAATCCGCATACCTATGGCAAATCCTCTCTTAATAAGTGTGACGTATAGGTACAATAAATGGGCGGTAGTGGACGCACGGACGCGGAGTGGGGCACACTCGCTAGCTGTCAGCATGCTATGTTATCTTAGTACAAACTAAGTGGAACGCTGATTTTCCATAGACAGCTTCCGCCATCTATCGGTTGTATTTCGAAGCCCTATGTGTTGAACTAGGGTTCATATCAGAGTAACAGCGCACTACAGCTCACGCGCTGCGCTGTAGTAGTGAGAGATTTCGCCCATAACAATCACTGTCTTGTTGGTGTAGCGGTCTAGACAACCGGCTTACGATCCGGGTAGCTAAGGTTCGATCCTCGTGTCGGCCGATCGTCTTTTTCAATTTATTTCATGATGTGGCGCCCCCTAGTGCTAATAAGCGGCAACGCAATTAGGACGTCCTAAAATTTAAGGCGAGTTACCTATCTATATTCAATATACATATTAATCTATGGCTGTCACTCGAACGGAGCGGACGTGCGAACCCGACTTTTACTAGAACTACAGGGTGAAATTGATATCATTAGCATCCTTTTAAACGAAGAGACCCATCGAACTGAACAACTTTTACTATGCGAGCAAACTGATCGGAGCAAAAAAAATCAGCTGTTACATACATTTGAGTTTCGAACTCGCGCATCGAGATTGCTGTTTAGTATGGAACAGCAGATTTTTTATTTGCTCCGATTGCTTTGCTCCCACAGTAAAAGTTGTTCAGTTTGATTGGTAGACTCTTAGTTTAAAAGGATGCTAATGATAACAATATCACCCTGTATATATGTTTTATCTATCCTATATATACAACGTGTTAATGAATTAACGCAAAACTAGAAAGTAGTTTGTTTAAAATCGAGAGCAGAATCGAATTATCATGGTTTCATACATAGGTATTTTTTTTTAAATATTAAATTAGATTTTTGCACAGTTTAAAATTTACTGATCCCGATGTCAACCTACCGCACGGGCACATTAACCTTACTTACTACCAAAACAAGATTATTAAAATGTATCCATGAGTACGTTAGCGCTTTCATTCATTGCTGAAACGATAACAAATCATTTTTGCCTCAAAACTTAAAATGCAAATAACTTAAAATTTTAAGTATCAAAATAATGAAATTATTGTTTCAATCTAATTATTTTGTTATAAACAGTTGGGGTGTATGAGGTTTTGCATTAATTCATTAACACGTTGTATACTTACCCCTTACGCGACGAAATAAGTCGACGTCGTAATAGGGTCCATGGTTTAGTGGACTTTGCATGATGATGTTGACCACTGTCCACTCCAAGCCTTAAGTGCGCGTACGCAATTTCGCCTCGTGTTTTCCATTCAAAACGCAATAAATCGGGCGAGCCACGCGCGTCACGCCCGTCTTAATGGTGCGCAACATCTGCAAGGAATGATTGCAAATTTTTATTTACTGCCTACCAGAGGGGATGGCATACTAATGATTATCATTAAATTGAAGGGTGGGGGAAAGACATCTGAATGGCGACAGGTTGAGAATTCTTTTTGAAGAAATTTTTTGTGGAAATGTAGCTGTCTCAGGACCTTTGAGTTTGATTGATTGATTCGATTATTTTTATTGTGCACGTGAGACGTTAAGATGTTACGACACGAGGGTTACGATGGCATGAAAATCACTGGTGCTGCCGTGGAAATCACATTTCTTTATTGAAAATTTTTCGTAGTATATGAAAGTCTGAAAACGCCACCCTGTGCACGGGGCTCCTATCTGAAACTTCTCAGATACTTTTTCGGTTATCTCTCATGACCCCCTAGCCCCTCAGCTAATGAATGTTCGCCCTGAATATCACAGCGTTCAAACCTTCTAGGTCCATTACATTTGATTTTAATTTCATCACAATCCTCACTCCAGTAAAAATATTTTTTATTGGTTAAATTTTATATCACTGCGGATAACTTCAGCATGTATTCTCCTCATCAAACTGAACAACATTTACTATCGAGCCACATTCGAAATACCGAAAAAAAAATCAGCTGTCCCATACATTTGAGTCGAATAGGTACCTACCGCAGTTTTGTATGGGACAGCTGATTTTTTTTTCGCGATTTCAAAGTTGGCTCCACAGTGAAAGTTGTTCAGTTTGATGAGTAGAATACATGCTGAAGTTATCCGCAGTGATGTAAAATTTGCCCTGTATTTTTTTATACATATTTCGTCGTTGGGTACATTTCTCCCCCAAGATTTTCTAGCCTCAGTTGCCGTGCCATCAGTTGTCATTTTGCTTCGTAGGCGTTCCCATCGCGGGGATGCCTAATTAAAATGTATAAGTGTTTAAAGATTTTCTAGCACGTAGGTACACATGGCGACACATCAAACTATACAAAACCAAAATAAGCTGGCCATGCGTCGGTCGAGTAACGTATAACGTCGCGCGGCCAACTTATGTTGGTTTTTATAACTTGATGTGTCGCCGTGTGTACCTATATCTATGGTGTACGCGTACGAAATCGCGGGTACCACAAATCATTAATATCTATCGACACAAACACATCAAACAAAAGCCCTTTTGTAATAATAAATAAAGTCTATTTTACCTTAATGTCTGATCGTTAATCTTTTTAACACCTAAACGTGTTGTGGCCACATTTTTTTTCCATTATAACTTTTACACCTTTATCTCTGTTTGCGGCAGGGCTGTCCGGCATCCGGTACAGTGTCCGGATTCCACGTTATTTCCGAATAACAAGTTGTTGTTTTATTTGGTTTCCTTTAAAGTGTTTTTGTTAAATTAAGTAATAACACATAAAAAGCCGTAGTGTCCCAGTGGCGTGTCCCGCAGTAGCCTTGCCTGCCGTGCAGAAAGCGATGGTTCGATCCCCGTCCAGGCCAACTCATACCGATGAGTTTTCAGAATTTATGTACGTTTTGTAACACCACTGGCTTTTCGATGAAGGAAAACATCGTGATGAAACCTGCATGCTTCAATTTCGAGGCATGTATTGTACCCACTGTCCATGTATCTGTCCTTTATAAGTAGCGACGGGCTCACTGTCACTGGATGTTCTGAGGTATCAGAATATCTCTGACTACCCCCTCGGGGAGTATAGTGTCTCGTCGTCGCTTAACTTATAAATGTTGTCAATGTGATACCTCAATCTCTGCATCTACTGATAGGTACAAAGCCATCTATCGGAACTATCCGGAAAAACTGCTTAGTGTGCCTGTCGAAGCATGAAGAAGCTCAATATGTAATAGAACAAAAAAGGTCACTATCACAAAAGTGAGAATAGACCAGGACTACTATACAGGGTCCAACTTAATATGATGATGGTTTTTTAATCAGATCACCAAACTGAACAACTATCTCTATGGGACCAACATCGAAATCGCGAAATGTTGGTGGAGTAGATATTGCAGTTTTGTATGAAACAGCTGACTTATTCTTCACGATTTCGATATTGGTCCCATAGAAAAGTTGTTCAGTTTGATGGTCTGGTCATTCCATCAAAAATATTTAAAAATTAAGAAGAATCCTAGATACATATCGCGTGAAAATTAAGATTATTATACCATTAGAATAACTACTTAGATAGATAAACAATTTATTTGCATAAGTAACACACACATACTAACCCAAGTAACAATTTGGTCGTATAGGTGTCGTATAGGCGAACATCAGACGCATAAAGCACCAGTATATGACCAAATTACCGTAATATAACTTTTATAAGTCAAAATAGTCATATAAATGTGGGCCTAATACGACCAAATTGTTTGCTGGAATTAAAGTTCACAACAAGTTTACAAAACAAGAATACAAATACATGGTGTTAGGGTAAACAGTTGCACTATTTTAAGGAATGATTGTACCCATGATACTGAACAACTTTTCTTAAGAAACATAATGGGAAATTCGCAAAAAAACGACTTTTCATACAAAAGTTCGATCAGCTGATTGCAATGGGAGGTCCAAATATTTTTGTACGAATTCCCTATAGGTTTCTTATGGAAAGTTGTTCAAAAAAATGGGTACATTCACCTCTTAAAGTAATGCAACTGTTTACCCTAACACCCTGAATAATAAGTAAACTATGTAGAAATTATCTAGTGCCAGATACTTTTAAGTTCAAATTACACCTACCATAAGCCTACAATCTCGTGTTGTTAATAATGTCACGGATGCTGTGAAATGACGCAGCTATAGAAAGGCATTCAAAAATTCGGCCGGTTTGTCAACAAGCTTCGTAGCTCAGCGGTCGAGGCGTGGACTCCCGTCCCAGGGGTCGATGGTTCGAAACTCGACGAAAATAATTCTAGATTTTATTGTTGTTAGAAATTAGAAATGTTCTAGAAAGGTAAGAGGGAGTAAGATTATTTGGAAAGAAAAAAATGGGCATGTTTAGGAATATTCTAGAAAACAGAGAGGGAAGGAATATTTGAAAAGAACCAAAAACAATAGGAATATTCTAGAACGAAGAGAGAGAAGAAATATTTGTAAAGAAACAATAAAAGGGGGCGTGTTTAGGAAAATTCGAGAAAGAAGGCGGGATTAAGAAATATCCGGAGGGAACAAAGTAATAAAGAAAAGACTAACGAAATTCGGGCATCTAGAAAATTCTAAGGGGTATATAAGGCCGCGAGTTTGCGGACGCAAGTCAGTATTGATTTAACAGTGGAAAAGTGCGAAGAAAAGTAAAAGTGAAAAAGTACTAGTGAAAAGTAAAGTGGAACAGTGCGTAGACAAGTGTCATCGTAGTGCCGCGACAGTGTGTTGTGCGTCGTGACGTCTTAGTGTGTCGCGTGTCGTGACGTCATAGTGTGTCGCGTGTCGTGACGTCATAGTGTCGTGCGTCGTGACGTCATAGTAGCGACGTAGTGAACAGTGGTGTAAAGGGGAACCTCTGCGAGGTGGACCGTGTGTAAGTGTGTAACCCAATAAACTATATATACTAATAGTCACTTCTATAGTGTATTAGTTATTCTTATGCCCGTGCCCAGCAGTGGTCTCTACAGGATTGAGTCAACCCTAAGCCCAGTAACTCATCTCTTGGCGTTACTCTTAATTTAGCTAAAACAGAGCACAAACCTGGCGACCATTACGACCAGCATTAAAACACAGAAATGAATAATCGGGAACAATTTCGCATTGCCGTTAAAATATAACTTTTTTTGTTGGTGGTCCAAGCCTTGGAGGAAGGCGTGTTAATTTATGAATGAAAGAAATGTATTAAATCTGTGATGGGGATCTCGAACCTGTTATTGTTTCATACCTACCTCCTCCATTCCATACTTACTGGATTCACGACCTTATGAAGGCACCGGAGATCTGATGAATACAAGCTTCGAAACGTAAAGTTTAAAAAAACTGAGTTTTAGGGCATGCTCCGGTATTAGGCAGCTGTTAATAAGAATATTAGAAATAATGCGTTCTAATTGGATTATACCGGGTAAATTTTATATCACTGCAGATAACTTCAGCATGTATTTTACTCATCAAACTAAACAACTTTCACTATGGAGCCAACTTCAAAATCGCGAAAAAAATCTGCTGTCCGATACGTTTGAGTCGAATAGGTACCTGCTGCAGTTTTGTATGGGACAGCTGATTTTTTTTTCGCGATTTTGTAGTTGGCTCCGTAGTGAAAGTTGTTCAGTTTGATGAGTAGAATATATGCTGAAGTTATCCGCAGTGATATAAAATTTACCCTGTACCTATTAGAAAACTGAAATAAGAAGTTTATTTTCTTTACAAATAATATACCTGAACTCATAGACATAGACTTAAACAACATCAAATTCTAAACAATGTCCTACAACATTAGACTCAATATTTTATAATAACGTTGAATTTTATCGATGAAACTACATTCAAGCATATTGTAAATTACAGACAAAAATTTACGAAATTAGGTACAATAACTAGAAATTAACATGTTCTTCGGATCCTTCTCCATTACTGTAAGTTGGGAGCCAGCTCTGCAAATCCCTATCTATCTCTCACTAAACGAAACAGCAGTTCAGGTTCGCGGGCCACATCGTTCTTGGCTTATCGACGCTTCTTTTGCCCACTTTTATAATCTGCAGCAATCAACATCTGTCTACATTATTTTTAATATGTGATCAATATTATAATATCAGTCGTAGTTGTCCCACTGTTATTTAAAAGCCTCCTTCTATATTACATGCGTCAACGTAACTCTTGTAACTTGGACTACAACAGAATCGTTAAAAAGCTTTTGTGGTAATCGCTCGGTTATTTAAACGGTGATATTTTAATATCTGTCCCATACTTTTAATCCGCTACAGTTAAAATGGACACTTGTTTTTTTGCATAATGGCATTAAATAACAATAGGTATATTGTAAAATTTCGCAATCTGTCAATCAAATTTGAGCAAAAGACCTCTGGACAATTTAGTTAGCTACAATTTCAGCCTAAAACAAAGACGATTGGGCTAAGAGTTTGCCCTGTAGGCTAACCATTTAGAAACAATATTTTTTCGAATTCCGTAGATTCATTTCCAATGTGGTCGATAGTCGTGTGAGGCACGAAATCTGTGAATTTTTATGCTCCAATCGGTTTGCTTCCATAGTAAAAGTTTCAGTTTGATGGATAGACTCTTAGTTAAAAAGGATGCTAATGATAACAATTTTCATCCTGTAGTTATTATATTCCTTTCTTTTATTTAATTGAGATAGGTACTAGATAAAAACGGGGGTAGTTGAATGCGATTCCGATACTTGCAAATGCGAACCGAACTGTTATTATTTATTTGTATTTGCTTAAGGTCTATTCACACTAACCCCAATCCGGCCCGACGAACATGATTTAAAAATGTCATTTTTAAAATCTTTATGGCTAAGCTAACCCTGGCACCTAAAATAATAACGTGTTTACACATACTCAAGCAATTGTATAATTGATCGCCATCGCCACGGCAGTTATAAACACTTGTTTTGTCATGATACATTTACTTGAAAAATTTTACCAGTGTCAGTATACCAACTAAATTTAATTCTGTCCAGCTAAATCAGATCAAAGACGTCATTAAAAATGCCAGGTTAAAAGTAGCCAAAATCTACGTGCATATATATATGGTCCTTTTTAATATGCTGACACTTTTTTAAGTAGATGATCAGACCGTCAAACTGAACAACTTTTTCTATGGCACCAACATCGAAATCGCGAAAAAAAAGCAACTGCTCCATACAAAACCACAAGCCTACTCGAGCCAGATGCATGGGACAGCTGATTTTAATTTCTCGATTTCGATGTTGGTCCGATAGAGAAAGTTGTTCAGTTTGATGGTCTGATACTCACCATAAAAAGTTTCAGCATAAAGAAGGACCCTATATTATGACAAGTTGTATGGACCTAGAGGAAGCAAGAGAGTTGTGTCAGAACCGCCCAAAATGGAGATCCATAGTCACTGCATACTTCTCTGGGAAAAAGAAGTGAGTTTATGTATGTTAGTTAAGATTTTAAGACAATAAATAAATTCCATACGCTGTAAATTTAAGAACAAACAATAAGCAAGATTTTCAGAATCAAATTTCTTATTCTTATACAAGTTGATTTGTTAAAATGAAAGAAACAATTTACCTTCAAAACAGTCAATTATTTCTGCTCACTCGTCAAGATAACGAGACGCTAACCCAATCGGTTCGAACCAGGCGGAGGACAGTCACCTTTTGGTGGCTTTTTCCGATTCAGTTTGCATAGAATGTGCTGCCATCTATTAAATACTTCGCAGGACTATGAAAATAAAAATATTTTATTGTCAATGTCTAATTTAAAAATTCACAAAATGGCTACCTATCTTGCGTAATGTGCGGGTTTTTTGTAGTTTTCGTTCAATTTCGTGCCGATTTAGTGATGTTCTGGAGTTTCTGTTGTTCTCTCCAATGTTTAGATTACAGAAATGGTAAGGATACTCGAATTTCACTCGATTGATGCGGGATTGAACGAAAACTAGCATTCAAAACAATAATATCCATCGGTATGAGTAGATATAAGTAGGTATTTTTTTTTTCGGGCGTAGGCCCACCACACATTCCCACCGCTGTAACTCCTGTAAGCCAGGATCAACAGCGGCGACCATTCACAACACTGGACAATGAAGTCCAGCGAGCCCGGGGGATGACTCTAATCTGTCTTGGAACCCGCAATGAATTAATCAAAGAAGATAGGAGGAGTGGGAAAACGAAATATCCGACTTCCCTCCATTGCAAACGGGAGACAGCAATAAGAAGGAAAAAAACATAGCTATAAGAGAGCCAATTCAAGATATCATTTATGGCAGTGTTGAAGACACGACCGCAAAAGCACCAAAAATACAAAATAAAACAATAGGAACCTAACATTGTACTGAAACTATGATATAAGTAGGTATGTATAGTATAGGTTGAATTATTGTCGGTGAAACATAGATGGCGCTAGCTAGCCTTCAATTTGACATAAGGTGGATGCATAATGTTACCACGAGTGGGTTCTCTTTTCTAATATACTTATATTACTCTTTGGTTCGAACTCCGGAAAACCCTGATTCAAACAAGTGTAAATAGACCTTATAAAGTTTTTAAATTAGTTATTCCACAGGTCATTCTAACCGTCGCGCTGGTCGCTGATGCGTTCAATTTTATAACGACCGTGCTAATAACTTGAAACAATTAACTGTGCCAAGTAATTTAAAAGGAATATAAGTAGAAAGGAAAGAAAATGGAATCTAATAAGGAAAATGTACGGCGAAGTAAAATACCGGTGCCAGTAAAACGGACACATTCAGGGCGTGCATCGAAACATGACGAAGCTGTTAAAACTATTCGGAATCCATTGAAAACTATAACAGGTACGTCTTATTTTACTGCTAGAAACTAACGCTGACATTATTATAGTCGTTAAACAAAAAAAATCTAAAAAGTTAAAAAATAATATTGCAGTCGATGACTTTTTCGTTCGCATCATTTGTTCTATCAAGTACTACTATCACTATCTAACTATCAATCTGTTTTATCAAGAACATTAATTTATTTTATCGAAGTCGCTGTCAAGCCGGTACGATTCGCGACAGGGCTTGCATTAGTTTTTTGGCTTGGCTTGGCACCGACTTCTATAAAAAAAATTAATGCGAACGAAAAAGTCATCGGCTGCAATATTATTTTTTTATTAGGTTTTAATTTTTTGTTAAAATTTTATTATTTCACAATTTTTAGTGCTGAATTCATTAGTTCAATTTAATAGTAGTGCTAATAAACGCACTAGCCGGCTTTACGAGTTTCAAAGGTTCCTCTCGATTTCGCTGGGAAGCCATCATCATCATCACCATAATATCCTGGTTTCCTTATCATGGTACCACTCTTATAATATCTTCTTTCCATCAAAAACAGAATCATCAAAATCGGTTCATAAATGACGAAGTTATCCACGAACACATGTACACACACAAAAAAAATATATATATTAAAATTAGCTGAAACTATTTTAAGGGGATGATCAGACCATCAAACTGAACAACTTTCTAAATGAGACCAATTTCGAAATCGCGAAAAAAAAATCAGCTGTCCCATACAAAACTGCAAACATCACTCGACTCAAATGTTGCAGCTGATTTTTATTTTTTACGAGTTAGCATCTATCTAGATCTCCAAGTTAGCATCTATCTAGATCTCTATCGAATTGCGAAGAATGGATCTGCAAAGAGGAGGGGAATACTTTAGAGGTTTTCTAGCTTTAGCTATTGCTGTGTCCTATTGAACGGGATAGGTATGCAGTCTTTCATCCTTGCCAGTTTTCAGAAAATCTCGTGCTCATGAAGCTTTTTCCTCTAATTGTAATCACACATGACACATGTCATAATGGCATGGTGGCACATAATGATGATGCAAATTGAATTTTACAACCTTTCCAGGTCAAAGCAATCTGACCACAAATTCAGCTGGACCAAGCAAAAACACAATAGGCAGACATGTCACTCGCCGAATTCAAACCGGACACCTGGACGGGCAGTTCAAGGTCTTCAAAGACAACGAGAGACGAGCAATTTCAACACCGCCTCTCGCGATATCCACGGTGAAGAAAGTGAAGAGTAGCTTAAGAAGAGCACACACGAAGGGTCTGCAGGGGTTGTCTCCCGTTATGCTGGCCCAGGAAAAAGTGCAGTGCCCAGTACAGTCCACGTCGACACAGACTACTGCGGAGCGGGATAAGGACAAGGATTTTTGTAAGTGATTTCCAATTATATGGTATAGCATGAATGATTTTCATGCGATATAGCTCATGGTGATATGAAAGAAGAAGATTAAGATGGTATAGTTATAGTAAAATGAGCGGAGAAAATAGCTCGCAGCTTGATGGTATATAGAGGTTCTGGTGTAGATGTCTTGAATCGGAAGACGCTCTGTTGGATAACAAGGACTGATGGCCTGGAAAGACGCTGGTAACCGATTCATGTGAACTGCACAAATTCGTTTAATGTTCAAAGAAGCCTATGTGCAAAGGTGGACGTTTTTTGGCTAAAATGATGATGGTATTAAATTAGACCAGTGATCCCGGGTGAAAATAGCCCAACGAACTACTGTACTCTTGTGCTTTTAGAATTTGGTAAACTCTAGTAGTTCCACAAGTAGTGTTACAGTCACACCTTTGACACTTAGCTCATCATCATCATCTCAGCCGATGGACGTCCACTGCTGGCCTCCCCCAAGGATTGCCATAACGACCAGTCCTGCGCTGCCCTCATCCAACGGATTCAGGTCAGTCCACTGTGGGGGGCCTACCCACGCTGCTGATTAGCTGTCATTAGAAAAATTGACAAGAAGAGAAAAGCATGTGCAATACTGAGTGAGTGCGAGCGAGACAGGAATACGCCAATGCCTTAAAAAGTTTTTAATCTAAGCGCCAATGCGTAAATTTTCCGCCCCGCTTCCTATCAAGCGTGAGGTTAAAATTGGTGGAGGGTGAATGTGTCCGTTCTGTATGTAGAACTAGGTACCTACTCTTTCAGAAGAAAGAGTACCTAGAAATGCCAAATTAGAAAATTTGGCTTGGGCAGTCGTATCCCAGCCGCATGCACACAGCTTTTCCTAAACAACACCAGAATCGTTACAAATAAAAATAAGCAGTTGGTTCAAATGTTAGGTTATCTTTTTATTTCTCCAAAGTCTCATATCTTTTACGTTTAGTCCTTTGTACCTTAAGGTGGTTGCAGAGGGATCAATTTCAAAGTCAAACTTTGATGCACAATACGCGTACACGGTATTAATATAAGTAACTTTGTATACATGAAAAAAAAAATTATAAAATCTAGATTCCGCGACACAAATAACATTTGCAATTTATAAAATAATTACGAAGATATGAAGCTTTGAAATTTTTCATACAAAATTTTAAAAGCTTCATATCTTCGTAATTATATTATAAATTGCAAATGTTATTTGTGACGCGGCAACTAGATTTTCTAAACTATTTTTCCATATCTAGACTATTATAAAACTGTAGCAGAAAGTTTGTCTGTACATTGAAGATATAAACAAAAAAAAAGTTACGATATGGTTTTTAGGTATCCCTGATTCCATATCATTAATTTCTGGATTTTTTGTCTGTCTGTTGGTTTGTTTGTTTGTGTGTTTGTTTGGGTGTTTGTTTGTTTGAACGAGCATCACGCAAAAACTACTGAACCGATTTTGATAAAACTTTTTTTGTTTGATAGCTTATTATCTGACTTAAAATCTGGTATATAATTTGTGCGGACAAAGTCGCGGGTTAACGCTCGTATAAAACATAACTTTTATTAATTCCGTCTACGCGTATTGTGCGTCAAACTTTTGTATTGACTGAAACCACCTTACACAGTTTTTAAAACGTGTCATCACTTAATTTGCGCTGTAAAATTTAAATCTTGTTGTAATAGAAATTAAGACATGTAATAACTTGTTGTCCGTAAATGAGGAAAAGACTACATACATGTGCTATGTTATGCAAAATTGGATTGCAAAAAAATGAAATTAAACTCATAATACACTCCTGTAAAATCCACACAAATGTTAATTCCACCTGTAAAATGATTAGTGGTGCCAAAATGGGGGGCGTTGAAATTGATCCCACATTAAAAGTCTGACAAAAAGAATTAAAGCGGATTTCATACATTTATGTCAATTCACGAAACGTGTTAGATGATGCCATACTAATTTCAATACAGAAAGTAAGTAGTTTCTTGCTTATTTGCAGTAAAGGGCATAACCATGGATGTCCTAAATCAGAACTACACCGGGGACACGATGCAGTACCTCCTGAGCAAAGAGAAGAAGGTGGCCAGGGAGCCAGTCATCAGACGAGCGCTGAGGTCCTGTGTCATCAACTGGATGATCAAAGTTGACGTTAGAGAGATGATTTATTATTGTTCATGATTATTACTTATACATGGTCTAACAAAATTAGCTGAAACTTCTTTAAAGGGATGATCAGACCATCAAACTGAACAACTTTCTCTATGGGATCAATATCGAATACGCGAAAGAAAAATCAGCTGTCCCATACATTTCAGTCGAGTTAAGTTTGCAGTTTTGTATGGGACAGCTGATTTATTTTTCGCGAATTCGATATTGATCCCATAGAGAAAGTTGTTCAGTTTGATGGTCTGATCATCCCCTTAAAATAGTTTCAGCTAATTTTGTTAGACCTTATATAGGACCCTTATAAATATGCTGACACTTTTTGAAGGGAATGATCATACCATCAAACTGTACAACTTTCTCTATGGGACCAACATTAAAATCGCGAATAAAAAATCAGTTGTTCCATACAAAACTGCAAAACGACTCGAGCCAAGTGTATGGGACAGCTGCTTTTTGTTTCGCGATTTCAATGTTGGTCCCATAGAGAAAGTTGTTCAGTTTGATGGTCTGATCATCCCCTTAAAAAAGTGTCAGCATAATTATTAAGAAGGACCCAGTATAACGTGTTAATGAATAAACGCATAACTAGAAATAGTTTACATAGAATCGAGAGCAGAATCGAATTATAAAGTTTTCAACATTGATTTTTGTCCAAAATATTAAATAATGGGGAACTTGCACAAAAATTATAATGAGAAGTTATCTTAATAATTCAATAATAATAGTTGTGAATAGAACATTACTGAAAGATTTATTCTAAAGATTTTATTTTTTACGAAATATTTCAATAATAAGTTACGTGGATCGAAACGTAATTTCAAACACCAGTCAGGCCGAAAGTGACGTCACTCCTTAAAGTGGTTTCAGTCCATACAAACGTTTGACGCACAATACGCGTAGACGGAATTAATAAAAGTAATATTTTATATATGGAAAAATAGTTTAGAAAATCTAATTGCCGCGTCACAAATAACATTTGCAATTTTTAATATAATTACGAAGATATAAAGCTTTTAAAATTTTGTATGATAAATTTCAAAGCTTTATATCTTCGTAATTATTTTATAAATTGCAAATGTTATTTGTGACGCGGCATCAAGATTTTTTAAACTATTTTTCCATATATACAAAGTTACTTATATTAATACCGTCTACGCGTATTGTGCGTCAAAGTTTTGTATAAAATTTACCCCTCTGCAACCACTTTAAGCCAGGTTGTCAATTAGTATTTGTTAGAAGAGTACAGCTATATATATTATAGCTACAGACTTCTGTTTTATACAGAAGTCTGTGAATATAGCAGCTGTTTGTGATGAGCTGCACGCATAGAGAGGGTACGAGTTACGTCTTTCTCTATGGCTGCTCGTATGGCTGCACGCGTCATGAGTAAGGAGTGACGTCACGTCATGGCTGTGAACGTTTTGACGCGGGATTTGAAAAGTCAACTTTTGATTTGCAATAAATAATTGATTTGTGCATTTGTTGCCATTTTTGTTTTCGGTATATGCAAGCATGCGGCATGCATGTTATGTAAGCCTTAAATCTTTATCATCATCATCATCATCATATCAGCCGATAGACGTTCACTGCTGGACATAGGCCTCCCCAAAATGGGGTTATTTGCCATAATCGCCACGCTTGGCAGGCGGGTTGGCGATCGCAGTTGGATTGAATGTGTGTACTCAGAGGATGCTGCTGCCCATCCTCCGGTAGATCCCTTAGTCGCCTTTTACGAAACCCACGGGAGGAAATGGGATGGTGCTATTCTTAGCCGACACTTCACGGCGAAATTAAATCTTTATGATACACTAAAAATATAAAACTGTGCAAGTTCCCCATTGGTTTGCAGACAATAAAATTTACTGAACTCAATGTCAACCCCTTAAAATGTATCTATGAGCACGCTAGCGCTTTCATTCATTCCTGAAATAATAAAATAGTAGATTACACACCAAGGGCAGGAAAGAAAGAAAGATCTCAGATCTCAATGTGATGAAAACATGTGATCTGAGGCTTTTTTATTTACTGCCTAAAGTTAGTATGCTATTTTTCTCCTCAACGGAGGCGGAAAGCAGCAATTTCGTTTAGCACAGTGGGACAAAAATGTACGCTTTCCGCCCGGAGGGGGTGAACAATCTTTTTTGCATGAAAACTTAAAATGCGAATGCAATAAATGCAAATATTTTATTCATTTTAATGAATATGAATATTTGTATAAATATATATTATAATAACATAATATTCATATTCATTTTAATTAAGGTATGTTTAAATGGGTACCTATTTGTTTCAGATTAACAGAGGGGATTCTGCTGTAGTGCAATCTGCCTGCTGGTACCTCGACAATTACCTGAGCAGCGTCTGGGTTCCTATTGAGAGGTAACTTAAGGCCCTATCTATTAATGTTAGGACGAAACACCTTGGAAGCATCTTTTATTTTTCATTTTTCAACTAGATTTATACAACATAACCAAAGTCTTACCTCAGTATTTTAGGATAGTTTATCTATTGAAATCATCAATGGAATTGAATAAAAATTGAAAAGGGGGACATCTAGCGAAATGTCACTTTGTGCGTGAAAACGCACATGGGGAAACCACAGTTTGTTAGGACATTGCAGACTGAATCGCCTGATTATCAGAAAAGAGAAATGATTCCGTGCTTCGGATGGCACGTTAAGCCGTTGGTCTCGGCTACTATCTCTAGTTGTAGTAGTCGTTACATAAAAACCACGTCAGAGGCCGTAAGACGGTTTGAAAAACTCTGACACCAGGGCTCTGCCCACACGATAAGAAGAAGAAGAATTTGTAAGTAGTACCTACCTTTAAGTTTTGTTTTTTGTACTGTGTGTACTTGTACTTTGTTGCACACCAAAACAAAACATACATTTGAATACATAAAGAATTACAAGTAGGTACAAATAAGGTTTTTTTTTAAATATGTGTTCAGATAGTTTTTTTGTCACTAAATGGTGCCGGTTACAGTTTAAGTCCCATTGATTTACTCCCCACTCCTCCTAACATAAATCTGTAAAATGACTGGGCCACTAAGCATCAGCCCATCGATAAATTATTATGAATTTGAAAGAATCTTACAATGTTCTAATCGCCTTTTTGAATCTTTTATAATGCGCACAGCCAAGGAGTGGAATGCCCTGCCTGCGTCAGTATTTCCGAACGCTTACAACCCGAATTCCTTTAAAGTACGAGTGAATAGGCTTCTTCTGGGTAAGCTCGCTACATCTTCGACCCCATCTTTGTCCTGAGAATTGGATTGAGGTCAAGAGCAAACCATACCAAATAAAAAAATAAAAAAACTTTTCAGGTTGCAGTTGACAGCAGCTGCCTGTTACTGGCTGGCTACCAAGTTGCACGGTAAAATTATGAGCAGCCAGAGGCTGGTCAAATGTTCCAGATACGCTTTCAGCCCCAGTAAGCTGGTGAACGCTGAGATGAATGTCTTGAAGGAGTTGGTAAGATAATTTCACCTTACCTACAAGGGCCTCTCGTGGTAGGCTATTCCTTGTTGCCTAGTGACACCTGCCCGCGCCCGCAACCCGCACCGTTGTACGACCCCATCGCGCCTCGCTCGCGACTCTCTCGCGCAGCCTCGGTCCACCTAGCGACCAGCTAGTGTGCGCACGCGTCCGTGGCCTCCACCCACCTCGCTTTCCGTAAACTTATTTTGATTGTAATACTAAATTGAACCGTGTTTGTAACAAACTGAATAAACGTTCGAAAGTAATTAGCGAGTTTTTCCTGAATTATATGAGAGTCTCCCATAAGTTTAATTAAATCTATTTACAGCAATACTCAGTACAACCAGTCATCCCTCACGACTTCATCCCCTTCCTGTCCTGGTGGTGTAACGAGGAAGCATCCGGTCTCCTGGAGTCTGCAGCCAACTTCATCTGCCAGTGCGGGGTGATGGTCTCCAAGAACCTGTGTGAGGAGTATCCTTGCGTGGTTGCGGCCGCTTGTGTCAAGAACGCTCTGATTCTTCTGGGTAGGAGCGAGCTGTTGACTAGACTTGAATCTTGTCCTATGTAAGTGCTATTAATCCCCAGCGCAAAAAGAGGGGTGTTATAAGTTTAAAGCCTATGTCGGTCTGTTTGTCTGTCAGTATATCTGTCTGTGGCATCGTGACCAATTTTGATGCGTTTTTTTTAATGGAAAGCTAATTTTTGCGGGAGTGTTCTTAGCTTTGTTTCATGAAAATTGGTTCAGCAGTACAAATTTAAAAATAGCTACGCTAAAAACAAACATTTAAAAAGTGAAAAATAATTCGGTCACAGTTATTATTGATGTATGTTATAGTTCTGTAAGATATTTTAGGTCAATTAATGTGTCGGGGGGTAGCACCATCCCATTTTCTCCCGTGGGTGTCGTAAAAGGTGACTAAGGGATCTACTGATGGATGACACATTGATTCGATCCAACTGCGATCGCCAACCCGCCCGCCAAGCGTGGCGATTATGGCAAATCCCCCCCATTTTGGGGAGGCTTATGTCCAGCAGTGGACGTTTAGTGGCTGATATGATGATGATGATGATGATGAATGTGTCGGGGACCGTAAGTGATTGTAATAAAAATCTACGCATTAATTGACCTAAAATATCTTAAAGACAATTAAGAAGTAAAACATACATTTGCTTAACCTCTAATCAGTGGCGTTGTCACCGACATGAAATTGAATCAAAAATATCAGCTTCAAACGTTTATGCCGAGTCTCCAAATAACGTTTTCTAGAAACAGCAGTTTTTTTCGCTATTTCATCTTTAGTCTCATAGTGATGTTCGCTCAGTTTGATGGTCTGAAGCACCCTCAAGTATTTAAGTATACATCCAGTATACTAATAGTTTAACATCGTAAGGAAACATGCGTCCGCCGAGCCGAGGTTCAAACAAAAAAAAAATTATATATATATACGGTCGAATTGAGAAATATCGAATATACAGGGTGAAATTGATATCATTAGCAAACTTTTAAACTAAGAGTCTACCCATCAAACTGAACAACTTTTACTATGGGATCAAACCGATCGGGGCAAAAAAAATCAGCTGTTCCATACATTTGAGTCGAGTAGGCATTGCAGTTAAGTATGGAACAGCGGCCTTTTTTTTTTTTGCTCCGATCAATTTGCCCCTATAGTAAAAGTTGTTCAGTTTGATGGGTAGACTATTAGTTTAAAAGGATGCTAATGATATCAATTTCACCCTGTATATTCGATATTTCTTCAGGGCGTATATGAACGCTGTCATTATCCTCACCGAACATTTTCATCATCATCATCATCAGATGAAGACTCTGATAAATTAACAGGAGATGAAGACGATGACGGCGTTTAAATGCCCCGGAGAAACATCCATTTACTTTATAAAATAAATTAGAAGTAGTATAATTTGGCCAACTAAAAATACACATTGCTTTCTAATCTAAAAAGTTTATGAGTTATGACAGGACCTGTCCTATTTTTGATGGTGTTTTGTTTAAATTTAGTACCTAAACAAATAGAGTTTATGATAATGGTAGATGGATCACGGAAATATTGAGTCTTTAAACAAAATAAGTTAGTTAATTATGCCATGCAGGTGTCATAACTGGTGACCAATTCCTTTGGGCATCTTCAGCATCATCAATATCTCAAAAAATTGGACTTTGCTCGTATCGTATATCCCGCTCGTTCTTAACAATATTCTCAGGATCTAATTTTTTTTTCAACTAAACTTCATTATTTCAATTATTGCAAATTGAACAAATGCACACTCTGAAACTACTCGACCAGCTGAAGATTTCGCAAAGAGGACTCTTTTGCATCTACTTTGTGAATGTAGCCCATTGATGTACAAACGAAGTATCCTTCTAGGTAGAGAGGTATTAGCACCAGATGAGATACAAACCCTCCATGTTAGAAACCTATTGCGGTTCCTGACTGCAGTAGGGAATCAGTAGGGTACACTGAAAAAATTGATTTGTTAAATATCACTCACTCGCACTCGACTCGGTTGAATGCAGAGCCAGGAGACTCATTGGCGACAGTAAGCTGGTTGAGACCAAGCTTCAAAGCCTAGCCCACCGCCGCAGAGTAGCGTGCTTGTCGGTCTTCTACAGATGGTACTTCGGTGAGTATGCCCAAGAGCTGCATGAGCTCATCCCGCCTTCCCCTTTCTACTATCGGACTTCCAGATGCACCGCGGGATACCACCTCTTCTTGGTTGAAATCCCACAAATCCGCACTAAGCGCCTTTCTGATTCTTTTATAATGCGCACAGCCAAGGAGTGGAATGCCCTGCCTGCGTGCGTCAGTATTTCCGAGCGTTTACAACCCGAATTACTTTAAAGTACTGGATTGAGGTCAAGAGCAAACCCATTTGAAATAAAAAAAAAAAATATATATATATATATAACCGAACTTAGTGACTTCCCAGCAAACAATTTGGTCGTATAAAGCCCCCAGTTATATGACTATTTTGACTTTTAAAAGTTATATTACGGTAATTTTGTCATTAAACGACCAAATTGTTAGTTGGGTTTCAAACTGTTTTGTAGCACAAAAACAATCGTTTGGTTATACATAGCATAACTGTTTGCTATTTATATACAAATGTTTGGTTATGTGCTACAAAACAGTTTGGAAGTCACTAAACTTCGGTTATATTTAACAAAACATTTTTTTTCAGTGTATTATTATAAAAGGGGCGTTCACAAAAGACCAGTTATGGTTGCAGTGGCACAAGCGCAAGTCTGTTAAGGTTCTCAACAACCAATAATGGAGTCACGTTGCAGGTTCGGACACGAGCACTTGTCTCGCGTGGTGTTCGCGCTGTTCGCGTTATTACCTGCAACGAGGCTCCGCAATCTACAATCTCTAGTTCTTTATCAAAAACAATCGCTGAGATTGGGATAGATACTCCCGCAAACTACTTGACACTGGCGTAAATGCAGTGCTAACGCACACAAAAGTCGATTCATTATAAATAGAACTACCAATAATAATAAGCATATGCTCACGACTATATTCCCCGAGGGGATAGTCAGAGATATTCTGAAACCTCAGAACATCCACGTTTTACTAGTAGTACCGAAACTCTGTCCAGTGTGACGGGGAGTGAGCTCGTCGCCACTTGTAATAGACAGTAGGTACAATACATGCCTCGAAATTGAAGCATACAGGTACCAATAATAATGATTATTATTATTTCAGATACAAAAAAGCTTCAAAGAAAGCCCGAGACCTTCCGTACACCTGCGCGCACCTACGCGTCTGCCTGCGCACTTTGGCGTCGATCACCTACGAGTATAAGTCCCCCGTCCTCCAATACTCCGTGGCGCCTCACTACGTCGCGCCCAGGATCATTCAAGCTGTTAATTCAGATGAAATATTGATTTTGGATAAACTAAAAAGTTTTTTTTGAACTGTTTTTATGTAGGTGTATTATTATTACGCTCCCGTAAAGAGCTTATTCAACATACTTGCTCTTAAAGAGGCTCTTATTTCACCGCTTTTAGGTATATAATATAGAACACGCGTGCGAAAATGATCACATTATTGCACTCACTGAGCAAGTAATCACTACGTTTTATATTGCACTAGTGCGGTAATGTCACTTTTTTTTCTATTCTTTTTTTTTATTCTATAATTTTAAATCTCAGCAAAGAGTTTTTATGCAATAAAAATCAAACTTTTTTCAGAACGAATTAATCTGTTTTAGTTAAAATATGATGAATTAAACGCTTCATTTCATCAAAAAATTTATTTTAATTAACAAATTAATATTAATTTGTGTTATAAATACATAAATAGTAAGATTACAACGTTTTTAATATTAGGTTGTTTGCAACAAAAAGTTGTTGGTTGAATGTCGGCTAAGTCTTTGCCTCTTCGACCACCTACGCGCGCATAGCAATCTCGAAAAAAAAACCATTCATGGCCCAGCGCCATTTTGCAATAGTACATTATGATACAAGTGAGTGGTGCAAGTGAGCAAAGCTTGTTATACATATTACAGCCGAGGTGGGATTGCAGCACGAGCCGCCAGGCGAGTGATGCATACTAGCCAAGGGCTGTAATGACCAACGCTCACGCGTTTCATACGACATTTTTCAACAAACCTGCGAGGAAGAAGTAATAAAATTTCGTAAATACAACAATTTTAGGGAAATATTTGTGGAAAATGGCACTGGGCTTTTTTTTTTTGCTTTCTGTACCTTTGATTAAGAAAGCTGTGCACGCAAGTCGACGAAGAGGCAAAAACGTGAACTGACATTCAACCAGCGATATTTTTTTGCAAACAACATAATATTAAAAACGTTATAAACTTAATATTAATGTATTTAAAACACAAATTAATATTAATTCGTTAGCTAAAATAAATTGTTTGATTAAATGAAGCGTCCATTTATCATATTTGAACTAAGTTTTTATTTACATAAAATCTCTGCTGAGATTTAAAATCAAACTATAGAAAAAAAGTGACATTCCCGCACTAGTGCGGTAATGTGATCAGTTTCGCGCGCGTGTTCTATAATCTGCATTATGCTTAAAGCGGTGCAATAAGAGCCACTTTACGAGCAAGTATGTTGAAAAAATATTTATAATATAGACTGACTGACTGACTGAGGGATTTCGTGAGTTTATATGTAAGATTGACATAATTTATTAATAGGTATTTGTACAGGATGTTAGGGTAAACAGTTGCATTATTTTATGGGGTGATTGTACCCATGATACTGCCTTGATATTGAATTGCCAAAAAAAATGTTGGACTCTCCATACTAAATGCAATTAGCTGATCGAACGTATGAAAAAAAAATTGCGAATTTCCTATAGGTAGGTTTCTTTGGGAAAGTTGTTCAGTATCACGGGTACAATCACCCCGTAAAGTAATGCAACTGTTTACCCTAACACCCTGTATATTAATCTGTAAACCTATCCTGAAATATAAGCTGGCGCACAAATCTGTTGTTTTCCCGATAATTTAGTAGTAATCTCAGAAGCCTAAATCCTCGAATCATGCGCCTATTACAGTCTACTCTTAATAAAGACCAAAGAAGTTATACCTACAAGCTGATAATTTGCTAGGTGGTCAAACTTAGAACAACTTGTGAAAATTTTTTTTTTAAAAGACCAATCAAATCGCGGTAAAATCATCCTCTAAACTTCTAAAGTATAAAATTAACACCTCTGCAGGTATAAGTAGTTATGCGAAATAATTGGTCACGGTCATACGCAAAATGTACCATTCGCAAAATGTACACCGTGCGAAAAACGTCCCTTTTGCAGAATGTACCCTCAGCAAAATTTCCCTTTCCTAGAACGTACCCTCCGCAAACTGTACCCTCCGAAAAAAGTCCCTTTTGCAGAATGTACCCTCCGCAAAATGTCTCTTTCGCGGACTGTACCCTTAGCAAAACATCCCTTTAACGCATGTACGCCTAGCATGCGCGTGAATATTACTTACGGTACTAAACTCTTTGGTTCTCTAAAGTCTTTAAGGTGGTTTCAGTCCATACAAAAGCTTGACGCACAATACGCGTAGACGGAATTAATAAAAGTAATATTATATATATGAAAAAATAGTTTAGAAAATCTAGTTGCCGCGTAACAAATAACATTTGCAATTTATAATATAATTACAAAGATATAAAGCTTTTAAAATTTTGTATGAAAAATTTCAAAACTTTATATCTTCGTAATTATTTTATAAATTGCAAATTTTTTTTGTGACGCGGCATCTAGATTTTCTAAACTATTTTTCCATGTATACAAAGTTACTTATATTAATACCGTCTACGCGTATTGTGCGTCAAAGTTTTGTATAAAATCGACCCCTCTGCAACCACCTTAAGAAGACTTTTTAGGAACAGGATAGTAACATAACAAACATAAAATGTATTTAATAAGGTCGGGATTCGAATCCATGATCCGGGATTTAGGCATCTAATAGCAGAGAAATATTACAAATAGTTTTGTAGCCAGCTTGTGTTGCTCGTGGTATTTATTTTAGAGTGGTTAATTAATTAATTTTATTTTTATTGAATTATTTAGTTTTTATGTGCTGTGTTTTTATTGATAAAATTTTACTAAGAATGAATGAAATATACTTTATTAAGACTGTAAACTCTGTTTTTAATTTATTATGTATATTATACAGGGTGTTAGGGTAAACAGTTGCATCACTTTAAGGGGTGATTGTACCCAACTGAAAAACGTTCACAAGAAATTTGCAATACTTTTTTCGACTTTTCATACAACCATTCGGTCACCTGATTGCATTTAGTATGGAAAGTCTAAATTTTTTTGCGAATGTCCTATTTGTTTCTTTGTGAAAGTTATTCAGTATAATGGGTACAATCACCCCTCAAAGTAATGCAATTGTTTACCCTAACAACCTGTAAGTATACTCACTTTTATTATACTTTTGATGCAATACTTTTGTTATCAAAAACAACGGTCAGGTATTGCACTCATTTAGCCCAGTCATTTTAGGCAGTTTTGTTAGTTGGGGTAGGGAGTAATTATTAATTGGACTTTTAAACTATAACCGGCACCATTTAGTGACAAAAAGACTACCTATCTTAAAACATATTAAAAAAAAATCGCTACACAACATAGAAATCAAAATTGTGTGTCCCAGAAGGCTTTTAAATTAATAATATTAATATCAATGCAGTCATTTGGCTTAGATTTAACAATATAAATTATTTTTGAGCAATAAAATAGGCATAGAAATTTCAAAAATGAGGTATTTATTAGATAATTCTAAGGTATTTTTCAAAACCTTCTAAATAGACAAAAATATTTTCACTATGTTTCAAGTATGTATAATGGTAAAGCTTTAAATAAGTGCAAAAAAAAATACCATCAGGTTTTTATGGAACGAAATAATAGCTAAATTTTTAAATTGGAACTGTTGCTGACGTGGTTTTTTTTAATTTTGGTACATTTCTAGGCTCAAATTGGCTCTTCAATATTATACCGGAAACATTCTCAATTATTAATTAGTCCCGGCTCAAACCGTAAAATGACTTGGCTAATTTGTTTATCTAGCCACCACCAACACCGGCCACCATTCTCAACAAGGTTTTGAAGTCCAGCGTACCCTGGGGAGTAATCCTAGTCTAAACAGAACTGTCCGATACTTGTTTTTCAAACTCCTGACTTCTCAGATTAAACTCTCCGCGGGTTCCGAGACAGTTTAGACTACTTCCCCGGGCTGTAGATTTCTAGTAAACATTTGTACCTGTTAAATAATTCCATAACAAGTTGAGAAGTTTAGAATGAAAGGCTAACTTCTCCTGCAGTAATCTCAGTATTGAGACTGCTTCGTTGCAAAAATAGATACTTAAATAAGATAAGGTGAGACCTTTGACTACTTATATAAGGTCTAACAAAATTAGCTGAAACTATTTTAAAGCTATGCTCAGACCATCAAACTGAACAACTTTCTCTATGGGACCAATACCGAAATCGCGAAAAAAAAAATTCATGTCAAATACAAAACTGCAAACACAACTTGACTCAAATGTATGGGGCAGTAGATTTGTTTTTTGAGATTTCGATATTGGGCTCGTAGAGAAAGTTGTTCAGTTTGATGGCCTGAGCATACCCTTAAAATAGTTTCAGCTAATTTTGTTAGACCTTATATAGGGACTAGTTTAGCGTGTAATTCTACAAACAAACATTTCTGACACTTTTTGCGGGGGGCGAGGTAACATGAAATCCCCACCTTTGGATTTTATTTCCATAACTTAAGACTCTAATTTTGAAAGTTAAAAATCATGAAAAGTAGTCTCGTGTGAACCCCAAACGGTCTAAGTTCGAAATTATTGTTTTGCAATTATAGGCTGTCTCGTTTAGTGATAAGGTATAAAATTGAATGTATATGCACATAATTAATTGATCTTATACCGTGGCAGAGGGGAAATGCTACCGCAAGGCTAGTCCTTATAATAAATAGTCAAAGGGTGAGACAAATGTTTATTTTTTAACTTTTGCTTAATATATATATATATATATTATATTCTAGATTAAGGAATTTATAATATGGGCTTGTTATAATTAAGTTTGTACCGTTGGCTGAAATAAATTAATAAATAAAAAAAAACAATAATAAAATAAATTAAAACTATTACATTAAACGGTAGACCAAAAACGAGGCAAGCCTGATACGCGAGGTCTACGATTGGGAATCCTTAACAAAAAACAAATAATTTAGTTACGAACTTGTACAATGGAAACAAAGTGAGAGGGCGTGTGGGGGGGGGGGGGGGTTTGTAGGTGTGTGTCTGTTTGCGTGTGTATTTGCCTTGTATGTTAAGATATAAGTAAAGTATTTATATACATGATATTTCACGTACTATTAAGGATAGATTCAGAATAATAGATGTGCACACTTCGATCACCAGTTCTTTATTAACCGTTTCCTTTTCAAACAATCACTTTTATCATCGTCAGTTTTTAAAATGTTGCTACAATACAATTTAAATTAAAACTATAAACCGTGGACTAAAACCATGTCATGGACTCCATCATCGTCCATCACATTTCTTATTATTGTTATCCACTAGATGGCAGCACTTAAACAAATAAAGACAACTGTCGTGTCGGTCGACCAATTTATCGCAACCTAAGATCGCACAGAAAACTGAAGAACTCATCGCATTGCATTTGACATTAGATGTGACAACCATTGAAATAAATAAATTTGGTGAACCGTCATTAGACGGTTCACCAAATTTATTTATTAATATAACATCTTGATTTGTATACAAATTGCAATCAAAAGCTATCAGCCAATTTCAAATAACTAACAGTACATACAGACTCAGAGGGTATTAGGGTTAGCAGTTGCATTGCTTTAAGAGGTGATACTGATCTACGTTCGATCGCGTAATGGCTTTTAGTACCTATGGAAAGTTATATATTTTTTTAAGAATTTCCTGTACCCAGGTTTCTCAGGTAAAGTTGATAAGTATCATGGGTACACTCACCCCTTAAAGTAATGCAACTCTGTTTAACCTTACACTCTGTATAAAGTTTGCAAGCTATAATAATGATTGAATGAAATGAAATGAAATGAAATCATTTATTTAAAAGACTTTTGGTGGTGCTTAGGGTGTTAGAATTAAATTCTTCCTTCTTATGTAGGCACGCTTTGCAACCATCCCGTCTAAAGACAGAAAAGGTGTATTTCTAAATTATTCTGCCTAAGTGTAGGCAGCCTCAGCCTATAATTATATGAAGAAAAGAAGTAGAACGTAGAACACTATCAAATAACAAATCAAAGACTTTACTCGAATAAATAATTCGGTATCAGACGGGAGGTGAACCCCAAAAATACCAATCTCAAGTATTCATCCAATTAAAATCCCGACAGGAGTCTTAGCCCAGTCATTTTACGGTTTGAGCCGGGACTAATTAATAATTGACATTTTTTTTTTCGGTATAATATTGAAGAGCCAATTTCAGCCTAAAATGAACCAAAATAAAAAAAAAAAAAAACTCAGCAACAGCGCCAAATTTTAAATTTAGCTATTATCTCGTTCTAAAAAACCTGTTGGTAAATTTTTTTTTGCACATATTTAAGGCTTTACCATTATACATACCATACAAATATGGTGTGAATATTTTTGTCTACTTAGAAGGTTTTGAAATATACATTCGTATTTTCTAATAAATACCTCATTTTTTAAATTTCTATGCCCATTTTATTGCTCAAAAATAATTTATATTGTTCAATCTAAGTCAAATGAGTGCATTGGTATTAATATTATTTATTTAAAAGCCTTCTGGGACACACAATTTTGATTTCTAGGTTGCGTGGCGAATTTTTTTAAATTTGTTTTATAATAGGCTTTTTGTCACTAAATGGTGTGGTTACAGTTTAAAAGTCCAATTAAAAATTACTCCTATATATACTCCCTACCCTGCCTAACGAAACTTCGTAAAATAACTGGGCTATCTGTCGATACCGGTATACGGTTACCACAGATTAAGTTCACCGTTTATAGGCGACAAAGACGCCACATAGCCGCGGCCAACCGCGCAATAGTAGTATACTGCATAATTACTAATAGCAGTATACTACTATTCCATAATTATAATAAGCTCTCAAACGGTGAAGGAAAACATCGTGCGGAAACCTGCAGACGCTGAAGAAGAAATTCCGATGCGTATGTGAAGTCTACCAATCTTCATTGGGGACGCGTGGTAGACTAAAGCCCATACTTCCTCCTTGAGGGTAGGCCTGTGTTCTGCAGTGGGACGTTTATCATAAGCTGCTGATGATAATATAAGATATTAGATGAAAATGGGCTTGCTTTTCCCCTGTAATCTTCCTCCCACACCCCACCGCCTTCTGATGCTTTTATTTTTGTGCAACAGTTGTTGAAAGTGGCTTCTTGTGGCTTCATTGTCTGTAGTATCTCCATAATAAATCCCATAATATACCTGTATCTAGGAAAAATACCGAGAACTAGGGAGAAGCAGTGTGGTTCCGGCGAGAATGAACCACCCCAATTCTTCCCGTGGGTGTCGTAAGAGGCGACTAAGGGATCCGTGTTTATGTAGGTGAAAGGATAGCCACCTCTCACCACTTGACACGTCATTCCATCCTGAAACATAAATTGCTAAAGTTGGGCATTGCTAAAACTACTTTCTTAGTCAGAAAGTTTGTAGTTCTAGCAATGTTTCTGACCATTCCGAAAGGGATTATGATCGTGAGTTTGTGTATGTTTGTATGTATCTTGATTGGCAAATAAATATTACTATTACAGTACCCGGCAAACATCTTGAAAAACGGGCGGAGTTTGGAAGTATACTTATAGATTTGCTCAAGAAGTTAACCGACAATTGTACTATGACTATTACTATTTCATCATCTCAGATAATGGACGTCCACTGCTGGACATAGGCCTTCCCCAACTATATATATATATATATAGGCCTACCCACTCTGCGCTTTCTGGTAAGCAGTTGCCACGCGAGAACTTTTCGGCTCTGCGAGCAATGTGCCCGACCCACTGCCCCTTTAGTTTAGCAATTCTTTGGGCCATGTCAGTCACTCAGGTTCTTCTGCGGATCTCTTCATTTCTGATTCAATTTCGCAGGGAAACTCCGAGCGTAGCCCTCTCCATTGCCCTTTGGGTGACTTTCAACCTTATTTCTTACTATCTCCCAACCAGAACCAAAATCTCAGAGGTCACTCTCTCAAAATTGATCGTACGTTTTGTACAAGCAACCCCCGGAAACATTTTTTGCCCAACCGTATAGTTCACAAGTGGAAAAAATTGCCTGAGACTGCGCCTGCGCATAAGTGAACTCTTTCAAAAATAGACTGGACAAATATACATAAAACTAAACAAGTTCAGTGATATACACGCATCAGCGTTGAGCTGCTAGCTAGTGTATCATATATGTCGGCGTGAGCGTCTGTGGCGTGTTGAAGTCACTTTACACAGTAAAAACACCACCTGCACTGCGCACGTGTTTCTTGTATAATTCATTCTATGAATCAGGTGACGGGTGGGGGCGAGACGGCCGGCTTTATAAGGCGAGGCGCAACGGTGCAGAGTTCATAATACGGTCAAATACTTGGGTGTAATACGGTCAAATACTTGGGTGTCACCCTAGACCGCGGGATGACATTCCGGCCTCACATCCAGCGCGTTCGAAAGAATGCGCTGCATGTGATGCATCGTCTTTATCCGGTCCTGAACAAGCGTTCCAAATTGACACTTAGAAATAAGCTGACAATTTGGAAAACTTGCATCAGACCGATAATCACGTATGCCGGAGTGTGCTTCGCGCACGCCGCCCCCACCAACATCCACCTATTGGAAGTCATCCAGAATAGGTTCATGCGTACGGCCACTGGTGCGCCATGGTTCGTACGCAACAAAAACCTTAATCTCGACTTAGAGTTGCCTACCATCAAGCAACTACTCAAATGCATGGTGGCGGACTATTTCGCCACCACCCCCCGCCACTCCAACCCTCTAATTAGGGCAAACGCCATCTATCCTTGTGATACTACTAGGACGAATAGACGTCGACCCCGCAATGTACTGGTCGATCCAGACGATGAGATCACGGTTGCCGTACAGGCGGCCCAACAGACACGACTAACAATCACAAACTCACAACACACGACAACAACACGCCGACACAGTAATCGACGTCCCCGCCGGCGGAGACAGCCGCGACCACTGCACACTCCCTTCAATTCAGGCGCCTACAGACGCTATAGGCCAATCCCAGGCCGCTTCTCACCTATCCCAGCTACACAATCCGCCGCGTAGCCCCAGCAACGTCCTTGGCCGAGGTCCGTACCCCTCTGGGTGCCCCTAGGTCGGTTGTTTAAGTTCATTCAATTGGCTCGGTGACCTTTCGTGGTCCCCCCAATAGCCCGCAGTAAAAAGCAGTAGTTGCTCCCGGAGCAAAGCTGTAATAGTCACTTTCAAAAAAAAAAAAAAATGCAGAGTTCATTCCGATTGAGGCGACCGTCCCGTCCACACTCTAATTGTGACACAGATCACGCCTGAATCATTTCGTTAATTGTTTAATTATAAAATAAATAATAATAAATAAATTATTGTAGATTAAATAATTTTACTAAAAATAAATACTTGTTAAAATTACATTCGGTTTTCTTATTGAAAGATGAGCAAAGAACAATCTCGGAATGTCGAGCCTGCAGATGAGGTACTACCCTCCTCACCTATCTTGGGACATAGCCCTCCTCCAGCCGATATATACTCATCATATACATATAATAATATTATCTAGGAACAAAAAAAATAAACAGAACATGTCGGTAACTAATGAATTTATTTACATATTCACATATAGTTATAACATTGAAACAAGTATATCTTACGGCTATTACAAATAATTAGTGGACTATCGTTATCTATCACAACATTCAGTTTGTGTATGCGAGAGGATGACGTCACGGCGCACGCGATCATAACGAGAGCAGATATGCGCCCGCGCATGACAGTACGGTCAGCACTCCGCATACCAGACTCGACGCACCTGTTGATGGAAAACATAAAATGTACAATAATATCTAGGTAGTCACTAGGTGCAATAAGCTAGGATGGGCTCCTTTCTGGAAATATGCACACTCATTCTACTTGGCCCTACCACCAGAAAAACAGCTGCGTACAAGCTCGTGGCGGCGCCAGTATAACCCTTCTTGCCGCTCATGTCTCTGACAAACCCCTCGGGAAATGTAGTCGTGAGCATATGCTATGCTATGCCGCTCATTCTCGTTTGTGAACGTTCACGTATTGCTGCACACTGCTCATGTAGGGGTTTACCGACTGTCGCGAGCTAGTGTAAAGCATAATGCCTAAAAACTAAGGGGTCTGATCAGAGCGTCCTGCCAGCAATTACCTATGGTGCGAAAACTAGGACCTTCACGAAAAGTCTTGTAGTAATACTTAGAAAAGTCCATCAATTCAAAGTCAGTGAGCTAACAAAGAACCAAAGATTTTATTTGGTCTATACGACTAGATACCGCCGACGTCCTAATAAAATGCGGCAAAAAATGTTATGCCTTGTGAGACGTAGTATTTTCCGTCTCCTAGCAACGAGTGTTGCCAACCACATGATTTCGGAAATCGTACGGAATAGACACACGTCTTTTGAAAGCTTTAAATCGTCGATCAAATCGAGTTCATTATACAATCCGTATCATCCGTTACTTTATCCGTATTGATTTATTATAATGGCTGTTGTCGTATTTCTTATTGTAGAATAGAAACACGCCGCCGCGCACGTCAACGTCAAACTTTGGTTGCTAGCAGGTTGCTTTGGGTTGTTATACAGGGTGTTAGGGTAAACAGTTGTTACTTTAAGGGGTGATTGAACCCATGATATTGAATAACTCTCCCTAAGAAACCAATACGAGATTCGTAAAAAAATTTCCCATACTAAATGCAATCAGGTGATCGAAGTTTTGTATGAAAAATCGTAATTTTTATTGTAAAACACATTGCCCACGTGACATAGTGTATTCGTTTCGGGTCGTTTCGCAGCTGGCGAATGTGTATGATAAAAGAACAAATACAATTCAAAATTCAAAATTCAAAATTTTTTATTCAAAATAATATCACATAGATAGCTTTTTGACGTCATTTTTTGAATCTACCACCGCGTCTGAAGGTGTTCCGTTGAGAGAAGATGCGGCCAGAAACTCTACAACACACATCTTTTTAACAAAACAAAATATACAAAGTACAATTAAAATACAATATTGCATTACATAGAGTAACATTGTCAAGACCAGACATTTTGGTCATTCAAATAGTCATCGAGTTTATAGTAGCCCAATTCGTATGATAGCTGAAATTATATAAATGATAGGAAGAATATCGTGCTTCCCAATGAAATGGAAATTATCCTTTTCTGCAGTGGGATTTCTTATAAAATTTAAATTCAAATTTACCAGTTTTGTATGGGAATTGAGATTAGGCAATCATGGGTAAAAAAATCACTTCTCAAGGTGATGCAACTGTTTACCCTAACACCATGTATTTTGAAGGAGGTCGTACCCTACATTTTAAAGAAAATCCTTGCAAATAATTATACTCGGTGATTTTTTTAGAAATTACCTCAGGAATGAGATGATATGTCAGAGAACTGAAGTAGTTGACATACCGAAAATTAGCAAGCTGAATAGACAAGCTTTTAAAATAATATATTATTAAATGTCATCTGGTTTGTATCCATAATGCATATCTATGTACTAACCAGCAGAATCCTCTCCAGTAACAGAAGCTGGCCTTGGGGCATCCTCTCGCACGTGTGCTATCTCACTCTTACGCGCGTACATGTCGTATATCGTAGCTACGCAGCCCAGAGACAACTGCCCGCTTGGCGGTGGACTCATCGTGTATCTGAGGGCAAACAAAAAGATTAAAATGCGACTAGGATGATGTCCTCCATCTTTAATTCTTTTCATGGCAATGGTTGTTAAGTGGTGGTTCTATATTTTGCTGGCCAGGTATTCCGCGAGCTTGATATCGTCATTTGTAGCTATACAGTGTGTAAGGAAAAGTATAATTAACCTTAAAACCCCATAGGTACTACCCATCAAACTGAACAACTCTAACTATGGGAGCAAACCTGTCAGCGCCAAAAAGGACGCAAGCCTGAGAGAAGGACCGATGTGATCAAAGAAATTACCCAGGCAACACTACAGGCCTACTGGGGCCAAGACCGAACGGCTTGGAGAGCTGTGGTGGTACAAGTGGCCCATGAAGGTCACATCTCTCAGCCATGAGGTAACGAGTAAGAACAGAGGTACAAATGCTGTGAAACAGATCGTGACTATACCTCAAAACGTCTCGATTCTCCCTTTCAGCTTCCCTTTCGTACACGTAGTTGTCGTAGTTGCGGGAGAGGCTGGCGCTGGTGTAGGTCAGGCCGACCTTGTAGTGCTCCGCCTCCAGCACCGTGATCTCGATCTGACTGAATGCGCCGCGCTCCTTGAAGTCCTGCTCCGACGTCTGCCAGGACACTGACTCCGCTATCTGTGAGAAGACACAATCATTAGCACTACGTGAATTAAGGGAATTTTCGTAGCCGATTTCGACTACGTTACTGCTTTATGAGAAAAGAGTAACACACGTTTCACCGAAACTATGCTCGTTGATAAGAATTGATTGGTAAGGTACCAAGGTAGTCGACACATAAATGCGTCATATGCTGACGTACTTTGACTGCTAAGATTACTTACATTTGGCAGATCCAAGCACATCACCGAAGACTATTATACCAACAGCAGTCGCCGTAACTGTATCGGCGTCGAAAATATCAGCATCTTTATTTTGAACTACCCCATTTTTTTCCATGGGTAGTTGCACGAGGCTACAAAATTGACTACAAAGGGATGTTTTCTTTGCAGTGTTTTTCGGAGAAATGCCTTACACCTTCGACCTACTAAGGCGGGACCCGGGTACAATATAGTTGGTAGTTGTGATATTACTTACCTTATGACCGTCAAGGATCCAAGTGATGTTGGGTGCTGGATATGCCTCGTCGACGGAGCAGTTAGCACGTATGACGTCACCCCGGGAGTAGGTGCCTCTTGAGACGTGGAGCATAGGCGCACGGAACGGTGGATCTGAGGAGTTTTGATGGTAAATAACAGACTGGCTAATGCATGGTGTCCAACCTCGAATTGTTAATATTTATTTATGTACGTATTTTGTTATTAAGTAAAACTAAACAAGCCACTACTGATTTTGGGTTTCCTACAATTATTTGTTCACCTTGACTAGTCTATTCCTGCTACGTTTGAAAAAACGTTAATTACTTTTGCGTAAATTAAAATAAGAACTTACCGACGACGGTCAGAGGAGCAGATCGTATGTCAGTGTGGAACAACGGGAGGTCGGCAGAGACTTCGCACTGGTACAATCCACTCAGACGCCTGTTCAGGTTCACTATCCGCACTTGACGGTCGTCCGATTCCGCAAGCTGTTGACAGAACGTACATGAGGATAATAAATGGCTTCTGGAAGCCACACCAATTTATTTTCGTGAATAACGTACAGGGTACATACAAATTCTCACGCCTGTCTCCCCTAGGGTACGCAGAGACCACGGAACGCCAACTGCTAAAATCTTGATAGACCTTTCTTGCTTTTCCTTTATCTCGCAGTCACCTTATACAGTTACAAGGTGACTGCGGGATAAAGTTTCTCTATATTTTTGTACGAGAAATCCTTTATCCCTAGCTAGCTAGCTTTATAGCTAGCATTTCTGCTAGCTATCATCGTTTTGACACAACCATTATTTTCACATACATCCACATTTTACATATATACAGAAATCTAAGAAACCTTATGCCAAAGACTTCCTTTGGCAGAAATGGGGTGACACATTCTAAGCCACAACCATTTTTCAGTCACACATTTTTCCAAACAAAAATGAAACTCTGATGCGTGGTCTCTATACTATGATGTCAATCAATCCGCATTGGACACGTGTTGTGGTCTAATTACCTCCTTTAGAGTAAGCTTGTGCCACAGTATAAGAAAGAGTACTATATACATACGATCCCCGTCTCCCGCCAAAGTTAACATCACCCCCTCTCGGTGGTACAGGAGGTGGACCATAAAAGTGGAGTATTCTTCTCCCAATCAGCATACAAATATGCTGTCCTCTTCTTTTCATTGCGAGCCAATTTGTATGAAGTGGCGAAGGTGGGATGATGATGAAATTAACTTACATCAACAGTAGCCCCCGGCAGTGGAAAGACCATAGACGGCGGCATCTCCCTAGGAACGTAGCGGTAGAACTCTGTGTCAGCGCGGTACCATCGGATGGAGTACAGGGCGGCCCCCTCCAGGTCGTAGGAGCAGCGGAGGATGGCTGCCTGGCCGTCGCCGGAGAGGACGGCGCGAGGGACGGAGATTGACAGGTTTCTGAGAGACCAGACTCCTCCTGTGGACAAAGTTTTAGCTTTAATCATGATGGATTCCTAGTCGATTTCAGATACACCTCCATGAAGAGATGTAGTTTATGTACAATCGGATCTCCGTTTTGAGCGGTTCTGATACACTTCTTTTACCTCTTCTGTATGTAGACACGGTGACACATCAAGCTACGCAAAAAACCAACATAAGTTGGCCGCGTGACGTGTTTACACGCTTGCGCAAGCTTAGGCAAGTTCGCTGTACATTGACGCTTCTATAAAGTTAAATAGTAACAAACACTTTACAGACGAGTTGATGTATTGCGCAAGCGTGTAAACCCGGCAATAAGTACTCTGCCTACGCGTGACCACCTTATTATTTCGGTTTTGTGTAGCTTGATGTGTCGCCGTGTGTACAGTGGACTCATCTTATATTATAAGAGATAAGTGTACTTTTTGCAACCATCAGCAGCAAGGCTGATTCAGTGTTTATGGGTTGTAGAGCATCTCTGTGATGGGGATTGACTAGGTCTGAATGCATAATTTCAGTCGGTTTAGAAGTTACTGTAAGTTTAAAATAAACGATCAGCTGCAAGGATGACCGTATGATATTATTGTAGTATGCACTGTACCTATGTGAACAGCACAAAAACTGGCATGGTTCATCCGTCGGTTTAGGAGTTACATCCATTCAAAGGTCCGACCGCCGACGTACATAATTACCTTCCTTTATTTGTCTTTAATAACATTATTTATCCCCCTTTCGTTTTATAAATAAAATTAAAAGTTATGACGTGTGATGAAATGGACGATCTTATAAATACGAGCATGTAATGTAATGTTGCACTTTTGATTCCAATATAACACGTTTGTTTACAACAATACAATTTTAACATACAATAAAAATACCAACTGCTCATAAATATTATGAAACTCAGCTCAATCTGACCTCTTTTTTACAATGGGTAAAATGTGTTATAAATTTTTATTATTATATTGTCAGCCCTGTAAAAGGAAATTCGGTTAAAATTTATCTTTATTAAAGCAATAATTTGTATGGACATTAAAGTGTGGGTTTCACATTTGCGAGGCAAAAAGGCGAGCATGATAAACGTCGTATCATCATCCAATTTACTGTTATTTATGTCGATAATTCGTCTTTCAGTCAACTTCGTCGTATCTCCCCTATTACACATCCCATCAAAAATGTATGTAAAAATGGAGCCAAGATCGATCAGATGTAATGCGTTTGATGGATTTACAGACATCTTAGCAGAATTAAATTCACAATCAACGTTTCAACTTATTTGATATGCTTAATATTTGCACGCTTGCAAGCAGGTTGGATACACTTGTACTAAATAATAACGATAAAAAGATCTACTGTAAACTGTATACATGCAAATAAATGATTTCTATTCTATTCAAAAACGGTAGACCCAAAAGAGGTCCTATAAGAGCACTTTTTGTAAGGCGCTCTTTTTGTACTAGCTGACAGTAAACGACTGTTTATTAATCAAATATAACGTATTACTCCCGCAACCCAACAGGACACTTTATTTGTGTTGGTTATTGAGTAAATTCGAACAAAAATTTGCTAAGATTTTATATGAGATTTGGAGTAAATAGAATTCAAATTTAACATTTCCACAACAGGCTTCGTCATAGGTATATAGGTACATCACTCACATCCACAACAGGCTTCGTCAAAGAAAGTACATCACTCAGATCCACAACTCGTTTCGTCAATAAATACATCCTGAGTATCTGCAACAAGCTTCGTCAACTTCCATATAAAAATATGAATGAATGAATGAAATGAATGAAATATACTTTATTTACACCAAAAGAAAATACAATGCACAATAGGAAACATAAACTGAATATGGTACAAATAAGGCGTTCTATAAATAAAAAAAAAATAAAAAAATAAAAAAAAAATAAAAAAATCTCTAAAGATATATATATATCTTTAGAGATTTTTTTAATTTTTTATATATATATTAAAAATAGGGGGGACCTACAACCTATAAACCTCGTCCAAAACCTCTCCCTGGGGGACGGTTTCAAGAACGCTGGCAGCATTCCCCCTCTGTATCGCCAAGCTTATGCGCTGACGAAGGTAACTGCCAGCCCTCTTATCACCAGTGGTCTCTATAAGGCGTGCTGAAATCTCTAATCTCTCTTGTAATTTAAGATTTACAAGATTTTGACATTTAAAAAAAAATCCTCACAGCTATGAAAAACATGCTAGCTTAATGAATTAGTAGTTCGCATACGATCATTATTTTTTTAGTAGGTTCCATTTTTTAAAAATAATTACAGTTAAGTCTGAAAGCAAAATAATTTCTGAAGGGCTATAAATTGTTCAAAATGGTTCATATAAATCATAGAAGATAAAAAACTGTCTTCTATTGTGAAAATTATACACTCACCCTATTGTAAGAACTTGGCGAACCCACTGCCGTGCATCTATCTCTCTTTAAATTTTCTAAGAGAGATCATAAAAAAATTGACATAAAATATCTATTTCCAATTTATTCGAGGATATAAAACCTTCGTCAACTTGTAATAACGTTTCGGCGTCGGTACGGTGGCTCGTTACACATTTAGCTGTTTAACTATAAAAATTTTAACATCCAGTAAAAATATGAATGCATCTTATAACTGAAAAGTTTCAAGCTCTAGTTTATAGTTCCCGCCGTAAACTATTCTTGTTCGATTCACGGTATAAAAACCAAATCTATATAGTTATATATGTACAGGCGTATATGTAGTCATCATCTGAAACAATCTTTAAAATGTTATGGACATGGATCTCCCAAAAAAATATTGTTATAATGTTTGTTATAAGTTAAAAAAAATATTATAAAACAGTTATTCATTTCTTAAGGTGGTTTCAGTCCTTACACAAGTTTGACGCACAATACGCGTAGACGAAATGAACATAAGTAATATTTTATACATGGAAAAATAGTTTAGAAAATCAAATTGCCGCGTCACAAATAACATTTGCAATTTATGATATAATTACGAAGATATAAAGCTTTTAAAAGTTACTTATATTAGTACCGTCTACGCGTATTGTGCGTCAAAGTTTTGTATAAAATTGACCCCTCTGCAACCACCTTAAGAGGTATCCCACACTGAACGACCTTGACCTTTTCAGAACCGCCTTACCTCTACCAAACTACGTCATTTTTGACTGGCTTGTCCTTCATTATGTAACTGTGGTGCCTACTATTTTAATCCAATTAAACCAAATTTGAAAATTAAAAAAATTCGGAAAAAATCTGCTGCCCCATACATTTAAGTCAAGTTGTGTTTGCAGTTTTGTATGGGACTTCAATTTTTTTTTTTGCGATTTCGATATTGGTCTCATAGAGAAAGTTTTTCAGTATGATGGTCTGATCATCCCGTTAATATAGTTTTAGCTAAGTTAGACCTTATATACAAAACTGCAATTTCAAGAATTGCTCACTTACAGAATGAGAAATAATAATATTATAAGGTAATACCTTATAATATGACCGCCTATATTCCAAAAAAGTGATGTTACTGCTAGATTCATTTCAAAACCTTTAAATTGACCCGCATGTTTCTGCAACATCATGTTACAGCACCTATTTGCTACGTCCTACACAAAAACGTTGGTCTCCATCAATTTCTAGCTGCAAGAAGAATTGCCTCGTCAATTTGAAGGCATTTGCGTAACAGCAAGGCACAACATATAGGTCCATTAGGAAGCTACTGGAAGGCATTATCTCAATGTTGACTATACATCGCTGTTCAGACAAACTCTCTGAGCGATCAGTCACGCTCTTGAGCGAGCGATGTTAGCTAAAGGTCTGTAGAGGAATAACGCCCAAATTAAATTAGGTGGTGAAACTTTAGGGCGGTAATGGGTATGGGTATTATATCCAACCTTTTGATTCACATCAGTGTAGTCAGTTAGATTATTATGATGTTATAGTTTTCAAACAATGCTTTTAGATAAATTCACGAGTCAATTCTCTTTTGGGTAGATCAGAAGTTTTGAAGCCCATTACCTGTCGCACAGGATAGATTATACTGATTATACAGGGTGTAAATTTGCGTTTCATATGAAACGGTGCTTCAAACCATCAAACTGAACAACTTTCTCAACTTTATTAATCGTCATCAACTTTCACTGTTTCGTAACTTATTTTGATGTTTCCTAACTGATATAGCTACTGCAAGACTTGTATACTTCAGCTACTTCCATAGTATCATGTCTTATGGTATTTTACTATGGGGCCGTGCTGCAGATGTTGAGGCGATCTTTATCCTTCAAAAGAGGGCAATTCGAGCCATTTATAATCTGCGTTGTCGAGATTCACTAGGAGATCTTTTTAAAGATATCAGTATCTTGACTTTCTACAGTCAATATATTTACGAAAATATTTTATACGTTCGGAAAAATTTTTTTCTCTTTTCCAAAAATAGTGACGTTCATAATTACAATACAAGAAATAAAAATAAATTAGTATTCCCATATTTTCGACTCAGTAAGGTAAACACATCTTTCATGGGGCACTGTATACGCTATTATAATAAGATACAAGAGGATATTCTAAACTTGCCAGACAAAAAGTTTAAGGCCCATGTTAAACAAGTCCTCTGTAAAAAAGGCTCGATGACTATTTGAATGACCAAAATGTCTGGTCTTGACAATGTTACTCTATGTAATGCAATATTGTATTTTAATGGTACTTTGTATATTTTGTTTTGTTTAAAAGATGTGTGTTGTAGAGTTTCTGGCCGCATCTTCTCTCAACGGAACACCTTCCGACGCGGTGGTAGAGACAAAAAATGACGTCAAAAAGCTATCTATGTGATATTATTTTGAATAAAAAAATTTTGAATTTTGAATTTTTTGAATTTTGATGTTGGCTCCTCCATAGTGAAAGTTGTTTAGTTTGATGGTCTTAAGAACCACGTTTAGAGTTTATGTAACGCATTTAATTTTACGCCCTGTACCTAATATTATTTAGAATATCGTTGACTACTTGCTGAATTAAATTAATTTTTCTAACAACCTTAAGTTAATTATTTAAACTATTAACTAAACCTTAACTAAAACTACCAGAGATAGGACTTGTATTTTACTTCTTGTGATTTCGATTATTAGTGAAAATTGTACAGTTTGATGATCTTGAAGCATTCCCTAAAATGTGTTTTAGCGATAAGGCCGCCTATTTTTGTACCTTTTGTATTTCCTCTCTGTTTACCCTCGGTATAATATGTTTTTTGGTGTAAGATTAATTATACTTGATTGATTTATTGATTTACATGTGTGTTTACACTGTGTATCATATATATGACGTATTTCCTCCTACATTTTGATATGAAAAGCAGCAAAAAGTCAACAAATTCCGAACCCAAATTAACATCACAAACTCGACGGATCCTGTAGGGTTTCAGCCATTAGTTGTCAAAATTCCGGCTTAATTCCGGACTTCATTTCCGTCCCGGACAATTGTTCTCAACTCATTTCGAAAGGGCCGGTTTTGAGTTATGACCACATTTGTTTTTGATTTCGTTCCCCGTACTCAACTCGAGTGTGGAAATTTCAGAATTTTAAATGTACCCATTGTGTTCTGTTTGGATTTGTTTAATTTATGTGAAATGAGTTTGTTTCGTGTTGACAAGACGAGTTTGACTTCACGAGCGTATGCCCGATAATAACTGGCCAAGTGCGTGTCGGACCACGCGCATGGTAGGGTTCCGTAGTTGTCCGTCACAATACAATATGGTCTTGAAAGGAGGCTTTTTGTTTTATACTACGGTTCAACGGCTAATAAAGTCTAAAAAGTACATTTTATAAGTTGGTCGACTATTACTCGTAAACTTGTAAAGCCTACTTAGCGGTGGTAGTTTTCCTTTTAATTTTGTTATATAAGGTCTAACAAAATTAGGTGAAACTATTTTAAGGGGATGATCAGACCATCAAACTGAACAACTTTCTCTATGAGACCAATATCGCGCTTGAGTCTAAAACAAAAATTTGCACTTTAAAGCTTAATGTTTCGCTAAGGGATCCCTAAATCGAAAAATGGTTTTCCACACTTATATTATTTTTAAACGACCTATTCAACGATGGGGTAGACGAGAAAAAAAAATTCCATTCCCACTTCGCGTGTAGGGGAGGTACCTACCCTAAAAAAAAATATTTTTCAAGATTTTATTTCACCACTTTTTCGGCGTGATTAATGTGTATATCCATGCCAAATTACAGTTTTCTATAAGCGTCTCTGAGCTAAGGCGCGGACAGACGGACGGACGGACATGGCGAAACTATAAGGATTCATTGTTGACTTCGGAACCCTAAAAAACCGGCCTACGGTCGTGTCGGACTTGCCCATAATAGGGTTCCTCAGCATTATAACGACTATGGGTCTTTTGTTCCATCTACAAGAGCTATTCAACGACACTCTACTCGATTGAGAAGAAAGAAACAAGTTTTTCCGACCCCTTTTAAAAAAAAGTAAATAAAAAATACAATAATAAAAAAAATTAAAAAAATTATTTGATTTGGTGTTCAGGGCCGAAAAAATGTGGTTATTCTTATTATTTTGTTATCTGTCTCCCAGCCAAATTTCGATTCAATCTGATCAAAAATGAGCGAGTAAGTATGGCGAGTGGCGACGCATACATAGTTGACTACGGAATCCTAAAAAAATTAATGACTTCATTAGAAATGTTCTTATGAATTATTGTTTTCTACAAGCCTATGATGCTCTTTGCGTCATACAAGACCTGATTGAATCGATAGTCAAAGATGAAATTATTCCAATACAGTATTTTTTTTCTTTGTCTTCGATCAGTGTGTGTTGCCAGTGATGACATATGGAACAGAGACGTGGTCGTTCACTCAAGGCCTCATAAAAAGGCTGAAAGTCACCCAAAGAGCAATGGAGAGGGCTATGCTCGGAGTTTCCCTGCGAGATCGAATCAGAAATGAAGAGATCCGCAGAAGAACCAGAGTAACTGACATAGCCCAAAGAATTGCTAAATTAAAGTGGCAGTGGGCGGGGCATATTGCTCGCAGAACCGATGGCCGAAAAGTTCTCGAGTGGCGACCGCGTACCGGAAAGCGTAGCGTGGGTAGGCCCCGCACACGGTGGACCGACGACCTTGTGAAGGCGGCGGGATCCCGTTGGATGAGGGCAGCGCAGGACCGGTCGTTACGGCGATCCTTGGGGGAGGCCTATGTCCAGCATTGGACGTCCATCGGCTGAGATGATGATGATGATGAGTATTTTTTTCAACATAAGGCTAGGAAAATATTAACAATCTTGGCAGAGTGTCCAAACAATGTTTCTATGGGAAAGTTGTTTAGTTACATCAGCCTATAAACGTCCCACTGCAGAGCACAGGCCTACCCTGTGTGTTAGTCCACCACGTGTGCCCAATGCGGATTGGTAGACTTCACATACGACACCAGAATTTCTTCTTCATGTGTGCAGATTTCCTCACGATGTTTTCCTTCACTGTTTGACAGCAGTCTGAAATTCTGAATACACCCTAGTAATTAAATACCTTTGGTGTATTTAATGTGATGTTATACACGAGATCGTCTCATTATTGTGAATGTTAACATAATGTTTGATGTAAGCACACTGCGCCCTCCCCCCTCCCCCTCCCCCTGCCGCACAATTAGCGACTGTGGTTAATTAGGGGTCGTAGTGTAGATCATAACAATATACCACAATGTTATAACTATGTTAGTGTATCAGTATGCTTTGTAACGGATCTCTTTTGTTGTCATTGTTATGGATTTAATGAAAAATTGGAAAATATTGTACTTATACCTTTTGCACAATTCATATTCTACACAGTAAAATTGATGTCATTGACATCCTTTTGAACCATAGAGATCTAGAGAGATGCCAACCAACCAACCAACTCTTTGGATCGTCTTCGTCTATGTAGACTAAGAATTTTTCGCTTACGCTGGTAGACGGAATGTCAGTGTAACCAGCGATAGTCATAAAATCCTATACAATTTATATGAAGTGACATTTTGGAGTCAGGTGGCCGTCGTAGTACAAAAGTGATTACGTCGATAAGGACAGCAATAAGGTAGCGATCTCCTTTTTTAACTAGAGTGAATTTGCTATGTGCATCTCTTATTGAGTGAATGTGACAAGACACGTGCTCCCTTCCAGTACCTGCTCTTTCTACGGTTGAGTACGAAACCTAGTGTCGCATTACCACCAGTACCACGTGATAGAAAGTATTTTGTTAGCTTGAATGTGCTTATTATCCATTGCGGTATCAGAACTCAACGTTCGAATAATCTTTAGTACTACGCAAGCATTGTAAACTATTTACACATAATATCTCGGCTGGCTTTCAGCCTCATAATATATTGAATCCTTACTGTCACGAGCAATGTGTTTCGTTTTTGCGCATATTGCTGCGACACTGGCCCCGCCCCCTTTTCACATCTCCCTTTAGTTTTTTGTGATCTGTGTTTTAAACTAAGAGTCTACCCATCAAACTGAACAAATTTTACTATGGGAGTAAAATGATCCGATTAACAAAAAAAATCTGCTGTTCCATTCTATACTTAACTAAAATGCCTACGTATTCGACTCAATAACACATGCAGCTGCAGATTTTTTTTCACCGATCGGATTACTCCCATAGTAAATGATGGGAAGACACTTAGTTTAAAAGGATGCTAATGATTTAAATTTCACCCTGATTAGGTGGTTCATCATCTTATTTAAGAGCTACGCTCTTGTCGGTGGAGTATTCGCCAATCCAGTCTCTTTTCCGTTAGTCTCTTGAGTTCTTGATACGATACGACATCAACCTTTGTATACAGGGTATAAATTTAAAATGCTTTACATATCGAAGGGGGTTCTTCAGATCATCAAACTGAACAACTTTCACGAAGGTACAATATAAATATTAATATAGGAAAGTATAGGTATTATAAATTCTAAAATTTACTTGCAAAATTAATTCACCGATAGTTTCAGAAAAGTTCTTGTAGATATACACTTATATACAGGGTGTAGTTAATTTTTTTTTATCATTATGAATTACTAGAGTTAACTCGTGACTTTGTCCGCACAAATTATAGAACAGATATAACAGACTAGCTTTTGCCCGCGACTTCGTCTGCGTAGACATGTAATTTTGTCTAATGTCTCGTCTAAGGTCATGAAGGTCATGGTTCGAACCAAGTCTAGGAATCCTGGCATGTAACATTAGAATGGCGATTAAGGAATAGGCTGATAAAAGACAGAGGCTAGAATGCTCTGGCCTCTCGGCTCTGCAACACTGCAGGGAATTCATCAGCAATCTTCTTATTATCGTGTGGGCAAAGCCCTGGTGTCTGAGTATAACAGCAATATAACACCACGAATCCCACAGTTCATACTGAACAACAGCAGGAGCAAAGCTCGTGCCATCGTCGGAGCCCTCACCGGGCACTACGCAGCTCACTCTAGATCCCGGTTGCCGAGCGTGTGGAGAGGAGGAGGAAACCATGGAACATTTGTACTGTGTGACTGCGATGTCTTGGTGGGAAAAGGTATGTGACTCCTGAGAGATGGTTATTCATTACAGGTTTCTTACCCTGAACGCTATTGCCTCCCTCATTTTCCAAGTTTTTCAAGGATGAAGAAAATAATATGTAGGGTTCAATACAAAAGATACCATTGGGTCGAAGTGTTACTGGCTTGCCATTTCCCATAATAAGATAAGAAAGTCATGAACTTAAGCTAAATCAAAATCAGAAAGTACCCCAAGTAATTCTGTAGGTATCAGATTTAAAAGTCATTCACTGGATCCATCACTTTAATTTTTCTACTGTTCGTCGTTTATTAGTTTTTTATTTATGTCGAGCAGCATAATAATCATCTTACGACCCACTGCGGGTCACAGACCTCCACTCACGTATAAACGTTAGAAGATACTCTACCACGCGGGCTACTGTAAAATGGTGAAGGCAAGGGCTAAAACGATAATATTCTAGGAAGCTAATGGTCAATTTGCTAAAAAAGATTTTCAATTACGTAAGTAGCTACATTACCGACCTGTGGTGTTATAGTATAAGAAGGACCTTTTAGATACGTAGGTACCTTTACCGTTGTGGTAGAATGATGTTCTATAGTTAAGTTGCACAAGCCCTCAAAAAATCATAATTGAGACCGAAAATCAAACAAAACAAAAATTTGGCAAGAATTACTGCAACAAAATTCGTCCTTTCTGTAAAATAAGGTTATCATTCCGTAGCATTGGCTCAGATTAGACTCAAACAATCAATATACTTACAACGATGTATTACAACGATAATATAATCAACTAAATTTGTAAGCTCCTGCTATAGCTAGGTTTTTGAATTAATAATTGTAGCACACTTGCTTTAAAAAAACTCCCAACGCCCTCTATTAAGATGAAAACAATACTACGATTAAATTTATGAACACTTGATTTTTAATATTTGACGACCCGGTTGGTGTAATGGTTATCTCGCCGGACTGCCAAACCAGGGTCCTGGGTTCGAAACCCGGTTCGGTCATGGATGTTATAAATGTTTGTGCCGTTGTTGTATGGTTTCTATAATAAAAAGCCCATAGTGCTTGCTTGGAATCATAACAATGTTCCAGTAAGCGTTATTTATTTATTTAATTATTTTTCGAATTCAGCCGGTAAGTAACTATACAATCAAATCTGTAAGACCGAATATCTGAGATGTCTTGAGCGTGAATTGAGTATGGTACTTGCTTCAAAAAATCACGCAACGCCATCTATTAAGATGAAAACAATACTATGATAAAATTATGAACACTAACTTTAGAAAAGGTTAAAAGAAACAGGATTTTTAGTATTTGCCGACCCGGTTGGTGTAATGGTTACCACGCCAGACTGCCAAACCAGAGTCCTGGGTTCGAGTCCCGGTTCGGTCTTGGATGTTATATGTTTATGCCGTTGTTGTATGGTTTCCACAATAAAAAGCCTATAATGCTTGCTTGGGATAATTAAAATAATGTTTGTGCCTGTGAGCGTTATTTATTTATTTGTTTAATTATTTTTCTCGCGTTCTCCGCTGGAGAATACGCTTGCCCGGTGTGGGGCCGATCTGCCCACGCCAAGCTGGTGGATACCGGCACTAAACAAAACGTGTCGGATTATAACTGGTTGCTTGAAACCGGCTCCAGTACAGTTGCTTTACCCACTGGCTGGCATAGCGCCCCCAGATGTAAGTAGGGCTGTGGCAGGTTCCTCAGAGAGAGCCCAAATGGTGGATGACACACGACATCCCATGCATGGCTTTATTCCTGCGCCGCAAAGGCTGCCAAGCCGACGCAGCTTTATGAAGTGTGTCGACCCCCTGAATACTGGCCCAGCGCAAGCAAGGTGTACTCTATGGCGACAAAAAGTGTCCCTCCCAACTCCATTTGTGTCGCCGTCTGAGAGCCTCACTGGAAGTCTTTAAACCGACTTCGAACCCAGGTCGGTCGCAGTAAGGACAACATGGTCAGGTGGGGATACTCGGATGCGCAAAATGTGACTTGCTTGTGTGGAACTCCACAAACGATGGCCCATCTCACATCGTGCCCTGCGTGCCTTAGGGCACGCAGGGCACGATGGGCAGATGTTAGCATCTGCACGCAGGAGGAGCTCATGACTGCTAGCGACGGTGCAGTATCGGTTGCCCGATTCTGGCAAGCTACTATTTAGCGACTTTGTTCAGAATTTGAAGTCGACACGATAAGAAGAAGATTATTTTTCCAATTCGCCCAGTACCTATACAATCAAATCTGTAAAACCGAATTTCTGAGACGTGTTGATGATAGAACCACAAACATAATATTAATATTAGTGAGATACCTGGTAGGATGGTAGGATTAAAATTAGAAAAAAGCCAAAATAAAACATCCTGCGCTAATATTAGATCTGATATGATCATAGGATATTATTATGATTGAAGTCGAGTGAAGGAGGTCAGGCCCTTAACATATCAAGCCTAACTGCTTCTGTCTAATCCGGTGAAAAATGGATATAGTCGTTGAATGTATTTAAAAAAAAATAAAAAAAAACATTCTCGACCAAGAATCGAACCTCCACCTCATGCACGAAAATCTAACCATATACCAAATATACTACACAGCTGTTGTCAAAACTGTTGAAAAAAGTAAATACTATTTTTATCACTGCAATCTACACAAATGCATCTGTCAGCGTCAAATTGGCGCTAGTGAGCATAGCATAAAATATTGTAATTTATCCCACAGGAACCCATTGCTAGTATAAAAAGTATTCTATATCTTAATCCAGAACACATTCTATCTGCGTGCCAAATTTCATCAAAATCCATTCAGCCGTTTATGCGTGATTGCGCCACAAACATACAACATTACAACTTTACAAACATCGTCACAAACTTTCACGTTTATAATGTTAGTGAGATTATTAGTTCTTCTTCGTGATGGCATTTTTCATTATTGAAAACAATCAAGTGTACTGGCAGATATAAAATTATTTTTTAAGTATGATTATCACTGAACGGAACGCGTCGGGGCGCATTATATATATATTACTTTATTTTTTATATATTTAACTTAATATGCTGACACTTTTTTAAGAGGATGATCAAACCATCAAACAGCTTTCTCTATGGGACTGTCATCGATATCGCGAAAAAAAGTCTTCTGCCCCATACATTTTTGTAGAGTAGGATTGCAGTTTTGTATGGAACAGTTGATTTTTTTTCGTGATTTTGACTTTGGTCCCATACAGAAAGTTGTTCAGTATGCTAAAAAAAACTATCTGCATATAAGAAGGACCATATACATCTTCCGATCCGGTCAGATGCGCGCGAAATCGGTGACGGCCGCATTCCACTGCAACGTCGCCTGGTCAGCACTCGCTGTCAATTTGCGTGCATTTGAAACAACGGCTGAGGCGCACGTATGCGCCTGGATTCCAGCATATAATTTCGTCCGGAAGGACGCAGTCGGCTATTGCCGAATGTTACATTAATTTATGTAAAGCTCATATCAAGCGACAGTCCGTAGGTCTGTGGCAGGTTCCTCAGAGAGAGCCCAAATGGTGAACGACACACGACACGGACAGACCGCAGCACGGACTACAAACTTTGAGTCAAGATAACTTTAGAACTAAACATTTAAAAGGAAATCACAGATATTGGTTTCTAGATTGTTTTAAAACCATTCATTTTTTACTTCAATTACTACATGTTCAAACTAAGCTTCGTTTTGTATGGAGCGCCGTAGAAAAATGCGCAAAAGGCACGGCGGCACATCGCATCGACGGCATAAAAAACCGACCCTTATTAATTTGTTAGAGTTGTTCGTTTGTATTTTAGTAATAATTTACGGTACCTATTTCAAAATAGTTCCTTACCTGTCTTATAATTGCTTTAAAATATTAGCTATTATCCAGTCTTGCGTAACTGTGTAATTACACCGTAAATAAAAACATTCTGAATTAAAAATCGAGTTTTAGACATCTTTCGGCTGCTGATTTAAAATCATGATTATATTCTCTTTGTTTGAAACTGGCGTGCAGTTTTTTTTTTTAAATAAGGAGTAATTACTCCTGCTTTGTTTGAACTGTAATTCTACAAAATGTCAAGAAATTTGTAATTCGAATCTTGTTTTCTTGTGGCCAGTACTAAGGTTTTTTTTGTTATGCAAAGGATTTCTCCATGGAGTTTGAAAGATTTTATAGCCAAAAAGAAAAACAATGTTATACCGGTCAGTCATCAGCACTGGACAATGATAAAATTTATAATTATTGGTATTTATTTTGTAATTTATTGTTATTTTCGTTATTTATAAATCAAACAGTCTTCAGAATTAGCTTACTTTATTACAAGTCTTTTAATTTTAATTAGTGTTACTTAGTTGAAATTGAAATGGTACCGTACATTGGTTGCACTTGCGGTTATATGTTTATATCTCCGGCTCCCGTCAAGGTAGCGAGATAAATTATATACCAGATTTTAAGTCAGATCATAAGCTATCAAACAAAAAAAGTTTCATCAAAATCGGTTCAGTAGTTCTTGCGTGATACTCGTTCAAACAAACAAACAAACAAACAAATAAGCAAACAAACAAACACACAAACAAACAGACAGACAAAAAATCCAAAAATTGGTGAAATGGAATCAGGGACACCTAAAAACCATATCGTAACTTTTTTTTTGTTAGTATCTTCAATGTACAGACAAACGTTCTGCTACAGTTTTATAATAGTTTAGATTTAGATTCTAAGTCAGATAATTAGCTATCAAACAAAAAAAAAATTCATCAAATCGGTTCAGTAGTTTTTGCGTGATACTCATTCAAACAAACAAACAAACACACACACAAACAAACAAAAGAAAACACACAAACAAACAAATAGACATACAAAAAATCCAAAAATTTGTGATATGGAATCAGGAACACCATGTCGTAACTTTTTTTTTTGTTAATATCTTCAATGTACAGACAAATTTTCTGCTATAGTTTTATAATAGTTTAGATATATTATAATTAGGTAGCTGGGAGATATAATTTATAGAAGTGAAAAAATATAAAAATGAAAACAACAAAAAGGTAACAAGAAAGGAAAAGTATAATTATCATTAACCTTTAAACCACATACTCTACCCATAAATGATAAATGAACTTTATTGTGTATGGACTCAGGTGTAGGTACAAATATTTGCAGGTGAACAAACTGAACAATTTTAAGAGGATAGGTGGGCTGAAATGGCAATTTGGAGAATATGTCACTTTTCTGACTGTATACGTATTTGTCTGAATACGTCTGTGCGAAAGAGACAACTGTAGCACGGACCGATTTTATCGACATAAAATCGACGAAATCAGCATTTCGTATTCCCTTGTATCCTCCTCCAAAACTAAATGGATTTTAATAATTCTTCCAAGAATAATATGAGAAAGACTTTGGCTATGTCTGTATGTGTTGCTTTTTTTATTTATATTCGTCAAATTTGTTTGCTGGATGTCTGAAAACGGGCGGTAAAAGTAGTAATTTTCGAAGGTCCCCAGTTCTTACAGAAATTAATTAAAGCAAAACGTAAATTGCAAAACGGATATAGCAGAGGTAGCTGAGATTGTATGGTAAAAAATATGTTGGCATAGTGTCATTATCCAGGGAAGAAACAGGGGAATACGTTTGTATGGAAAAAACCACCTACCCTCTTAACTATGGGAGCAAACCATTCAGCGCAAAACTACAGTCTACTGAAAATTCTTATTAGTTAATTGTTAAGTGTAATTAAATTTCTGGTTTTAGTGAATAGATATTTTTCTCAGTGTACCGATTAAATTAGATCACAGATTACCCCCAATCAATGACAAAATTATTATTATAGATCTAACAAAATTAGGTGAAACTATTTTAAGGAGATGATCAGACCATCAAACTGAACAACTTTCTCTATGGGACCAATATTGAAATCGCGAAAAAAAAATCTGCTGTCCCATACATTTAGGTGGAGTAAGATTGTATGGAACAGATGATTTTTTTTTCGCGATTTCGATATTGGTCCAATAGAGAAAGTTGTTCAGTTTGATGGTCTGATCATCCACTTAAAATAGTTTCACCTAATTTTGTTGAACCTTATATACAAGGACTTCGCATCAGTGCGCTTTTAACGGGGCCACTAAGTTATACATAGTTGTTTTACATTAGTGCTTTGTAACCGAACACATTTGAAAGATTTGAAAGGACTGGAAGCGGAAGAAGGTCAGCGGCAATGTATGACAGCTGGACATAACTGATGCATACCTGATAAAGGTGACATTAGAGACAAGTGCCATGTTTAGGCTTTTTTATTATTATTATTATTATTATTATTATTATATATGACTAGCTTTTGCCCGCGACTTCGTCTGCGTAGACATGTAATTTTGTCTAATGTCTCGTCTAAGGTCATGAAGGTCATGGTCCGAACCAAGTCTAGGAATCCTGGCATGTAACATTAGAATGGCGATTAAGGAATGGGCTGATAAAAGACACAGGCTAGAATGCTCTGGCCTCTCGGGTCTGCAACACTGCAGGAAATTCATCAGCAATCTTCTTATTATCGTGTGGGCAAAGCCCTGGTGTCAGAGTATAATAGCAATATAACACCACGAATCCCACAGTTCATACTGAACAACAGCAGGAGCAAAGCTCGTGCCATCGTCGGAGCCCTCACCGGGCACTACGCAACAGGCACGATAAAGCTCACTCTAGATCCCGGTTGCCGAGCGTGTGGAGAGGAGGAGGAAACCATGGAACATTTGTACTGTGTGACTGCGATGTCTTGGTGGGTAAACGTATGTGACTCCTGAGAGATGGTTATTCATTACAGGTTTCTTACCCTGAACGCTATTGCCTCCTTCATTTTCCAAGTTTTTCAAGGATGAAGAAAATAATATGTAGGGTTCAATACAAAAGATACCATTGTGTCGAAGTGTTGCTGGCTTGCCATTTCCCATAATAAGATAAGAAAGTCATGAACTTAAGCTAAATCAAAATCAGAAAGTACCCCAAGTAATTCTGTAGGTATCAGATTTAAAAGTCATTCACTGGATCCATCACTTTAATTTTTCTACTGTTCGTCGTTTATTAGTTTTTTATTTATTTCGAGCAGCATAATAATCATCTTACGACCCACTGCGGGTCACAGACCTCCACTCACGTATAAACGTTAGAGGATACTCTACCACGCGGGCTACTGTAAAATGGTGAAGGCAAGAGCTAAAACGATAATATTATAGCAAGCTAATGGTCAATTTGCTAAAAAAGATTTTCAATTATGTAAGTAGCTACATTACCGACCTGTGGTGTTATATTATAAGGAACTTTAAGATACGTAGGTACCTTTTTATACGTTGTGGTAGAATGATGTTCTATAGTTAAGTTGCACAAGCCCTCAAAAAATCATAATTGAGACCGAAAATCAAACAAAACAAAAATTTGGCAAGAATTACTGCAACAAAATTCGTCCTTTCTGTAAAATAAGGTTATCATTCCGTAGCATTGGCTCAGATTGGACTCAGACAATCAATATACTTACAACGATGTATTACAACGATAATATAATCAACTAAATTAGTAAGCTCTTGCTATAGCTAGGTTTTTGAATTAATAATTGTAGCACACTTGCTTTAAAAAACTCCCAACGCCATCTATTAAGATGAAAACAATACTACGATAAAATTTTTGAACACTTGATTTTTAATATTTGACGACCCGGTTGGTGTAATGGTTACGTCGCCGGACTGCCAAACCAGGGTCCTGGGTTCGAAACCCGGTTCGGTCATGGATGTTATAAATGTTTGTGCCGTTGTTGTATGGTTTCTATAATAAAAAGCCCATAGTGCTTGCTTGGAATCATAACAATGTTCCTGTAAGCGTTATTTATTTAATTATTTTTCTAATTCAGCCGGTAAGTAACTATACAATCAAATCTGTAAGACCGAATATCTGAGATGTCTTGAGCGTGAATTGAGTATGGTACTTGCTTCAAAAAAACACGCAACGCCATCTATTAAGATGAAAACAATACTACGATAAAATTATGAACACCAACTTTAGAAAAGGTTAAAAGAAAGAGGATTTTTAGTATTTGCCGACCCGGTTGGTGTAATGGTTACCATGCCAGACTGCCAAACCAGAGTCCTGGGTTCGAGTCCCGGTTCGGTCTTGGATGTTATATGTTTATGCCGTTGTTGTATGGTTTCCACAATAAAAAGCCTATAAAGCTTGCTTGGGATAATTAAAATAATGTTTGTGCCTGTGAGCGTTATTTATTTATTTGTTTTTTGTGTGGGGCCGATCTGCCCACGCTAAGCTGGTGGATACCGGCACTAAACAAAACGTGTCGGATTATAACTGGTTGCTTGAAACCGGCTCCAGTACAGTTGCTTTACCCACTGGCTGGCATAGCGCCCCCAGATGTAAGTAGGGCTGTGGCAGGTTCCTCAGAGAGAGCCCAAATGGTGGATGACACACGACATCCCATGCATGGCTTTATTCCTGCGCCGCAAAGGCTGCCAAGCCGACGCAGCTTTATGAAGTGTGTCGACCCCCTGAATACTGGCCCAGCGCAAGCAAGGTGTACTCTATGGCGACAAAAAGTGTCCCTCCCAACTCCATTTGTGTCGCCGTCTGAGAGCCTCACGCCTAGACATGACTTGCCTTGGGCGACCTGGAAGTCTTTAAACCGACTTCGAACCCAGGTCGGTCGCAGTAAGGACAACATGGTCAGGTGGGGATACTCGGATGCGCAAAATGTGACTTGCTTGTGTGGAACTCCACAAACGATGGCCCATCTCACATCGTGCCCTGCGTGCCCTAACATCTGCACGCAGGAGGAGCTCATGACTGCTAGCGACGCGACGGTGCAGTATCGGTTGCCCGATTCAGGCAAGCTACTATTTAGCGACTTTGTTCAGAATTTGAAGTCGACACGATAAGAAGAAGATTATTTTTCCAATTCGCCAAGTACCTATACAATCAAATCTGTAAAACCGAATTTTTTGTGTTGATGATAGAACCACAAACATAATATTAATATTAGTGAGATACCTGGTAGGATGGTAGGATTAAAATTAGAAAAAAGCCAAAATAAAACATCCTGCGCTAATATTAGATCTGATATGATCTCAAGATATTATTATGATTGAAAGTCAGGCCCTTAACATATCAAGCCTAACTGCTTCTGTCTAATCCGGTGAAAAATGGATATAGTCGTTGAATGTATTTAAAAAAAAATAAAAAAAACATTCTCGACCAAGAATCGAACCTCCACCTCATGCACGAAAATCTAACCATATACCAAATATACTACACAGCTGTTGTCAAAACTGTTGAAAAAAGTAAATAATTTTTTATCACTGCAATCTACACAAATGCATCTGTCAGCGTCAAATTGGCGCTAGTGAGCATAGAATAAAAACGTGGTACATGTTTCAGCATGATAAAACATTGTAATTTATCCCACAGGAACCCATTGCTAGGATAAAAAGTATTCTATATCCAGAACACATTCTATCTGCGTGCCAAATTTCATCAAAATCCATTCAGCCGTTTATGCGTGATTGCGCCACAAACATACAACATTACAACTTTACAAACATCGTCACAAACTTTCACGTTTATAATATTAGTGAGATTATTAGTTCTTCTTCGTAACGGCATTTTTCATTATTGAAAACAATCAAGTGTACTGGCAGATACAAAATTATTTTTTAAGTATGATTATCACTGAACGGAACGCGTCGGGGCGCATTATATATATATTACTTTATTTTTTATATATTTAACTTAATATGCTGACAATTTTTTAAGAGGATGATCAGACCATCAAACAGCTTTCTCTATGGGACTGACATCGATATCGCGAAAAAAAATCTTCTGCCCCATACATTTATGTAGAGTAGGATTGCAGTTTTGTATGGAACAGTTGATTTTTTTTCGTGATTTTGACTTTGGTCCCATACAGAAAGTTGTTCAGTATGATGGTCTGATCATACCCTTAAAAAACTGTCTGCATATAAGAAGGACCATATACATCTTGCAATCCGGTCAGATGCGTGCAAAATCGGTGACGGTCGCATTCCACTGCAACGTCGCCTGGTCAGCACTCGCTGTCAATTTGCGTGCATTTGAAACAACGGCTGAGGTGCACGTATGCGCCTGGATTCCAGCGAATAATTTCGTCCGGAAGGACGTAGTCGGCTATTGCCGAATGTTACATTAATTTATGTAAAGCTCATATCAAGCGACAGTCCGCAGGGCGGTGGCAGGTTCCTCAGAGAGAGCCCATATGGTGGACGACACTCGACACGAACGGACTACAAACTTTGAGTCAAGATAACTTTAGAACTAAACATTTAAAAGGAAATCACAGATATTGGTTTCTAGATTGTTTTAAAACCATTCATTTTTTACTTCAATTACTAAATGTTCAAACTAAGCTTCGTTTTGTATGGAGCGCCGTAGAAAAATGCGCAAAATGCACGGCGGCACATCGCATCGGCGGCATAAAAAACCGACCCTTATTAATTTGTTAGAGTTGTTCGTTTGTATTTTAGTAATAATTTACGGTATTTCAAAATAGTTCCTTACCTGTCTTGTAATTGCTTTAAAATATTAGCTATTATCCAGTCTTGCGTAACAGTGTAAATAAAAACATTCCGAATTAAAAATCGAGTTTTAGACATCTTTCGGCGCTGATTTGAAATCATGATTATATTCTCTTTGTTTGAAATTGGCGTGCAGTTTTTTTTTTTTTAATAATTACTCCTGCTTTGTTTGCACTGTAATTCTACAAAATGTCAAGAAATTTGTAATTCGAATCTTGTTTTCTTGTGGCCAGTACTAAGGGTTTTTTTGTTATGTAAAGGTTTTCTCCATGGAGTTTGAAAGATTTTATAGCCAAAAAGAAAAACAATGTTATACCGGTGCAGTCATCAGCACTGGACAAGGATAAAATTTATAATTATTGGTATTTATTTTGTAATTTATTGTTATTTTCGTTATTTATAAATCAAACAGTCTTCAGAATTAGCTTACTTTATTACAAGTCTTTTAATTTTAATTAGTGTTACTTAGTTGAAATTGAAATGGTACCGTACATTGGTTGCACTTGCGGTTATATGTTTATATCTCCGGCTCCCGTCAACGTAGCGAGATAAATTATATACCAGATTTTAAGTCAGATCATAAGCTATCAAACAAAAAAAGTTTCATCAAAATCGGTTCAGTAGTTCTTGCGTGATACTCGTTCAAACAAACAAACAAACAAACAAATAAACAAACAAACAAACACACAAACAAACAGACAGACAAAAAATCCAAAAATTGGTGAAATGGAATCAGGGACACCTAAAAACCATATCGTAACTTTTTTTTTGTTAATATCTTCAATGTACAGACAAACGTTCTGCTACAGTTTTATAATATGATATATAATATATATATATGATATATATATATATATATATAAATGATATATAAATATATAATATATAATATATAATATATAATATATAATATATAATATATATGATACACTAGCAGCTCAAAGCTGATGCGTGTATTGTGTATTATTGTATGACATGATGACTCTATTGTTATAAAAACTCATTGCCCCCAATAGATACCGCATACAAGGCCGCCGACGCGCGCCACACATCTATGATTTTGCACTGATAAAAGCAAAGAAGTACATTACGAATGTTAATGATGATCGTAGGTATCTTGTTGCCGCCTATGTTCCGTGTGTGCTGGAGCCCCCTTGTTTAAGTCGCACGCAAATTAATAAAGCGAGTGGGGAGCTCGAAGTAGTGCGACCTTGAAATGGCCAATCATGTTGCATTGTTTGCCCGCTGTGTGCCCCGCTACCCGCACCTACCGCCAAAAATGGTGACTTCGGGCCTGTACAAAATTTTCATCATGCGGTTTCTATTGGGGATAATCTGTGGATTAGAACCACCTTTGAGAATATTATATTACAAAGATATTAACCCCTTAAAAGGAGCTTATTAAGTAAAACCTGTAACCCTCTCCCTGCGCCACTCCTGTCTCTAAACCCCAACTTCATAAGTTTCAAATTTATGGGGACTTAACCCTAATCTCGTGCATTTCAATAATCTCAGCGTCAGGGTTACTCAACAGCGGCCCGCTAATGGATCGGTAAATCAAGTCGCGGCCCGCACGGGTCACTTCAGAGATAATTAGTTTTGTGAGGGTCGCATTGCGACATAGTTTTAGGAGCTAAATAGAGCACAAGGTCCGCTCCTTTACTGCCCATTATTTTCATAATGTGTCGACATTATAATTTAGGTCTCCGCATACATTACGAATATTATGATGATCGTAGGTCTCTTGTTGCCGCCAATATTCCGTGTGTACTGGAGCTCCTTTGTTTAAGTCGCACGGATGGAAAAAGGCCTGATGGGTTCACTCTGACCAGCATGCCAACTCCGTGAAAACTATAAAAATCGAGATGTGCCTCCATATTTATTATTTTACGTATGCCAGAAAGAGCGCTCATGACGTTTTTCTCGTTTAAAAGCTTTGTCGTGGGTGGCATGCTAGCCGTGCTGCACGGCTACATGGCAGAGAGGCCGTTGTCTTTTATGGGATGCTACCCGCTTGAATTCTTACCGCCTGGCCGCGGGACAGGGCGAACTGCAGCGTGAATTGCGATTTTAGAATACACTGCCTGTGCGCCACTGCGTGCTTGCGTAATAGTCAGACACAACGCTCAGTGTATTCTAAAATCGCAATTCGCGCCGCCGTTCGCCCTGTATCGTGGCCAGGTTATTACGCGGCATCAAACTTAGCGGGTGCGATGCGCGAGGCAGGGTTTGCGGTTGAGAAGGCGGCTTCGCTCAAGCATTCAATTACTCTCGAGTTGGAGTCCCTTTATATCTTTGTTCCGTTGGCAGTGGAAACTTCTGGTGCTTGGAGACGGAAGCCAAGGCTTTTGCTGGGCTGGAGGCTTGTTGAGAGCGGAAAAGATCTCCGCTCGGGATCGTATCTGGTCAAAAGGATTTTTCTACCCATTCAGTGCAGGAATGCTGCTAGTGCAGGCAAGTATCCAAGGTGGGGGAAAGGTATAGGTGGGATTTATCAACCCAACGAACAGGAAAATGTGTTGTTATAAATATCTTTTTCAATACTCTTTCTTCTAAATTGCGCCGCCGCGTCAAAGAAAATATTTGCCGCGTTCCGTGACGTTCGTTCGTTCGGAATCGGAACGCATTACTGACATCCCTAGCACATTCACGTACACAGAGTCCATGTGTGCCAGCCGTGCTTGGAGTGAGCGTTCTTAGATAGTGAATCTTCTGTTGTACTCTTAGATAAGTGTGGAAATCTGTTTGAAAAGCAGTTCTTTTTTCGATTTCATTATAGAGATCTAGAGAGATGCCAACCAACGCGCTGAGTACGAAACCTTGTGTCGCATTACCACCAGTACCACGCGATAGAAAGTATTTTGTTAGCTTGAATGTGCTCATTATCCATTGCGGTATCAGAACTCACGGTTCGAATAATCTTTAGTACTACGCCAGCATTGTAAACTATTTACATACACAACACACACACACACACACACCCTCAATCATACTTACCTTACATATTTACCAATTGTTTTTTCTTTTCTTTTCTTTTTAGCAACACACTTCTTTTTTTTTCACAAAAACAGTACACGTACCTAATATTTTAATAGTACTCATGTAATTTGTCTGTGCTACTGGAAGGTTGCTGGTACTCAAAGGACAGGTTTCTTTTTTGAGTATCAGCGGACATCTGTTTTGTAAACCTAATGTGTACTCTATTATGACTAAGTTTTTTGTAATCCTTGTTTTTTGTGAAACAATAAATTTATTTTATTATTATTTATATTATAATATCTCGACTGGCTTTCAGCCTCATAATATATTGAATCCTTACTGTCGCGAGCAATGTGTTCCGTTTTTGCGCATATTGCTGCGACACAAATCCCGACCCCTTTTCACATCTCCCTTTAGTTTTTGTGATCTGTGGATTTCATGTTTGCTCTCATAGTGAAATATCGATGGAGTTCGATCTTGATGAATATAGAGTCTTAGTTTAAAGGATACAAATGATTACAATTTCTCCCTTAAAATTAAATGTCCCCCCCCGAATCTAAAGTCTGGATACGTGCTTACCACAGCGGCTTTCATGTATTAATTACAACGTGCAATAAACGGTGTCCCTCTTGTATTTAACGTGTATAGTATTTTCAGCGCAGTGCTACCCCGTTATAGTAATCGAATTGCATCACGCTTTGTTAACACGTTATAGCGGGTGTTAATATAAGTTAGATTAATTGCTTTTGTTCCCCCTGTATAGCTCGTTGCAGAAATTAGTCATTAAAGTAAATTAGTCATTATCTTGTTTGTAATAATGGCGGTAATCGATAGCAGCTCGATTAATAGTTTTATTATTAAGCGTCAATGTTTGTACAGGGTGTATGTTTAAATGCGTTACATTATGTTCTTTGTGGGGTGCTTCAGACCACCAAACTAAACAACATTTACTTTGGCACCAACTATGATATCGCGGAAAAAAATCAGCTGTTTCATATATTTTGGTCGAGTAGCTAGACAATGACAGGCTAATGATGATGATGATCACTAAAATTAACATAGCTTTAGGAGTAGATCAAAATGTGTCATACAACCCCAATGGGACAAACGTTAATAGAAATAGGCAATACAAAATTCAAAACGAACTTGCAACGGGCTCGAAATTCGCGCCAAAACGTAACGAGGGGAAACAATCAAGGTTCTTAACGAAATCACAACCCCTTCCTCTGTTCCCGCGTGTCCTCCCACCCCTCCAGGTTAGGGGGTACAGCCACAGGTCAGAAAAAAAAAACAAATTGTTTTGGTAAAAAAAACACGTGCTTGAGGCCTAAATAAACACGATTGTTTTTGCCAAAGTTAACCCTGTAGCAAAGTTATTCGTATTCGAATTTGACTATATGGCGACTGCTAATTTTAAAAGAAAAGCAATATATACGCAGAATTTATTGAAATGAACTTAAGTAGTCATAATACGCTAAACATAGATGAAAATGTATTACTGCACTAAAATATAGGAACCTTCTTAACAATTATTATGTTGACGGTGTTCTAAGGGAATGATCATACCATAAATCTGAACAGCTTTCGTTTTGTTTGAAAAATCCGATTTTCTTGTCATTTCGATATTGGTCCCATATCAATAGAGAAAGATGTTCAGTTTGGTCTGATCATCCTCTTAAAAACCCTATATAAGATAAATATATGATAAGATAGAACTTTATTAATTTAAAACAGTGCACAATACATAAAAGACCAAATAGAGCATATAGAGTCAAAACTGGTAAAAGCAATGTAGTTGAAATCGTACTCGCCTTCCAGGGCCACTGCCCTGGCTTACTTAAAAAACAAATGAGTCTATTTACAGTATGTAAATTGGAGCCCCGACCCTTGCAGCGTCGACGTCTCTAAACGAAAGAACCCCGAGCGGGCTGGTTCACGAGTTCACGAGTGATAATTGTCGAGTCTGATTGTGAAATAAACAGAAGATTGGTTTAGTGCCTATGTTTGAACTGACATTCATACAGTTTACGTAATTATTAAAGAACATTATAAACAAAAGGAAATGATTCTGCCTACAGTATGTAAATTGGAGCCCCGACCCTCCCAGCGTCGACGTCTCTAAACGAAGGAACCCGAGCGGGCTGGTTGACGAGATCACGAGTGATAATGGTCGAGTCTGATTGCGAATTAGACAGATTGCTTTCGTTCCTCTGTTTGAACTAACAATCGTTCCATATACATATAGTTAGATAAAACTAAAAACAAATGAATCTGTCTACAGTATGTAAATTGGAGCCCCGACCCTCCCAGCGTCTACGTCTCTAAACGAAGGAATCCCGAGCGGGCTGGTTCACGAGATCACGGGTGATAATTGTCGAGTATGATTGCGAACTAGACAGACTGCTAGTGTCTCTGTTTAAACTGGCATTCGTTCTGTATACATTATAGGGGTGTGGCTATTGTTACCATCAATTTCTTTAATTTACATCACAAAATTAGGAAATGATTTAGTTTTTTTGTAACGTGCAAACGGATGATGAAATTTTTGTGCAGTCTATTATGTAGGTACGCATTGGGCATGCTTCGTAGATTGTTCAATACTTCCTTTATGCATGTGCTCTGCAGTGGGACGTATATATAGGTATCTAAACTATTATAAAACTGTAACAGGAAGTTTGTCTGTACATTGAAGATATTAACAAAAAAAGTTAAGATATGGTTTTTAGGTATCTCTGATTCCATATCACCAATTTTTGCATTTTTTGTCTGTCTGTTTGTTTGTTCGTTTGTGTGTTTGTTTGAACAAGCGTCACGCAAAAAACTACTGAACCGATTTTGATGAAACTTTTTTTGTTTGATAGCTTATTATCTGACTTAAAATCTGGTATATAATTTGTGCGGACAAAGTCGCGGGTTAACGCTCGTAATATACAATGATGATGTTTTGTAACCTTCGTTTGTTGTTTAATACTGCAATCGTACCCCCGAATACCACATGAGAGGTGACTATATGACTATTAAACACCATTAAATCGGTATTAAATAAGTCAATTCAAATAAGATGCGTCACAACGCAACGTCATAAAACCTTAGATGAAAGCAAAATGAACTAAAACCTTCAGCATGCTTAAAAGTTAGAAATTCTAAAAACATTATTGGTAAAAAGGAAGGAAGTAGTTTATTTAGAATCGAGAGCAGAATCGAATTATCATGGTTTCAACATAGGTAATTTTTTTCAAAATATTAAATTATTTGTTTGTAAAATTTATAATTTACTGAACTCGATGTCAACCCACCGCACGGGCACACTCACCCTACTTAGTACCAAAACAAGATTATTAAAATGTATCCATGAGTACGTTAGCGCTTTCATTCATTGCTGAAATGATAACAAATCATTTTTACCTCAAAACTTAAAATGCGAATAACTTTAAATTTTAATTATCAAAATAATGAAATTATTGTTTCAATCTAATTATTTTGTTATAAATAAGTTGGGGTGTATGAGGTTTTGCGCTACTTCATTAACACGTTATATAATCGTAGCATTATTTTTAAACATCTCGAAAGAGTATACAATCATTTTATTTTCCGTATTAATTTGAAAAAAAGAAACATAACAAAAAAAACAACGGTTTAAGAGGTCAGCTTTATCCATGTATCCAATGAACCCTAAAAAATTAAACGCCCATACAACGGTACTATTAGAAGCAAAACACAAAGGTTCAACTTGCAAACAACATAATTGCCGAATAAAGAGGCCATTGAGAGCCTTTTACAAGGAATTAACCCGTGGTCCTAATTGCCTCTCCCCGGCTAAGTGCTTCGGAATAGCTAGCACTGTGTATTGTTACAATGGATATTGAGTCTTTAATTTTTATTCCTTAAGGCGGTTGCAGAGGGGTCAATTTTATACAAAACTTTGACGCACAATACGCGTAGACGGTACTAATATAAGTAACTTTGTGTATATGGAAAAATAGTTTAGAAAATCTAGATGCCATGTCACAAATAACATTTGCAATTTATAAAATAATTACGAAGATATAAAGCTTTGAAATTTTTCATACAAAATTTTAAAAGCTTTATATCTCGTAATTATATTATAAATTGCAAATGTTATTTGTTACGCCGCAACTAGATTTTCTAAACTATTTTTCCGTATATAAAATATTACTTTTATTAATTTCGTCTACGCGTATTATGCGTCAAACGTTTGTATGGACTGAAACCACCTTAAGAGGCAATGACAAATATAGGATTCTTCAAAGCGTCATATATTGAGTGTTACGCGATTACTGTTCGAACTAGAAGTTTTATACTTTATAATGTTTTGTTTGAAATATTTATAATAATGACGAGGTGCTTTGATACTAGACACCTTAAGAGGCTATGTGAAAAACATAGGATTCTTCAAAGCGTCATATATCATGAAGTACTAACAGTAGGAGTATGATTAGATTAGCGGATATGTGTAAATTGAATATATAATTGAAGTTTTGATTAGGGCTAAAACACGATTAAGACACATTCTCTCGATAGAAAAACAAGCCAAAGTAGCCTCCGTCTTTATCGATAAACGCTTGGAACTGCTAAACGGTGAATAATAGAAACAGGAGACTTGAGTAAAAAAAAAAGATTGATATTTTATAAATTTTGATTAGAGCAGTATTGAACTTACATAAATAGTACAATCGCAATATACCCCATTATCTATATTTTTACCGTTTACCATTCCGTGACTGACTGACTGACAGACAATGCACAGCCTTAACCACTGATGTTGAACCACTGATTATACGGCGGATTTAGGTATGTATTAATAGATACTCTTTCATAGTATACTGTGATTTAGGGGTGCACTAAGAAAGGTATTTTCAATAATTATAATTTCACGTGGAAAAGGTTGCGGGCAAAAACTAGTATCGAATATTTATTTATTTATTTAATTCCTTTTTGGAGAACTTACAGCTAAATAACAGTTTTGTGACAAATGCAAATTGATAGTCAGATGCTGACAAGTTCCCACATATAAAAATAAAGAGAAAAAAAAGATTTATAAATAAAGCTATCATTTAAAATCAAAGGTAAAACAAAATTATTATGAGCCATCAAAGAAGTCACGTGCTAGAATATTTTAGAGTCTATTGGTGCTTGTACAAAACAAATCGATATCGAAGTCCACACAAATGTCGTTGAAGCCGCTGCTGGCGCGCTGCAGAACCGCGTTCTGCTTATAGTTAGCTCTCGCGAACTGAACCTGTTGGGGCGGCCGATGACGGAGGCCCCTCTGGTTAGTGCGAAGGTTTGGCCAATACATCAGGGCAGTCTTTCGCTCCATTAGTGACATTCATTAGGTAACAAACAGTTCATAGTGCATAGTATGCGCGCACACACCCAGTTTTTTTTATACTTAACACGTTCCGGGACAGTGACCGCCTATAGCCGTGATAACAATAAAAGTTCTATTGTGCCTCGTTCACTGTCCCGGAACGTGTTAAGACATATTCTTGTTTTGTTATTTAAAAGTCTACTAACATTATCTCGTCCTTATTTACAATTCATTTTATTAACCCGTAGTCTGAATTGCCTCCCGGCTCCAAATGTTTCGGAATAGACTAGCTGTAACGATTGTTATCGACTCTTCACTTTTATGTTCTGGACAGTTTAATTTTTAAAAAGGTTTTTGGAGTAAATTTTAACTGTGTCGGAGCTGTGGTTTTAACAGAAACAAACGGAATAGGTGATGCAAACCGAGACTAGATATAAACATAGGTAGTACTATGTACCTAAAAATGAATACATAATTTTTTTTTTTTTTTAATTTATTTGTTTCAGGGCCTTAATACATTTTGTATATACCGGTCCTATCGTACCTTATCATTATAAGTATCTAATAATATAATAAACTATGACGATACAATCATCATAACCTTACAAACTATAGTGGAGTAGGTATTAATCACGGTTAGCCATCCTATAAACTTTCTTCGCCAACTCGGACGTCGGATCAGACAGGATACTTAAAAAGACTCCTACATCATATCTACTGAGGTTGGCAGCCGTAAGCAATGCCTCTCTTTGACTACGGTTCCGCTCACACTCCACCAGCAGGTGCTGGACATCTTCTATTACACCACATGTATCGCAATTAGGTGAGTTGACTTTGAAAACATAATTATACAGGGTGAAACAAACCACCCTATTCATATAAACAATCTAAACTACTTTCACTATAGAGTGTTATGGTAGACAGTTGCAATACTTTAATGAGCGATTCTACTCAAGATACTAAAAATTTTCCTAATAGAACATACCTTAAGGAAATTAGCATAAACAATTTTCGGTTTTTTATACAAACGTTCCATCAGCTTATACAGGGTGTAACAAGACACCCTAGTAATACTTAAGGGGGTGCTTCAGACCATCAAACTGAACAACTTTCACTATGGAGGCAAAACGGAGAAAAATTTAAAAAAATCTGCTGTTCCACACATTGAGTCGAGCCGGTACGGCAGTTTTGTATGAAACAGTTGATTTTTATTTCGCGATTTCGATGTTGGCTCCATAGTAAAAGCCGTGGTGGTCCAGTGGCGAGTAACCTTGCCTGCCGTGCAGGAGGCGATGGTTCGATCCCCGTCCAGGCCGACTCGTACCAATGAGTTTTTCGGAATTTATGTAGGTACGATTTGTAACACCACTGGCTTTTCGGTGAAGGAAAACATGGTGAGGAAACATACATGCTTCAATTTCGAGGCATGTATTGTACCCACTTTCCATTACAAGTGGCGACGGGCTCACTCCCCGTCAATACTGGACAAAGTTTCGGTACTACTAGTGAATCGTGGATGTTCTGAGGTTTCAGAATATCTCTGACTACCCCCTCGGGGAATATAGTCGTGAGCATATGCTATGCTATGATGCACTATAGTGAAAGTCGTTCAGTTTGATGGTTTGAAGCACCACCTTGAGTATTATACTAGGGTGTTTTGTAGATAGCATAGAAAGTCCAAAAAGAAAACGCCCAATCCCGTTTCGTCTCAAAACTGGTAAATTTTAATTTTATAAGAAACGAGCGTTAACCCGCGACTTCGTCCGCACAAATTATATACCAGATTTTAAGTCAGATCATAAGCTATCAAACAAAAAAGTTTCATCAAAATCGGTTCAGTAGTTTTTGCGTGATACTCGTTCAAACAAACAAACAAACAAACACACAAACAAACACCCAAACAAACACACAAATAAACAGACAGACAAAAAATCCAAAAATTGGTGAAATGGAATCAGGGACACATAAAAACCATATCGTAACTTTTTTTTTGTTAATATCTTCAATGTACAGACAAACTTCCTGTTACAGTTTTATAATAGTATAGATGCTACAATAGAAAAGAATAATTTCCATTTCCTTGGAAAGTATGGTATTGCTTCTATTTTGTTTATGTATAATTTAAGCTATCATACTATTTGTATTTATGTTCTTTGATCATTCTCATTTGTTAGTTGTGAAACCATTTGAAACGAATACATCTCGTCCCATGGGCAATGTCTTTTGTTTTGCCAGTTAGTCATAGGTTTCTTAGGGAAAGTTGTTCATATTATCTTGGCTACCATCCTGTTAAAGTAAAAAAAAAGAGGTTTACATTAAAGTTATGAGCCTTTTCCCCACGTAATGCTAAAGTGCCGCGATTGATTGCTATGCGACCACAGATAATAAAAACTAAAGGGAGATGTGAAAAGGGGGCGGGGCTAGTGTCGAAGCAATATGCGCAAAAACGGAACACATTGCTTGCGACAGTAATGATTCAATGTATTATGAGGCTGAAAGCCATTCGAGATATTATGTGTAAATAGTTTACAATGCTTGCGTAGTACTAAAGATTATTCGAACGTTGATTTCTGATACCGCAATGGATAATGAGCACATTCAAGCTAACAAAATACTTTCTATCGCGTGGTACTGGTGGTGGTTTCGTACTCGGCGCGTTGGTTGGCATCTCTCTAGATCTCTATGGATGCGACATATATCGGCGGAGTTTTGTCATACAATACTAATTACATGTAATCAATCACTCAAAACCGTTTTCACGTTACGTTATGCGTAAAATGCTCTAAGATATAAAACTTTTGTGTACCACCTGAAATTAATATCATAACCCGGCCGTTATAACACCGTAACATTATATTGAAAGCGCTTATTTACCGCACAGTTTTATAAAGTTCTCAGTAAAAAGTTTCCACCATAATAGCTCTGATATCGTATATCCCGTCCGAAGTATGTTGTTTTATTTTTAAGGCCTCGAAAGGTCTCAAGCCCGGCTTCAAAGAGGAGATTAAATTCCCCTTTACGGTCGTTTTACTTTGGAATTCTTTGCTTTTATATTGATTAAAAAGTTACGTGGCTTTTCTATTTAGTAGGTGTTTGTTTTGATTTAACAAGCGGCCTGCTTGTGCGGTAGATATAATTTGAATCTTATCTTTAAAATGAAACGTACATAAATTAAAAGACTAAGATCTCGATCTACAACTTTTATACGCTCATAAATATTATGTTTAAGCAATGATATTTATTCCAGTGGAAAAATTAAATATTAAGATCTAAACTATGTCGTTTCCACTGAAATAATGCTTTACATAATAAACTGCCTCCGTGCTGTAATGGTTAAGATCATTGGGTTTTCGACACGGAGGTCGTGGGTTCGTTTTCCACGGGGGACACCTAGTGATATGTCACTTTGTGCGTTTTTCCCCAGTTGGTTAGGACATTCCAGGCTGAATCACCTGATTGTCTGAAAAAAAATATAATTCCGTGCTTCGGATGGCACGTTAAGCCGTTGGCCCCGGCTACTATCTCTGGTGGTAGTAGTCGTTTCATAAAAACCACGTCAGAAGCCGTAAAGCGATCTGAAAAACTCTGACACCAAGGCTCTGCCCACACGATAAGAAAGAATAATAAACGGAGTTCTTCAGACCATAAAAAAATTTAAAGTATTTATAACATAAAAATACGTTTCGTTACATGATGACTGGTTGTCGTTGGACCTCAATCTAGAGTTACTAACGGAACAAAAAGGAGAAAAAGCGATAAAAAAAGTTGCTACATAGGAAACAATAATGGCTATGGCTACTCGACTCATACCATTGACTGTTTTTTTTAGCAATTTTGATGTTGGCTTCGTAATTGGGGAGTTGACTGTATTGAATATATTTTAGTTTTATCTTCTCAGTAAAAAAAAACGTTTGAAAATAATGCTAAACTTACATTTTCAGTAATTCTGTAGCTTGAATACTATTTTTAATAAAAGGATAAACTATAAAAGTATCGAAACGACGACGAAAAACAATGACGTCACTATTCATGATTCAGTACAACTTATCATACAAAGCTCGTGTTTTGACGTTTGAAAAATTTGACTTGTTGGAAGCTCGCGGATTTTTGATAGTCATATTCAGTACAACTTTCAGTTGCAGAAACGCTCATTTAAAGATAATCCTGCATTAAATCTCTTGCTAGCTTTTAGTATGTCAATAAGACAAAAAGTGACAACAACAGATTTAACGGAGGATTATTTTTAATGAGCTTTTCTGCAACTAGTGTGAGAAACTTTTAAATATTTTTTATAGAAAACTTTTTTTATAGAAAAGTGAAAACATGGAATATTTTTATGTTCTTCGTTATGAAAGATGATAGGCTGATAATCATCAGCCTAATAATCATGACGGGAAGTTCTATAGTACTTTCTAAGCTATAGCTTTACCATCCACTTAGGTATACTAATACCATGTTTATAAGTCTTGCCGATGTGCCTACGCAAGGCCTACGCAATTGATAAATTTTTAAATCGCGCGAAATGATACGCGCCTAAAATCTCCTGGCGCTATTTGCGAATAGTTTTTACGCGCTTGTTGCCGGCAAGGCGTCCGTCACAATGAAATTAGTAAACACTAATGTCATTGGTCCGTTAGTAAATAAATAAATAAATATCTCGGACATTGTCACACAAATTATCTAGTCACATTTAAAGTACCTGGACTTGTATTATGATGACTAGACAACGATATAGAATACATATATAGATACAAACATCCATGACTCGGGTACGAATATTCATATTCATCATATAAATAATTGTCCCTTACGGGATTCGAACCCGCGACCCTCGGCACAGCAGGCAGGTTCACTACAGACTGTGCTACCGGGCCGTTATAGTGTTAGTCTGCTATTTGACTGCGAGATGGAGAAAGTAGTAGTTTTGTAGCACCCGATTTTGCATCCCTCGCCTATCGCGCATGATTTTCGCGTTTGGAGGTCTGCGCAAACGAATATTGACGAGGTGACTAATTATCCTGGTCGTAACGTACTTTATTACCAAGCATAATACTCTATTACCATCTTAACTTGTAGAATGGTAGATAAAGCGTTAATATTTTAGTGCAGAACACCTATTGTTCAACTGTCTCACACTTCCGCAATGGAACGTTGCAGCTCGGACGCTCTGTGTTTGGCTGGCTATATATTTAGCTGTCAGCTTGTGTAGGTTGGTTGTTGGTACTTAACTATAAGTACTACAACCAATAGATTTAGTTACCACCCCTATTTTTTTAATTACCAGAACATTTTCTGAATGCACACTGCATTCAGATAATGAAACTAATTAACTTTTCATAAGGAACATGGGTCAAAAAACAAGATTTTTTTTATATCTATCTATACAGGGTGTCCCGTAAACCGACGTCAACCCGGCGGATGCTGATAGGTTAGATCATGAGTATGCAGAATATCAAAGTTTGACTTTAGTAAAAGTGTCTTAGTTTTCGAGATATTGACAGTTTAAACACAGATACTGCATAGAACATTTGTAGCGTGGCACTCAAAATAGTGACTAAGGTAAAGAGATTCACGAATTTCATAAAACTGTCCTTATCTCGAAAACTAAGAACCTTTTCCTAAAGTAAAATGTTGTCAGATTGATTGATTGATTGACGGTTTTTTTTTTATTTTTTTTTATTTTAGTATATTCTGGTTAGGCATGAACTAACTATCAGCATCTACCGGGTTGACGTCGGTTTACGGGACATCCTGTATATATAAAAATGAATCCCTATTTCCCTTGGGCACGACATCACGCGAGAACGGCTGGATCGATTGCGACGAAATTTTGGTGGGGTGTTGAGCACATGCCAGGGAAGGTTTATAAATGAAAAAAGGTCAAGTGTGTGTCGGGAAAAAGTTCTGAGGCGATACGAAGTTCGCACGGGTCAGCTAGTCTAAACTATTATAAAACTGTAACAGGAAGTTTGTCTGTACATTGAAGATATAAACAAAAAAAAGTTACGATATAGTTTTAAGGTATCCCAGATTCCATATCATCAATTTTTGGATTTTTTGTCTGTCTGTTTGTGTGTTTGTTTGTGTGCTTGTTTGTGTGTTTGTTTGTGTGTTTGTTTGTTTGAACGAGCATCACGCAAAAACTACTGAACCGATTTTGATGAAACTTTTTTTGTTTGATAGCTTATGATCTGACTTAAAATTTGGTATATAATTTGTGCGGACAAAGTCGCGGGTTAACGCTCGTTCCTTATAAAATCGGTAGTCTGATTCGCACTTTTGCATATGTAGAAGGAAAAAAATCTCGCTTTTCAACCAATGTTAGGGAGAGTTTTTTTTAATGAATAAACCCTTAAAATTGTTATGGCAATTAAAAATAGGGATGTTTATTTGTAAGTATAAGGCTGCGTTTCCACCAGAGAACCAGAGATGTGCGAGGTAGCAAGGCCGTGAGCGAGGAAACAATCCGCCAATAGCGCGCTCGTTCGATCACGTCATTGGGAAATTGAAGCACTCTTATTGTTCGATTTTTTCCTCGCTCACCGCCTCGCTACCTCGCACATCTCTGGTGGAAACGCAGCCTTATGTTAGGTCACAAAGATTTCTTAGAAACAATTTACCCAGCTTTGTTATAAATCTCTTAAATAAATTCGCTAATAACAATCAAGTACAAAGGAATCCCTCGCCAGGTCTTCCCCTAGTATTTATCTGGACGAGTCCATTCCGCACAAAGCGACCGCACTAAATTTATTACTGTCGGCAACTTCCGCCGGAAGCTGGACAGTTACTGATTTTTCTGCTGCATCCAAAGTTAAGGCTAATAGGGAAACAGATTAATTTCAACTAGGTTTCTTTTTTTTTTTAATTTTGTCATTTTTTTAACCTACTTCGTCCCACTGCTGGGCAAATGTCTCCCCTAAACTCTTCCATATATCCAATGCGGTATCCCTCCATTCGTTGCAATAGGCATCCAATTCATCGCGCCACCTTTTCTGGTGTCGGCCTCGACCTCGACTACCATCATTAGGCACCCGTTGAGTGGCGATTGATGCCTGCCAGCATCGCCCGCGAGCGATGGGTCGCTCGGTGTGCATTCGGCAAACATGCTGGCTAAATATAGCTAGTATTTATTCTGTGCTAATAGTGAAACAGATTAATTTCAGTTTTTTTTTTAATTCATTTTGATAGTTTAAATAAATAAACCGGCAAAAGGCGAGTCGGACTCCCAAGCAATATAACCTAAAAATTGTGTTTTCACTGGAACCCTTTACGCGAGCCCGAAACACACTTGACTGATTTTTCCTCTTTATTGATTTACCTCAACACCACTAGTTTTTAATTACTAACAAAATTTCAAGGGTGTATTCAGATAATGAAACTTAACAACTTTCCCTAAGGAACATGGGTCGAAATACGAAAAAATATAAAAGAACTCTTATAGAAAATCCATCGGGTTATCCGCAGTTTTCTATGGGAAGTCCAAAAATATTCTCGATATTTGACTCATGTTCCTTGGGAATATTTTAGTTTCATTACTTATCAAAATACGCACATAACTTTTTACCCGACTGCGCCAGAAGGAGGCCTATTTACGTTTTTATCATCTTCATCATCATATCAGCTGCCAGACGTCCACTGCTGCACGCTTGGCAGGCGGGTTGGCAATCGCAGTTGGATTGAATGTGTGTTCTTAGAGGATGATGCTGCCCATCCTCCGGTAGATCCCTTAGTCGCCTTTTACGACACCCACGGGAGGAAATGGAATTACGTTTTTTTGGTATTTAAAAAATAGGGGTGAGTTGAATAAACATTTCTTTATGTTTTTTTTTCAGTTTACGCGTCATTCTATCAATGTAATCGTCTAATTAAATTAAAAATCTTAAAACTCATTAGCTTTATCAAACGATTTTCATACATAAATCATTGGTTACGTGTCTTAATTTCTGCAGTAAATCATTCCGTGTTACAATGTAATGAGATAAATTCATTAAACTGTGTTACGGAATTCTGACATTTCAGCGGCGACGAGGGCCCGAAGCCACTGAATTCAGAATTACACAGTTTCAGCCTAGACCTGAGTCCAGCATTAATAATAACTAGCTTTGCTCCGCCACCACTATATTTTAGTTCACCCTTGTACGGACAGCAGAATAATTTGAAACTTAATTCTTTGTGAATTTGCAAAAATGAAGTAATTTTGTTGTAATGAGCGCAATTTCTTTATTATGAGAAACACACACGCCTACCTCACACTCGCATGCACGCATTTAGTCACATACACGAAAACACACACATACACACCCCTCACTCAAACTCATACTCTTAACACGTGCTCTTATACACAAACACAATCCACACACAAAAACTTACACTCGTTACACACGCTCTTATAAACAAACATAGACCCCCATACTCAAACTCACACTCTTTACACATGCTCTTATACTCAATAACAAGCCCGATACTCAAACTCACACTCTATACACACGCTCTTATACACAAACACACCCCCTCACACTCACACTTACCCCAACTTACACGCAAGATATATATAGCATAAGAGTCGAATGCAACGTTCATAGCATCAACATTTTACACAGGCCTTCTCGTATCAATAAGGATCTATTGGACTTGCTGTCGTTCTCAAACAACCTCACAAAGTATCTTAAAACGAACACCCCCATCTAGAGGCCGACACAGAGATCAACTTTTTAACAAGCCTTCCGAAGTAAGGTGTTCGCGATGAAATATCACAAAAAAAATTCATGATTCAATGGTCGATACGAAAACCAAAACTGCTCCTGCACTATTCTACGTCATTTGATACACAAGGGAGGCTGATTCATGAAACTGCTAAATATTTGAAACATTTCAGAACAAACAAAGGCATGGAGTCGCTTAACTCAACTAGAATAATATTTTACCTGTAATTTTGTATGGTCAGCAGAATCACTCAGTGTTTTTTTTTTTCTAAAGCTTATCTATTAGAAACATTTTTTCGTGCTCATTGTAGTACAGTGCAACGTCATCATTATCAGCCTATGTACGTGCCATTACAGAGCAGAGAAGAAACTGGGCCTTTCTCCTCCGTGCAGGCCCATTGTGACTTGGCGGTGGCAAGTTAGTTGTCAACTTGCAGTTAATACTCTAATATTATTATAATTGTTGCTGATACAATTTATTTTTTATACTTTTTAGTTTGGAAGTGAAAGAAAAGCTTTAATGGAACTGACCAACATGGTATCTCCTTCTAATTTAAAACATAATTAGTGTTCCGAATTATAAGGGGACGACCTACACCCTTGCCCTTCAAGAGACAGTTTTCAAACCAACTCAATTTTTTTAAATCAAATTGAAGATTGAAAAATTAAGTCTTGGACGGGACTTGAACCCGCAATCTTCCAAACCTAGGAGCTGTTTTTCCCAATTTAGCTACCAGGCCCATTACCCAGAGAACGAAATTCTTCAACCTACATTTGTAGGATGTAGCGCCATCTACTGGAGTTCTTACAAACAAACCAACCCCACTCAGGTTTATTTAATCTTTAATTTAATTTGAAATAGAATAACTGTAACATGTTTACAATCAATAATATTTGAAATCAATATTTTTCATTCAAAATATTACGAAGATAACTTTTTTACGTCAATTTTTGAATCTACCACCGCGTCGGAAAGTGTTCCGTTGTAAGGGAAGATGCGGCCAGACGGACATTTATGATATCTTTTAAGACCATGCCAATTCTGTTGAAGGAGGCTATTATTTGTATAAATATTTGTATAAAATATGTAACAAATATCCGATATTATAATTGGGGCACCAAATTAAATGTAAACAAACTTTAAAGAAAGAATTAAAAGACTGTATGCTAGGTTAGCCTAATTTAATTTAATATAGCTTTAGCTCAGCAGTTTGACGATATCAAAAATTGTAAACGTAGATGTAAGATTCTGAAATACAGAAAGTAAAAAATAATTGTGTTATTTTTAACCGATTTCAAAAAAGGAGGAGGTTTAATGTGAGTATGCTAGTATTTTAATATGTAGACCGTACTTTAGAAACAGTTGACCTATTTCGTAGAGTCGCATTATACAGACGATGTTTTAATATAGTTTCGGAGAAGAATTCTTGCTCAAAAATGTCAGTACTTTCACTAAGAATAATATCTTCAATTCTCTTGAATACTGCTCCTTTGATAAAATGTTTTGTTATAGCTTTTAATATTAAAGAAGGGCGGATGAGATTTTTGTTATCCATCCAACCGTATAGTTGCTTTGTGTTATATTTTGACCGAATTCAGAAAAGGATGGAATGCTATTTAATAAACTAAGAATTTTTTCACTAATGGGAAAAGGGTAGGACTGATATCAAATTAAGTAAGTTAAAGCCCGTAGGTACTATGTAGTACAGACCTACTCTTTCTTATAATATCTATTTTCTAAACTATTATAAAACTGTAACAGAAAGTTTGTCTGTACATTGAAGATATTAACAAAAAAAAGTTACGATATGGTGTTTAGGTATCCCTGATTCCAAATCAGCAATTTTTGGATTTTTGGTCTGTCTGTTTGTTTGTGTGTTTGTTTGAATGAGCATGACGCAAAAACTACTGAACCGATTTTGATGAAACTTTTTTGTTTGATAGCTAATGATCTGACTTAAAATCTGGTATATAATTTGTGCGGACAAAGTCGCGGGTCAACGCTAGTTATAATTATGTAAAGTCCAACCAAATTGGCTGAAACTAGTTCAAGGGGAGTATCAGACCATCAAACTGAAAAAAATCAATCGATAAATGTTATCAATTCATGTTATAGAAAATATAGATAGTAAAAATAGTTCGGCTGTGTCCTGACGCATGGGCGTACAATATTATGAATAGAGTTGGTTATTTATGATTGCAGTACATCCAAAAGCTTATCAAAATTTTCAAGGATGAGCCCTTCGTTATAATATTGCCTAATGCCATAGCAGTGAAGTGACTTGCCAACGAAGCTATTTAACAAATTCATCGTCAGGTACCAAATCATATGCTAGTAAAACTTAACAACTAAAACCACCCTATCGTTTTGTGATAAAGTTTACATTGAAACTAACTCTTGGCGACCAGTGCAAAGCCGCGAACAAAAAGTTAGTGTACAGCTAAAAGTAACAAGTTGTGGAAACTGCAGCCGTGCGTGAAGGTACGCACTTGACAAGAGGTGTGGTGTCTTTGACGAGAGGCAGGGTCTTGCAGGGCAGTCTTATGAAGTAGGTTGTTGACAACCAGTACCTGTAAAGCATCAGCTTTACACATCACACACATCAGCCTACATATATCGCAAAGGCTGCCAAGCCGACGCAGATTTATGAAGTGTGTCGCCCCACCGAATACTGGCCCAGCGCAAACAAGGTGTGGTGACAAAAAGTGTCCCTCCCAACTCCTTTTGTGTCGCCATTTGAGAGCCTCCCGCCTGGTCATGACTTGCCTTGGGCGACCTGGAAGTCTTTAAACCGACTTCGAACCCAGGTCGGTCGCAGTAAGGACAACATGGTCAGGTGGGGATTCTCGGATGCGCAAAATGTGACTTGCTTGTGTGGTGCTCCACAAACGATGGCCCATCTCACATCGTGCCCTGCGTGCCCTAACACTAACACTAACACCTGCACGCAAGAGGAGCTCATGACCGCTAGCGACAGTGCAGTATCGGTTGCCCGATTCCGGCAAGCTACTAATATATATAATATACTACTAGTGACTTTATTCAGAATTTGACGTCAACACGATAAGAAGAATATGTCTCACTGCAGGGCACATGCCTATAAGCAAATGCCTACGGCCCTTCACGGCCCAGGTGGTCGGTAGAACGACCTGGTGAAGGCAGCGGGAATCCGTTGGATGAGGGAAGCGCAGAACCGGTCGTTATAGCGATCCTGGGGTAGGCCTATGTCCAGCTGTGGACGTCCATCGGCTGAGATGATGATGGTGATTAAAATTCATTAAACTAAATAGTATTGTATTGTGACGTTCATATTTTGACTGTCTCGTCTTTGTTTACTTAGTACATTGTTTTCTATTTCTTAATGCTATATCATTTCAATTTGTTTCCCTAACGATTGTATCTAATTTTATGATCTCAAATACCGCAGACTCCTGTAATAACCTGCAATACCACACCTCAAAGAGCATAACTAGGATACTAATCGTTAAATCACATCGCTTTTACCGGACTCAGTTTTGTATGACATTCCGTGTGTTTTTTTACTTTGACCTTGACACGACACGATAGAGCAACAAAAAGAAAAATATTGAATTGAATTGAATGATTGACTCATCCATTTACCCACTATCTTGCAATAGTTGTCATCCGGTCGAAGAGCATACAACACTACACCAGTAGGTACTAAAAATATTTAAAAGGACAATTCGAGCCGACGTGATCAATAAAAGTTTGTAGATCTGTACTGTACAAGAATCATGGATATTTATTATTAGCTTTGAGATTTTACCTGCAACTATATCAGCGTGGAATCGATGATGCTACCGTTTCGTAATCATAATCATTGTATGATTTTTGACTTCGTGTTTGGATCGAGGGAGGGTTAAATATCGATATTAAGGTGTTTCAGTCAGTCTTTGTGACGGATATGTTAACCTATGGAGTTCTTCAATTCCACTGGCGAAACAGCGCAAAGTGCAGTGCACATTTACCACATGGGAGAGGGTTTGGTCAGGTGCTCAGTCGCACGTCGGCGACTCCCATAGGCCCCACTTCTAGAGGTTATAGTTGGTCTTTCTATGGTTAGTTCTGAAACTTTTCGTAATGTTAGTCTGGTATATAAATTATCACCGTAATTAGTTGTACTTCTGATTTCCAGCCCGATCGGTTCACTAGTTTTTAATTACTAGCAAAATTGTAACGGTGTACTCAGACAGGTCGAAAAACGAGATTTTGTTGGAACTTCCATTGAAAAGTGCGGATCAGCCGATCGATTTTGTATGAGAGTTCCAAAAGTGTGTTTTGGTTTTCAACCCATGTTCCTTAGGGAAATTTGTTCAGTTTCATTGTCCGAATACACATTTAAAATTTTGGTACTAATTAAAGACAAATGTTGTCTATTATAAAGATCTTTAGTGAGGTAACAAAACATAATAACAGAATTAAAAGCCTGTGACTCGAGCCAAGCTCCAAAAGGGGAAACTTTACTTGACTGAGTGCTATTCGCGAAGAGTTTTCGTGTCCTCTAAATTATAAGGGCGAGGAAACTCAGTCCTCGACAACCGTGACACTTACAAAGTCGCGATACTCTGCGGTGGATACATTGTATATGTTCATCAATTCTTTACGCTTCGTAACTAAGATAGACATCACCCTGGTTTTGAAATAAATCATCAATAATGAACTTGATGAGGACAAAAATTTCTCGAGTGTCGATCGCATACCGGAAAGTGCAGCGTGGGAAGGCAGTTAGCCCCCACAAGGTGGACCGACGACCTGGTGAAGGCGGCGGTGGTACGAGTCAGTATGGACGGGGATCGAATCATCGCCTCGTGCACGGCATGCAAGGTTAATCGGCACTGGATCATCACGGCTTTGATTACCATCTGGAAATTAAGGGTCGTCGGCAGACAACTGTAATTTTAAAAAACAATTTTAATTTTAATAATTTTGTTGACGTACACTTTAATGCACTGAAGTTGACCTCCCCATTAAAATATAAAACTTGTAAAGACATCTTCCTAGCAGCGACATCGGCTCGCCCGCAATAAAAACTCGCCAAACTTTGTTGCCACTAAGTGTACTCATATGTTTTCTTCTTCGCATTTGTTGTTAAATCGACTTACTACTAGGGTTACCAGATTAACATTTATTTGGTTTTCTAGGGGATCGATAGATAGCGTTACGGTCTGCGCGAATAAAGGTCAAAATTTCAAAAAGTGTTTCACTAAAATCGTAAAGAGGGAGAAGATGATCAAAAAGATGCCGACGCATCTTTTGATTGATTATTTAATCATTTACGGATGATTTTAATCGAAAATATGAAACTGTTTACGTCTGACATGGTTGTATGAGCTCGATCCCTTGGCCTTTAAAAAATGCAGGCACTTTCGTGACATAATTTTGACAGGATATCGCGTACGTCTCTACGGAGCGATAAACATGTCATCTGTGGAGTTTTTTAGGAACTAAATGCTCATTGTTATAAAAACATGGATTTATTTCACTTTCAAGACAAAACTATAAAATGTTATAATAGTACTTGCAACGGATAAAACATGGTGATTTGAAACTGGTTTGTAGACCGAGAAGTCATAGAGATCAGGAGTGCGATTTTTGAATCTCATTCGCTGAGCTTAGCAGTTGAAAGTGTCAAAATTACTATGGAGATATGCATCTTTCTACCGCTGATTTGACTTTCGAAAATCATACTCCAGGAGAATATTTATAGCATATTTTTGAAAGCCAAATCAGCAGTAGAAAGATGCGTATCTCGATACATTTTCAACTGCTAAGTTCAACGTATGAGATTCAAAAATCGCACTCCAGTACGTGTTCTATTCACTCAATAAGACATGCATCATAATTGCATCTCAAGTTGAAAATGGAGATTGCTACTTGATATAACCATAATTCTTGTACAATGGTTGGGTACTTGTACCCAGCCATTGTACAAGAATAATGAAGAAGCTTAGATTGTATGTAAATTGCGTATCTCTAACTTGTTACATGCCCTTATACCTAATCAATACATAACAGTTTCGGCACATCCAATTCTCATTAATTAGTGAATCAGAAAGTGAATGTGATGAGTGGACGATAATTTGTTACCGTGGGACAGTTTTGGCAATCCAAAACGCCTTTTATGCTCCAATCGTGGTAGCAAGAGGACGGTTACTCTGATCATCGAGATCAATACCTATAGTATAAGAAATCTGTATTGTTTTATCTCATTAAATAGTTCAACTTAATAAAATGTGTTCCGTTTTTAATAAACATACCCAACGGCTGAAACCCCTAAATAACTTCATAACAACAAACAACAACAAAAAAAAAAATTAAAAAAAAACAAGCAAAACCAAACAACAAATTCGATAACGAATTCGTGACAAAAACCTGCAAGCCTTAAATTTTGTGGTATGTATGATGTCCGCGCTGTCCAATAAAAAGCAGCGACTGTCTCTGGTCCTTAGGTCACAAACTCTACAACGACAATTTCTTGTAGTGTTAAAGATTTTCCGGTCCTTCTCTTGTATTCATTACCCCTTAAATTCTATTTAAGTTTAAAATTATGGCGTCTATCTTGGTTTTAGATGATAAAACCAATGTCAAGTTTTTGGAGCAAAAGTGCGTGTTTATGGAAAAAAAACATTGTACGGTTATAAATGACTTTCGGTGATTTTAAGGGTGGTTTTTAGAAAAGAACACTATAATGAGCCACCACTGGAGCTCCGTTGTAGGCCGGAAAGGGACAACCGACGACCGACGCGCGAGACGTGACCACGCAACTTGTCCTAACCACCTTACAAAACAGTAATAGTAGATTACACACCAAGGGCAGGAAAGTAAGAAAAGTCTTAGATCTCATGTAATTGTTAGCCGAGGCGAAGCCGAGGTCAACAAACATGTGATCTGAGGCTTTCTTATTTACTGCCCGAGGTTAGTATACTATTTTTCTCCTCGACAAAGGCAGGAAGTGGCAATTTCGTTTAGCGCAGCGGGACGAAAATTGCCGCTTTCTGCCCGGGTGAAAGAGTATTTTTCTTTCGCTTCGCCTCGGCCAACTATTACATTAGATCTGAGACATTTCTTTCGTTCCTGCCCTCGGTGTGTAATCTAAAATTTTTCACTGGCAGCCCTAGTGCTATTTCAGTTATAGTGGCAGTATTTTTACTTTTGTTTCGCTTAGTTCACAAGTTGTTTATCTCGTCGGATCGTTGTTTGTTTTGTCGATAGCTTTGATATCGAGAAGAGTTCCGCGCTTGTTATCGCTAATCGGATTCCAACTTCCTAAATACATTTTTTTTATGTTTGTGTCTTTCCACATATACATTGGTTTATGTTTGTTTTGGGGATATAATACAAAGCTAAAAGACCCATTAAAATTGACTTTTTCATCTGGTCTTATAGATTTGTGCCACAAACTACGAACTTGTGAACTAAGGTGAAGAACATGACAGTATAGAAAAAAAACGTTAACAATGATATTTAAAAATTTAAGACAATATTTTTTTTGCTACGGCGAGTTGTGATCTGTAAGACTTGGGTTTTAATATTAGTGATTTACGGCAATATCAAAACGGCAATCGGTAATCTTTTTGTAATTAAAAAGTCCCGTGGTGTCACATAAGTCTCGAGCGATTGTGACTGTTACTAGATATTTAGTTTCTCTTATCGTCATATCCATTGTCTGAAATGAATGAACTAAATGTAAAGAAGCAGAATCGCTAAGAACTGCCATAAAACACCAAATCAATTTTATACCAATAAGGTCCGCAAAACACAAACGGAATTGCGATCCGGAATCCTGATTCAGGATTCAGTGTTGTTAACTATGGTTACAAAAAATACTAGAGTGCTGTTTAAAAAATGCCTAAAATAAAAATGTATGAAATGCCAAATTAATGACAATAATTGCATTTTTAGGTATTTATTAAAACAAAACAAACAATTCTAAACATGATAATTACTATCATGTGATGAGGTCATGACGTTAAGAATGTTACGATGATGGTTTGTAAATTGTATTCCAATATTAATGCAACTATCGATAGTTTTAACATTAGACATAATTTGCATACAAAATGGCATGAACCATTATCACATAAGCGATTTTTGAGCGTAGGCGATTTCGCAACTATACCGCAACGACGTTGCAATTGCAACTGCACCGTCGCGATACAGTATCGTTCCATCAACGCCTACGCTCAAAAATCACTTTTAAATATGCCACCTAATAAGACATCAAAAAATCACTAGATCTAGTGAAAAAGTATCTGAAAGCGGCAACACTCCATTCCTTATGTATGTGGCGGACCTAAGACTACTGATCATGATCAGATATTGCCTTAGAGATCTAGAGAGATGCCAATCAACGCGCTGATTACGAAACCTAGTGTCGCATCACCACCAGTACCACGCGATAGAAAGTATTTTGTCAGCTTGAATGTGCTCGTTATCCATTGCGATATCAGAATTCAACGTTCGAATAATCTTTAGTACTACGCAAGCATTGTAAATTATTTACACATAATATCTCGACTGGCTTTCAGCCTCATAATATATTGAACCATTAGTGTCGCGAGCAATGTGTTCCGTTTTTGCGCATATTGCCGCGACACTGGCCCCGTCGCTTTTTCACATCTCCCTTTAGTTTTTGTGATCTGTGGGTATTGCTTAACTTCGATTAAAATTTCCAATATTACTAGAAACGAGCGCCGCTGCAAGCAAGCAACTGTTGTAATCTGCGATATTAAACTCTCATGAATTTTCCAGAAAATAAACAATAACTAAATATTTGGATATTAATAGAGTTTTAACGCTGTTTCCTCACTCGAAAGTTTACCGGCGGGCGGTATAGTTGAAGCTCGCTCGGTTCTCGCTCCCCTCGGCCTCGGTGCCGGTGGAACACTTCGCAATGAAATTAGTTTCACTTTGTTTTATCTGGCCCGGCAAAAGGTATTTTTTGATAATACAAGCTTTAAGCTTGTATAAGTTATATGTCAAGATAGACAGTCGAAGGCGCGAAAGCGTAGATAAAAATTGCAACCAGTGCTGGCCTCTAAACCCTATCCATTTCCATATACACGCACACAGGCATAATTTGTATGACACGTGAGGCACAGCAACCTAAGAAAGTTTGCCCCTTTTGTTTTATACGGTAGAAGCAAAGATTTTTTTTAATTCTTTTGTGTAGAAGCATGAGGTTCATTTTTGACTTTGATTACTTTTTCTAAGGCTTAGGGGAATATAATTCGGAACACGCTCCATAGAAACGAAGTTTGGTTCTCAGGTTCACAGAACATTATAAGACGGGTTAGAAATGCAAAGTAGCGCTTTTGCTTCGGCGACGGCTGTCGCCACTTGTCTTCCCGCTCACGCTGCTGCTACAATTACTCATGCCCTCTCGCTCGCACCACGCCGCGCGCCTTATGGTGTTATGCAAATAAAAATCTGTGGGTGATACATTCAATACCAACCAATTAAATTCAATGAAATTTTTCGGAAACAATCTAGAAACTAATCTCTATGTTCTTGTGAAGTCAGATTTTCATTAAAATGTATAGTTTTAAAGTTACAGTGCCTCAAAGATTTCCATACAAATCTTAAATTAATGCTAGCATTAAAACTGTACAATTTAACGAAAGTATGACTTCATACAAACATGCAAATTAGTTTCTAGATTGTTTTTTTTTTAATTTCATTGACTTTAATTGGATAGTATTGAAAATATCACCAGGCTTCGTTTGTATGCAGCGCACATTTACGCTCTCGGAATAAGCTTCTTAGGGTGGTTTCAGTCCATACAAAAGTTTGACGCACAATACGCATAGACGGAATTAATAAAAGTAATATTTTATATAAAGTCTAACAAAACTAGCTGAAACTATTTTAAGGGGATGATCAGACCATCAAACTGAGAACTTTCTCTATGGGACCAATATCGAAATCGCGAAAAAAATCAGCTGTTCATACAAACGTAATCGACCTAAATGTATGGGACAGCAGATTTTATTTTCGCGATTTCGATATTGATCCCATAGAGAAAGTTGTTCAGTTTGATGGTCTGATCATCCCCTTAAAATAGTTTCACCTAATTTTGTTAGACCTTATATATGGAAAAAGAGTTTAGAAAATCTAGATGCCGCATAACAAATAACATTTGCAATTTATAATATAATTAAGAAGATATAAAGCCTTTAAAATCTTGTATGAAAAATTTCAAAGCTTTATATCTTCGTAATTATTCTATAAATTGCAAATGTTATTTGTGATGCGGCATCTAGATTTTCTAAACTATTTTTCCATAATTATACAACGTTCTAATGAATTAACGCAAAACTAGAAAGTAGTTTGTTTAGAATCGAGAGCAGAATGGAATTATCATGGTTTCAGCATAGGTAATTTTTTTTTTCAAAATATTAAATAATTTGTTTGTAAAATTTTCAATTTACTGAACCCGATGTCAACCCACAGCACGGGCACACTCATCCTAGGTACTACCAAAACAAGATTATTAAAATGTATCCATGAGTACGTTAGCGCTTTCATTCATTGCTGAAATGATAACAAATAATTTTTGCCTTAAAACTTAAAATGCAAATAACTTTAAATTTGAACTATAAAATAATGAAATTATTGTTTCAATCTAATTATTTCGTTATAAATCAGTTGGGGTGTATGAGGATTTGCGCTTATTCATTAACACGTTGTATACAAAGTTACTTAATATTGACACCGTCTACGCGTATTGTGCGTCAAAGTTTTGTATAAAATTGACCCCTCTGCAACCACCTTAACGTTTTATGGTTTTTTTAAAGTCGGTTAAAGAATCCTAACTAAAATAGGTCTCAGTTTATAGTCAGTTATCTCTTAGGAATGTTTTATCATTTTGTATATAAGTACGTGAATAACTTTATTATCTTTAGGGACCTATTTATATTAACGCCCGACCTGGGATTCATTTATTATGTTAATTTTATGCATGTCGCATTACTTTTTAAAATTTATTCTCTACACTACAAGACAAAATTAATGTTAAAGTTTTATAAAAATAAGTATGTAAGGATCGCGATAATCGCAAATTTTCTTTTTTGTTAATTGTAGTTAAATCTCTTTTGTAAATATTGATTTTCTTTGTTGCCAAATTTGTAGTTGTAATTTTGTAATTACTAGTATTTTATGCTGCAGTGCCCTACTGTTTAAGGTGTTACAAAAGTAAAAGAAAACATGTAAAACTTTTGAGGGTGTTTAGACCATCAAACTGAACAACTTTCACTATTTGAACAACATCGAAATCTCCAAAAAAAAAATTGCTCTCCCATACATTTAGCTCGAGTAGATTTGTAGTAGTTTAGTATGGAACATTTTTTTTCGCGATTTCGATATTGGTCCCATAGTGAAAGTTGTTCAGTTTGAGTTTGACGGGGTTGACGAGCCATTTTATTACTTGGATGTTTTGTTACACCTTGTATTATGTGTGTAGGCGTTTGTTTTTCCTTTCGTAAAAGCGAGCATTCCTAATCGCAAGATATATCTGCATTCAAACCAGAACATTCCATCATCGTTTCCACTATACTATCTATTCATTTCCCCTATCATATCCTCGTAGAAAAAACACCGGCGGCGGGCATTAGATGGGTGAAATTAAAAAGCAATCAACCGCCGGCTCCGTGCCGCACCACTCCGGGAATAATAAGTCGCTAATTACAGAACTCATGCATGCCTGTTGATGACAATACGATAGTACACTTTTATCACGATTAGGTACATACTTGCATAGACTTAGCATATTATCGGCTACATAGCTGGGTGGGCGACTAAGATTTCAAATGAAAGGTAAACTCCGTATTATCACTATCTTTTATTTCTTTAACCGATTCTTTATTTACCATAGTTTCACAAGTAAAACTACAATGGAGAAGAAATGGCAAGAAACTTCATTTTATATCCATGACTGTCTCAGACTTAAACAAATTCAAAGCTGCCAGGAAGATCGTTCTAATTAACAAATACCTTATCATATATGGTACTTCTTAATATGCTGACACTTTTTTAAGGGTACGATCAGACCTTCAAACTGAACAACTTTCTGTATGGGATCAACATGGAAATCGCGAAAAAAAATCACCTGCCCATACATTTGGCTCGAGTAGGTTTGCAGTTTTGTATAGAACAGCAGATTTTTTTTCATCATTTCGATGTAGGTATGTATTTCTTGTTTTTCTTATAACTTCAGTGCACTTGCGTGCTCCTACGCGTCACCCTCGTAAGACCGTCTATACCAATGGCTGTCTCCGACACAAACAAATTCAAAGCTACCAGGAACTTTATCACAATTAACAAATACCTTATTATATTTGTTCTTTAAGCAAAGATCAGCATTTAGGATTTCAAAGAATCAAGAAAAAAAGACTAAATGTATGGCTTACTTTTCAACAAAAAAAAACTACAAAAATAATGTATGTAACTTAAGATATAAGACAGAAGTTGTTGAAGTGTCTAACAAACTTACATAGCAAAATAAAGTTGTGTCCTTTCTTTGTCCGAAAGTGTACAAACATAATCTCTTGTGTATCTATCCAGGGGAGTCGCGGCAATAATGGGAAGATGAGAAATGAGATATTAATAGTAGTAATTGATGCTGGAGCCTATCGACCGACCCCTGCCTCCCCTTCGGTAAACAGTTCTGTTATTCCAAAGTATCATAAATACATGATTTATTTTCCTATCAAACTAAATGATGCCCTAAGTTTTGGGAATAAAGATTAATTTAGGTTATCTGAGAGAATAGAATGAAAAATGGTTGCGTTTTTCATGGTTCTAATATTGAGCTTGTTAACTTTGCGAGTGTTTTTTGATTAAATGTTAGACTTTATGCTGTATACCAAAAATTTTAAATTCTGTTTACGGTCAATAGACGTGCAGATTGAATCTTATCTTTACTATTATAAAACTGTAGTAGAAAGTGTGCCTGTACATTGAAGATATTAACAAAAAAAAATTACGATATGGTTTTTAGGTGTTAGCTACGCAGACGACATGGTGCTACTGAGCCCGTCGGTTGGGGGGCTGCAGAAACTCCTTCCCATCTGTGAGTCTTATGCTGGGGCCCATGGGCTCAGATATAACCCTAAGAAGAGTGAGTACATGATATTTAAAGCGGGTACCAAGAGCTACTCATCTGCATCACCTATTACTCTGCGTGGTGCGACAGGGTAAGTCAGTTCAAGTATCTGGGCCACTGGGTCACAGATGACCTATGTGACAGTGAGGACATCGAGAGGGAACGAAGGCGTTGTCTGTACGATGTAACATGTTGGCTCGTAGATTTGCACGCTGTACTAAACAGGTAAAAGTAACTTTATTCAAAGCATACAGTCAGTCGTTTTACACGTGCAGTCTATGGACCAACTACACTCAGCGAGCATACAGCGCCCTGCGAGTCCAGTACAAAAATGCGCTCAGGATGCTGCTGGGGCTGCCGCGGTTTTGCAGCGCATCGACAATGTTCGCGCAGGCGCATATAGATGACTTCTACGCCATCATTAGAAAGCGGAGCGCCTCGCTGCTGAATCGCCTCCGGGGCAGTACTAATAGCATCCTGAGCGTGTTGGCTGAGCGGTTGGACTCACCCATGGTGCAGAGGTGGATGCTACTGCATGCCAGCTCATCACCCTTTGTACAGTAGGTAATTTAATTTAATTTCATATTGTTATTGTAATTTATTTAATTTTATTAATGAATGTATTTCTTTGTGAACTAGTTATAAGATAATTGTTACTAACACAATATGGATGAATAATCTGAAATCAAAGAGATTTAACATAATAGTCAATATTGAATGACTTTGTCTGAAATAAATAATTTTTAATTTAATTTAATTTAATTACACCAACCGGGTCGTCATTATAAGCGCAATGAGATAAGATTTTTCAGACTCTCTCTGTACAGTGTTCATAGATTCTTTATTGTACACAAAAACATAATTGTATTGTGTTTGTATAGGAAAAGACGTAAAATAATTAATCTCTGATAAATATTAGGTGATTTATGTGGCATTGTACATCCTCTCTGGACGATTTCATTTGGCGCAGTTCAATCGAGCAGGTCATGTGGGCGGAGCTTAATCTTGGAGACAATGGCTCAAACGTCCTCGTATCCATGTGTCCTGGACGCTTACCACTGTCTCTCGATCATTTGTTACATGTTTTGTACCTGTCCGTAACAAAATAGAACGTTGATGGATTTATACCGGGGCTGCAGACGGCTTCGTCAGCAGGTTTCTGCATATGATGATGTATTTGAAGTCTACCAATCCGCATTGGGCACGCCGTAGTGGACTTACCATAAACTTAATATTATTTACGCTAGTAGTATTAAGTTTATGGTACTAAAGCGCTTACACTCTCAGGGTAGGCTTGTTGGGACGTTATAATACTCTGATGATGGATATTCGTAACGTGCTGTAGTGTTCTTCAAATCTGATTATCTGTCAAAACGGCTCTAACGGCTGTCAAATGAGATACCGAATGTGTTTAAAATTGTAGTTCGCACGCGGTCCAACCATGGTTCAGTTGCGATTTATTTAGTGCGATTGCTCTCCTGATGCTTTTGTTTAACGGTCGTATTCCCTTCTAGCCAAGTGTTCATCATCTACTTTAACTTTGTGATCCGTTTACCGTCTTTGAACTTAGTTCTTCGACGAATCTCTACGGTAGATACTCAGTCCACATGCGAACCAGCATGGTACGGTCCTTGCTCTGCGAGTTGCATTTTAAAATATCGGGAGTTTCTTTAAAATATCAAACAACAGCGAGAAACTGTCGACTTAACTGTGAGTTGGAGACAATAGTAACACAACACATTACGAAGCACACCATTGTTCGTCCAGGCAACTGTGACCGGCGACCGTGCGACTATTGTCGCATGATTGTCCTCTATCGAGTGCTTCAGAGATAAGTCACCGGTCTACTCCAATGAAGACCTCTGTACACAATCTTACACCCAGGACTTAAGGGTCAAAGTGGTTAGATTTATGCGACCGATGAAATGGACTGTATATTGAGTTGGAGGTAGCAATTTCAATTAGGGTCAGAGATAGAGGTGAAGGCTTTTGTGTGAGCCCCTTTTGTATGGCGATGGTTCATGTGTCTTGCCTTGAGAGTTGAACTTCAAAGTGATGGAGGATGCATCTGAATCTATTTAGGGGTGTCAAACTACAGTTACCTTGCGCACAAATATACAGGTTGCTAAGGTTTACCCTTTGACTACTTATATAAGGACTAGCCTTGCGGTAGCATTTCCCCTCTGTCACGGTATAAGATTAATTGATCATGTGCATTTACATTCAATTTTATACCTTATCACTAAATGAGACAGCCTATAATTGCGAAACAATAATTTCGAACTAAGAATGTTTGGGGTTCACACGAGACTTTTTTTCATGATTTTTAACGTTCAAAATTAGAATCTAATGTTATGCGAAATAAAATCCGTTAAAAGTTGCGGATTTTGTGGTACCTCGCCCCCCGCAAAAAGTGGCAGAAATGTTTGTTCGTAGAATTACACGCGTAACTAGTCCCTGTAATAAATAGTCAAAGGGTTTACCCTACCCGACTAACAATTTGGTCGTATAGGTGTCGTATAGTCGAACATTAGACGCATAAAGCACCAGTATATGACCAAATTACCGTAATATAAATTTTATAAGTCAAAATAGTGTACATCAAAATACGAGAACTCGCGCGTCGAGATTGCAGTTTAGTATGGAACAGCAGATTTTTATTTGCTCCGATCGGTTTGCTCCCATAGTAAAAGTGGTTCAGTTTGATGGGTAGTTTTACTCTTAGTTTTAAAGGATGCTAATGATATCAATTTCACCCTGTATACATTCCTATAACATAACTTTATGCCTTACTAGGTATAGCTAGGTATGCCATACCTTTCTGCTGTAATACATCAGAAAAATAGCCCTTTGTCACTTTGTCAAGTTAAAAAGAAGAAAAAAATTCAATAAACTACTAAATCCGAACACAAATCACGTCGCCCGCAACAATGCGAACAAAACAAGAATACAGCACAGTTTCATATAAAAGGAAAATATTATCGCGTTACAAAAACTAACCTAAAACGTATAGCTTTTAGGGTTCTTTATTAACTACTGGCTGGAAATAGTTTAAAAGCATTCGGTTTATTGTCGAATTCCTGTATTTTATAGCTTTCGTTAAAGAAAATTGGGTTTAATTTTCTAAGTGCTTGAGTATTTATTTAGTCGGAACCAATTTTTGAAATGAGAAGTAATTTAATATTGCAGACCAGAATAAATATAATATACAGGGTGTAAGTGACAGCCTAGTAATTACTGAAATGGTGAACTCAGACCATCAAACTGAACAACTTTCATTATGGAGCCTACCTCAGGAAACGCGAAAAAAAATCAGCTATCTCATACATTTTAGTAGGTACAGTAGTTTTGTATGGGACAGCTGATTTTTTTTCGCGTTTCCTGAGGTAGGCTGAAAGTTGTTCAGTTTAATGGTCTGAGTTCACTGTTTCAGTATTCGCTAGGCTGTTACTCACACCCTATATGTAGGGTCTTTTAAGGTACACTATGTCTGTTTATAAGTACATGATGTTTTAAATACATTTCATATCAAAGATACGAAACTAAAGATAGTATCAATTTGTCTTAAAGTAAAAATGTATTTTTCACCCCTCCGGACGGGAAGCGTCAACTTTCGTCCCGCTGCGTTAAACGAAGTTGTCACTTTCCGCCTCCGTCGGGGTGAGAAATAGTGTACTAACCTCAGGCAGTAAATAACAAAGCTTCAGATCACATGTTTGTTGACCTCGACTTCGCCTCGGTCAACAATTACATGCGATCTGAGACCTTTCTTACTTACCTGCCCTCGATGTGTAATCTACTATTATTTTTATTTTATTTTTTTAGGATCTCTGACAAGGTGAACAAGATATTATAAAAATTACATAGAGTGACATAAGGCGTGTGCGACCTCAATGAGCGTTTTTATCTTGGTTTTCTAGGGGATCGATAGATGGCGCTACGTTCTGTGCGAATAAAAGTCAAAATTTCAAAAAGGGTTTCTTTAAAACAATAACCTCTTTATTGTTTTAAAGATGCCAACGCATCTTTCGATGAAATATTTCATTATTTGCGAATAATTTTGATTGAAGATTTGAAATTGTTTATGTCTGACCTAGAAATAGATATAGAAAACACAATGTTGTGAAATATTTGCGAATTGCCAAGAAATAACATTTCTTGGCAATTCGCAAATATTTCCTAACTAGTTGATTTTCCTAACTAAATGCTGAAATGCCTAAAAGTAGTTTGCACGTTTCACGAGATCCTAGACGAGATCATTTAAATACTTCGTTCTAAACTGGTATTTAAAGTAAATACCTATTATAAATTCAGAATCCTAACGAAGGAATTCAACGTCTTTATCAAAGAGAATGGAATCACTTGAATTTTAAGAGACGGCCCTACCTAGCTTCCAAAATCCAAAATAGTATGAACCTAGGGAATTATTAGCCCAGGCAATTTACGGTTTAACCCGGATCTATTTATTTATTGCATTTTCTTTTCGGTACATTATGATATTAAGTGGGTTCGATTTTGATGGGAGACACCTAGTTAATTGTAACTTGTGAGTTTTTCCCCAGTTGGTTAGGATATTGCAGGCTGAATCACCTGGGCCCTGTTTAATAAACGCGACCGGTAGTGACAATTGGCAATGACAATTCACAGTGAATTGCTGGTTAATTCTTTTTTTTCCCAAACTTTACAAAAAATATTATAATCTAGAATACACAATTTCTCTCGAAAACTCTTTAAAGAGTTCAGCGGGTGATCCACAGTTGCTAATGACGCTAAATTTGCAGTGCTTCATGTGTCCTAGCATTCTTAGCAATGTACTCTGAATTGTCATTGTCAATTGTCACTTGTCGCGTTTATTAGACAGGGCCTTGATTGTCTGAAAAGTAAAATGATTCCGTGCTTAGGATGGCACGTTAAGCCGTTGGTCCCGGCTACTATCTCTGGTGGTAGTAGTCGATACATAAAAATCACGTCTGAGGCCGTAAGGCGGTCTGAAAAAACTTTGACACCAGGGCTCTGCCCACACGATAAGAAGAAGAAGACGAAGTTATGACAATGTTGTGACAAGCTTCACTAGGTAAGTACATTTATACAACACCACCGATGTCTATCAGTCAGCTGATTATGATAAGACCATACTAAAACATAACTACTCGCCCCCGTACTCGCCCCCTACTCACCCCCCTATTCACCCCTACTCACCCCCCTACAACGACAATATTCTGAAATTACGTGCATAGAAAAAGATCTATTCGCCTAAATGAAAAATTGCTATAATTGCCTTCGTGGTCTAATGGTTAAGAGCAGTGGCTCTCGACACGGAGATCGTGAGTTCGATTTTCACGGGGGACACCTAGTGAAATGTCACTTTGTGCATTTTTCCCCAGTTGGTTAGGACATTGCATGTGGAATCACCTGATTGTCTGAAAATAAAAATGATTCCGTGCTTCGAATGGCACGTTAAGCCGTTGGTCCTGGCTACTATCTCTGGTGGTAGTAGTCGTTACATAAAAACCACGTCAGAGGCCGTAAGGCGGTCTGAATAAACTCTGACACCAGGGATCTGCCCACACGATAAGAAGAAGAAGACGAAGTAGTGACAACGCTGTGGCAAGCTTCACTAAGTTCATTTTGGCAATCAATCCCAACTCACCTCCTACTCACCCCCCTACTTAACTTACCCCCTACTCACCCCTACTCACCTCCCTACAACGACAATATTCTGAAATTACGGACATAGAAAAAGATCTATTCGCCTAAATGAAAAATTTCTAGAACTGAGCTGACTGTACCAACGCTTGACCTACCTAGAAAATGACCTACTGAAAAGCTACAGAAAATGTCTTGAAGAAAATGACAATATAATAAGAATAACGCTCACAGGCACATACATTGTAATGATCCCAAGGAAGCACTATAGGCTTTTTTATTATGGAAACCATACAACAACAGCACGAACATATACATCCATGACCGAAGTGGAATTCGAACCCAGGACCCTGGTTTCGCAGTCCGGCGTGTTAGCCATTACTACATATTATGACTTTTATGCTATTATGCGAAAACGTTGTGCCTCCCTACTCCACAGAGTACGAACCAGTCGGAACAGCATTCTGCAAACTGTTGTTGGAAGTTGGGATAGCCCCATAATGGGTGCAGCTGCACACCAGCCTGTAGATATTCCCAATGTTGGGTAAAGTCCTATATTTAAAAAATTCGCTGTTTTACTAACAATAGGGTAAGTTTCTTTGTTACTAACACTGTTATGGACTAACTGTCCGAAATAAAGAATTATTTAATTTAATTTAATTACAACAACCGGGACGTCCGATGTTCTAAAATGACGTGCACAGAATAATACCTAGTTCGCCATAATTACTTTGATACCCTCAATATGACAGTAGGTTTTTCTTCTAATTTTAATATTTCCAGCAACAGAATAGTCTTGGAAAACTCCTTATTCGAAAATACCGTCAAGTTTGCAACATTAAATTACACATCTATACTATTATAAAACTGTAACAGGAAGTTTGTCTGTACATTGAAGATATTAACAAAAAAAAAGTTACGATATGGCTTTTAGATGTCCCTGATTCCATTTCACCAATTTTTGGATTTTTCGTCTGTCTGTTTGTTTGTGTGTTTGTTTGGGTGTTTGTTTGTGTGTTTGTTTGTTTGAACGAGTATCACGCAAAAACTACTGAACCGATTTTGATGAAACTTTTTTTTGTTTGATAGCTTATGATCTGCCTTAAAATCTGGTATATAATTTGTGCGGACGAAGTCGCGGGTTAACGCTCGTTTAATATAAGGTCTATCAAAATTAGCTGAAATTATTTTAAGGGGATGATCACTATGAAACGATACGATTAGATTAGATACTGTCCATTAAAAGTGGCGACGGGCTCACTCCCCGTCACACTGGACAGAGTTTCGGTACTACTAGTGAAACGTGGATGTTCTGAACTTTCAGAATATCTCTGACTACCCCTTCGGGGAATATAGTCGTGAGCATATGCTATGCTATGCTTACATATGCGTACATTTTACTTTACGGAACCATCTAACCGAAAACATTTTCATCTCAGAATCAAAACAAACATCAGCGAGTGAATTCGTAAGCTACATAAGTACGGGTTCGATTCCGGACGCGGTACAGAATAATAATGGAGCACACAATGATTGTGCGGTTTTGTGGCGACCTCTTTGTGACAGAATTAGGTGCGTTGGCACAGAATCGTAATTGGTTTTGTGTTTGATGTTGAAGTAGTTTAGGTATTAGAAAATGTTGCTAGCTAGACTACGACCACTCTTAGATATTAAGAGCGTTAACCCGCGACTTTGTCCGCACAAATTATATACCACATTTTTTTTTTAAATTCCTGTGTTTTTTTGAGCTTTAAGTCAGATCAAAAGCTACCAAACAAAAAAAAGTTTCATCAAAATCGGTTCCATAGTTTTTGCGTGATGCTCGTTCAAACAAACAAACACACAAACAAACAAACAGACAGATAATAAAATCCAAAAATTGATGATATGGAATCAGGGACACCTAAAAACCATATCGTTACATTTTTTTGCTCTCTTCAATGTACAGACACACTTCTGTTACAGTTTTATAATAGTATACGAGCGCTAACCCGCGACTTTGTCCGCATAAATTATATACCAGATTTTATGTCAGATAATAAGCTATCAAACGAAAAAAGTTTTTCAACCTCCTCCATCCTGGTTTCATCTCCATCACAGAGACCTATGAATATTTTATGTGTATATAATAAGGATAAGTCTCTGTGATGGGGATGGAACCAGGATGGAGGAGGTTGCAAAAAATGAATAGGTATGCATGAATATTTAGGCATTGAACTACTGTATCTCCTAAACCGACTGACAGACCACGTCAGTTTTTGTACTGTCAGTGCATATTACAACACACCCACATCCCACCTTTGTCCACCGGCGGCGTACGGTTCTATTGTGGAGGCTGCGGACGCTTTTATTTTTTCCTTAACTTTTTTAATTTGCAAGACTATGTCTACCTTGGACAGACTATAAGACTAGATAGAAACAACTTCGACAAGGAGGCCGCTAGGCGCAGTTGGATGGGCTTCTTTCGGGAAACTCCACCATATATTTTCCTCGGCTCTACCACAATGCCTCAAAACGACGGTGTTCGATCAGTGCGTCCTGCCAGTAATGACCTATTTTGCAGAAACATGGACCCTGACGATAGGACTAGTTCATAAATTCAAGGTCGCGCAGCGAGCTATGGAGAGAGCTATGCTCGGTGTTTCTCTGAGATATCACATCAGAAATAAAGTGATACGTCAGAGAACGAAAGTGGTTGACATAACTCAGAAATTTAGCAAGCTGAAGTGGCAATGAGCTGGTCATATCTGCCGAAGAACTGACAACCGGTGGGGTGTCAGGGTTCTGGAGTGGAGACCGCAAACTGGTAGACGTAGTGTGGGACGTCCTGCTGCCCGCTGGACAGACGACATAAAAAATGGTAGCTGGGAGCGACTGGATGAGGAAGGCCGAGGACAGAGTTTTGTAGAGGGCTTTGGGAGAGGCCTATGTCCAGCAGTGGACGATGATAGGCTGATGATGATGATGATGATGTCTTTAGTGATACTTGCAAGATTAAGACAAATCCATTGACGTAAGAATCATCAAAATCGGCCCACGTGTTTGGTCTCTAGAGAACAAAGAAACAAACTTACATACATTAGTCCTTCTGTGGGTCGCGCAGTCGGGTAAAAAGGTTACTCTTCCCAAGCTGCTAAAAAGCATGTCACAGAATCCGAACCATAAGTATTATTTACCACACTCATTCCCTTGTTAATTCGAGTACGGACTCCTAAAAAGGCCCTTCAAACAATAAGGGCGGGGAATAAGGCCCCTGCGTATTCGGGGCACGAGCCAACGATTTTAAGTGCCCCTCCGGTCGGTTATTATCCTATTTTTCTTGCTAGCCAGTTTATCGCTGCCATTTGAGAAACTGACACTATAGTTTCAAGTGATGCTTTTAGAAATTATGCGGATTCAAGTGATGCGTTTAGAAGGCTTATAATTCTACAGGGTGTTAGGGTAAACAGTTGCATTACTTTAAAGGGTGATTGTATTCATGGTACTGATAAACTTTCCCTCAGAAACCTATAATTTTCATTTTTGGATTGAAACAATTTGCTAGTTAGTTAAATTATGATGCTTATTGAAGTTTGGGTGCCTACTGTATACTTAAAATGTATTTGTTTTGTTTCGATGTTTTAGGAATTAATTCGGATTTTAATTTAGGTAACAAATTCACTTCACCATGTTTTAAAGATAGTGATGCTGTGTAAATTTGTCTAATTTGGATTATAATCTAGTTCTATATAATTATCTTATTGCAATGCAAAATAGTTTCATCTTGACTATTATTTGCACGTGTACCTATACAATAAAATAAAATAGAATAAAATAGGTATAAGAAATTAGCAAAAAACATTTTGGACTTTCCATGTTTCTTTGTCCTGAGGACTGGATTGAGGTCAAGAGCAAACCAATTTGAAAAAAAATATGTTAAATACAATCTGCAAAAATTATGTATGAAAAGAAATTTCCAAGATGTTCCCTAAGACGATGGTCACTGGCGTCGAGGTAGATCCAGCAAAAGATGCAGAAATGTCCTGGATGCCTTCTCGAAGAGTTGACCCGTAGTTACATTCAATAGAGAGGATTAGAGGATATGAGAGGACTTTGCCCAGTAATGGAACCGCTATTTTTTATACCTGTTTTTAGGCAAACTGAAATGCGTTACATAATATTGGGGGTGGTTCAGATTATTAAACTGCATAACTTTAACTATAGAATTAACATGATGAAAAAACATCAACTGTTCCATACATTTAGATTGAGTAGCCATTGTAATTTTCTATAAATCAACCATTTTCTTTGTTGATACGGGGGCCACACTGAAAGTTTTTAGAACGGACCAGTTAGTGACGATTCCAATGAAAAATTTGTTTTAATCTCAAATAAACAACTCTTTGGCAACCTATAGCTGAACATTTTATTCGATTGTTATTTGGTTTAACGATGTGGCGGCCATTTGAAAAGTACATGTTGCGAGGAAAGACGAATTTAGCAAGGAAACATTTTTTCTTCCTTTTTATTACGATTTTCGTTGTAGCCCTACTTGTTGATAACATAGTTATAGACTTTGATTGGTATTTCATGATGAAGTCCACAGATCACAAAAACTAAAGGGAGATGTGAAAAGGGGGCGTGGCCAGTGTCGCAGTAAAATGCGCAAAAACGGAACACATTGCTCGCGCTAGTAAGGATTCAACATATTATAAGGCTGAAAGCCAGTTGAGATATTATGTGTAAATAGTTTACAATGCTTGCGTAGTACTAAAGATTATTCGAACGTTGAGTTCTGATACCGCAATGGATAATGAGCACATTCAAGCTAACAAAATACTATCTATCGCGTGATACTGGTGGTAATGCGACACTAGGTTTCGTACTCAGCGCGTTGGTTGGCATCTCCCTAGATCTCTATGATGAAGTCTCATCCCTTAACACTTGTTTACAACTGGTTAAATGAGTTTAAGCATGATCGTAACAATCTCAGTGATGATCTGAGTGGAAGACGTCCTTCAACAACGACAACTGAGGAAAACGCCAATGCTGTGCAGCCCATGAGTGAGGCTGATAAGAGGGTGACCTACCAGCAGATTCAAGCAACCTTAAGCATTGCTATGATAGCATTGCAAAAGATCCTACATGAATATTTAGGCGTTGGGAAGCTTTGTACTAGATAAATACCCCATAAATTAACCAATTTAAATAATTTCATAGTAAAGTAGAGGGGGTCCAATGCTTCTCACAGTTCCACCAAATGCGATGATGCATAAAATGGAATGGAGGCTACTTCTTAAAATAATAAAAGTATTCCCAATCTCCAACTTCAATCCACTTTTTATTTTCTAAAACTTTCAGTGTGCCACACGTAGTAAAAATTGTTTAGTTGATGGTCTAAAGGACCTAAAATATTGTAACTCTTTGAAGTTAACATCCTGTATAGGTATTATATTAGTTTAAGGAGATCATATAACATTGTAAATACAAAACCTATTATTCTCCTACTCTAAGAACAAGTTCAACATGTACCGGAAGTTATAGTACTATAGTGTACTCAAACACAGGAAATTGTCTCCCGTGCTATTGACAGCCGAGATCAAAGGTACACTTCTATCACTTTATTAGATGATATAATTATTATTTTGAAAATTGTACTTATTATTTAATAGGTTAATGGACAATTAGCCGTGGTAGTCCAGTGGCGAGTAACCTTGCCTGCCGTGCAGGAGGCGATGGTTCGATCCCCGTCCAGGCCGACTCGTACCAATGAGTTTTTCGGAATTTATGTAGGTACGATTTGTAACACCACTGGCTTTTTGGTGAAGGAAAACATCGTGAGGAAACCTGCATGCTTCAATTTCGAGGCATTTATTGTACCTACTGTCCATTACAAGTGGCGACGGGTTCACTCCCGGTCACACTGGACAAAGTTTCGATACTACTAGTGAAACGTGGATGTTCTGAAGTTTCAGAATATCTCTGACTACTCCCTCGGGGATAATAGTCGTGAGCATATGCATGTAAATGGACAATTATTTTATTTAAGGTACCATAATCCAATCCCCTTCAACAAACAACGGAACAAAGGCGATTTACATGGATCGTAGGTGATAACCAGTATAAAATGATACTAACTAATTATGTAGGCTCATAGCACCTGAAATCAGTTTACACTGGTAGTATAACCATTCCAGTTACAACCTGATAATTAATAAATATTCAAAGAAAAATACGAAAAAAATATATATTTGGACTCGTATTTTTTCAAAAAGTGGCAGAAAAAATTGTTAGTAGAATTAAACACCTGACTCGTCTCTAGTTTTATGGTCTTAGCACAATATAAATATTCAAATATACGGAGTTTAGATACATTTATTAACAACTAGCATTGACCCGCGACTTTGTCCGCACAAATTATATACCAGATTTTAAGTCAGATCATAAGCTATCAAACAAAAAAGTTTCATCAAAATCGGTTCAGTAGTTTTACAAACACACAAACAAACATACAAACAGACAGACAAAAAATCCAGATATTTGTGATATGGAATCAGGGACACCTAAAAACCGTATCGTAACTTTTTTTTGTTAATATCTTCAATGTACAGACAAACTTCCTGTTATAGTTTTATAAAAGTTTAGATAACAAACAATAATAAAAGGAAAGATTTTTTCTAAAGTTGAGATGAGATTGATTTTGTACACCAAAAACCACTAGTTCAAGATTTTATAGAAGTCTTTGAAACATTTCTGAGAATGCCATGGCTAACATACTTACATTACATACATTAAATACTTTCCTAGAATTGCTTGCATAAGTAGCATCGAAAGTAATTTTTTTTTTCTGAAAAAATAAGGAATTCTTATACTTTTGTTGTGTGTCAGCCTAGCACCAAAACTTAAGAATGCTGTAACTTCTGGATCCTGCCAGATTGGGATATGATTTTTTAAGGACGTGTTTCTTTATGCCAACACTGCAACTTTGTGTAGAAATTGAATCCCAATACGTTCAAATAAGTCCTTCCGATTTAATTATACAAAATTAACAGTGTTTTTATAGCAATAAACCTGATTTAAGATATTAAATAGATGCATAAAGTGGTAGAATAAAAACTAAATATGTCTTGAGTTAAAGCGATTTCTATGATTTTTCTAGAAACCATAGAAAATTTTTAAATTATTTATATCTCAATATTCAAGCAAAATTGACACTCGGGATTTCTACTCTTGGTTTCAAATTGATTTAAACTAACGAATAAGCTAATAAAACTACCCTGAACCCTTTTCAGGCCAAAAAACATACTGTGCGCAGCTAGAATAATTATGTTCTGGATTAACATATAGGATACTTTATTAAGGTTCACGCGCAGACAGAGCTGCAGGCAACAGCTAGTATTGAATATTTTGTGTTGACTTTGACACATGCATACCTCGCAAGCATCTGTCGCTTGCATCCTTCGAACATATAAAAATATAAAAAAAGTAAATAAAAAAAAAAGTAAAAGAAAAAAAAAAATCTGTCTATCTATTATCTATCTTATCTTTTTGTCTTATAAAGTAATAATTGATTGATTGACTGAACGCATTATTAGCTCGCATTGGATGTTAAAAACCTCGTTCTGCTCACCAGAGCTACGCTGTACGAGGCTTCTTATCTTATCTTGTTGTGGGGGCTGGCAAGCCAGCAACACTTCGACCCAGTGGGATCTTTTGTGTTAGCCCCAATACTTTTTGTTTTCTTCACCCTTCAAATACATGGTCAATGAAGGAGGCAATACCCTTGAGGGAAAGAAACCTAAAATCTCCCGATTTTGGGTATCCATCTCCGAGGCACATGCGTTTTGCCGCCAGGACATCACAGTCACAAAGAACATGCTCCATAGTCTCTTCATCCTCTCCGCATGCTCGGCAGCTGGGATCCAGGGTGAGTTTCATTTTGTGCATCATCGTGCCTGTGGCGTAGTGCCCAGTGAGCCAGCTTAGAAAATGTATCAATGCTATTGGTCGTTTTTTTTCTCGCTCACAGCTTAGCTTTTTAGCACAGGTGGAAAAGCATAGGTCTGGATTCAGGATGGAGTTACGTGTATGGTGGTAATTTTAAACCAAAATACAAACGAATTAATTTTTAAACTAAACCACCAGCAGAAAATAGTGTCGAAAAATTCTCTGCATTTTCAATTTTATCAATCAATTGCTGTGAATAATGACAGGTCAGGCCAGGGTTGTCTGTTATTATTTAAGTAGATTTTCTTTAACTTTGCTTGCTCTTGGCTTCCGATCACCTGATTGAAAGTGTAGTTGAAGACGAGGATGTAACGCGCTCACCCAGAAAAAGCCTATTTATAAACTTTTCATTTAAAAATTATCCCGATTGTATTTGGTTTGAAAAACAGACGCAGAAAGAGAGTTCCAAACCTCGACTCTCATTATAAATGAGGATGAGATTTAAATGTTTTGGAGAATTCAAAGTTTTCAGTTGAACCACCGTCCGTCTCTTGCGCGGATAATTAAACCAATATATAATAATTTGAAAATGCTCGACTCTCAACAATGAAGGACCGATAGCTCAGTTTGAAGTGAACCTGCTTGCTCAGGTGAGGGTTGCGTATTCGAATCCCGCCGTAATGGGCAAGTTGAGTGTGGGCGCACATTTACTGCATAAATGAATGAATGAAATATAAGTTAGAGAGTTAGTTATGAGTTAAGTTCGCCTTTGTACATCACGACTTGTTGTAATTTTTTTTCATTATTATGTTTTTGTGTACAATAAAGAATCTAAGAAATATACTTATCAATAAATCTGGTAAGTCAGCCATCTAAGGGACACACGAACGCTGCTCTCAGCTGTGAGTCAACAGCAGTTACTGCGACCGACAACGGGCATAATGATAAGCCTGATTTGTTACTTCAGTTCAAACTAGAAAATCTATCTAAGAATGACAAAAATACTTATTGGTTTAACCATCTCATCTTTTTCTTAATCATCATCATCTAATTAAAGAGCTACGCTCTTGTCGGTGGAGTTTTCGCCAATCCTGTCTCCTTTCCGCTAGTCTCTTGAGTTCTTGATACGATACGACATCAACCTTTTCCTTCACTTAGGCCAGATAACTCTGTCTAGGTCTTCCTCTGCCTCTGCCTTTTTCTTAATAACTATAGTAATTTGACAACCCTGAAACTAACACAGCAATGCTAGGTGCACACTAATGGCAGTACTTGCATCGTCGGTGATTTCCCGCGAGACCCGCTAAACAGTCCGCCAACAAATTCCATTCAAATGCAAATCCCGCTTTTCATGTTGGTCGGTAATCACTAATTTTGCGACGTCGACTCTTGGGCGATGTAGGGTTACCCTTAATTCAATAAAAGTTAAGAACCTAGTGTACCGCACCGAAATGGGCAAATCGAATTACTTATGGAATCAAATCGCTGTCTGTTCGTCCGTCTGTCCGTATGTCAGATGATTTTTTTCTCAGTATTTACGAGAAAAAGAAAACCAGCGTTTTTGTACAAACACTCGACCGAAATGAATGGGACAGCTGAAATTTTTATTTAAAAAAATCGATTAAGTTGGAATATCTATTTCTGTAGTTACGGCGCACATTATTTATTAAAAAATTATTTCTCAAAGTTACCACTAGAAGAGCTGTTAGAAATTCAATACTAAAACCTTATTTTGTTTTTTACGCAATACAGGATGTGAAGAAAAGTATCGTTAACCTTTAAACCACATATTCTACCCATCAAACTGAACAACTTTTACTATGTAAGCAAACCTATCAGAACAAAAAAACAGCTGTACCATACGTTTGAATCAAGTAGGTATTGCAGTTTTAGTATAGGACAGCAGTTTTTTTTTTCTGATATGCTCCCATAGTAAAAGTTGTTCAGTTTGATGGGTAGAGTATGTGGTTTAAAGGTTAATGATACTTTTCCTTACACCCTGTATATGTTGTGTTGTGATGTAATAAAATAGCTTTATAGAGTTTTATTGAAATTTCCAATAACATAAAAATTTCAAATTGCATTCAAATTTGTTTCAATATGGATATACTAGTAGCGGTGGTGTCAGTACACACGATATTAACAAAAAATAAAATAAAAATCGATAATGTTATTCACGGTATTAACATTAATATTCACCTCGAAGATATTTGAAATAGATTGCACTTCTTACCGCCGCGACATAATATATTATTCTAGAGTCAGCATTGGTGTAGATGACGTCGATAAGTTTGCAGTATATACTAAGAAAAAGGCCTCGAAAATCCTGTACTGGAAACGTTATAACTGAAATCTGGGTGCTAACTGCAGCTCACTTTCCTAAATATAAAACGTCTTTTATCAGATACGGTGACATGAAAATACCCTGGAACGAGACTAAAGATCATAAAAAACGTAATTAGAAAAATAGTCCATCCATCTTATCAAAAACGTTAAGCAAGGATAAAAAATGATATTGCGCTCTTTTTGGTAGAAAAAGTAACTTTTCAGCGATATGGATCACTATTTGTGTATATAGGTTTGTGTAGTTTAATCTCAGACACTTTTTTCGAGAATTTTATACTAGACCCGGTGTCCATAGTATTCTACGTCAATGAACAACCACAACTCTATCACCAACACCGTGCGAAAATAAAGTATCCCAAACAATAATGCCGGTGACGTCACCCGTACCCGGAGTCCCGGGTCCCATATCCCGGGGCTGTGTGTGATTTGTTCCCGTTTGTTTTGTCTCCGCCGCGATAGTTAGCAGTTCTTCGGGACGTTACTAACTGTAGTCGGGAATATCTGTGGATGAGGCTCATCTGCATTTCATAAATTATAAACTTCTCGAGAGTTCATTTTGATAGTACCGACTTGACTCAAATATACCGGGTCCTTCATTATGCTGACACTTTTGGAGATGAACAGACCGTCAAACTGAATGACTTTCTCTATGGCACTAATATCAAAATCAGGTTTTCAATACAAAACTACAAACCTACTCGAGCCAAATGTATGGGACAGCTGATATTTTTTTCGCGATTTCGATGTTGGTCCGATAGAGAAAGTTGCTTGCTTATTATTTTTGACTTCAAATTCTGAACAAAGTCGCTAAATAGTATGTTGCCAGAATTGGGCAACCGATACTGCACCGTCGCTAGCGGTCATGAGCTCCTCCTGCGTGCACGTGTTAGTGCTAGTGTTAGGGCACGCAGGGCACGATGTGAGATGGGCCATCGTTTGTGGAGCTCCACACAAGCAAGTCACATTTTGCGCATCCGAGAATCCCTACCTGAGCATGTTGTTACGTTATATTACTTTACTCTTTGATTTTGTCCTTACTGCGATCGACCTGGGTTCGAAGTCGGTTTAAGGACTTCCAAGTCGCCCAAGGCAAGTTATGTCCAGGCGGGAGGCTCGCAGACGGCAGCACAAATGGAGTTGGGAGGGACACTTTTTTTCACCATAGAGTACACCTCGCTGAGCCAGTATTCGGTGGGTCGACACACTTCATAAAGCTGCGTCGGCTTGGTAGCCTTTGCGGCGCAGGAATGAAGCCGTGGATGGGATGTCTTGTGTCATCCACCATCTCCGTCCGTCCACTCTCGAGTGACGTATCTACTGTTTCTTATACGTCCGGCGCACCCTGGCCAGTCAGCGAGCTCCCTACGCTGTCTGGCTAATCCTTTCACCACGACGAAAATCCCTAGAGAAAGTTGTTCAGTTTGATGGACTGATCATCCCCTTCAAAAAGTGTCAGCATATTAAGAAGGACCCTGTATGTGATGTCTGATTTTTTTACGCGATTTCGAATTTGGCTCCATAGTGAATGAAAGTTGTTGATAGGTATTACTAGGGTGTTTTGTTACTCCTTTTATTCATTTTTATCTTCTATTATTACTTTCAAAATAGTGTAAAATATTTAAAGAGGATGATCCTCCTATCAGTCCATCAAACTTAACAACTTTTTCTATGAAACCAACATCAAACTCGTGAAAATAAATTCAGAAGTTTATGATCGAAATCACAGTAAAAAAAATATTTTTATTTATCTATTGTTGTTATTACATAGATTAGGTACAATGAATACTTACAGTAATTAATCAAACACAAGTACATATATTCTTTATCCGAAAAACCAATTGCTTGGTTTGTCTATGGGAGCTAAAATCACGTTCAAGCTATTTTATCTTATTTTTAAAATCGTTGTTCCACACACAACTGCAAACCTACTCGACTTAGATTCTTAGATTCTTAGATTCTTAGATTCTTTATTGTAAACAAAAACATAATTATGAAAAAAAATTACAACAAGTCGTGATGTACAAAGGCGAGCTTAACTCTAAAAGAGTTTTCTTCCAGCAAACCGTTGAGTGAGAGGAAAACTAATATGTTTGGGTAAAATAAGTGTGCACACAAATAAAAAACTACTTAATTATGAGATAGTAAAATGAATACCTATAAGATAAGAAATAATTTAAGATACACCTATACAAATAAATATACTTACATAAATAATAATATCAAATATAATAATATGAACCTACATAATATTATATACATACATATAACTACTACGACTTTATTTAGATAGGTAATGCTCTCTAACTCTCCTCTTAAAGATGTCCAGCGAAGGACTAGCACAGATAGTATGCGGCAATGAATTCCATAACCTGGCCGCATGAACTGTGAAAGAATTCCCATACAGACTAGAAGTGTGCAAGGGACACGCTAGAAGCAGCGATGTGATTGATCTGCAAGGCTTACCGCGTGGTACTAGGTAGTTAAACCGTTCACGAAGATATGAAGGGGAGCACGGATTATTTAAAATATTGTACAAAGTAGAAACAATATGTGCATCTCGCCTTAGACGGATAGGAAGCCACTTTAATTTTGTTCTAAAGTCTGATACGTGGTCAAATTTACGTAACCCGAATATAAACCTAATGCACAAATTTTGTAGACGTTCAAGCTTATTTAGTAGTTCCTCAGTAGCGTCAAGATAACAGGTGTCAGCGTAATCAAAAAGTTAATTGTCTTTTTTTCCAAATTGAAGCATGTAGGTTTTCTTAATATGATTTCCTTCACAATCGTTCACAACTTGTAGACTTCAAATAGTCGAAACAAACATCTGTTTTGATTGCTTTCCCAGCGATCTTCACGCGGTGTACCTACATTGTTCTTATCTTAGAACCAACTTCATACCACACTCAAGTTGGCAAAGTGTTATATCTAAAAGTTACAAATTGCAAACCATAGATAGGGAATCGGATAAAGCGAGTCTCTCAAAGACGTCATATTTCAGTAGAAGCGTTTTGTTAAGCTTAGCTCACACGGAGAAATTTGTCGCTAGCTCAGAACAATGGCGGATACTGATTGATACTAATTTTAAGTACAATTTTTCTTATTTTCGGGTATGCGCCCCACTTGCATCAACCTGGGTTAGCAATAAACTCCAGGTTCAGTTGATTTGTATAGGAAAACTATTGCGATCTATTTTACCTGGAGTTAATTGGTAACCAAGGTTTACGCAAATACTGCTAAGTGTATTGTGTCCATCCCAACACCATTGTGCTATCTGAATACTGAATTCAAAGGCGATGGATTGTACTGTTGAGGCTCGAATATTGAACAAAGGACTAAATTTACTTTCTTAGGATTAAAATTGCAGGCAGAAATGTCTTACTAAATCTATAAATCTGAAAAAGGGGAAATAGAAATAGAAATATATTTATTTGCCATTTTTTTTATTTTTTTTATTTGGGAATATAATATGTTTGGACGCTGGTGACTGAATCACACATAAGTGGCTAAACTGATAAGGACGATTAGCACACAAATAGAATTTAAAGTTCTGGCTTTATAAACGGGATATTTTTTTAATTGGATTTTTTTTAAATTTATTTTTATTTCAGATCTTTTATACAGTTTTGTTACATTATTTATCTGCCAAACTGCAGAGCAGTTTGTTGGCAGTCAAATACAGTTCTCACACTTGGGTACGATATAATATATATTTACTTATAATGTATATTTTTAATTTAATTTAACATCGAAACATGAACATGCCTTAAAGACACTAAAATGAACACTAAATATGACTGGTATGATTCTTTACAAGTTTTCATCGAAAAATTCCAGTATTATCTTTTTAAGTGAAAGGTGACAAAGTTGCGGTCAAAGTCTAGTTTATAATTTAGGCAAGCACAAAGTATGAGTAAAGGTTTGCAATGTTGGTTATCCTAGATTAGAAACGAATTCTTTTCGCAAATGAAACTAAAGATATTGTAACTAACTTTCAATTTTAGTTAACTAAAAGAATTTAATACTCACGAACGTCCCTTTGATGTACGCAGATAGAAAGATCACATTCATACACTAAGATAAGTGTACTTTTTGCAACCATCAGCAGCAAGGCTGATTCAGTGTTTATGGGGTGTAGAGCATCTCTGTGATGGGGATGGATCAGGTCTGCCTGCATAACTCCAGTCGGTTTAGGAGTTACTGATGTTTTATGGAGTTATGCAGGCAGACCTGATCCATCCCCATCATAGAGATGCTCTACACCCCATAAACACTTAATCAGCCATGCTGCTGATGGTTGCAAAAAGTACACTTATCTCTTAGTCTATCACTTATCTGGTAAAAAAATAAGAGCTTTTTTAGCCATTAGGCGCCTCATAAAAGTTCGTCGTAAAACCCTACTGGTTACGGAAGAAGCTACCGAGAGTAAAAGAAGAAGAAAATAACGTTAGATTGTGCAAACAGTACGTACTACATAATATTAAAATTATCGTTTATTTTTAAAACAGCTCTCAAAACCACAGTACAAGAAAGAGTATTTAATGCTACGTCTCGAAACGCCAGCGACGTATTACTGAAGTGTGTACTCAGCCTAACGTAAGTCATATTTCTAGCCGCTCGCTGTAGTGGTCTATAAGTCTACCAAGTTTCGGCCTTTCTAGGTCGTTTGGAATGAAATACGTGATCTTGAGAGATTTACTAATAGCCTTATGTTTATACTCGTACCTAACCCCCTTTTACTTTGATTGAAGCCAAACCCTGTTTCTCAGAAGGTATTTTTCTCCAATTATTGTTTTATAATAAAACAAACTACCTTGACTCTTACGTTGTAAGGAGAAACTATAAACTTTTTGCTGTCGTTACTCACGACCACATTTTCTTTCGGAGTAAACAGAAACTTTTTAAAACTATCAACTATTTTAGACGTGCTCTCTAGAATACTGAATGTTTCAGGACTGATAGAATGAAGATGAATTCTCAATTGCTTACATAATTGACGACGACCCGGTAGGTGTATTGGTTACTAATTTCAAATATTATTCATTTTTAACATGTAACAGCCATGTTGTGCTATTTCGAATTAAATTAAAGATTGAAAAATTTGCCTCGAGCGGGACTTGAACCCGCACTTTTCCAAACCGGGGAACTGCGTTATCCAATTTGGCCACCGAGCCCAATACCCAGAGAACGAAATTTTCAATGAATGGTTACTACGCCGGACTGCCAAACCAGGGTACAGGTTTCGAATCCCGGTTCAGTCATGGATGTTTATATGTTTGTGCCGTTTTGTATGGTTTCCATAATAAACAGCCTTTAGTGCTTGTGAGCGTTATTTATTTATTATTTATTTATTTAATTCGATATCAAAAATCAACACAATTTTTTAAAGTAACGCGATGGTTCAAAAATTAACTTTTTAGGTAGAAAGAAGGATTCTTTATGAAAACTCAAAGCCATACTGGTAGGTTGGTCATAATAATTTTAAACAAAAAAGCAAGGAATTTAAAAAAAATCTTTCACTCTAGAAATATGGATTCAAAAGTAGTAAATTGTATTGTATTGTATATCATTAATTTCAGACTTCTTTTTTGTCCATACGTCATCATCATCATTAGCCTATCATCGTCCACTGCTGAACATAAGCCTCTCCCAAGGCGCGCCACAAAACTCTGTCCTCGGCCTTCCTCATCCAGTCGCTCCCCGCTACCTTTTTTAGGTCGTCTGTCCAGCGGGCAGCAGGACGTCCCACACTACGTCTACCAGTTCGCGGTCTCCACTCCAGAACCCTGACACCCCATCGGTTGTCAGTTCTTCGGCAGATATGACCAGCCCATTGCCACTTCAGTTTGTTAATTTTCTGTGCTATGTCAACCACTTTCGTTCTCTGACGTATCACTTCATTTCTGATGTGATCTCTCAGAGAAACACCGAGTCCATATGTGTTAGTAACAAAATTCACTTAAACTATGTTAGTATGTAGGTACTACAAGATAACAATTAGAATTCCAAATACAAACAAACACAAAATATAAAATTAAATACAGTTAAAAACATGTCATATAAATATTTTAAATTTATTTAGAGGCGCGGCTAGTGGGAACTACATGGGATGAAGTCCAGTACTTGATTCTAAAGACACTATAATATGGAGAAAGACCTTTCCCCCAACCTTTACAGGTTTCCCCCAACATTTAACTTTTTTCTTTGTTTTATTTTTGCTAAGTTTCATCCAAGATCGAGGCCAAAAACAGCGCATCCGCCATTCCTCTGTGCAAATTAAAACAACAAACCCAAATGCTTTTGAAGTTAGAACATAAATGAGTACCTAGGTGTCTTACTACAGGAAACTTCTCACAAAATACGAGTTACAAGGAGCTAGCTATACACCATATGGTATAGGTATATGTTCAAAACTAAGCCAAACGCCTAAGTAAACAATTAATTTAAATTGAAAGGCAGTCAAATCGGAATCTATTAAACACTGTGCAAATAGAACAGACTCGTATTGGTGTAAATTACACAATTCTCTCGCTTCACTTCGCTCGGTTATCTATCTGTTTACACTCGAATGTTTCACACGCGCTGGCAACACTACGGTTCAATTCACATCGATATTGGGTAATTTGATTATTGACATTATTGGTTAACGTTATGATTGTGAGGCTTAGATTTGATTATAGCCAAATTAATCTTAGGTACAGACGTACCATATCGAGAGACGAACATTGGTTCTGTTTCTGTGTGAATGGGCCCAGACAATCTTTATGCTGTCGGTACCGGAGCCACGGAATATTTACATGAGCTTACAGAACATTATAAGAGGGATTAGAAGTGCAAAGTAGGCGTGAAACGCGTGTCACACGGTTATGCAATGATTTGCATAACACCGCACATAATGCACGCGGCGTGGTGCGAGCGAGACGGCTTAAGTAGTTGGAGCAGCGTAAGCGGGAAGACAAGTGGCGTCAGCCGTTTCCGACGCAAAATCGCTACTTTGCATTTCTAACCCTCTTATAATGTTTTGTGCCGGGGCTGAAATGTGAAAAATGGGGGACAGGACAGGACCACATTATTAAATACCCAATAGAGAAAAGGCTTCCAAAGAGCTCTTCTTCCCTCATGATTCAGTGAGTGTTCAGTGTTTTGTGAGCGCTAAATGATCACTTTAATATAGGGTGGTAGGGTGAATAGTTGCATTACTGTAAGTGTAAGGGGTGATTGTACCCAAAAATAATCAACTTTTCTGAAAACTATAAGCAATTCTAAAAAAAATGTTGCTCTTTCCATACTAAATGCAATCAGTAGTGGATTGAATGTTTCAATGAAAAGTCAATTTTTTTCCAACTTCCAATAGATTTCTTACGGAAAGTTGAGCATGCAACTGTAGTTACCCTAACAACCTCTAGATTTGTAGGCCGTTGGTGGCGCGTTGCAAAAAGTCATGGACATTAAATCATGAGGATCCTGTTTCGAATCCGCACGGATGGCATGTCATGTACCAATGAGTTTTTCTCATTTATCTCCGTAATACCGACTGGTCTCAAACGGTGGTGAAAAACAACGTAAGGAAACCTGAATACGACGAAGAAGAAATTCTGATGCGTGTGTAAATTCTACCAATCTGCATTGGGCACGCGTGGTGGTAAGTATTATGAATTCGATCCAACTTTTGAGTTATGAAGTCTGTATTATTCTCTTAGGTTGTGTACAAATTTTAACCAATGAAATCACGAGGCATTGTATTAGCCGACGCTACACTAGAAAACTTTTCCCTACAGGCCCACTTGACGACGTCCCACCCCATCTATCCATCCAATTAAAAATTACCATACTAGCCGGCATTGTTTTCTAAAGCATCTAACCCTTTGTGATTCATGAAGCTCATTTTTAAAAACCTCGTCACTGAGACAATGGCCGACAATCTGATGTTGACTGCCTTCAGTCTCGTTCAAACGTCAGAATTTGCATCGAGCTTACTATTATAATTTGGCCCCCAGAGCTTACTATTATAATCTCGCTTTTAGCTGTTTTTAATTGACTTTGATTTGGACACACACGCACACACATACTCATAAATTCACACGCACACTCAATCAAACTCATGTATCACTCTACCTCCTCTCACACTCATACATCACACTCATACTCATACTCTACTATCCTCTTACACTCATACATCACACTCACATACTCACACTTACACTGACACTCACATATTGACACCCACACTCACTCACAATTCATAAATCACAGTTACATAATCACACCCATACTCTCTCACACTCATACATCACACTCACATATTCAAAATTACACTCACTCACAATTCATGCATGACACACATATTCACATCCACACTCGCACTCATACAACACACCAACATTAATTCACATTAATAAACATACATATACTTACTCTTTTGGGAATCTAAGAATCTAGAGATATTATGGACTAGATAGATCTCTTTTAAGTTAATTTATCTATGACTGTATAGAACCTAATAGATAAATAAAAATAAATTAAGATTTATTATCATTCTCATTAAATTAAATGTAAAATTTAAATGTTAATGTGACTGTCTGTACCTACTAAGTATTCTGTACCTACTAAAATTAGTTTTCTAAGTTTTTATTATGTATACTAACAAATTTTATGGACACCATGTCTGAAATAAACTATTTATTATTATTATTAACACTTATGCATACTTATTGACACATACATACCTGCACATATTCACGCATGAAAACCATCTAGGTACTTTGCGTACAAACATACCTGGGCCTCTAGTGAAAAAGGTTACCTACAAGTAGAGTTGTATTCAACTTTATCTGTATTTTTTCACATACACATAATGATACTATTTTAAATAAATGATTTGCTTTCATTCTTGTTAGATTTGACTAATATTCAGATGTAGAAGATATCATATTTTTAATCTACAAAATCAATTTTGTCTTATTCTCTTCTTATGCAAAAAGATTTGACAGCTCAACATAAAATGGACACTCTCCAAAATAAAGAGCGAAATTACATCGATTTAAAGCAATTTATAGCAAAATCAATTATGTCGGATGCTTTATTAGGGACTTTAGCCGTACAGTGTTAATTACAATTAAGAATTTGAATTGGGGCCGTTCGCAAGATAATAAATTGTTACAATTAATGGACGGATGGATTGTTTCTTTCCATTTATTGACTTTTGAATTGATTGCTTCTGTGATATTAGGCTCGATACGGCTTTGCTTTCGATGGGAAGTTGAATTTAATATTATAGACTCATTTAAAGATGTGCGATATATTAACCAATTGCAACTGAATCTCTACTCTGTTACAGCGTTATTATAAAGTTGATTATTATATGAATGTACGTAATACCGACTGCTTTCTAACGGTGAAAGAAAATATATTATAACCATAAACTTAATATTATTAAGTTTATGATTCAAACACAACCTTATTTCTATACGAGCGTTAACCCGCGACTTGGTCCGCACAAATTATATACCAGATTTTAAGTCATATAATAAGCTATCAAACAAAAAAAGTTTCATCAAAATCGGTTCAGTAGTTTTTGCATAATGCTCGTTCAAACAAACAAACAAACCAACAAACAGACAGACAAAAAATCCAAAAATTAGTGATATGGAATCAGGGATATCTAAAAACCATATCGTAACTTGTTAATATCTTCAATGTACAGACAAACTTCCTGTTACAGTTTTATAATAGTTTAGATTAATCTACTTGCAAATGTATTCGCTGCACCTATAATCCTTTAATTAATTTACACCTATATTTATTTAAAGTGATAAAGTTAATTTGGCATAATAGAAGTGAAAAAATGTAAAAATGAAAACAAAAAAAAGGTATAAAAATGAGTTCTCAGGGATAAAAAAGGTCGTCGGGTGCATCCCCGCGAGACATGGTGCCAAGCATGCTGGCAGCGTTCCCCCTTTGAATGGTCAAGCTGAGTCGTTGACCAAGGAAGCTGCCAGCACCTGCTCCTACATAATTCCTCGTCTCCTTAATGACCTTGATCCGACTGTTAAAAGCGGTGTCACTAGCTCAAAACTCAAATTTAAATTAAAATCATACTGTATATTAAAACTCTAACAACAATAAAAATGTACTGAGTAACTGTGGGTGGATGTGAATAACTTTGTTCAAACTAACCCTACATAATAGCTTCTGATTATTGTGGAGACTTGTTTAGTAATTATTTGTTATGTATATCACTGGGTAGTAATGTACAGTCGGCGGCAATGGATTGAGTACGCTTTTGTTATACGCAGTAGTGCTAAGGTGTATGCAGGTTGTTGCTGCTGACTGTACCTTTGAATATTTATATATCAGATTAAATTCTGTTTGTATTTTGACAAATTACTTTTTTAAGTACCTACCTAACGAAGCAAATCTTTGTATTGCATGTATAAGTAGTAGCTACAAAATTGTCCTCTGATTGATGTAACTGTACTGTTTATGTTGCACTTCCGGATAAAAAAAAAAGCTCTACGGTCACCGGTCGTCTCGCGGAGATGCATAGACAAAAAAAAATGTTTACGAAAGTAATTATTCACACCTACAACAGAAACACAATAAAATGGAAATAAGTTGATGGCATTGTTTTTTATATATAGTCGCTACTGTTTAATCATTGTACTGTTATTCCTGTCCTCATTTATTCCCAGTAACATTTTGTAAACTTCATACTTCGCTGAACTTCTGTGAAGTATCCGATTTAGTGTATAATTATATAAAATATCGCATTACTCGGTACTCCAGGGTTTTAACAATCGAACGGGGAGAGGGTGAGCGGGTGAGTGCGGTGGGGGGGGGGGGGGGCGGGGGGGCGGGGGAGGGTTTTAATTAAATGGGGAAATGAACTCTAGGAGACAGAGATCGCTTACATAAATATATAATGTTGGAATGCACAGTTCTTACTGTTTCAGAGATCAGGATCTGTAAGATTCATACTAGTGACTTTTCGGTGCAGGAAAACATCGAGAAGAAACGTACCTACCTGCTTGATTCAATGTTGAGTTTGTATTCTTATTATACAAGGTGTTACAAAAGTAAAAATAAATTTTCAAAACTTTTAACTCTTTTTTTTATTTAACTGGGGTTGTTAAGGTAATCAAACTGGACAAACCAACATCGAAATCGCGGAAAACAAAAATCTGCTGTCCCATACATTTAGCTCTATTAGATTTTTAGTTTAGTATGGAACATCCGATTTTTGTCTCAGTAACCGTCGTCGCCAATTTGAATGTACAGTGAATTCGAAACATGCCTCAACCACGGAATATACAAGGTATAACAAAAATACAAATAAACATTTTAGACCACAGTGGAAGTATTTCGGGCATTGCTAGTTACGTAGTAGGTACGTACTGTTAGAAAAATGTTAGTAAATAAAATCATATTTATACAGGTTGTAATTGTAAATGCGGTAAATACTCAAAGGGGTGCTCAAACTTTGAAATGGCGAAAAAGCATTTGAATTTAGGTATAGCACATTTAAATTGACATCCTATTTTGAAATATGCTGATGGTTTTATAAGGGGATGCTCAGACTACCAATTTCTCAATGGTTTAAAAATTGTTTCAGAAATTGTTTAAATGAAACCAACAAATAAAAAAGTTATTAACAAACAATAATTTAAAGAAAATTTGTTTAAACAATTTTGATGAAACATGAATTTTGATTATTTCTCAAAAACTTCAAATTATTTTTTTTATAAATTTTTATTTCTTATTTTTTGATATTAATTCTTTATTTTTAAATTTTATATCGTTCGATAGCTAATTTCAGCTCAAAATAATGACTAGTTTGAAAACAGTAGCCAGTTTAATGGGACAAGGTAGCAGATCGGTAAAAAATCACAAAAACTTGAATAACTTTGAAACCGTAAATTTTTGGATCATCTTGTATAGAACCAAAAAGGTCGAAAATGACCATCTTAACTCGACCGGGTGGTCGTATTTTGTATATTGTATATGTATTTTGTTTCGTTTAAACGATGTGGGTTGTAGAGTTTCTAGCCGCATCTTCTACAAGGAAACACCTTCTGACTAATAATTTATATTTTGAATAACATTTTTTGATTTGATTTTGATTTTTGAACATAACAGAAACAACAACAAAACAGAATATAACAACAGTCAGACAACAGAAACGGAAGATAACAGAATATATTGAGTACTGTTGAGTTGGAGTTGAGTTTTGTATTGAGTTTTGAATTAAATCACGTAACTAATCAAGTAAGTAGGTTTAGTAGGTACACCTATCAACAGAATATCAACAAAAAGAAACTAACAAGGTGACAAATCAAACGTCTATACATCCGACGTCAGCAATCCCCTGCGAGACTAAAAATGTTATTCCGGATAAAAATGCCGGACGTTGTTGGAGACAAGCCAATTTATTCCGTAACGAAGTACGGCTTATGCCGGACCTCCCCTACTCATCTAGTGACCTCCCTATGTTTGGATTATAAATATACATGTGTTGTATGATTCTTCTTTCTTATCGTGTGGGCAGAGCCCTGGTGTCAAAGTTTTTTCAGACCGCCTTATGGCCTCTGACGTGGTTTATATGTAACGACTACTACCACCAGAGATAGTAGCCGGGACCCACGGCTTAAGGTGCCATCCGAAGCACGGAATCATTTTTCTTTTCAGACGATCAGGTGATTCAGCCTGCAATGTCCTAACCAACTGGGGAAAATAGCACAAAGTGACATTTCACTAGGTGGGAATCGAACCCACGACCTCCGTGTCGAGAGCCAATGCTCTTAACCATTAGACCACGGAGGCTGTTGTATATGTTGTTGTCCTTCTTCAGATCTAAGAATCTTCACAGATGGTTCTAAAACTAATACAGGCACAGGCTCCGGGGTCTTCTCGGAAGACCTGCATATCAAGATATCTTCGCCTCTAGGGACACATAATACGGTGTTTCAGGCCGAATGCATGGGCATCACCCTAGCAGCCTGAGCGAGGAGTGCTCTACCAAGGGTGAATCCTCGCCTCACCAAGTGCCTCTTGCGTCTCAAGAGAGCTCAATTACGCCTAGTTACTGGAGCCCGGACTGGTCACGGTCCTTTTAACAAACATCTGTTCAATATTGGTGTTACTAACAGTCCTCTATGCAGGGTGTGCATGGAGGTTGAAGAAACGGCTGCGCACGTGCTGTTGGAATGCAACGGACTAGCACACTATCGGGCACAACTCCTCGGATCACCGGGGTCTCTTCCAGAAGTCTTCGGCAGCATTAACAAGCTGGTGGGCTTTCTGGAGGAGTTGGTATGGCAGGAGTAGTCATTCCCACCTAACGCAAAATAGGCGCCTAAGTCGTCGAGTTGCGGAAAATGAGCCCGCTCAACCAATACCAATACCAATACAGGGTCCTTCTTAATATGCTGACACTTTTGTAGGGGACGATCAGATCATCAAAGTTAACAACTTTCTCTATGGAACCAATATCGAAATCGTGAAAAAATAACCGGCCAAGTGCATGTCGGGCCACGCGCAGGCAAAAAATTTTAATATTTTATTTCACCACTTTGTCGGCGTGATGAATATGTATACATGTGCCAAATTACAGCTTTTTAGTATTAAGCGTCTCTGAGCTAAGCCGTGGACAGACAGACGGACAGACGGACGGACGTGGCGAAACTATAAGGGTTCCTTTTTGACTTCGGAACCCTTCAGCTGGTCCATACATCTGGCTCGAGTAGTTTGCAATTTTGTATGGAAGAGCAGATTTTCGCGATTTCGATGTTGGTGCTATAGAGAAAGTTGTTCGGTCTGACCATCCTCTTAAAAAAGTGTCAGCATATTAAGAAGGGCAAATTGTCAGCATATCCTTATATGGGGATAATAAGGAAAACATTGAAAAAATATGCAGGGTGAAATTGATATAATTAGCATCCATTTAAACTAAGAGTCTACCCATCAAACTGAACAACTTTTACTACGGGAGCAAACCGATCGGAGCAAAAAAAAAATCAGGTGTTCCATACTAAACTGCAATGTCGACGCGCGAGTTCGCGACTCATATGTATGCAACAGCTGTTTTTTTTTGCTCCGATCGGTTTGCTTCCATAGTAAAAGTTGTTCAGTTTGATGGGTAGACTCTTAGTTCAAAAAGATGCCAATGATATCGATTTCACCCCGTAGAGCGAGCGCAATTTGGGCATAATTAAATCCTAATATTAATTATAAATTGGATGATAATGGCGGACCGTCATTAGACCTGCCAGATACATAATTCCGCGGAATTCCGAATCAGGATTGCGATTTCGTATGGACTTTTCTTCTCCAGCATTTCAAATCCTATACAAAATCACAATTCAGATTCGTAATTTCGTATGTATGTGGCGGATTTAAGTTCGAAGGATATTTGTACAGACTTCTTTGGCTTTAGAATGAGCTATGACATTCTTCTATTTACTTAATAAAGAGATCTTCTTCTTATCGTGTGGCCTTGGTGTCAGAGTTATTTCAGACCGCTCAGAGGTAGTAGCCGGAACCAACGGCTTAACGTGCCATCCGAAGCACGAAATCATCTTTCTTTTCAGACAATCAGGCTACGAATAAGAATATAAATGTAAATCAAGCTCATAAAGTTGCACCAAAAAAACTATACCGTGTTATAAATTTGTTCTTTAAAAACTCACACAAAGTGACATAACACAAGGTGACCCCTGTGGAAATCGAACCTACGACTTTCGTGTCTAGAGCCCATAGGATAGGATAGGATAGAGATGGGATAGGTGGGTTTTCTGTGTTTGATTGAAATAATAGAAAAAGTTATAACAATTTAGAACGAATAAAATTTTTGCGAGTTAAACTGCGGCGAAAGAAGATGCGATCTTTCTTCAAAACTGAAAAGTTGAAACTACCGCAGTTCTTGATATTTGGAACTGATGGGTAAGCATAAAAACTTGTGTTTGATGCTTAGTTGTGTCACCGAATAGATATCCTATCAGAAAAACAGCTTTATACAAACTTGCGGAGCAAAAGAGTTGGCTCGGCGGCGGAATCTGCCGAAAAGGCAAAAGAAGGTAAATACAAGGGTATGTGCACCCAATACAAATTCATAGCATTCGGTATCGAAACCCTTAGTCCGTTGGGTCCCGGCGCCTAGGCGCTTTTCAAAGATCTGGCAAAGCGCCTGGTAGACTCGATCGGGGATCGAAAGGCTGGCGCTTTCCTCGCTCAACGGATCAGTTTAGCCTTTCAGCAAGGAAATGCTGCCAGCATCTTGGTTCATCCCGCGCGGTCCAAACCTGCACCATATTTTAGGTTAATTTAGTTTAATATTTTTATTTATTTTTAATGTACCTACTTACCTTCCTTTATTTGTCTTTAATATAATTATAAACATTTATATTATATAATATTAATTATTGAAAAAAGAAGGTCATTTTTGACATGCATATTTAGATCATGATTGGTTCGCATAGTATTAAAAATTGTCAACTATGGTTCGGTACATCCGTAAGTCTTATAAACGTGGTATTGTAAGTTAATTTTACTCTAGACGCAGTAAATTCTTGGCTCACTACGTTGGGCATTGAATATTGCATAGTGAATATTTTCTTCAATATTGGCAAGTCTCGCCCACACTGTAGCTACGTATAGTACAGTACCGTATCGAACCGAACTGTACCACCGGTGACGATATTGCATTCTTAAATCAACTGAGAGAGGATTACTTTGTACGTTTGAGCCAGCATTCTGGTTCGGGTCTCAGGTACAAATTGAAATATTTTCAATGAAATGAATGGCATTATTCAAAATTTTACTTCGTATTGGAATATCTTTCGATTAAATATAAGAACTAGAATAGTCGTAGTATACATACCTTTGAAGCTATCAATTCAAACCGCAGCGTCATAAGGCATTTGGTACAAGCATTGTATTTGTCTATTCTTGGTGTGCAAATAAAGAATATTTATCTTATCTTATCTTGACAATTCACTGCAAGCTAAACAAGTATCTACACAGAATGGGGCTTTGTAGATTCACCCACATGCATATTCTGCTGTTAAGCAAAGGAATACGCCCATACTTACACTTCCTCTGCGAATGCGAAGTGCTTAATCATAGCAGGAGTCGCCATTTACGTGGATACGTAGAAACGTACGTAGGAAGGTTTATGAACTCCGTGTGCCTAGGAAATGACCTTTAGGTTAAAGGTGAAAGCTACAATAGATCTGTCCAGGTCGCGGTAGCTATTGGTCATTAACCAAGCAACCAAATAATAGATGCATAGTCTCATGTTCCTCTTCTTGTTGTGCCATCTCTTATCGGAGGTTATCAAAATTGATAAATTTACTGTCAGCGGATCAGCAATACCCTTTTGCACTAAAGGCCAGGCTATTCACCACTAAACCACCACGATTTTTGAGTTATAATCTTTTTTAAGGATTATTACCACTATCCCAATTTGCACTCTCGCCTTAAGATCCAACTCTCAACCCCCACACAATTAGATCAGCATCTTTGCGAATGTCAGCAAAAAAAGGGGTTCCTTTATCTATCAAGTTCGTCCGCGTGCGGTTCAGAGGATCTGTGTAATTACTGGACGATACCCTCGTCCTTTACACTCCGAGGTTTACATAGAGACTTACTTATCTGGTGGCAGACAGGTTAACGTTAACGTTTCATGGTCACAGTCACACCCTGAATACTTCATAAAAACGCGCTCCCACTAATAGAAAGAGGTTAGAACATAAATAAACCGCCCAGCGTGTGAGACAGTACTACACCACTGCTTTTATTACTCCTGTATCCTCTCGTACCACTGCGAGGGGGTGAGGTCAACATTTATGGCGGGGCAGGAAGGTTCTGTTATGTGCGTAATATTCTTTTTATACCGGGAATTCAGCCTAAGTGGCTCTAGAAAATCTCTCTAGATTTCGTTCCGCCACCTTCTTCTAAATCTGCCTCGACGCCGCCGCCGATTTCATTTGCTGGGGACCAGTTGGTAGTAGTTTTGGCCCATAGATCATCTGACATGCGATCAATGTTATTTAGATACTTTATATATCTACCATGTATTTAGGGTGTTCGGGTGAACATTACTTTAAGGGGTGATTATACCCATGATGCAGAACATTCTTTACTTTCCCCTAGAAACCTTGAAATCGAACGTTTGCATGAAAATAAAAAAAATTATTGTGAATCCTTCGGGAAAGCTGTCCAGTATCATGAGTACAATCACTCATTAAAGTAATGCAACTGTCTACCCTAACACCCTGTATAGCTAGACACGGTTGGACGTGGAAAAAAATAATTTCTTATTCTAAAAAAAATTAACAAAAAATTAAAACCGCCTTCAAAAAAACTAAAAAATTAGAAAATAATATTGCAACTGATGACTTATTCGTTCGCATCATAAGAACCTTAATTTGTTTTATAGAAGTCGGTGTCAAATCGGTACGATCCGCGACAGGGCTTGCATTCGTTTTTTGGCTTGGCTTGACACCGACTTCGATAAAACAAATTAATATTCTAATGATGCGAACGAATAAGTAATAGGTTGCAATATTATTTTCTAATTTTTTTGTTTTTTTGAAGGCGATTTTGATTTTTTGTTAAAATTTTGTTTATTATTTTACAATTTTCAGTGGTAATGAATTCATTAGTTACTCAGATATCAGTTATACAAAGGGAACATCGATACGACGCAGATGTTTCAATCGCCGATGATTTGTTGTCAACTTTTTGAGGAGTTCTATTGTGTAGCTCCGAAGTGTTTTATCAGATCTTCACCAATTTAAAATGGGACGGGAAGCACCAGCTTTCTAATAAAGAAAAAATCATCAAAATATGTCAACTCAGTCGAAAGTTTTAAGGTAACAAACATAAAAAAAAAACAGTCGAATTTAGAACCTCTTCCGTTTTTGAAGTCGGTTAAAAAACAGGAATATCGTATAAACATTCACCGTGCTTATATAAAGTAGCCGTAGCTTTTTGATTGGCATGTTGTAGACAGAATATCAAATAAGGCTTTACAAAGCGAAAAAAGGGAAAAGAAACCTTCTTATAGTATTAAAAGTTTATCGCGTAAAAGCTTCAGTTCGCATGAAATAACGAATAGAAAATATTTATCTGAAATTTTTCGTGGTTTTTGATATATCCTATTTCGTGTTTTCGCTTACGGACAAAGAGGAAAACGTCGCGTATGGATTTAATGTTCCAAATAACACACAGAATAAAAATAAAATTTTTGCGACTTCACGTCTATGGGGTTAAGTGAAAACGATTCGACAACTTTTAGAAATCGATTTATAGTCATATCGACTATTAATATTACTGCTTGGGTAAATATGTGAAAAAAGGGCCATTTTAAAAGGATTGTTAATAATAACGAAGAAAAATGGCAATTAATCTCCATAAAAAGTCCAAATTGGCGGAAACTATTTTACGGCACTTTTCCTTAAAGAAAGCTATGGTTTTAACCTTCTTTTCTTCGTGGTTTTAACGTATTGTGTAATTTACTATAATTATAAATGTCATTTCATATCATGACATAACTTAAATAAATTATTGAAATTATTGTTGCAATCCTTAGGGGGGACGCCTATGTTTAGTAGTGAACGTCCATCGACTGAGACGATGATTGAAATTCCTAATATTTTGGAGCATAAGGCTGCGTTTCCACCAGAGATATGCGAGGTAGCGAGGCGGTGAGCGAGGAAAAAATCGTCCAATGAGAATGTTTCAATTTCCAAATGACGTGATCGAGCGAGTGCGCTATTGGCGGATTGTTCCTCGCTCACCGCCTCGCTACTTCTCACATCTCTGGTAGAAAAGCACAATATGGGGCCAATGTTCAGGTGAATATTTATTATGAGAAACGCGATTGCCCAGCCCTCCGAAAAGTGCGTGCGCGTGCCATATTTTCGATTAAAAAGAATTAATAAAAGTACTTTTTATATATTTTTTTATGATTTCACTAGTTAAACTAATGGTGAATATGTGAGTAAAATTTTAGTAATTAGGTATATAAAGTCTAACAAAATTAGCTGAAACTATTTTAAGGGGATGATCAGACCATCAAACTGAACAACTTTCTCTATGGGACCAATATCGAAATGGCGAAAAACAAACAGCTGTCCCATACAAAACACTCGAGTCAAATGTATGGGACAGCTGTTTGTTTTTCGCGATTTCAATATTGGTCCCATAGAGAAAGTTGTTCAATTTGATGGTCTGATCATCCCCTTAAAAAAGTTTCAGGTAATTTTGTTAGACCTTATATAATCGGTTGCATGTTATTCTAGTTTGAGAAAATAATGTTAAAAGTTATTTTCTTAAGTTTTCGATAAGAAATTCTATCGTGTGAAGTAATTTCAATCGTGTATTCAATTTACGATTTCACTATTCAAGAATACTGTGTATTTTTTTCCGTTTCGGTAACTTGTACAAAACTTGTCGAATAACGAAAAATAAGAGACTCCTTCCCAGGTAATTCCGGTACGTATGGCCCCTTAAGGGTGAGATATAAGCTTAGTCAAAATGCACTGGATTTTATGCAGTATCCGGATACGGAGTCAAGTCCGACGGTGTGTATAGTTAATTCTCGTGTCCGGCCCACTCTCGTCACTCGGCCCAGACGGCGCGTTAACGTGTAATCTTTTCCGGATATTTTCGTCCGGCCCGGATCCCGGATCTCGACTGTTACGGGATTAGTTGCGGGATAATGATGTATTTAGTGGCGGGTTTTTTTGAGAGATGGAAGAAGGTTGATGAATTTTGTTTTCTATTAAAGTCTTCGGGGTTTTTCCGGATTTCCGGATTTACTTTGGATATAAAAGAGTCCGTTGACTAATAAAAAGTAGCGACGAGGTCACTGCGTGTCACGATTGACGGAGTTTGTGACACGGTTATTTAAATGAAGATTTTCTGAATTGGTAGATATTATAAAATACGCTATTATTTCGAATATCTCTGATTATAGCATAAGCATAATGCTCACGACGAATATTCCCCGAAGGGGTAGTCAGAGATATTCAGAAACCTCAGAACATCCACGTTTCATTAGTACCGAAACTCTCTCTAGTGTGACGGGGAGTGAGTCCGTCCGACGGACTCCGTCGCTAATTGTAACAGACAGTGGGTACAATACATACCTACCTCGAAATTGAAACATATATAAATGAACTAAATAATCTCTTTGGGCTTGCCATAGTATGCTATACTACACGAAAATTTTGATTTTTTGTAAGTCCTATCATATCCATTGTTTGATATGAATTAACTACAGCTAATTCACTAAGAATCGCTAAGAACTAACAAAAAACACCCTACCGATTGAATTGGATAGTTGCACAATCATCATCATCATCATGACATAGGCCTCCTCCAAGGATCGCTAAATCAACCGGTCCTACGCTGCCCTCATAGCCCCGTCATTTTACGGTTTGAGCCGGGAATAATTAGTAATAGACATTTTTTTTTCGGAATAATATTGAAGAGCCAATTTGAGCCTAGAAATGTACCAAAATAAAAAAAAATCACGTCAGCAACAGTTCAAATTTTAAAATTTAGCTATTATTTCGTTCTAGAAAACCTGATGGTAAATATTTTCTTTCGAAGAAAGATTTTCGTTGAAAGTCTTGACAGAATTGATCTTCTCTCAGTAAAGTTATTAGCATCTTAATAACTACTCTACTGAGCTCAAATTGTGACGAACCCCCTTAAACCAAAGTACCAACCTTGGTCGCTGACCTACAAATTGTCTTCACACCTAATTTAATACAAACAAAGTTTTAAAGCCCCTCCGTGTATAAATTACTTGATAAGTAGAAGTTTGCAATCTTCAACTTTTTTTTGTTTTTCCCAACATATTTTTCTTCATCAAGTACAAGGGCTTGCCAAAAAAAGTCGTTAACGAGTTTCATGAATTTTTCATATTATCCCTGAAGTATTGTGTTGTTCGCGCGGAGCTTTGCCTGAAACCCTTGACTCCGAAGTTTTTCTCAAATATACTGAATTATTCATAATGTTGCAATAAGTACCTAACTAGCAGCGGGGGGTGAAAGTTACTTGATTTTTTTTTGGCTACCTTTTAGAATGATCTACCTATTTATCCATATGACGTGTTAACTGAAGTAAATAAATCTATCAAAATCCGTAGTTTTGTCGCAGGATCTATATTTCCTAGTCCAAAAAGTGCAAAAAGTCCAAAAATAATGATATAGATATAGAGTACATTTAGGGTCCTAATTAGAGGACGATTTTTAATGAGGAGAACATTGGTATAAATAATTATAAGAAAGAAAAAAAAATCACCTTTATGTACTTTACCATATGATGCACTAAATGAATTATTATAGACATGCAATTTTTTACAAGCTTTGATTTAACTTGCAATGTTTGATATGTTTATGTATGTTCGGGTCAAATCTTGCAACTGAATGCAGTTTGAAATTTAAAGCAGTTATCCTCAACCGATTGAGATGAAATTTTGCATACACGTTTAGTTTTGTATAATAGTTGGCCTAATTTTCCGTCTTCACAATCCAAAAAAAGCTATTTGCACCATAATCATAATTTTTTAAATAAAAAATTATTGCCTGTAATATAATAGATGTAAGTTACACATATTATATTACAGTTCACAACAAGTTTACACAGCAAGAAACACAACACCAAAAGAACAACATGACTGTAATTTATTGTATACATGCTACAGCAGCAAATAGGTTCCAGCTCAACATAGACCTTGCGAAAGAGGGATGCTAATTTTCAGATAAAACCATTTTAAAAGTAGTCAGAGGCAGCATTTTTAGCAAATAATAGTAGATTACACACCGAGAGCAGAAAAGTAAGAAAGGTCTTAGATCTCATGTAATTGTTGGTAGAGGCGAAGCCGAGGTCAACAAACATGTGATCTGAGGCTTTCTTATTTACTGCCCGAAGTTAGTATACTATTTTACATCGTCGCGACGAAAGTTGACGCTTTCCGCCCGGAGGGGTGAAAAATAATTTGTCCAGCTATTTTACCCTTAGACAGATTAACCAATCCAATCGGATCTAACAGAGCCTCGACACTATTTTCTCTGAATAATACCACCATACCTTCACAATATTAATGTAGGCCAAAAAACAAAACTTTTTCTCTCATTTTTCGTCTCCTTATTAACATTTTATCTTTTTACGCAAATCGCAAAATATGTCGAAGAAGAAGTTATGTCCTACTGTTTTGAATGTAAAAATATGTTCTAACTAATATTATGAAAATAAAAATAAATAAAAAAAATAAATAAATAATAAAAATAGGTTCATTTGTTTTTTCTACTTTCACTACAACTGTTCAATTACTCACTATGAAATCTGATATTAAGGTTATGGCGTAGATTATCATCATCAGCTTGTACTGTACTATCGTACCCATATTATGAATATCTATGATCGCTAATGTCAAATCCATACATTCTGTCATTTCTTCTAGCGTCTACGTCAGTAGAAATGTTACTTTGTGTATAGGCCTTGGGCATACAGCGCTATATTAAGAAATATTTTTGCCCACGATTTCGTCCGCTTAGATATATCGGAACCAGAGAATACGGGTTTCCATAATATAAAAGTTGACACTTCTTTACTCCGAACATCAACATTCTACACTGAGGAAAAACTCAACTAAAATACAGTTAAAATGATTAAAAAACGAGTTATTGCCACAATATAGCATACTTATTATAAACGAGCGTTGACCCGCGACTTCGTCCGCACAAATTATATACCAGATTTTAAGTCAGGTCATAAGCTATCAAACAAAAAAATCGGTTCAGTAGTTTTTGCGTGATACTCGTTCAAACAAACACACAAATAAACAGACAGACAAAAAATCCAAAAATTGGTGAAATGGAATCAGGGACACCTAAAAACCATATCGTAACTTTTTTTTTGTTAGTATCTTCAATGTACAGACAAACTTCCTGTTACAGTTTTATAATCGTACGAGCGTTAACCCGCGACTTCGTCCGCACAAATTATATACCAGATTTTAAGTCAGATCATAAGCTATCAAACAAAAAAAGTTTCATCAAAATCGGTTCAGTAGTTTTTGCGTGATACTCGTTCAAACAAACAAACACACAAACAAACACCCAAACAAACGCACAAACAAACAGACAGACAAAAAATCCAAAAATTGGTGAAATGGAATCAGGGACACCTAAAAACCATATCGTAACTTTTTTTTTGTTAATATCTTCAATGTACAGACAAACTTCCTGTTACAGTTTTATAATAGTATAGATTTAATCATTTTTACCATTGCAAACAGTTTTTTTTAATTTATGTAATGTTAATTTTCTCAGAGTAGAACGACCACATTCCACCCCCAAACCACAAAACTCTACACGCAGTCAGTGCAGTTTTGTATCATAATGTACTTGAGAGATCCATCTATATTGAAAGGTTTACGTGTATCTAATATATCAATAGCCATTAGCAGTCGTAAATCAAAATCTATTTCAGATTTGGTTTCAGGTCTGGACAGTAAATCTTTTGCAGAAATCCGATAGCTTGGTAGCAGAGTACCATAACATCTACTTTACTACCTTTGACCTGATTTCAGTTCGTTACAAGACCTTATTAGCTTTGTTCAAGAAAATAGAAAATGTTTTGTTTCTTGATATTGAGTTTGTTATTTTTTGAGTCGACTGAGGGAAACAATGTAACCTGAAGATACAACGTGTTAATGAATAAGCGCAAAACCTCATACATCCCAACTGATATATAACAAAATAATTGGAATGAAACAATAATTACTTTATTCTGATACTTAAAATTTAAAGTTATTCGCATTTTAAGTTTTGAGGCAAAAATGATTTGTTATCATTTTAGCAATGAATGAAAGCGCTAACGTACTCATGGATACATTTTAATAATCTTGTTTTGATAGTAATTAGGGTGAGTATGCCTGCGGGGTGGGTTGACATCGGGTTCAGTAAATTTTAAATTTTACAAACCAATTAAGTATTTAATATTTTGAAAAAAATTACCTATTTTGAAACCATGATAATTCGATTCGGCTCTCGATTCTAAACAAACTACTTTCTAGTTTTGCGTTAATTCATTAACACGTTGTAGATGAAACAGAATAAAGGTAACCTAAGGTAACATAAAGGTCAAAATCATACTGTTACCATTTCTAACAGAACACTTTGCACTGAGGACAAGTGGATAAATGTCATCCTCATCCGTTTTGCCACAGTTTGCGAGAATGCACCGGTACTCTAACGATATCATAATACGGTAACAAAACGGTTTCGACGTTAAAAGGTGACCTATTTTTGTGTTTGAAAGATATTTAGAGGACATTGGCTTAAGTCAACGTCGCGTCGGTCTAGAATAGAATTCCTAGAATCTAGCGCTGTTAGTTTTAGGCGTGCTACACACATATTCGTATCGGCACGTTTTGTTAGTGAAAAGCCGAACCGAAAGTGCGTAGTACTAAACTTATTATTAGTTTTTTCTTCTCTAAAACCAACTACGAAACAGCTGCTTTTTTATCGATATTTTCAACAATGGTCCAATAGAGAAAAATGATCTGATCATTTCCTTAACCCTACAATACTAAATACTAGGTTAATATGTTTCAATTTTACGGCACAGCCACTTAATTTTTGTGAAAAAAAAAAAGATTTTGATATTTTTTTTTAATTACGTATGGGTTTGCTTTTGACCTCAATCCAGTCCTCAGGACGAAGATGGGGTTCAAGATATAGCGAGCTTACCCATAAGAAGCCTCAAAATCAAAATGATTGTGATTACTTTTCTATATATACCCAAAATGTATATTCGAACAATCTAAAGCTACAATTCTGTTTGATTATAAAATTTCTTATTATTTATAAACTTTATTGAAATACGTCCAGGTTCAGGAGTGTAAACACCTTTTCTCTTTTTGTATCAAGACTATCTCGAACAATCCACTTCTCTGTATACCACGCGCCAAACTTGTGGCCAAAAGTAAGGAATACGTATAAATAATATCAAAAGATACCTACTTAGATCAAAGTTACTTTGGTCTAAGTAAAAACAAAGAAAGTAATCAAATCAAATCAAATTAAATGTTTATTTTGCATACTAAGTGTATAATATGTTCTTAAAAATAACGTTATAGTGCACTTACAACTTAGCCAGCTTGGTATTGCAAAAGGAGTTAAAGAAAGAAAGAGGACAGTATTCCAATAACAAAATTAACTTTGACTTATACAACTTAGGTTATTAAATAATATTCTAAGTGATAAAGTCTACATTTTTATTCTCATGGGTTAAGGTACTCATGTAGAAAGTAGAAACATTTAGAAATTAAATATTTTTTAATTTTTTGAAAACGTTTTAACATTGTGCTCGTTTTTTATATTTCTAGGCAACTTTTAACGTTAACTTTTAACGTTTAACATTTTAATCCGAGATGGTGTTAGGTATAATCTATCTTTGTGTCGGGTGTTATGGTTGTGAGTGTCCTGTACCTTTGTGAATTAATTAAAATTTTTAAAAGTATAGCTATAACTACATATTGTATGAAACAACTAGCCTCTATAGTGCATCTACATGCCACACACAGTTACACTGTGGTATTATGTATCGCCTAAGTGATTGAGATGTCTAATAACAGAGCTTAGCGTTCTATCTATTACAATCACAAAGGACTTTGGTAACTCATAGTGTTGGGCGAGGTGGAATCATTCGATCGACTTACTTCAATAGGACGGTAGGTTAATGATTTGGTTATGAGATGAGACAGTTTTAGGTTGTGACTTGTAACCGGCTGTATTCAAATATTCTATTCTATTTTTATTTAATGGCGTCTGATGCCTTATCACAATTGTGCCAATGTCCCGTTATGTGGAGAGTACACGTAGGAAAATGATTAGTAGCATTTCTGCCAATGTCAAGTAGTTTATTATAATCTTAAATTAACGTTTTATAGTCAAAACACAAAAGAGTTTACAAAATGGCGGAGCCACGTGCAAGCCTAACAGATGCCAATACGCACGCGTCTGACCTCCCCCAGACTTGCAGCGCGACTCCTGTATTAAAATAATCCACGAGTTTCTAGTACTCAGTTGCAGAAACGCTCATTAAAGTCGATCCTTCATTAAATCTCTTGCTAGCTTTTACTACGTCAATAAGAAAAAAAGTGACAGCAAGATATTTTATGGAGGATTAACTTTAATGAGCGTTTCTGCAAGTGACCGTAAGACTAGTAAAATCAGCATGTTTTTATCGGACGTCAAAATGAATTTGCATGAAAAATTGTACTAAATAATGAATAGTGACGTCATTCTTTTTCGTCGCTGTTATTTATTATTATTATTCATGCTACAGAAATTACTTACTGGAAATGTTAAGCGTTGTTTTCAAACGTTCTTTTTACTGAGAAGATAAAACTAAAATATATTTTATGCAGTGTGTACACACGGCGACTCATCAAGCTATACAAAACCAATATTAGCTGGTCGCGAGACGTTATACGTGACTCGTACTTATACGTTTTGTATAGCTTGATGTGTCGCCGTGCGTACCTATGTAGTCAACCAATTCCCCAATTGGAATTAGAAAAACATTTTTTTTACCTTAATAAATAACGATAACGAAATAACGATATAATCCGCAGGGCCTTAACAACTTCCAATGTGCCTGCAGTACGTGAGCCTTCAGGCATTATACGTACCGATGGGAAGCGTCCTGATGGCATGACTGTAGGGCCTTGGAAGTTGGGAAGGTCTTTGGTTTGGGACGCGACTTGTGTGGACACATTGGCGGCGTCACATATTGGTTGGACATCGTTGGGCGCGGGTGCTGCTGCGGCATCCGCAGAGTCATTGAAGCGCCGGAAATATGTTGATATTGGAGAGGGGTATATGTTTGTTCCCTTGGGAGTGGAGACCCTGGGACCGTGGGGACCCGATGCAAAACAGCTTATAAAAGAGATTTCAGCACGCCTTATAGAGACCACTGGTGATAAGAGGGCTGGCAGTTACCTTCGTCAGCGCATAAGCTTGGCGATACAGAGGGGGAATGCTGCCAGCGTTCTTGGAACCGTCCCCCAGGGAGAGGCTTTGGAGGAGGTTTATAGGTTGTAGGTCCCCCCTGACGAAGCTTGTTGCAGATATTCAGGATGTATTTATTGAAGAAACGAGTTGTGGATCTGAGTGATTTACTTTCTTTGACGAAGCCTGTTGTGGATGTGAGTGATGTATATACATATGACGAAGCCTGTTGTGGATATGAGTGATGTATTTTGTTTAACGTAATAAACGATTACATCTTTTCGGTATTGTCGTGTTGACTGTGGTTTTCAATACGAATTGAAGATAATGAAACTATAATTATCATCCTTAAAAATCCCGCCATCCAATTATTATGGACTTGGAAGAAAACCTTGGAATCTTTTAGCCGTCTTCACTACTATAGTAAATATTCCACTGTTGAATATAGGCATCTCCTAAGGCGGACCAAACTGAACTCTATCCTTCGCCTTCCTCATCCAGTCGCTCCCCGCTACCTGTCTCAGATCGTCGGTCCGGAGCGTATACGCCTGTCAGTTATTATTATTTGGTTGTGAGGGCAGGGTCAATGACCAATAGCTACTGCGACATGGACAGATCTATTGTAGCTGTCACCCTAGACCTAAAGGTCATTTCCTAGGCCCACGGACTTCATGAACCGTGTTATGCTTTTGGAGGGGAGGTCCCTAATGTCAGTAGGTGTTATTACGTATCCACCTAAATGGCGACTCCTGCTGTGAATGAGCACTTTGCATTCGCAAAGGAGGTGTATGGGTGTTTCTTTTGCCTCACAGCAGAATATTCAAGTGTGTGAATCTACAAGCCTTATTTTGTGTAGATGTTTATTTAACTAGCAGTGTCATGTTAAGGCTCGTACTAAGAGCCTTAAGTCGTTACGGTTTGAATTGATGGCATCCGAGGTATCTCTGTTTGAGAAGCCGGTCACAAGTTCTTTTGCATGCTTCAGTCCTGGTGTATCCGACCAGAGCTTACGGCTTTGGTTTACGGCCCATTCCTATAGCACACGTCTAGAGGTATTGCGAGAGATGCCGCAGTAAGTCTCAGGTCCTCTGACCTCCTCTTCCGCCCCTCTTCGTGCCAGCTCGTCAGCAGCCTCATTTCCATCAATACCGCAGTGTCCAGGCACCCTCTCTAAAGTGACAGAGTTTGTCGATCCTAGCCGGTTAAACGCCTGTCAGTTAACAAATCATTCCATCTTCGAATGATGATTTTTTCTTTGTTTTTTCGATAATAGGGTATTTGACAGCATGTAAAATATAGAATCTATTAATGTCATCCGTATTGAATATGAATTTGGAAAATTAACTATTTAGTCAGTTAAGAAAAATACTGGATATTTTAAGAGAAAATCAACAAAGAAAATAATTTTCTTGTCTACTTTAGTTCGTAAACGACTGTGATTGGCCAAATGGCTGATGACGTCAACTGCATGTAGACAGTTGCGTGTAGAGTATGAGGGTCACAACATTATGGTGTCACAAGCAGGTGACGTCACGATGGCGTTACCAGCTTTTAGCCACGTTTATTGTTAAGAAAAGCGTTTTCGCGGGATATTTAAATAATATTTTTTGTTTTCGTTTTTCTTGCACTATGTGTAATGGAAAGTAAAATATAAATTTTCTATAGACTCCTCAGACATCAGTAATTAACGTAAAACTGTTAACACATTTGTGGACAGTAACTGGCTACTGCAGTGATAACAGTAAAAGTTCTATTGTGTCTCGTTCACTGTCCGCGAGAGTGTTATATACCCTATTGCCCATCTCTAGTCTAAGGTTGTTACTAACAGTTGATTAGTTTCAGAATTGTGTTTCGTATTAGTGGTATTAATTTGGATATATCGGATTATATTGGCCAGGCCAGATTTCGCAATTAGATGGCTCCGTGGCGTTGGTTGTACGTTGCTCTCCAAAGTCTGAAGCTTTTATTTGAGAAGGTTAAAAATTGTTATATTTTCATGATGAAATCGAAAAAAATTGAGAAACTTTTACGGGTTCTACTACTGGTGTAACAAGTAACTAGTAACGGTCAAGTCGAGAGAGTCGAGACAAGTGTCGTAAGATGCAAATAATTTCTTCAGACTATCCTCCAAATCCCTGATGCGCTGTGAACTATAATAATTATGGTGGCCGGTTATACTGGGTGTAATTGAAAGCCCAGCAAATACTGAAACGGTGAACTCAGACCATCAAACTGAACAACTTTCACTATGGTGCATACCTCAGGAAACGCAAAAAGAAAATATCCTGTTTTCTGACTAATTTTCTCATAATATACAGGTGTAAAATAAAATGGAACAGTTACTTAAGACCATCTGACCAGACCAGACCATCAAACTGAATAACTTTTACTATGGGACCAACACTGAAATTGGGAAAAAAAAAATCCGCTGTCCCATACAAACATAACTAGACTGAAATGTATGGGATATTTCAGTGGATTTTTTTTTGTTCGCGATTTCAATATTGGTCCCATAAAGAAAGTTGTTCAGTTTAATGGTCTGAAGCACCAATTTTATTTTACACCATGTATAAATTCACACATTCACTGTTTTCGCATTTAGAATAGCTTAGAGCTATAAGCAATACTAAATTCTTCCCCTCCCCATTATTTATATAGGTAAATACTCGAGCACTCAATCTTCATCAGTCGAAAGGTCCCAAGAAACTTTGTGAAATATTCACCGATAGCGAACTTTCACCTATAATCCCTTTAATTAAACGAAACACTGGATAAAATAAAGTTTAGCTACAAACTTGCGAGTTGTGCGGTACAACTTCACTTATTAATAATTAAGTACAGGGGGTGAGACCCCCTGACAACGAGCAACAGGGAAGTAGAAGGTCCACTTCTTATCCCTAATAAGTTCTGTGGCTATTACTTTTACTTTCAACAATTTGACAGTATGTAAAATATTGGATTTATTGATGGCATCCGAATTGAATATGAATTTTGGAAACCAACTATTTAGTCAGTTATGAAAAATACTGGATATTTTAAGAGAAAACCGACAAAGAAAATATTTTTTTAGTCTACTTTAGTCACGTGATCGTAAACGACTGATCGAAAACAAAACATTAAAACCGCCTTCAAAAAAACTAAAAAGTTAAAAAATAATAATTCGCGACAGGGCTTGCATTAGTTTTTTGGCTTGGCTTGACACCGACTTCTATAAAACAAATTAATTTTCTTATGATGCGACCGAAAAAGTCATCGGCTGCAATATTATTTTTTAACTTTTTAGTTTCTTTGAAGGCGGTTTTAAAAATTTTGTTTATTTCACAATTTTCAGTGGTAAATTCATTAGTTCAATTTAATAGTAGTGCTTTAAATTAACAAATGCACTAGCCGGCACTACGATTTTCAAAGGTTCCCCTCGATTTCTATGTGATGCCATCAGCAGATCCTGGTTTCCTTATGATGGTACTACCCTTGGAATATCTTCTTTCCAACAAAAAAAGAATCATCAAAATCGGTTCTTAAACGACGAAGTTATCCGCGAACACATAAAAAAAAAATATATATATATACGGGCGAATTGAGAAACCTCCTCTTTTGAAGTCGGTTAAAAATAGGAAAAGGTGAAAAAATATTGTACTAAAAGTTTTCCACTCGTTTGTATCACAATTCAGGGCAGAAAAGTAACCTTGCTACCCTGACTACCTTTGATTGATTGATTGTTGGTAGGGCTATTGCAAGCAAGAGTCGTTATACTCCGAATACGATATTACCTCTGAAGTCGATATTACCTCCGAACTTTAAGGTATTTTCTTTTCATTCTCGGGTATGCCGGTTTCCTCACAATGTTTTCCTTCACCGCCGAGCTAGTGATAATGATAAATACAACAGTATATAAATTTCGTAGAACTTAGTGGTACAGGCAAGACAGGAATCGAACCGCCGCCTGGCTTTCTTCCTTATTCCTGGCTCAACCACCTTTTGTTTCCAGATTGCAAAAGTTTTTAGCTAAGTTTAGAAATTGGAGATACCGAAAATGTTACAGAGTATCCCTTCTAGATTCTCACAACGTTTTCAACCCTACCGCATACCTGCTCCTACCCCTACGTTATCCTTCTGACGTAGTTTAATTATGTAAGTACACAAGTTGGACGAAAATAAACGGATATGTACCTTCCTTAACATAGAGATCTAGAGAGATGCTAACCAACGCGCTGAGTGCGAAACCTAGTGTCGCATTACCACCAGTACCACGCGATAGAAAGTATTTTGCTAGCTTGATTGTGCTCATTATCAATTGCGGTATCAGAACTCAACATTCGAATAATCTTTAGTACTACGCAAGCATTGTAAACTATTTACACATAATATCTCGACTGGCTTTCAGCCTCATAATATATTAAATCCTTACTGTCGCCAGCAATGTGTTCCGTTTTTGCGCATGTTGCTGCGCCACTGGCCCCGCCCCCTTTTCACATCTCCCTTTAGTGTTTCTGATCTGTGTTCCTTAAGTTTACGTTTTCTAGCGTTACTTTGCCATACATACAAACACCCCCACACATACGCACACATACGAGTATATTACCAAATGCGGTGCACTCTGATTCCCCACGTTTGAACTGAAATTTCCCGGTAATTGTCGACACCAAAATCTTGGTTCCGAAGCTTGAGCAATAAGCATTCGGTGCTAGTGGTATTAGCAGTAATGAAACATTTACAAAAATGAACTTTTGAGTTAAATATAAAATTCGAATCGACAGACATTTAAAATAATTTTAATTATTGAGTCAGGGACACCTAAAAACTATATCGTAACCTTTTTCTTGTAAATATATTCAATGTACAGACACACTTCTGTTACAGTTTTATAATAGTTTAGAATAAACTAGGGTGTTTTTATTACATCCTGTAAAAATATTAATCTTACAATTATAAAACAGTAACAGAAGTGTGTCTGTACATTGAAGATATTAACACGAAAAAAAGTAACGATATGGTTTTTAGGTGTCCCTAATTCCATATAAGCAATTTTTGAATTTTTTTTTCTGTCTGTTTGTCTGTTTGAACGAGCATCACGCAAAAACTATTGAACCGATTTTGATGAAACTTATTTTGTTTGATAGCTAATGATCTGACTTAAAATCTGGTATACGATTTGTGCGTACGAAGTCGCGGGTTAACGCTATAAATCTACATTTTTATTTATATTTTATTTAGCCTTACGCTTAAAAAACCAGCATCAAAACCTCATTCAAATTAAATGTAACGTATCAGTTCAAAAAATGACACTAAAACCCTTGTTCCTCTTTCAAAATTGGCCAGGAGCTCGCCAAGTAGGTACTTCACAGTGAAGAGTGTCACTCGAAACGGTCCACAAAGGCCGAGTGGTACAGATTACACAGGCATTCTTACAATAAGCCTTAGAGACGTATTGTTTCGCTTGAGAGCTACTATTTTGTAAGTCGGAACCGAAATAAGTATTATAATGTTTTGTGCGAAGAGAAAACAAGAACGGATTAACTGCGGTCAGACTCTTCTGAAGCCTGGTTTGCCTGAAGATTTTCCTCTGTTATTGATTTGCCGCAAACAATAGCAGAGGAAAGTCAGTAGGTAGGCTACCAGCAGATTGGCTGCATACAGAATGGTCTGTTACTAATGCCATGATGACTTTGACTATTTATTATAAGGACTAGTGCGTGCGTGTGCCGTATTTTCCTAGGGGAGCGCGTAATTTCTCTATGCGTATTTTCGATTAAAAAGAATTAACAGAAGCATTTTTTTATAAAAAAAATTTATGATTTCACTAGATAAACTAATGTGAATATGTTAGTATAAATAGGTACCAAAAATCGGAAACTATTTTAAGTTCTTCTAAAACGAGAAAAATGTTTAAAAATACAAGAAAATACGTCATCTTTGTGATGATTTTCTATCAAGTGAAGTCGTGTATTCAATTTATGATTTCACTAGATAAATAAACTATCCAAGAATACTGAAGTATGACTTTGGTAATTGGTTTTTTCGGGAGCAATCTGAGGACATTAAGGCTGCACCGAGCCTATTGTGCTGCCCACAATCGTATTTTTTTTTATTTCTTGATAATTAAACAATTCCAGGGATTCCACCTGCCGCGCAAGGACTGGTGTCGCCTCAATAGGCTAAAGACCGGCTACGGCAGGTGCAACTACCTCCGACACAAATGGGGCTGGACGGAGTCTGCTTCGTGTGAATGCGGGATCGAAGACCAGACGATGCAGCACATTATACAACGGTGCCCCCTTCGAGCTTACCCGGGTCGTCCTGACGAATTGACACACCTGACACCTGAGGCCCATCGATGGCTTCAGATGCTGGATGTGGACTTATAGATCATGCCTACAAATCGAATTCGCCATACGCATAAATAAATAAATTAAACAATATTTCCAAAAAAACAAGAATGTCACATTGTATCTAGTCATTGATGAATGTGGCCACTTTTGTGTATGTGACTGACGTATTATAGTAATCTTAAACTGATGAATTATAGGCATGTACATTAGATAAAATACAGCATGCCAATATTATAATTCTGTTAATGTATTGTTTCTGTTGATGTACCTTAATAAATAAATAAATAAGTATTAAACATAACAATACGTAATGTTTCAATAAATTGAAAGTCAATCAGGACTATAAATATAAATGTCGTTTAATTGTTTAAAAATAAAGAAAATACAATTGAGGGCAGCACAATAGGCTCGGTAGGGTCTTAAAAGGTTTTATTTCTATTTATATTGTATTTTTTTCTTTACCCATAATGTTAAATAAATAACAGAAAATACCTACTCAAGCTTTCGCAAAACTACATTACAATAAAATACCTATACAAAGACATCAAAACAAACGGTCCTGTAATATTTGCCTTGTAAACAATATTCTCGATTCTCTTTTGTTTTATCGGAACAAGGAGCTCCTTACACGTATTATTGGAATGAATGTCGGCATGATTGTTTGTGCGAGTGGTTCAACGATAAAAGGTATGAGAGCTTGAGTGTAAGGCCCGCCACACACATACGGAATAAGGTCCACCACACACAGAAGAATTGCGATACGGAATGATTCATGCTTCAGTGTTATCAACTATGGTTACAAAAAAATTAAAGTGCTGTTTAAAAAATGTCTAAAATCAAATTAATGAAAATTGTATTTTTAGGTTTTTATTAAAACGAAACAAACAATTTCTATACATGATAACTAATATCATGTGATGAGGTCATGGCGTTACGATGATGGTTTGTAAATTGTATTTCTATATTATGCAATTATATAAAAAGACTATCGAGAGTTTTAACATTAGACATAATCTGCATACAAAATGGCATGACTCATTATCACACAAGCTATTTTGAGCGTAGCCGATTTTGCAACTATACCGCAACGACGTCGCAACTGCACATATCACGATACGGTATCGTTCCATTAACGCCTACTCTCAAAAATCACTTGTTGTTAAGCAGGCACTTCATTCTAGTCGAGAACGGACGAGAAAGGCCGAGAACGAGAGTGTGGATGCCCTTCATTGTTCTCATGGCGTCGGAAGGCCTAGTAATAAGATCTCGCCGAGAACGGACGAGAGGCCGAGGACGAGAGTGTGGATGCCCTTCATGGTACGACATATAAAAACCGAAGAATCAAATATTACAACACGCCGCAAACATAACAAAAAAAATTCTTTACAAAGTTTTGAACGTTTTTTGATAAACATTATTGAACTTTTTGAACTGAAAAACGGCAATACTCACTATAAAATAATGTTGCTCGAGTTGTATATTTCTGATGACTTACCTGAAAAATAGAAATTAGTAAATTAGTTAATGTATTATCTAAAATTAGTTCTCATTATTTACCGATTCATTCTTTTGCATATATTATGTCATCATCATCATCCTCATTGTCTTGCCCTTAGAAAAACTATATGTCTAGAATGAACCTCATGCTTCTACCGTATAAAACAAAAGGGGCCAACTTTCTTAGGTTGGTGTGCGTGAGGCGCCATACAAATTATGTCTGTGTGCGTGTATATGGTTAGGGTTTAGAGGCCAGTACTGGTTGCAATTTTTTTCTACGCGTTCGTAGCTTCGACGGTCTATCTTGATATAAAACTTATCTGCGCCTTGCCCATTTCCCATTATTTGGGGTCGGCACAATATGTCATCCTCTTCCATTCATCTCTCAATATACTCACTCCATATAATATTATGTATGACAAGTAAATCTTTGTTAATATTACGGCCAATTTTATAAATATATTTATTTCAATATCATCATCTCAGCCGATGGACGTCCACTGCTGGACATAGGCCTCACCCGCAGATCGCCATAACGACCGGTCCTGCGCTGCCCTCGTCCATCAGGTTCCCGCCGCCTTCACCAGGTTGTCGGTCCACCGTGTGGGGGGCTTTTCTGAAAACTTTTCGGCCCCATCGGCCATCGGTTCTGCGAGCATTGTGCCCCGCTTGTTGCCACTTTAGTTAAGCAATTCTTTGCTATGTCAGTTACTCTGGTTCTTCTGCGCATCTCGTCATTTCTGATTCGATCTCGCAGGCAAACTCCGAGCAAAGCCCTCTCCAAAGGCCCTTTGGGTGACTCAGCCTTTTTATGAGGCCTTGAATGACCGATCACGTCTCTGTTCCATATGTCATCACTGGCAACATACACTGATCGAAGACTTTTGTAAGTATTACAATTTTGTAAAAACTGTTCAGGAATGGTGACTTGTTAACATCTTGCAACTGATGTGAGTCACACTGTATGACTGTTAGGCAGTTGGTAGTTCTGTAAGTCTGTCTGTTAAACACTTATTTGCTATTCAAACTAGACATTGGCAAAATCATCAACATTAAAGGCCAGGCCACACAGAGACGGTTTTGCGGCAAATCGGGTTGGAGGCGGACCTGCGGGAAGCGAATATCTCCGGACCCGCTCGGTTTTCTGTGTGTTTTGTTGTGTATGGTGTGGTGTGGTGGTAATGTTCGAGTACCCTGCCACACAGAAATACGCGCGGGTCCGGAGATATTCGCTTCCCGTAGGTCCACCTCCGGCCCGCTTTCCCGCAAAACCGCCTCTGTATGGCCTGGCCTTAAGGTAGACGCCACAATTTTTAAATAAGAGTACATATTTAATAGAACTGATGCTGTTACTGATAATGATCCTTCTAAAACACAGTACATAAATTCACAACAGTAATCGATAAAAAAACAAAATAAATCATGTACGTATGTATGTGCGTGTGTGTGTGTGTATGTGTATATTGTTTTAAAAAAACATGTACGTTGTAATACAATCTTCACAAATCACAAGTTTGATTATCTTAAAATGGGTAGAAGACTTATAAATAAAACAGTGATTTTAGATTCGAGCTCTGACAACAGACTCTGAAAATGTTTTGTAACTCAGCAACAAATAAAAAAAGAAGTCAAAACATTTCAGTTCGTTAGCAGACTCTTCTGTTTTGAATAAAAAATTGAGCTGAGTCACAACTCAGGAGTTAGGAGTGATAAACAAGATAATTAACTTCTCGTCTTTAGAAGAAAAAAACCTTCGCTGTCATAAAAACAAAATTTGCCACCTTTTTTATTAGAGTTCCGTAGTCAAACAACGAACTCTTAGTGCGTTTGTCCACCGCAACCCGTCATCGGGCGCCGAAGAAGTAGCGGTACATTTATTATGGATGCGCGTCCACTGCGGACGACCGCCGTCGACGTGATTCCATAATCTCATTTCTCGGTGACGTCCCATTGACGGCGGCGGTGGACAACCGGCCATAGGGTTGCGACACATTGATCGACACCGATCGACGGTTTGTTCATACAAGAAACACGATTAATATGGGACGCCATACGCATCCTTTCGCATCGACGCGTGGCAAACAACGACCCATACTAATCGATCGCTGTCGATGAATTTATCTTAACCTTTAATAAACTTTAAATATCATTTCGTTCACTAAGTTTGTCTGTATGTCAAACCTGAATCACTCATAATTTAGTACTAATACAGATAATAATAACCCGAAAACAGAAGTTATAATTAAGTAGAAACACATTTTTTGACCCATCAAAAAGGGGGTCGAAAAATACTTTCATTTATAAATATGAAGAACAGATGCTGTAGATTTAATATTTTGATCAAAGTATGTTAATAAAGTTTTATTTCATACTTACGCACGAAAAAGGACAGAACTACCCCAGACTCAAAAAAATTGCATAATATTTCGCTAACGGATCCTTAATCGAAGACTTGTTTTGCCACAACCACAAAATTTGTAAGTCCTATCGAATGATACCCCACAACATGGGATAGACGAGAAAAAAATGTCATCCCTACATCAAGTGTAGGGGAGGTACCCTAAACATTTTTTTTTCTGATTTTATTTTACCACTTTGCCCTCGTGATTAATATTTATGCACATACAAAATTACAGCTTTCTAGTACGAAACGTCTCTGAGCCATGGACAAACAGAAAGACAGACAGATGGACATGGCGAAACTATAAGCGTCCCTTGTTGACTTGGGAACCCTAAAAATTAGTATACTAATCGTATAACTATAGAACCCTATCGTGGCTATGACCGACACGTTCTTAGCCTGGTTTTGTTCGTAAAACTTTTATAACTCAATTAATCCCCCCGCTTGTATATTTTACCTTTCAACGAAAAACAAAAAAACCTCTAAAAAAGAATAATAAAATAACATTATAGTGTCAATTTTGAATGTTAATTCTATCAGATTTTCGAGCGAAAATGTTCGGCTTTCCGGCTTTTAATGCCACTCGATAATCAAACTTAATGAATAGAAATTTAAGCTGATTTTGGTGAAATGGAATACGAAATATTAAGCTTTATGGACTTCGTTAATGAAATGAGATTAGGTAAATTATGTTTGGCGTTGTGATACTTTAGGTGTGATGGTAAAATCAACACTCCCTTGCTCACTTTCTAGCTGCATCGAATCAGCGTATTTCAAAGTTAAATAGTTAGCCAAGTCATTTTACGGTTTGAGCTGGGACTAATTAATAATTGTAATTTTTTTCGGTAAAATATTGAAGAGCCGATGCGAGACTAGAAATGTATCAAAATGAAAAAAAAATCACGTCAACAACGGTTCCAATTTTAAAATTTAGCTAGCTTTTTGCACTTTTTTAAGGCTTTACCATTATACATACTACAAACATAGTGTGAATATTTTTGTCTACTTAGAAAGTTTTGAAAAACACATTCGTATTTTCTAATAAATGCTTAATTTTTTAAATTTCAATGCCTATTTTATTGCTCAAAAAATGTATATTGTTACATCTAAGTCAAATGAGTTCATTGGTATAAATATTATTAATGTAAAAGTCCCAGAAGGACACACAATTTTGATTTCTATGTTGCGTAGCTATTTTTTTTAATATTTTTTAAAATAGTCTTTTTGTCACTAAATGGTGCCGGTAACAGTTTAAAAGTCCAATAATTACTCCCTACCTCGCCTAACAAAACTCCGTAAAATGACTGGGCTAAGTGCTACAATTCGAATCAGGAATATTCAATCAATCATTATAATTTATTTATTTTGTTTACATGGTGGTCGTCTCAAACGGTGAAGCAGGAAACGTGCATAAGCTGAAGAAGAAATTCTGATACGTGTGAAGTCTACCAATCCGCATTGTGCACGCGTGGTGGACTGACGCCCATACACCCTGCCTTCTTCTTATCGCTTGGGCAGAGCCCTGGTGTCTGAGTTTTTTCAGACCGCCTTACGGCCTCTGACGTGGTTTTTATGTGACGACTACTACCTCCAGAGATAGTAGCCGGGACCAACGGCTTAACGTGCCATTCGAAGCACGGAATCATTTTTCTTCTGAGACAATCAGGCGATTCACCCTGCAATGTCCTAAAAAACGGGGGAAAAACGCACAAAGTGACATTTCACTTGGTGTCCCCCGTGGGAATCGAACCCACGACCTCCGTGTCGAGAGCCAATGCTTTTAACCATTAGACCACGGAGGCAGTACCCTCCCTGAGGGTAGGCCTGTGCCTCGCAGTGGGACGGACGCATACAGGGTGTAACATGACACCTTAGCAATACCTTAGGGGGTGTTTCAGACCATCAAACTGAGCAACTTTCACTATTAAGCCCACGTTGAAATCGTGAAAAAAATCAGCTGTCCCATACATTTGAGTCGAGTTGGTGCTGCAGTTTTGTATGAAATAGCTGTTTTTTTTGCGGTTTCGAAGTTGACTCCATAGTGAAAGTTGTTCAGTTTGATGGTCTGAGACACCCTCTTAAGTATTGCTAAGGTGTTTTGTTACACCATGTATAGGCTGAGATGATGATGACATGAGGTTCATCCAGGATCGTTCTAGATTCAGTTCAATAATCCTCATCATCATCGTCTCCGCCGATGGACGTCCACTGCTGGACATAGGCCTCCCCCAAGGATCGCCATAACGACCGGTTCTGCGCTGCCCTCACCCGACGGGTTCCCACCGCCTTCACCGGGTCGTCGGTCCACCGTGTGGGGGGCCAGACCACGCTGCGCTTTTTTTCGTTTTAAGACACTGTGGTATTTGGGACGTGAAGATACTACGTAGCTTCCCGAATGCTGCCCAACCGAGTTGGATTCGACGGTTGATCTCTTTCTCGAAGTTGGACCTACCTAACTAAATAGTTTGTCCCAGGTAAACATAATCGTCAACAACTTCGAGCGCAGAGTTTCCGATCAATACAGGAGTGGGTTCATGGGTTAATAAATAAATATTTTGGACATAGTCACACAAATTATCTAGGCACATTTAAAGTACCAGAATCTAGCTTGGACTTGTATTATTATGACATACAAACATACATGACTCGAGTACAAATATTATTTTCATCATACAAATATTTGTCCCTTACGGCATTCGAACCCATGGCTCTCGGCACAGCAGCCAGGTTCACTACCAACTAAGTTACCGGGCCGCACATTATGACCGAGTGCAATGTCTCCAAAGACAACGTCAGAAATAGAGCAAGGTGGAAAGAACAGACGCGGAAGGCTGACCCCTCCACCTATGGGATTGAGAGCCAAGAAGAGAGAGAAAGACTCGACAAGAAAATGCGATACGATTAAAAAAAAATTTAAGTAGTCACCCTAAAAACTAATTTCACAGCAAATAATGTAACCTTGCCGCGGTAATTTAGGAAACCTTTTGTCTCTAACTGTTACCCCCGCCGTTACAACTGACCCTAAAATAATATTCCAGTTAATTCACAGTACGGATATAATAGAGCTCCTCTATCGAACTTAACGGATATCTGGTGAAAAGTGTCCATAACCGACATAGTTTCGGATATTTTGTCGGATACTGCTACTGTGTCTATAGCCTGTGAGGTGTGTGTTAGGTTCATAGTTTTCGTAGTCAAATCATAAATGCTATGAATTGTACCCAGATTTACTCGGCGGTTCACAAACGAATAGGGAACCACCGATCTGTATAAAGCAAGGGGCAAATGCCCAAATAAATCAGTACACAGATACTCCAAAGCTTTCACTTAACTGCCCTAAGCACCTCTGCAACCCTTACATACTCCGCACGAGAGTTCTCCAACACATACACACGTAATGCTCACGACTATATAACTCGAGGGGGTGATCAGAGATATTCTGAAATCTCAGAACATCCACGTTTCACTAGTAGTACCGAAACTCTGTTCAGTGTGACGGGGAGTAAGCCCGTCGCCACTTGTAATGGACAGTGGGTACAATATAAATGCCTCGAAATTGAAGCATGCAGGTTCCCTCACGATGTTTTCCTTCACCGAAAAGCCAGTGGTGTTACAAATCGTACATAAAGAGTTCTCCAAACTATGCAATATTATAAGATATAAGACAGAGCCAAACGAATCTTAAATAACAAAAATTTAAGACTTATTATTACAATAAAATGTAGTACCACTATACTTAATAATAACAATACTTACCTGTATTGTTTGTGTACAAGTGTAAATGCTAACGCTGTATTTCATAAAATAACAGATAAAAATATACATAATAATAGTTGCTTTACATGTATTCCACACACTATAATAGTAGTCTTGGTCCAAGGTGTTTAAACAATGTGATCCGAAAGAAAACATTTATCCATATATCCATATCCGAAAACGATATCAACAGCATCCCTAGTTCAGAAGGCCGGTTTATAACAACCTTGTTACATTAAAAGACCTTTTAACTTGACTGGCAGATGGTTGTAAGACAAAAAATAAGCATTTCAAGGAAAAATCTGGACGGCGTAATTTTTTGTCTGGGGTTTGTTTTTTGTAGGATAAAAATGTTTTATCTAGACGAAAATCTGAAGATAAGACATATTTTTGTTATGAAAAATTAGCTTTCCTTGTCCGGAACTTTGTAAAACCGTTGCCATGTGATTCTGGCTCAGAATGGACCACCCCTTCTTCTAGTGGGTGTCGTACGAGGCGACTAAGGGATAAGGGTTTCTTATGCAGTGTATTTGTAGGCGAGAAGCTAGCCAAGCTAACCTTATTTCATATTGAATACTTCTACAAGGTGAAATTGATATCATTAGCATCCTTTTAAACTAAGAGTCTACCCATCAAATTGAACAGAACTTTTACTATGGGAGCAAACAGATCGTAGCAAAAAAAAATCTGCTGTTGCTCATTTGAGCCGAGTAGGCATTGCAGTTTAGTATGGAACAGCAGTTTTTTTTCGCTCCAATCCGTTTGCTCCCATAGAAAAAGTTGTTCAGTTTTATGGGTAGACTCTTAGTTTAAAAGGATGCTAATGATATCAATTTCACTCTGTATATGCTAAAAGTGAACCTTGCTACAACTGCAAACAATACATGTTGTAGCAATGTTTCTGGCCACTCTGAAAGGGATTATGTTTGTGAGTTTACGAACATTACTTTGTACAAAATTTTACTACTAAAAATGTTTTCTTAATGTCGTCTGATATGACATTTCAGTGAAAGAAAACATTGTGATGAAACTTACAATTTCGAGGCTAAGTGGCTGTGGGACCACTGCGTGTCACACTGGATATAGTTTAAATATGATTAACACAAAATTGGGCTCTAATAACGATGATTTTCAAAAATGTCATCATCAGTTCTTGCCCCTTTACAGAGGTACAGGGTTCTCTTCATGGGCATGGCATAAGGGACTCGTGTTCAGACGCTTTGGGGAAGCGAGGACATCAAACCTTAGGGAGTATTAAATTTTGGAATAATTTAAGTTATGTTTTGTTTTTATACTATGTTATTTATATTCTAGATAAAGGTATTTATAATATGGGCCTGTTATAATTAAGTTTGTATCGTTGCCTGAAATAAATAAATAAAAATAAAAAAAAACCACCTCTTGAACACTTTGCTGTCATTTCATAAAAATGGAAAAAAAAGGGAGGTAAGCATGTGCGACATTGAGTGAGTGCAAACGAGACAGGAATACGAATTTGTTTAACATTGGTAACTGCCGAGGTAATCAGAGGGCAATAGAGGAGGTGAGGTAAAAGTTGGTGGGAGGCAGGGAGTGACCGTACTGTGTGTAGTAATAGATACTCCGTCTTCGAAGAGCGACGATAGCCCATACGAAAGAGAGCTAGCGCCTCAATCCTGAGGACGCGGTTCGATTCCTGGCCTGTACCACTAAGTTCTTCGGAATTTATGTACGGTTGTATTTATCATTTACTAGCTCGGCGGTGAAGGAAAACATCGTGAGGAAACCTGCATTCCTGAGGATGAAAAGAGAATACCATAAGTTCGGAGGTATGCGTAAAATATGGGTGAGCTTGGGGCGAACACGGTCTCCGTGTTACATAACGACCCTTGCTTGCAATAGCCCAACCACAAATAATAATAATAATACTCCTTCTTATACTGTGGCATAACTTCACTACTCATGCCCAACCGACGGATTTCTCATACGTATCAGAATTTGGGCACTACTTCACCACTCATCCCCAACTTACGGATTTTACATCATCATCATCATTCTCTTGCCCATTTCCAAATTATGTGGGGTCGGTACAATATGTCATCCTTTTCCATTCATCTCTCTTAGCCGAAATATTAAGTACAGCGTTTTCTTACATTATTTTCCAAATTTTACAAATCGACCAAACATTTTTTTCATTTATGTTCGGATCCAATCCTAGATTGGACCACTGTCCGCTGCACAGAAAGCCGTTTTTTAACCAAAAATATGACATGAAATATTCTGTAAACATAGATATTATTATAAATATTAATATAGTTTTATTATTAATATATTATTTATATATAGTTTTTTTATTAAGATAGTTTTATTATATTATATAATATTTCCTTAGTATAAATATACATAAATTAAAAAAAAACTCATGATGTCATTTATAAAATCCTGAAAAATGCTCTTAAAATAATCCCACTCTTTTACAGTACGACCAGGAAAATAATTCCGCTTTTCAATCTTCGCTTGCGCATGAGCAGTGCAAAATCGGGTATTTTCTATCTCGCTCCAACTCTAATAGCAGACTTATGGATGCTTCAGCAGCGAAAAGGGCACGAAACCAATAAGCCAATAGCGGTAAGGTGTCACATTCTGATTGGTAAATATAATTTCGCGCGCTTTTATAATTTGTCAACTGCGCAGGTACATCGGTGAGACTTATAAACCTGGTACTACTGTACGCTTAAAACCGTTTTTTTGTTATTGATTGTTTGAATAAAAAACAAATTTATTTTTACTTCGTTTTATAATTCAACTGATCCGTTTCTGGACACAACGACGATTTTTTTTCTGCATGTCCGTCGACCTCTAAAATTAAAATAATTCGGATACATTGTCTAGACAATTAAAGTGCGTGAAAAGGTCAGGTTCCAATAAAAAGGCGTCACGATTTAGCCAAGCTCAATTAACACAGCAATTAATACAAGTTACTGCTACCGGCCCCCGCTGCTTAATTGGTTGATCATTAACATGGACTGTAAGGTACCAACTCTCACTTTAAAAGAAATATTAAGGGAGTAAGGGAAAAAAAGTTTCTTATGCAGTGTTTATGTGGGCGAAAAGTTAGCCATATCTCACGACTTGACACGCCATTCTACCATGAAACTTAAATAGCTAAATGTGAGCATTACTACAATCAATCAATCAATCAAATATACTTTATTTTACATCAAAAACATAAACAGTAAAATACAGAAATAAAATACAAGAGGCACAAAATAAGGCGGTCTTATCGCTAAGAAGCGATTTCTTCCAGACAACCTTAGGGTAGAGGAAACGGTGAAAAGAAGAAAGGTAGGCGGTGTTTCCAGAAAAAAAAATACAACTACATTCTTAAACAGAAAGTTGGTAGTTGTAGCAATGTTTCTAACCACAAAATCTGAAAGGGGTAACGCTCTTGAATTTGTATTTTTTAAGAAATAACTATGAACCACCGCTTGACACTCTGATACCTTTAATATGATAAAGATAGTTGGTAGTTGTAGCAATGGTATGGTCGCGAGTTAATGTATTTATATTTACTAAGTTATGTGTTTAAATTCAAACATTATTGATTTTTAAACATGTTACAGCCATCTTGTGCTATTTCGAATCAAATTAAAGAACGTCCACGTCCCCTTAAGATGCAACAGATTGAAAATTTCGTTCTCTGGGTAGAGTGGGCTCGGTGGCGAAATTGGATACCGCAGTTCCTGGTTTGGAAAAGTGCGGGTTCAAGTCCCACCCGAGACAAATTTTTCAATCTTTATGTGTTTAAATTTTTTAACTTATTTACTATTATTAATTAAGTTATGTATTTATATTTATTAAGGTAAGTAAAATAGTTTTTTTTATATGTAGAAAAATAATGTCTTTCTCAATTTTTTATTTCATTTTTGTTGTATTTTATAGAGGGTGTTATAAAAGAGGGTAGTGATATATGAAGGGGTAGTTAAGACCATCAAACTCCATACGTTTTACAATGAACGCAACATCGAAACAAAATAAAAAACTCAGCTGTTTCGTACAAAACTGTAATTCCACAGAAGAGATTGTCTTTACTGTGGTAATACCGACTTGACTCTATTGTATGAAACAGCAGATTCTTTATTAATAAAATAATAAATAAATAAATATCTTGGACATTGTCACACAAATTACCTAGTCACATTTAAAGTACCTGGACTTGTATTATGATGACTAGACAACGATATAGAATACATATATAGATACAAACATCCATGACTCGGGTACAAATATTCATATTCATCATATAAATATTTGTCCCTTGCGGGATTCGAACCCGTGACTCTCGGCACAGCAGGCAGGTTCACTACAGAGTTATATTAGAGTACAAATTGTTCAATTTGTTGGTCTAATCACAAACCACCCCTGTGAGTACTACTACCCTTCATTTATACACCTTTTATACAATTATTTCCTTTATGTGCATTACAGTTATTGTCACTGTAATTTTTTTCTTTATTTATGTAATAAACTCAATAGTCTAAACAATACAATAAAATTAACAGGAAACAGAAAACTAGCTTAAAATTATATCTGTAAAATAACGAACTTCTAATCATACGTAGGTCTCTTGCCACAGTCAACGTACCTGCCATTCTCGAACCGAATGGCATCATACGGAGCGATGGCAAGAGACCAGACAGGATGTCTGTCGTCCCCTGGAAGATGGATCGGGCGCTAGTGTGGGACGCTACCTGCGTGAACACACTGGCCCCGTCTCACTTACAGGGCACGAGTCGAAGGGCTGGCGCAGCGGCGGAGGCGGCCGAAAAACGCAAGGCCTGCTGGTACCGGGATATCGGCCCCCAATACCATTTTATGGGTTTTGGTGTCGAAACTCTCGGGCCGTGGGGACCTAATGCGCAAGCGCTTTTTAAAGACCTGTCAAAGCGCCTGATAGACGTGACAAGGGCTGGCACTTTCCTCGCTCAACAGATCAGCATAGCCATTCAGCGAGGAAATGCGGCCAGCGTTCTGGGTACCCTCCCACAAGGATCGAACCTGCACCACATCTTAGGTTAGTTTAGTTTTAAGTCACTTTATTTATAATTTAATTTAATGTCACTATTATACGGATCTTTCGAATAAACAATAATTCAGTAATCTAGAAATAAACATTTTAACGGGTTCTTACCGCGTTTTCGTATATTTGAGTTCCCGATATTTCGGCAGTGTTACAACTGCCATGAACTCAAATATACCAAAACGCGGTAAGAACCCGTTAAAATGTTTATTTCTAGATTAAATAATAACCGCGTAACTCTCTAAAACTGTAATAATTCAGTACTTCTAATTAAACTAAAATATTTCGCAATAAAAAGTTTATTCATATTTCACTCTCAGATAAAAAGTATACAAGTGAAGTCACGATTAGTTGAAGCTCAATTAAAACGGTAATTAAAAGCATGTTGGTGCTGGCTCTTTGTTTATCGGCCATGTTCATTCCAATGTAAACTTTATTATAATGAGGTAAGGTAGATTGCGCCTGTAAGTACAGTCACGTTCATTTATATTTAAAGTGAACATAAATTTAAAAAAAATTGCTTTTGTCGGTGGAAGATCGAATACAAACAAATATTTTTTTAGCGAGGTCAATGAAGTCGTTTCGACATTTGATTGTCTCATTTCATATTATTATCTAATTATCTCTTTTCCACGATGATTTATACGGTATTTTTGGGTTGGTTTTAAATATGTCACACGTCAAAGCCCGACCACCGGCGGCAATACAATATCACTATGAAATCTACATGCTCACGTGCATGCTATGTGTGAGGATCATCTCCAAAAGATTGGCTATGTTAGCCACGTGAGGGCCCATCAACGCCAACAACGGAGTCGAAGCAGTCGCCGTGGCTGAAATCGGTCAGGAGCAATCACTCACTCACTCACGTCAAAGTTTATCAAAAATACAGTACAACGTTGGTTTGTTTAAATTACGAGTTAGTAAAAAAGATTTAAAAAAAATTCAATGTTTATTTTTTTAAATACATAATTAAGCTCGTAACAAACTCCATGTATTGATTTTTATACAGGATGTTACAAAAGTAAAAATAAACATTTAAAACTTTTAAGCGGGTTTTCGAGACCATCAAACTGAACAACTTTCACAATGGGACGTGACAATAAAGTTTTTTTATTTCATTTCATTTCATTTGGGACCAAAATCGAAATCGCGAAAAAAAAATCTTTTGTCCCATAAATTTACCTTGAGTAGACGCAAACACATCGCATTATGGCGATTAAAGCAAATCTCCCCATTTTGGGGGAGGGCTATATCCAGCAGCTGAGGTCTATCGGCTGATATGATGATGATGGAACATCATTTTTTTTCGCGATTTCGATATTGGTCCCATAGTAAAAGTTGTTCAGTTTGATGGTCTTAACCAACCCCTTAAATGTTTAATTGTATTTTTGTAACACCCAGGTCCTGAGTAAAGAAAGTTAAATAAATACATAAATAAATGTTTTTCCATGCAACATATCGATGCAGGTGACTGTACAAGCTACCCTTTTCGTATAATTGACAGGGCACGGCTCATTGGAGTCTCCTCATTTACACTAAAATTGTACATTAATGTTGTTGTTTGTTATTTTATTTTAATGCTTGTTTTTAGTTAAGATAAGGCTCAAATTACAAGTTTTATTACAATTTACAATATGACCCGCGACGGCTTTATTTCATAGAGATATGAGAGATATTATTATTATATTACCTGAGGGAGATAATATATTCTTCTACGATGAGTAAAAAAGAAAAAAATAATTATCCAATGTGAATGGAGTAACTTTTTTATTGAATTATGCATTTAAGAGGCTATATGAAAAAAAACAGGATTCTTCAAAGCGTCATATATCATGAAGTACTAACAGTAGGAGTATGATTAGCGGATATGTGTAAATTGAACATATATAATTGAAGTTTTGACAAGAGCCAAAACACGATTAAGACACATTTTCTCAATAAAAAAAAAAACAAGCCAAAGTAGCCTCCGTTTTTATTTATAACTGCTTGGAACTGCTAAACGGTGAATAATAGAAACACGAGACTTGAATTAAAAAAAAAAGAGATTGATATTTTACAAATTTTGATAAGAGCAGAATTGAACTTAAACGCTAACTAACGTTAACTTTAACTTAATCGCTTCTTAGCGATAAGACCGCCTTATTTTGTGCCTCTTGTATTTTATTTCTGTATTTTACTGTTTATGTTTTTGGTGTAAAATAAAGTATATTTGATTGATTGATTTGATTGAACTTACATAAATAATAAAATCACAATTAAATAAAGTTTGTTTTACGCTTGCAGGCGCGCGCCGCCCCATCTCTTTCTCTCGCATCAGGCAATAATATAAGCTACGAGCGTTAACCCGCGACTTTGTCCGCACAAATTATATACCAGATTTTAAGTCAGATAATAAGCTATCAAACAAAAAAAGTTTCATCAAAATCGGTTCAGTAGTTTTTGCGTGATGCTTGTTCAAACAAACAAACACCCAAACAAACAAACAAACAAACAAACAGACAGACAAAAAATCCGAAAATTGGTGAAATGGAATCAGGGACACCTAAAAACCATATCGTAACTTTTTTTTTGTTAATATCTTCAATGTACAGACAAACTTCCTGTTACAGTTTTATAATAGTTTAGATCACACGCCTATTTCGCTTCAATTATTTTTCGAAATAGGCCCTTAAGGCAAGGCAAGGACATTGAACTAATAAGCCAACCATATGATGTCATCAAGTAGAAAAATATTTGATATATTTTTTTAAATTAGCTGTGGCTTTTATATCGAAAATAATGAAATTAGTTTTTCAAAATAGCTTCGAAGGTAAGAAAAATTCCTAAAAAAACGAAGCACACCCAATTCACAAAACTATTTCTTCTTTGCAGTTTTTTTTCTCTACCTACAGCTACTAAAATAAATTCAATAATGCAAGTAATAAAAAATAATGAAATATATAATTTATCTACATTCGAAAAAAGCGTGCACATCACCATTACACAGAAAACGTTCAATTTATAAAATTCTCGTTTTCTCTAAAACATTTTCAAGAAAAATACTAAAATTTGAACATTTCACGTTATTATATTTATCATTCTAAATACAGTCTGAAAAGAAACGTTTCAAATTCAAACTTAAATATTTACATGCATCGCAGTTTGCTACGGCGTAGCAGCTGACATCGTAGCGCTACAGCGTAGCATCAGGTGCTATGTACCTATACACAGTGTCATACTCTTTGAATATATTACATGAAACTGAATTGGATAGACTAGAGGAGAGGGGGAGTGGGTGATACTCCACCGAGTGGAACTTATATCGATTTGTGGAGGAGAGTTATAACTTTTAACTGCTGATTATAAAATATTCTCTGAAACATTGAAAAGAAATATATTCGTAAAAGTATATGTCTAGACTCTAGAATGAGCCTCACGCTTCTACCATATAAAATAAAAGGGGCTAACTTTCTTAGGTTGGTGTGCGTGAGGCGTCATACAAATTATGTCTGTGTGCGTGCATACGGATAGGGTTTATCGGCCTTGACTGGTTGCAATTTTTTTCGACGCGTTTGTAGCTTTGACTGTCTATATATATATATAACTAATCCAACGGCTGGTGTCCAGGGGCTGTTCTCGCTACCTAAGGAACTTCTCAGAAAAGCGTTAGACCTGTAATTCTATAAGTGCACTGAATGTTTTTTTTTTATAGACATAACTTTGAGATTTTGCTTAATCTATTCATAAGAACATGAAACTAACGCTGGTTTTCATTTTATTAAGCCTCATTTAGGGTTTATTAGATAACACAAAATACTTTATCTCAGCTGATAGACGTCTACTGCTGGCCATGGGTTTCTCCTAAGGGTCGTCTCAACGACCGTTCCTGCGATGTCCTCATCCAATCTTCTCCTTCTTATCGTGTAGGCAGAGCCCTGGTGTCAGAGTTTTTTTCAGACCGCCTTACGGCCTCTGATGTGGTTTTCATGTAACGACTACTAAGTCGTTACATGAAAACCACATCTGAGGCCGTAAGGCGGTCTGAAGAAAACTTTGATGGTGGAACTTGAACTGGTGGTAGTCCACCAGAGATAGTAGCCGGGACCAACGGCTTAACGTGTCATTCGAAGCACGGGAATCATCTTTCTTTTCGGACAATCAGGGGATTCAACCTGCAATGTCCTAACCAACTGGAGAAAACGCACAAAGTGACGTATCACCAGGTTCCCGCCACCTTCACTAGATCATCGGTCCACCTTTTTGAGGGCTTACCCAGGCACAAAACACTTTAAAAAAATGTTATTCTATAATTAAAATCCTTTTTTAACTCTCTCATAGTACAACGATTCTAAAAGGCACAAAACCTCACGATAGCTAAAAGATTAAAATCGCCATTGTTTTCATAACAGAGACGAATGCGTCCAGAATTGATACAAAAACAATCGAACGTCGAAACAATCGCGGACGCGGACATAGCGGACTTGTGGACCTCGAACAATGACGACACTACACAGTTTAGGGATGTCACCAGGCTCTGTAAACGTATCCAAATATCTGAAGTAAAATAAAAATCGGATAACACTGATCCCAATCCAATTCCTATTCATTCAAAAGCTATAGAATATACTATCGGCATACAATTTGCCATAAAAGATACAAATAAATCGATTCTTATTTCACACACATTTCGTATATATTTTACTATCCCTCTGGAGAATGTCGTATCGTATCGTGTGTCGTGCCGTGTCGTGTCGTGTCGTTTATTGTTTCATTATGCTATTCATAATCTTAATTTAATATTTTAATCTATATGTGAATGAGAATTTCGGTCCACTTTCACACCTAAAATAGTTTAGGTAATTGCCATGATATTACATAGACTAGTAATGATAATTACGTAGCAAGAAATGTATAAATTAAATTTGAACCGGTCCTAAAGTTAAGAAGTGGTGAAGATAAACATAAGTAATTGCCTTTAGAATTCCACTGCAAAGCAATAGCTTAATAGATTGCCCCTTCCAATAAGGAAATTAATTTTTAATAGGTCTACATCTAGCAGTGGACGTCTATCGACTGATATGATAATGATATTTGAACAAAAAATTGTTAAAAGACACTAACAATAAAAACAAGGATGTTTTTATTTTTCAGAATATTTTTGACTATCTTCGCAGGGAGTGTATGCATATATCTCAGGGCATAATGCTAACGTTAACAATAAAACATAAAACTTGTTTTCTATATCTAGTAAATCAAATATCCGTATCCGAAACCTCAAATCGTTCCCATCTCTAACGGTAAACAATGGAAAAACGGATCTAAATGCATTTTGTTACAAGCCTGTTGTTGTTTGGGTTCATTTTGGTCGTCGAGTGTAGCAGAGTTGTGTTTTTTTGTGTTGGTTGTGAAACGATTTGTGAGGTTCCATACTTTGTTTTTATCAAGTTAGCCCGTATGCCTGCTTTTGCCACTTTGTACAGCTTATGAATATGAGATAAAGAGTGACAAACACCTTGGGCTGCACAATGCACAATGGGCTCGCATTGACTTGAAGAATTACCACATGTATACTGGTAGAGTCCGAGTAAGAGGAATACGCCAAACTAAAAAAAAATATCCCAGTCATTATACGGAGTTTTGTAAGGAGGGGGAGGAGTAATTATCAATGGGACTTTTAAACTGTATCCGGCACCATTTAGTGACGAAATGTCGATTTGAAAACATATTTAAAAAAAAATCGAATCTAATATAATAAATATTAAATTCTAATCTAATAAATATTATCAATGCACTCATTTGAATTAAATTTTACAAATCAAATTATTTTTGAGCAATAAAATATGTAGTGTAATTTTAATAATAAGGCATTCATTAGTAATCTAAACTATTATAAAACTGTAACAGGAAGTTTGTCTGTACATTGAAGATATTAACAAAAAAAAAGTTACGATATGGTTTTTAGGCGTCCCTGATTCCATTTCACCAATTTTTGGATTTTTTGTCTGTCTGTTTGTTTGTGTGTTTGTTTGGGTGTTTGTTTCTGTGTTTGTTTGTTTGAACGAGTATCACGCAAAAACTCCTGAACCGATTTTGATGAAACTTTTTTTGTTTGATAGCTTATGATCTGACTTAAAATCTGGTATATAATTTGTGCGGACGAAGTCGCGGGTTAACGCTCGTGTATATTAAAACCATGTTTCAACTATAATAAAGGGTGTCCAGCGGGAATTTTTCAAGTTTAAATTATCGTTACTCTTTTATTAGCGGGGCTAGGGGCGCGGGAGGGGTAGCGTCAGTTGCGTCATCTTAGCGGATTTGTTAGTAACCATGAATCACTGGTCGGGACATCTCCCTTAAATTTAAGTCGGATAGGTACAGTAGTTTTGTATGGGACAGCTTTTTTTTCTTATCTCCTGAGGTAGGCATAGTGAAAGTTGTTCAGTTTAATGGTCTAAGTTTAACGTTTTAGTATTTGCTAGGCTGTCACTTACACCCTGTATATAATGGTGAAGCCATAAAAATGTGCAAAAAAAATTTACTTTCAGGTTTTTTACAACGAGATAAATGCTAAATTTTAAATTTGGAGCTGTTGCCAACGTAATTTTTTTTTAATTTTGGTACTTTTCTAGCCTCAAATTTGCTTTTAAATACTATACCGAAAAAAAAATATAAATTATTAATTAGCCCCGGCTCAAACCGTAAAATGACTGGGCTGTATGGAAAGTCCCTAATTTTTTTTGCCAATTTCTTATAGGTTTCATAGGGAAAGTTGATCAGTATCTTTGGTACAATCACCCCTTAGAGTACTTAATGCAACTGTTTACCTTAACACCCTGTACTTTTGTCCATTCTCCCTGTCTGTCCGTCTGTCTGTCTGTATGCCCCGGCTCAATTACTCCCTCGAAATTCGGCTTGAAGACAGATATTAGTTACCCAAAAACGAAATCATGTTATCATCATCCAGTGACCTATAATTATAAACAGTTACTCATTAGTGATTCCTGAAACTTTAACTAGCATTTCAATTCAAATAACTAAACACAACTACCGACCGGTCGACGTTACCTTTGAGTTCCACTCTAAAACCCCATTCATTCATTCACAAAATATGAACAAAATGGCGCCTTTTGATGTATTTCCCGCTCTTTTCCCGCTCACAGATAAATATCTGTTTGTTGAAGCGAAAAAATAACAAATTATTTCAATGAAATTGATTCTGTTCTCTCTGTGATAGAATATCGTTTTGTTTTATTTGTTTTTCCTGTGAACAGTCGAATAAATATACTATCTGTGGTTGACTTTAGATGCTAAAAGATTTGTTTATTAAACAATTCTATTTGATTTCTCTTTTATAACATAACTTGTATGCGAAATATTGTTTCGAAATATGGATGCCGTGTTCAGAAATATCTGAATAGTTGCGACTCAATCACGTATATACAGTTGAATGGATTTAGATGAAAGGCACACTGATATAATGTGTTCTAGATTAAGGTGGTGCAACCACAAGGGGTCAATTTTATACAAAACTTTGACGCACAATACGCTTAGACGGTATTAATATAAGTAACTTTGTATCATCATCATCATCATATCAGCCATTAAACGTCCACTGCTGGACATAAGCCTCCCCCAAAATGGGGGAGATTTGCCATAATCGCGACGCGTGCCAGGCGGGTTGGCGATCGCAGTTGGATCGAATCAATGTGTGTACTCAGAGGATGCTGCTGCCCATCCTTCAGTAGATCCCTTAGTCGCCTTTGTATATATGGAAAAAACCTAGATGCCGCGTCACAAATAACATTTGTAATTTATAATATAATTACGAAGATAAAAATTGTGTATAGGCCCACCACACATTCCCACCGCTGTAACTCCTGTAAGCCAGGATCAACAGCGGCGACCATTCACAACACTGGACACAAAATTGTGTATGAAAAATTTCGTAATTATATTATAAATTGCAAATGTTATTTGTGACGCGGCATCTAGATTTTCTAAACTATTTTTCAGTATACAAAATATTACTTTTATTAATTCCATCTACGCGTATTGTGCGTCAAACTTTTGTATGGACTGAAACCAACTTAATGTTATATGCCTAAATGATGCCAACCTGGCTAATTCATAAGCCTACACTGTCCGTCCGTTCTCACTCTAAAGGGTCAAGCTGTATCTTTTGAACCATAATAAGTAGCGAGTTGAAATTTTCATAATTATAATATAACTAGAGTTAACCCGCGACTTCGTCCGCACAAATTATATACCAGATTTTAAGTTGCATAAGCTATCAAACAAAAAAGTTTCATCAAAATTGGTTTAGTAGTTTTTGCATGATTTTCGATCAAACAAACAAACAAACAAAAAATTGGTGATATGGAATCAGGGACAGGGAGGGAAATAACCATATCGTAATTTTTTTTTGTTAATATCTTCAATGTACAGACACACTCTGTTACAGTTTTATATTAGTAATATAGAATAGATATAGATTAATTTTTTTATATTAATTATGTTTATTGAGTAAAAGAAAACTGATGAATGTGATAATGAAGCCCTGTACCCCAAGATAAAGTAATTTTAAAAATATCGATATACTACCCTGAGTTTTGGAATATGTTTATTTATTTTGGATTAGCTAACAAATAACCAACAAAAAAACAGAGAAAGAAAAATTTGGCCATACAGAAAACGTGTTTTTTCTGGGTTTTTTGTTTTTGCTCTATCGTAAAAACGGCAATAGATACAAGCGTCAAACTTGATAGAACATACTTTAAAGTAAAATAACAAAGAATAAACGCTGGCCAAGTGTGTGTCGGGCTCACGCTAAGGATCACGGAGAACATTTTAATTGTCGGTTACAGAACCCTCGGTCCACATGTCAATTCGATTAGTAAACATGAAACTTTGACTATTTATTATAAGGACTAGCCTTGCGGTAGCATTTCCCCTCTGCCACGGTATAAGATCAATTAATCATGTGCATTTACATTCAATTTTATACCTTATCACTAAACGATACAGCCTATAATCGCGAAACAATAATTTCGAACTAACGACGTTTGGGCTTCACACGAGACTTCTTTTCATGATTTTTAACGTTAAAAATTAGAATCTAAAGTGATGGGGAATAAAATCCAAAGTCGCGGATTTCGTGTTACCTCGCCCCCCGCAGAAAAGTGGCAGAAATGTTTGTTTGTAGAATTACTCGCGTAACTAGTCCCGATATAAGTAGTCAAAGACATGAAACACACACACAAACCCTTAGATATATACACTTTAGTTATCTTTCTATAGAATAACACAAACTATATAAGGTCTTACAAAACTAGCTGAAACTATTTTAAGGGGATGATCAGACCATCAAACTGAACAACTTTCTCTATGGGACCAATATCGAGTTTTGTTAGACCTTATATAATTATGACTTCAACCCTTATAACAAAGTCAGAAGCATAAAATATTCACACTCGAAAAACCTTCTGCAGAATATTACTAACATACTCCAACTCTGCAAGTTTGTAGGTGGGAGTTGCAAGACCAAGTAGCAAAACTAGACATGCGTGATAAATAACGTCACAGTGAAAAAATCACTGTGACTAGCAGTGGTCACAGTGACTTTTTAGGAAATGACGACGTTCCAATAATATCAGGTTGTTTCTTTGCGCCGTCCCCGTGCTGTTTTTTCCGTCAGTCCCTCAATCGAACGAGATGAATAGGTAAGTACCGGTCGGAACGGTATACCGGTCGATCGGTTAGTAGAAACCTATTTCTTTAGTTAATTAAGAATATTACAAAATCATGTACCTACCGAGGAGCGTCGGTGGCGCGTTGCGGAGAGGTATGGACACCCAATTATCGGGGTCCAGGTTCAAATCCGCACGGACAACATGCCATGTACCAATGAGTTTTTCTAACTCATGTACGTAATACCGACTGCTCTCAAAAGTGACGGTGAAGGAAAACAACGTGAGGAAACCTGCATACGCTAAAGAAGAAATTCTGACGTGTATGAGAAGTCTACCAATCCGCCTAGGGCACGCGTGGTGGAGTAATGCCCATACACCCTCCCTTAGGGTAGGCCTGTGCACTGCAGAGGGACGTTTATAGGATGATGATGATGTACCTACCTAAATTATTAATTTAATTGGTTTATACCTATTGTAACGGGAAGAAACTGTCTCCCAATACATGGTTTTCCAACTTTGGGAGTCAGAGACTCAATCATTTGTATACCACTAAATTAAGAAAATTAATTGAGAAGTAAAAACTGTGTTAAAGCTTCAGGCGACATTTATTTTGTTGTTTTACACGTGTCGTTTTACTGAAAAAATACATAACTGCAAGTTATACGTAATGAATTATAAGGTACGAAAGTTGAACCGAACAAGGTAATTAAAGACTGACCAGAAATATAAAAAACTGGTGTGGAGGTCCTGCAATAAACTTTAACCTTTAATGTCCATGTTCCAAGCACAAACAATAGTTCCAATAATTTTCCGTAACATAGCGAGATTTTTTATTTTTCTAGAGTGCAATTTTTGAAACTCACAAGTTCAAAGCAGCAGTAGAAATATGCATAATCTCCATAGCAATGTTGACATTTTCTACAGCTGATTTCAATGTGTGACTTTCAAAAATCCACACGTTTAAATCAGCAGTAAAAAATGCCAACATTAATATGGAGATTATGCATATTTCAACTTGTGAGTTTCAAAAATCGCACTTCCAGTCGGGCTTTACAAAACACATTATAGTCACATTAAAAGACGTTCCAAATACCGTAGGTAGCCGACGTTATTGAAAATCACCGTGATTTTTCACTGTTATTTTTATGTAACCTGGTCCTGTTTCCTGATTGTTTGCTCTCTGTATACTATGTTTTTTATTGTATCAAATAAAGTGTAATTGATTGATTGATTGTAACCGGAACAACAGTCACGATGTTATCATCGTGTCTGTTGTCCGAAATAACCGACTTTGCCCATGTCTAGCAGCGACTTGTAAATGTGCTAGTAAGCAAGCCAGTAGGCTGCGGTTTTGATGCAGTTCCTTACTAAATCCGATAGTGGTTTGGTCGTTGACGCAAATTAATGTTGTCGGGTACTCTGACAGTATTGCACTGTTGGCTGTACTGGAGTATTTGAATTTGGAATATTTTGTTATGGAATTTATATTGCTTTTTACGTTTCTCAGAACTTAATAATATTTTGAACGAAATTATTAGAAAAGTTGGAGGTGTTAATTTAATGGAACTGTGAAGTTTGTAATAATGACTAAAATTCTGTACGAAATATTTTGAAATTCTAGGTGTTTCTGTTTTTCATGTATAAGTGTTTTTTTGTTAAAATAAGGTTAATGACACCCTTGTATATGCATAATAAGCTCATGACCATAATTCCATTAGTGTGGTTAGAAAATTGTCTATGGGTGGAATTGAAATGAGTCGATAAATTTTTTGGATGGTTCAGTCCTATCGATTTGACACCGACTTCCATAAAACAAATTAATGTTCTTATGATGCGAACGAAAAAGTCATCGGCCGCAATATTATTTTTAAATTATTTAGTTTTTTTGAAAGCGGTTTTAATTTTTTGGTAAAATTTTGTTTGTTTTACAATTTTCAGTTGTGAATTCAATTTAATACGATTTTGATTTTACTACGATTTTCAAAGGTTCTTTTCGATTTCTCTGAGATGCCATCATCAGATCCTGGTTTCCTTATCATAATACTACTGATCCAAGGTGTTAATACTTTGGCCCATCTTTCCGGGTGCAATCGACAGACATGGCCGGCCCAATCCCATTTCAACTTGGCGGTTTTCTCACCTTGAAGTCTGTTAAAAAAAAACCTCCTTTTTTAAGTGGGTTAAAATTAAAAATAATAAATTTCTTAAAGTAGGTAATAATGAATACCGATCGGAATCCGTTCCATTCTTCTTAAAGGCTCTCTTTGTGATTAAAAAAAGTAAATAGCTTGGACTTGTTAGTGCTCTGAGCAATCAGCGAGTTATTACAGACTAGTACAGATAGCAACTGCTGTGATTAGAAAAAAAAAACATTTAAAGGGAAACATTAAATAAATAAATGTTAGATATTATCACACGGATTTTATCTAGTCCCAGTATACAAAGAAAGTAGTATTTGCAACTATGTCTCCCCCAATACAACATCAGAATTATTTCTAAAATATAATAATCATGTTCAAAATAGCGTCGGTGGCACGTTGCGAAGAGGTATGGACACCCAATTATGGGGGTCCGGGTTCGAATCCACACGGACAACATGCCATGTTCCAATGAGTTTTTCTAACTTATGTACGTCATATCGAGTGCTCTCAAATGGTGAAGGAAAACATCGTGAGGAAACCTGCATACACTGAAGAAGAAATTCTGATGTGTATGTGTACCAATCCGCATCGGGCACGTGTGGTGAACTAATGCCCATACACCCTCCCTGAGGGTAGGCCTGTGCCGTGCAGTGGCACGTTTATAGGCTGACGATGATGTTCAAAATAACGCATATTTTACAAGCAATGTCCTAACTCAGTTTAATTCGACGGGTAACACTTTTTAACTGAGGAAAAAAAACCGAGCAAGTTCTCAAGTCGAAGCGTATATTTTTTTTATGTATGACCACGCATAACTTTTTACAGAGTAGTCCGATTTTGATAATTCTTTTAGTATTGGTTTGAGTAGGGTAGCCAAAAATTTACTGCAAGCTCAGTCGCAAATTGTACCGACTTGTCAGCTTTGGCAGTAGTCAAAGCTTGACAGTGACTTCGATAAAACAAATTAATGTTGTTATAGATGCGAACGTGAAAGTCATCGGCTGCAATATTATTTTTAACTTTTTTGTTTTTTTTTGAAGTCGGTTTTAATTTTTTGTTAATTGACAGTAGTGTCAAAAACATCCCCATTTCTTAGTTACCTTGCCTAATTATACTCAGCGGTGCCGCACTGACCATTTTGTATGTATGATATTCCAGCGTTTTTTAAATAATTCGTAGAGTGCTTACTTTCGTGGTACCGCAGCAGAGTGGCACTGCCGCCGCGCGGCGTTGCCGTTGAAGATACTTAGTCTCTTATACGACACCCTTTGAAAGAAATGAGGTGAAATTTTCTAATCTAGGCGGCACCATTACAAACTGAAGAGATGATCGTCTTCTTCTTATCGTGTGGGCAGAGCCACGGAATATATAAGGTCTAACAAAACTAACTAAAACTATTTTAAGGGGATGATCAGACCATCAAACTGAACAACTTTCTCTAAGGCACCGATATCGAAATCGCGAAAAAAAAATCAGCTGTTCCATACAACCGTACTCGACCTAAATGCATGGGACAGCAGATTTTCGCGATTTCGATATTGGTAGAAAGTTGTTCAATTTGATGGTCTGATCATCCCCTTAAAATAGTTTCACCTAATGTTTTTAGACCTTATATAAGCCCTGGTGTCAGGTTATGTAACGACTACTACCACCAGAGATAGTAGCTGGGACTAACGGCTTAACATGCCATCCGAAGCACTCAGGAATCATTTTTCATAGGTGTGCACATCACTAGGTGTCCACCGTGGGAATCGAACCCACGACCTCCGTGTCGAGCGCCCAACGCTCTCTACCATTAGACCACGGAGGCAGAAGAGATGATAAAAATTTTCGCATTCGAATAAGCATTCGGTACATTTTTATTATTTTACGATTTTTTCACCACCGTCCAAATAAGTTCTTTTTTCTCGTGTATTGTAAATGAAATGCTCATTGAATTAATATGACGAAGTACTAAAATGCAAAGCTCGTTTCTGCAGACCGTACATTTAATTAATGGCAGACATTATTAACGCTGTTTATTCAGTCGGACGGACCGAGGAATTTTTTACATTGTTTTTATTTTTCCAGCTTTAAGGTAATTTTTACAACAGCTTCATTGTTTAAAGTGCTAACAATCATTATTGTTTCGTTGTTAGTTACGATTTATTTTAGTATTTAGTAGTAGTGGACCTAACTAATCAATTCCAATCAAATTAAATGGTTTGCCTTTGAGTACAGTAGAACTGCTGGTGATTGGAGTATAATTAACATAAACATATTTTATGGTTGTGGTTGAACCTATTTTGTCTATTTTCGAACCGTTTTTTGATAACCAAATTATTACATTTAATATATAAGGTTTAACAAAATTAGCTGAAACTATTTTAAGGGTATGCTCAGACCATCAAATTGAACAACTTTCTCTATGGGACCAATATCGAAATCACGAAAAAAAATCAGCTATCTCATACATTCGAGTCTATTTATGTTTGCAGTTTTGTATGGGACAGCTGATTTTTTTTTCGCGATTTCGATATTAGTCCCATAGAGAAAGTTGTTCAATTTGATGGTCTGATCATGCCCTTAAAATAGTTTCAGCTAATTTTGTTAGACCTTATATATAGTTCAAATAACAGTGTAGATACGTTCTTTTGGTAGTGAATCTAATCGTTGAAATCACGATTCTATTAAATTTTTCGATAGAAAAGAGGATCAAAGTAAGTTCGATTTAGGTTTAAAGAATATTTGTTTCTCATAAGAATTCATAAGAATTTCAGATTTATAACCAGTTTTCTAAGAATCACCATACACCATTTCTTCTGAGTATACCACCATTTGAAAGGTAATTAATAACCGCAGCGATTCTACCCAATGGTTTATACCCCAAACGCCCAAGAGAAAAGATATTGATGAAAAATACGTTTTTTTTGCGATCTTGCTTTCAATTGAAGCGGGATGGCTAATTGCAAAAGTTTGCTTGTAAGAAGGAGACGCTTGCACTAGGGATACCTGGCCTTAATAAGGACCATGTAAGAAACAAAAACAACACTTTCAAACACCGTCCCAACCTAAGACTTTATATAAAATTAATACTAACTACCAAAGAATGTCGCCAGAAGAATCTTTTCGCAATTCCTTCAAGTTTATAAAGTAACAAATTGCAGTGGCTCGCCACTCGAGCCCCTGGGAGGGTCGACGGCATCGGTCGACTGCAGCTGACACCGCACTTACTCCGTATTTTAACACCCTGCATGCGTCTGCCAATTTGTCTGGTTGTTTGCTTATAATTGAATAGAGAATGCGGCGTTAGGCTCACTATTTGTCACTGGTCAGTGTAATGATAGTTTAATGTGAATATTCCGATTATAAGTAAATTCAGAAAAAGTATAATTCATAATAAGATAATTATTGTATTCAGGTCATCTCCGGGTATATAGTAGTGAGCATAAATAAATAACGCTCACAGGCACATACATTGTAATGATCCCAAGCAAGCACTAATAGGCTGTTTATTATGGAAACCATACAAATACGGCACAAACATATAAACATCCATGACCGAACCGGGATTCGAACCCAGGACCCTGGTTTGGCAGTCCGTGTTAACCATTACACCAACCAGTTCGTCAACATAAATGCTAGGTACTTTATACTGAGTGAAATTGGTATCATTAGCATCCTTTTAAACTAAAATTCTACCCATCAAACTGAACAACTTTTATTATGGGAGCAAACCGATCGGAGCAAAAAAAAATCTGATGTGGCATACATTTGAGTCGCGAACTCGCGCGTCGACATTGCAGTTTAGTATGGAACAACAGATTTTTTATTTGCTCCGATCGGTTTGCTCCCATAGCAAAAGTTGTTCAGTTTGATGGTTAGACTCTTAGTTTAAAAGGATGCTAATGATATCAATTTCACCCTGTATAGACGATGATCAATACTAAAGAAATAAAATAAAATGATGAGGTTCGCTTATTAATAGTTTTCCCCATTTCTTTCACGTGGGAGTCGTAAGATTCAACTAAAATAGCATACCTTCCTTAAACCTAAGTCTGCTGAAAGCCTAGCTTACAATTGCACCCTTGAAAGGTGGTATCAGATTATGGCCCGCCCCTAAAGTCAAGACAGTCAAGAGTTTATAAAATAATGTTTGTAGACGACTTAGTGCGAATCACGGTTCAGTCATTGGATAGTTTATGTTTATTTAGGTATTAATACCCGTAGTTGCTTCCTAAAACTTCGTCACGTCTCAACCTCAGGCAAACATTCACAGATCTCGTGTCATCCACGACCTTCGGGTACATTGAAAATTAATCTTTCTTTGTTTTTATATCTCATTTCGTTTCCGAGAACTGGGCGAAAAGCGACCGCATTTCTCATATTTTTTCAATAACAAATATAAATAATAGATAAATTTCAAAAACATTTTTTTTTCTTTTTCTAGCCCTTGTCGAGACGCGTCTATTGACACTCCAATTAGCTACGTAGTCCCAAAAGCCACTACACCAGGTCGATGACAAGCAAAACTTAACTATACTTCAGTTTACGCAATTTAAGGAGACGTTTCTTTCCTCTTCTCAACTTAGGACATTGGGTCGAGGACGTTTTTGTCCATTTTTATTACTGAGAGGATCACGACTCGAGAAAATCTCGAGGAAGCGATTAAGAATACGATTGTTAAACAATGTATTTGCATGTGAACGTTATTTATTTATGTACATACAAAATAGCCAAAACTTTCATATTAAAAATTAACAAGTCTTCCAAGAGACCTTTCGGTAAAAATGTAAAAAGCAACATACTGCAGCGGCCCGGTCCCGGCCCCGGCACTCAGGCACCCGGGAGAGTCGACTGCATCTGACACCGCACTCGCCCTTTAAAATTCTAACACCCTGTATGTGCCGTGTGGGGTTTGCAGGTGTTGCCAGCCAGCGGAGAAAAAATTCTTCAAGAATTATGCTCGGTGTTACAGTACGACCGAGAAAATAATTCCGCTCGTCCACACGCTACGATTCTGACACACATCTCTCGCCTCCTCAACATCCATTAGTTTCTTCATACAAGCTCGTCGGTTTCGGGTACATTTTATTTGGCCCTTCTTAAGTACGCGTCCGATTTGGTCCGCGTACGTGCGGCTAGGGCACCCTTTTTCAACCATTCCATTTACACTTGCCTTGTAAATTTTATACGTCAACCTATGTTCGCGCATTCTTTCCACATGGCCAAACCACCTCAACATGCCTTGTCACTACATCTTCTTTCAGATCACATCTATCTCTAATCACACTGTTCCGTAACCGGTCCTTCAAATCCCTTTAAGTCCTTTTAATCTAGTCAAAATGCTAAAGTGGCAACACTCGCTTCCGGCAGTAATGTGTTAGTTGCAGTATGTATGTTGTGTCGTGCGCATTTCAGCGTTATTACCGCGGAGAAGTTTTTCAAGTAGTCCGCTATATTCACAAGTTGGATGTCGTTTTACTAGTCTCCACGAAGTAGGAACTACTAAGGAACAATACATATTTAAATTTCTAAGCCGTAACAGCTGCGGTGCTAACATTCTGAATATTCTAAGATTTATTTTTAGTTATTTTACAATAGACAAGTTATACTTATGTAGCAACCTGCTCCAGCTCTGCCACGGTGGGATCTATAATATATGTACCTACATATAAACCTTTCGGAATAAATTCTTTAAATGACATTGAAAACCGTATTAAAATCCGTGCGGACAGCAATGCAATGAGGAGTTTTCTGACAGCTAGTCAAACGTAGTTCAACATACCGGCGATAGATTGCGTTGACCAGAAAGGGGTCCGAAGACGAGAATTTTTGAACAAGTTTGAAAAAATGCATGTCACTGAGTCAGACGCATCCGTTGACGAAATATATGTTCATATTTTGCTGTTTACTTACAGACACAAATTCTTACTAATTTATTTGTATTTTATTATCCCCAAGGTCGCTCGCCCCTTTCTCGTCAACACCATCTATCGAGCCATTAGGAACTACTTTTTCTTTTTTAATGGGTTTCGGAAAATCCCTCATTCACTAAGCGCAATCATCGTCATCCGACAATTTGGTATTCGCTATGGTTATGTTATGTGTCAAACTCGAATAAAAACTTCGACGATCTAAAGGATGCAAGAAGGATGTTACATTTTGTGAGGTCATCGATGTTTTTGACATCGATGTGATGCTTAATGAATTGCATTCCAGAAATGATCTGTCAATGATCATGATCAATCTAAATCGATCTATAAATTCAATGCCCACTGTATTTATGTGTTTGGTGTAAATAAAGCATATTTCATTCATTCATTCATTTATATTTTCAGCCAGTCGGTTTTATCGTCAATATGCTGAATCTTTTCGTATGAACAAAGTACGGATTAAGTGCATTGTAATTTTCTTCTTTCTTGATTATTATAATAATAGCTTTTTTCCGCAACTCCGACTAAGGTGCTAATCCGGAACACACTCTATATCCTCTTATGCGAAATTGAGTGACAAATATCTAAACATCCAAACTTTGACATTTATAATAATAGTTACATGAGATAAGTTGTTGTTCATACCTGTGGCTCCAGGGTGTGGGATGCCGTCGGTTGATTGAGTTGAAATGCACTTGTAATCCGAAAGTCCGAGACAAGTAGATGTCGCGACGACGTACGATGCGTCCAAATTGAATGCTTCTTGTCCTAATTTTATCCCGGAAAAAGAACTGTCTAACATGACGTTGACAGTTGCGGTTACGTTTTGGCTGCGTTCTACATTAGATAAATGTTGGAATGCGATGCATCCGCAACAGTTGTATTCGCCTATAACTATAAGTTACCTACCTGTGTTTGTCTATTACTAACTATACTTATTGATTACTAAAAGTTATTCGTCAGAATTACAGGTTGGTCGGATTTGGAGAAATAGCTATGAGCTCTACTCGGTAAACTTTTGTATTCCTTTCTCGTAACTTACACTGACACAAACTCTAGCACCATGCTGGAACCGCAGAGCGACACAAAACCGCAAAATTCCGAAGTTCTGCGAACATACCCAAACATTTCCGAATGTCACCGAAAATTGTTTGAGGTTGTGACAATTTAATGTCTGCAGTAATTTAATTAAATACTCGTCGCAAATGTAGACTTCATAATTATTATAGATATACAGGGTCCTTCTTAATATGCTGATTTTTAAAGGGGATGATCAGACCATCGAACAGAACAACTTTCTCTATGGGACCAACATCGAAATCGCAAACAAAAAATTCAGTTATCCCATACATTTGGCTCGAGTAGGTTTGCAGTTTCGCATGGAAGACTGATTATTTCTTGCTATTTCAATATTAGCGCCAAAGAGAAAGTTGTTCAGTTTGACGGTCTGAACATCCCCTTAGATCCCCTTAGAAAAGTGTTAGCATATTAAGAAGGACCCTATATAAGGTCTAACAAAATCAGCTGAAACTATTTTAAGGGGATCAGACCATCAAACTGAACAACTTTTTCTGTAGGACCAATATCGAAATCGCGAAAAATAATCAACTGTCCCATACAACACTGCAAGTATCGAGTCTACCCAAATGTATGGGACAGCTGATTTTTTTCGCGATTTCGATATTGGTCCCTTAGAGAAAGTTGTTCAGTTTGACGGTCTGATCATTCCCTTAGATCCCCTTAGTAGAGTGTCAGCATATTAAGAAGGACCTGTTTTTAGCTTTTTGATTCTGGGTTTGTTTCCCAACACTTCCCTAAGTCTTATTTGAGTCGACTATAGTACTAGAAAAGTCTTTTATTTCGGTCAGCAGGGGGTCACTTACAAAAACCTTATTTAACGAAATAAATACAAAAACGCTTATTACTTTGGAAGTACAGCACCTAACAACATTATTTATTTATTAATGTATTTGTACCTACAATTAGTTAACCGTTGTGTTTCGCTGTAACATTGGTTACGAATTTTAATGTAAACAAAAGTCAAGAGGAATGTGTTTGGTATTAGTAAGGTTCGCCACATACATCCGGAATAAACCTGATTCGGAATTAGATTCCGGATGGAGTGTTGCCGCTTTCAGAGACTTTTTCACTAGATCTAGTGATTTTTTTATGTCTTAGGTGGCATATTTTAAAATTATTTTTGAGCGTAGGCGTTGATGGAACGATACCGTATCGTGACGGTGCAGTTGCAACGTCGTTGCGGCATAGTTGCGAAATCGCCTACGCTCAAAAACTTCTTGTGTGATAATGGTTCATGCCATTTTGTATGCAGATTATGTCTAATGTTATAACAATCGATATTGTTTTGATATAGTTGCATTAATATTGGAATACAATTTACAAACCATCATCGTAACATTCGTAACGTCATGACCTCATCACATGATAGTAATTATCATGTATAGAAATTGTTTGTCTTGTTTTAATTAATACCTAAAAATGCAATTATTGTCATTAATTTGGCGTTTCATACATTTTTATTTTAGGCATTTTTTAAACAGCACTTTTTGACAACACTGAATCCTGAATCGGGATTCCGGATCGCAATTCCGTCTGTGTGTGGCGGACCTAAGAAGGACACAACCTGCGTGTTGTGCCCAGAGCTGTACCCAACACTCTCTCTCATACCGCATGTATCTGAACCGAATTTATTGAATAAATATATTTGTATATTTGTATTTATTTACCATTATTTAGAGAATAGAAGCCATTACTCGGTTCAAGACGTTTCCACGTATACTCCACTGCGGCTGCGTCCCTGATACAGCATACCAGATTTTTTTGTAAACACAAATTTCTTATTTTTATATTAGTAACAATAAAAAGGTAATATATTTTTCAACACACTTGCTCATAAAATGGCCCTTTTTTCATCGCAATTAGGCACATAATGACACCTATAATCAAACTGTGACTTTTTCATTACTATTATTCACACTTCTTGGTTGAGTTCTTGAGTTGCTTTGTTCTTAAAAAAGTTTCGATACAAAAAAGATCACATTCAATAGTACAAATAAATTCTCTAAATAAACTTTTTATTTACTAAATAAAATGATTTTTTTATTATTATTTTCTTCACAAGTGTGTTGAAAAACGTCGTATGATACACGTGTGTATTGATGATTACCGTCCTCGGCTCTCTTAAGATCCTCGCCTACGGCTCGGGTCTCAATGGCGCCTCAGCGGTAATCACCAACATTACACACTTGTACCATAATGTACTATTACCTAGACTTCGCTAAAATAAGTTCGGATTCGAAGAACAAGATAAAATAACATAAAGAAGATTTTAAGCGAATTTCATAAAAGCTTTGCGTATTAAAGGTTAGTAATATTTTACCTTTAATCGAAATTCTTAGAAAAGATTTTAGAAGCGTAATGTAGATACAACGTTTTAACAAGCTAAAGCTTAAATTTGTTTGCCTGTAATTGATAATTGTAACACATTTTATATTTAGCCGCACGGTTCCGGTTTAGATAGACGACCCAATTTTTCCAATATACGAGGAGACTAATGGATAAGTTTTCTTATATAAGGTCTAACAAAATTAGGTGAAACTATTTTGAGGGGATGATCAGACCATCAAACTGAACAAGTTTTTCTATGGGACCAATATTGAAATCGCGAAAAAAAATTCTGCTGTCCCATACATTTAGGTCGAGTAGGTTTGTATGGAATAGCTGATTCAATATTGGTCCCATAGCGAAAGTTGTTCAGTTTGATTGTCTGATCATCCCCTCAAAATAGTTTCACCTAATTTTGTTAGACCTTATATATGGTCTATCTCAGGGTATATACTTATTTAGTTTGATGGTCTGAAAATAATGTATTTACCAAATGACTTAGAGAATATCTATACCTACCATTGACTACTTATATAGGAACTAGTTACGCGTGTAATTCTACTAACAAACTTTTCTGCCACTTTTTGCGGGGCGCGAGGTAACATGAAATCCGCAACTTTGAATTTTATTCCTCGTAACTTTAGATTCTAATTTTGTACGTTAAAAATCATGAAAAGTAGTCTCCGTGAACCCCAAACGTTCTAAGTTCGAAATTATTGTTTCGCGATTATAGGCTGTCTCGTTTTGTGATAAGGTATAAAATTGAATGTAAATGCACATGATTAATTGATCTTATACCGTGGCAGAAGGGAAATGTTACCGCAAGGCTAGTCCTTATAATAAATAGTCAAAGATACCTACCTAATATTATAAAGAGGAAAGATTTGTATTCACTAGGCTCCGAAAAAACTGGACAGATCTGAATAAATCTATTACCATAAGAATGCTACATTATCCGTGATGAATATAGACCACAAAAAATGGCCAAGTTTATGTCGGGACGATTCTAAAGCGGTACAAAGTTTGCCGCGGTCTTCTAGTCTTAACTATTATAAAACTGTAACAGGAAGTTTGTCTGTACATTGAAGATATTAACAAAAAAAAGTTACAATATGGCTTTTAGATATTCCTGATTCCATATCACCAATTTTTGGATTTTTTGTCTGTCTGTTTGTTTGTGCGTTTGTTTGTTTGAACGAGCATCATGCAAAAACTACTGAACCGATTTTGATGAAGCTTTTTTTGTTTGATAGCTTATGGTCTGACTTAAAATCTGGTATATAATTTGTGCGGACGAAGTCGCGGGTTAATGCTCGTAGTGAATAATTGTAGCAAAGCCGCATGTGGAATCGTACATGTATACTTAGCGAATGAATTTGATTTTATAAATAGCCTATTGAAATATCTACCACATTCAGAGCGTCACACTTCGCTCCATCTCATAATATAAACATTCAGCATCACTAATTGAGACAAAGCTTTCATAAGCGAAGCTTGAAACAAACGAATTTAGGTCCACAAAGAAACTCACGCCTGAATGCGTTCTTTTGACAAACACTCGTCTACAATACGTCTGTTGCTAAAGAAAATTATTCTCCTCTTCGCTCTAGAGCACCTTTGAAAAGCGAAATTAGCGATGTCATTCATTCAGAATATGCACACACGTTAGCTGAATGCATGTTGAGATTACCACATTCCTATTGCTGCTTTACTAAGATGATTGTAACCTTATGTGTAAGGAGTTAAGAGTGTTGTTTTATTTTGTGGATAGCAAATTAAACTAGCCTTTGTATGGCAATTTGGCAAACAGTTTGGTGACAAGAGTATGGAGGCATTTCGTAGCATTTCGAGCCGTTAACAATTTGAGTTATTGTCCGTATATATGTCTTATTTTGGGGATTAAGCGGTAGTATTTTCAGTGGGAAATGTGTTGCCAGATTATTTATGATTGCTAGTGTATTGTTCTTGGCGCGAATATTTGGCGCGTTGGACGTTTACTATGAATGGTGTGGCAATTCGTATGAATGTCTCTTCGTGACATTTATATTATTGTACGACCTCTATACAACTAGATTCTGTGTTATTTGAAAACTTATTTCTTCAACCGTAGAAAACTTACAGCTTTAATTTCAAAGATTTTATTGTGTTCATTGTCGCCACTTGTAATGGCTAATAGACACAACGCACTAAGTAACTGTCACGCTGAGTAGTTTGGATACTGCTACTACATAAAGCATAAGCATATACTCACGAATATATTTCCCGAGGGGGTAGTCAGACATATTCTGAAACTCTGAACATCCACGTTTTGCTAGTAGTACCGAAACTCTGTCCATTGTGTCGAAAAGTGGTTAAAGGTGTCTTAAACATTGTGACGTGGAGTGAGCCCGTCGCTTTCGCTTATCATGGACGGTGGGGACAATACATGCCTTGAAATTGAATCACGCAATTTTCCTCACGATGTTTTCCTTCAGCGAAAAGCCAGTGGTGCTACAAATCACTATAAATACAGCTACTGAAATGTGGATATTTAGAATATTCTTAACCACTTATGCTGGTAATAATAATAGTCTATCTGCGAAAGTAGTACCATTATTAACTAAGGTCTGCCACTTACATACGGAATTCTGAATCAGAATTGTGATATTGTATTGTATTGTATTGTATAGGATTTGATGCCTCCGTAATTCCGAACTAAGTATAAAACTAAACTTATGATCAACCTATCAAACTACATTTTCCCAAACTTTCAACCAAATCCATCGAACGGTTCACCCAAAATATTCGATGCGCGATTCCTAAAAACATAAACTGTTATATAATTTTAGCAAAACAGCCATAATTCGAATAGTTGCAAAATACATCCTATTTCCTACGCTGCACGATACATCGCGTCGTGTTTATGAAACTTTAGCAATAAAAGTTTTGACTTAGTTCTCTCACTAGCTTCCTACCAAGTAAGTAACAAGGGAAACTACACTCTATTTCGTTAATATTAAGGTTGGTTTCGTTTTGTATACGTTTTTGTAGATGAGGGTAACAGTGTCATAAAAATGAAGTTTAGCCGTCGCATATTATCACTTTGATAGTAAATAACTTTGTTATTCTAAAACATTGAACAATAGGACGTATATAAAATTGTAAACTTGCGTCTTTTCTTCTGCATAATTTAACATTATAAGGGAACAAAGTCTGTGTGCGTGTGATTGCTGTAATAAATCATCACGAAAATTCGAGGCGTCCTGTGGAGGCTTTAATAAATCTGCCAAAAAATCTGAGTGAAGACCGGTAATTGACAAAATTGACGTTATCCCACCAGTGAGGTACTAGAGGCGGCGCCGAGACTTCCAGTCTCTCAGTTTGTAAGACTAGTACAGGCCAATTGGCATATGCTTCATTAGTCTGTGCCGGGCGCTTGCTGCAGCGTGACGTTCCCAATGCGCGCTCCGCAATGCTGATCGTGGAGCCGTAGCGTGAAGCACTTGTTCGCGTCTACTGTTTTTGAATGCTTTATCCACTTTAATCGTAATATTCACCTTTAATGGTAGATGGCATACTGGTACTTCATTATGAGAGTTTTTTTGTTGATTTCTAGGGACCGATAGAGGGCACTATGGTCTTCATAGTTAAAGTCAAAATTACAATAGGTGTTTTTTTTTTAATAAAGAGGAAAAAGATGATCAAACAGATCCCAATGCATCTTTTATTAGGTTATTCAATTATTTACTTATGATTATTTTATTCAGTTAAATTGTTTACGTCTGACAGAAACTATGAGGGCTCGATTCCTTGGCTTTTAATAAAAAAAGGCAACTACAGCCTTAACATGATTTTAACATGATCGTGCACACTTACGTAAGGAACGATACGGCATCTGTTATTTTTTTGAGGAAGTAATTATAAAAAAAAGAAACGGTTATTGAAAACGATCACGGAAGTTAAGCATCGTCAGGATCGGACAGTTTTTGGATGGGTAACCGTTGCAACTACAGAACATTATAAAAGGGGTTAGTAGTACAAAGTAGGCGTCGAACCTGTCGCCACAGGTTATGCAATGATTTGCTTAACACCATAAGGCGCGCGGCGTGGTGCGAGCGAGAGGGCTTGAGTAGTTGTAGCAGCGTGAGCGGGAAGACAAGTGGCGGCAGCCGTCTCCGAAGCAAAAACGCTCCTTTGCATTTCTAACCCCCCTTATAATGTTCTGTGGTTGCAACGCCACCGCCGCAGCGTACCGTTTAACTTGGCCCTAGCATCGACGACCATTAAGATCACTGAAGCGCTACTAAAGCACGAGCGCCATATTTTATACCGAAATAAAATGTACGAGTCGATTTACTTGCGTCACTCATCCTGCCTTCAAATGGCAACACTTTAAACATTTTCTTCTTCTATCTGTTACTATTTCACATTCAACGCACGTGCTTGCCCTAGAGCGTAAAAAATCTGTGTATTTTCAACTCTTTTGAGGTTGGAATAGAGGTGTAAATAGCTTGTAGATACCAGTGTATAGCAAAGAAATGACATAACGTTTCCGACTGTATTTTGTACAGTTATAAAGTTGCAAATAATTTGGCAGATACTGAGCTAGGATATTTAAGTAATTGCATAACATTTTTAACTGTATTTAGATTAGAACAGAGTTGAAAACTATTTGTTCGTAACTATTTGGATAGAACTTGAAACTTCGGATAGGAAGTTTGTAATTTTATGCGGTACGAGTAGGTACTAGATTTTGGTTGTGATTTGACTTCAATAGCATTTCAATAGATTACAATTTATCTTTTTGATATCGTTAGGTATTTTCATGGTTGTCGAAAAGATGCGGTCAGAAACTATTTACAAAACATCTAAATATCATATATTAAGTAAAGGGGGGGGAGCGACGACAGCAGGGAACCTCGGCATAATTCTCTCTAAACATTCCGTGAGCTAATCTTGGATAGTTTTTCGGGAATGGCTCTAACGATTTCGATGAAATTTTGTATTTAGGTAGTGTTTTACTGTCAAAAATTAACAGATAAAAAATAATTATGGTAACAAACTTGTACCCTAAAAAAAAGCTGCTGTTCCATACTTAACTGCAATGCCTAGGTACTCGACACAAATGTATGAAATCGGATATTTTCCTTTTCAATCTCAAGATTGGTCTCTTAGTAAAAGTTTTTTAGTTTCTACTCAACTATTCTTTCAACTAAGGTTTAAAATGATGCCAATGACTCCAAATTCACCCTGTAGTCGTGAGCATAAAGCTTTATGTTTAAACTGTGTAGGTATGCGTAGACAAGCAGTCGATGTACAGTACCTAGTCAAAAGCACCTATCTGCTTATGAAATTATCAGTTTAGGCTTGTGGAGTACAAAGTAGATGTCTCCCGAATGTTATCGCGAGCTCACTGACCCACTTCAAACTCTCATTTCCCAGTCTAAAGAGTTCAAAATATCTTTTCATAAGCCACGTCAAAGTCAAAAGCGTCAAATAATGCTTCTTAGTCTATCAGCCTGTGTCCACTTATTTACACATACCTACTTTTGACTACTTCTTGAAGTTTGCCTGTCACTGAGGATTTTGTGCACGTGATAATTTTAGAAAAATTGTTATTTACCGGGTGAATTTTATTTAAAAATTGTTATTTACCCCGTCAGCAATATCCTCTAGTATCCTCTATAAGTAAATCGTTCTATATTCCATTAACACTCTCTTTTTTGTCATCATTAACATAAATATTTGACTTTATTCCCCAAAGGGACAGTCCAAAGATATTCACTAGCATATTCCTTGTGTATTTAATGTTTTTATTAAATACGAGCGTTAACCCGCGACTTCGTCCGCACAAATTATATACCTGGTTTTAAGTCAGATCATAAGCTATCAAACAAAAAAAGTTTCATCAAAATCGATTCAGTAGTTTTTGCGTGATACTCGTTCAAACAAACAAACACACAAACAAACAGACAGACAAAAAATCCAAAAATTGGTGAAATGGAATCAGGGACACCTAAAAACCATATCGTAACTTTTTTTTTGTTAATATCTTCAATGTACAGACAAACTTCCTGTTACAGTTTTATAATAGTACTAGCTTTTGCCCGCGACTTCGTCTGCGTAGACATGTAATTTTGTCTAATGTCTCGTTTAAGGTCATGAAGGTCATGGTCCGAACCAAGTCTAGGAATCCTGGCATGTAACATTAGAATGGCGATTAAGGAATGGGCTGATAAAAGACACAGGCTAGAATGCTCTGGCCTCTCGGGTCTGCAACACTGCAGGAAATTCATCAGCAATCTTCTTATTATCGTGTGGGCAAAGCCCTGGTGTCAGAGTATAATAGCAATATAACACCACGAATCCCACAGTTCATACTGAACAACAGCAGGAGCAAAGCTCGTGCCATCGTCGGAGCCCTCACCGGGCACTACGCAACAGGCACGATAAAGCTCACTCTAGATCCCGGTTGCCGAGCGTGTGGAGAGGAGGAGGAAACCATGGAACATTTGTACTGTGTGACTGCGATGTCTTGGTGGGTAAACGTATGTGACTCCTGAGAGATGGTTATTCATTACAGGTTTCTTACCCTGAACGCTATTGCTATCGCTATTTAAAAACTTGGAAAATGAGGGAGCTCATTTTCCAAGTTTTTCAAGGATGAAGAAAATAATATGTAGGGTTCAATACAAAAGATACCATTGTGTCGAAGTGTTGCTGGCTTGCCATTTCCCATAATAAGATAAGAAAGTCATGAACTTAAGCTAAATCAAAATCAGAAAGTACCCCAAGTAATTCTGTAGGTATCAGATTTAAAAGTCATTCACTGGATCCATCACTTTAATTTTTCTACTGTTCGTCGTTTATTAGTTTTTTATTTATGTCGAGCAGCATAATAATCATCTTACGACCCACTGCGGGTCACAGACCTCCACTCACGTATAAACGTTAGAGGATACTCTACCACGCGGGCTACTGTAAAATGGTGAAGGCAAGAGCTAAAACGATAATATTATAGCAAGCTAATGGTCAATTTGCTAAAAAAGATTTTCAATTATGTAAGTAGCTACATTACCGACCTGTGGTGTTATATTATAAGGAACTTTTAGATACGTAGGTACCTTTTTATACGTTGTGGTAGAATGATGTTCTATAGTTAAGTTGCACAAGCCCTCAAAAAATCATAATTGAGACCGAAAATCAAACAAAACAAAAATTTGGCAAGAATTACAGCAACAAAATTCGTCCTTTCTGTAAAATAAGGTTATCATTCCGTAGCATTGGCTCAGATTGGACTCAGACAATCAATATACTTACAACGATGTATTACAACGATAATATAATCAACTAAATTTGTAAGCTTTTGCTATAGCTAGGTTTTTGAATTAATAATTGTAGCACACTTGCTTTAAAAAAACTCCCAACGCCATCTATTAAGATGAAAACAATACTACGATAAAATTTTTGAACACTTGATTTTTAATATTTGACGACCCGGTTGGTGTAATGGTTACGTCGCCGGACTGCCAAACCAGGGTCCTGGGTTCGAAACCCGGTTCGGTCATGGATGTTATAAATGTTTGTGCCGTTGTTGTATGGTTTCTATAATAAAAAGCCTATAGTGCTTGCTTGGAATCATAACAATGTTCCTGTAAGCGTTATTTATTTAATTATTTTTCTAATTCAGCCGGTAAGTAACTATACAATCAAATCTGTAAGACCGAATATCTGAGATGTCTTGAGCGTGAATTGAGTATGGTACTTGCTTCAAAAAAACACGCAACGCCATCTATTAAGATGAAAACAATACTACGATAAAATTATGAACACCAACTTTAGAAAAGGTTAAAAGAAAGAGGATTTTTAGTATTTGCCGACCCGGTTGGTGTAATGGTTACCACGCCAGACTGCCAAACCAGAGTCCTGGGTTCGAGTCCCGGTTCGGTCTTGGATGTTATATGTTTATGCCGTTGTTGTATGGTTTCCACAATAAAAAGCCTATAAAGCTTGCTTGGGATAATTAAAATAATGTTTGTGCCTGTGAGCGTTATTTATTTATTTGTTTTTTGTGTGGGGCCGATCTGCCCACGCCAAGCTGGTGGATACCGGCACTAAACAAAACGTATCGGATTATAACTGGTTGCTTGAAACCGGCTCCAGTACAGTTGCTTTACCCACTGGCTGTCATAGCGCCCCCAGATGTAAGTAGGGCTGTGGCAGGTTCCTCAGAGAGAGCCCAAATGGTGAATGACATACGACATCCCATGCATGGCTTTATTCCTGCGCCGCAAAGGCTGCCAAGCCGACGCAGCTTTATGAAGTGTGTCGACCCCCTGAATACTGGCCCAGCGCAAGCAAGGTGTACTCTATGGCGACAAAAAGTGTCCCTCCCAACTCCATTTGTGTCGCCGTCTGAGAGCCTCACGCCTAGACATGACTTGCCTTGGGCGACCTGGAAGTCTTTAAACCGACTTCGAACCCAGGTCGGTCGCAGTAAGGACAACATGGTCAGGTGGGGATACTCGGATGCGCAAAATGTGACTTGCTTGTGTGCAACTCCACAAACGATGGCCCATCTCACATCGTGCCCTGCGTGCCCTAACATCTGCACGCAGGAGGAGCTCATGACTGCTAGCGACGGTGCAGTATCGGTTGCCCGATTCAGGCAAGCTACTATTTAGCGACTTTGTTCAGAATTTGAAGTCGACACGATAAGAAGAAGATTATTTTTCCAATTCGCCAAGTACCTATACAATCAAATCTGTAAAACCGAATTTTTTGTGTTTATGATAGAACCACAAACATAATATTAATATTAGTGAGATACCTGGTAGGATGGTAGGATTAAAATTAGAAAAAAGCCAAAATAAAACATCCTTCGCTAATATTAGATCTGATATGATCTCAAGATATTATTATGATTGAAGGTCAGGCCCTTAACATATCAAGCCTAACTGCTTCTGTCTAATCCAGTGAAAAATGGATATAGTCGAATGTATTTAAAAAAAAAATAAAAAAAACATTCTCGACCAAGAATCGAACCTCCACCTCATGCACGAAAATCTAACCATATACCAAATATACTACACAGCTGTTGTCAAAACTGTTGAAAAAAGTAAATATATTTTTATCACTGCAATCTACACAAATGCATCTGTCAGCGTCAAATTGGCGCTAGTAAGCATAGAATAAAAACGTGGTACATGTTTCAGCATGATATAACATTGTAATTTATCCCACAGGAACCCATTGCTAGGATAAAAAGTATCCTATATGTTAATCCAGAACACATTCTATCTGCGTGCCAAATTTCATCAAAATCCATTCAGCCGTTTATGCGTGATTGCGCCACAAACATACAACATTACAACTTTACAAACATCGTCACAAACTTTCACGTTTATAATATTAGTGAGATTATTAGTTCTTCTTCGTGATGGCATTTTTCATTATTGAAAACAATCAAGTGTACTGGCAGATACAAAATTATTTTTTAAGTATGATTATCACTGAACGGAACGCGTCGGGGCGCATTATATATATATATTACTTTATTTTTTATATATTTAACTTAATATGCTGACACTTTTTTAAGAGGATGATCAGACCATCAAACAGCTTTCTCTATGGGACTGTCATCGATATCGCGAAAAAAAATCTTCTGCCCCATACATTTATGTAGAGTAGGATTGCAGTTTTGTATGGAACAGTTGATTTTTTTTCGTGATTTTGACTTTGGTCCCATACAGAAAGTTGTTCAGTATGATGGTCTGATCATACCCTTAAAAAACTGTCTGCATATAAGAAGGACCATATACATCTTGCAATCCGGTCAGATGCGTGCAAAATCGGTGACGGTCGCATTCCACTGCAACGTCGCCTAGTCAGCACTCGCTGTCAATTTGCGTGCATTTGAAACAACGGCTGAGGTGCACGTATGCGCCTGGATTCCAGCGAATAATTTCGTCCGGAAGGACGCAGTCGGCTATTGCCGAATGTTACATTAATTTATGTAAAGCTCATATCAAGCGACAGTCCGCAGGGCTGTGGCAGGTTCCTCAGAGAGAGCCCAAATGGTGGACGACACACGACACGGACGGACCGCAGCACGGAGTACAAACTTTGAGTCACGATAACTTTAGAACTAAACATTTAAAAGGAAATCACAGATATTGGTTTCTAGATTGTTTTAAAACCATTCATTTTTTACTTTAATTACTAAATGTTCAAACTAAGCTTCGTTTTGTATGGAGCGCCGTAGAAAAATGCGCAAAATGCAAGGCGGCACATCGCATCGGCGGCATAAAAAACCGACCCTTATTAATTTGTAAGAGTTGTTCGTTTGTATTTTAGTAATAATTTACGGTATTTCAAAATAGTTCCTTACCTGTCTTGTAATTGCTTTAAAATATTAGCTATTATCCAGTCTTGTGTAACTGTGTGATTACACGGTAAATAAAAACATTCCGAATTAAAAATCGAGTTTTAGACATCTTTCGGCTGCTGATTTGAAATCATGATTATATTCTCTTTGTTTGAAATTGGCGTGCAGTTTTTTTTTTAATAATTACTCCTGCTTTGTTTGCACTGTAATTCTACAAAATGTCAAGAAATTTGTAATTCGAATCTTGTTTTCTTGTGGCCAGTACTAAGGTTTTTTTTGTTATGCAAAGGTTTTCTCCATGGAGTTTGAAAGATTTTATAGCCAAAAAGAAAAACAATGTTATACCGGTGCAGTCATCAGCACTGGACAATGATAAAATTTATAATTATTGGTATTTATTTTGTAATTTATTGTTATTTTCGTTATTTATAAATCAAACAGTCTTCAGAATTAGCTTACTTTATTACAAGTCTTTTAATTTTAATTAGTGTTACTTAGTTGATATTGAAATGGTACCGTACATTGGTTGCACTTGCGGTTATATGTTTATATCTCCGGCTCCCGTCAACGTAGCGAGATAAATTATATACCAGATTTTAAGTCAGATCATAAGCTATCAAACAAAAAAGTTTCATCAAAATCGGTTCAGTAGTTCTTGCGTGATACTCGTTCAAACAAACAAACAAACAAACAAATAAACAAACAAACAAACACACAAACAAACAGACAGACAAAAAATCCAAAAATTGGTGAAATGGAATCAGGGACACCTAAAAACCATATCGTAACTTTTTTTTTGTTAATATCTTCAATGTACAGACAAACGTTCTGCTACAGTTTTATAATAGTTTAGATAGATGGAAAATATCTATCGAAACAAAAGTGAAGTAATAAGTATGGAAAGTATTCCATGCAGCAGATTTAGATTGGCAGTCTATAACCGCAGAAGATATAAGAATAAAATAAGACAAAGAAAAACGATTTCGAGATATTTTTAAGCTTACTAAAAAAACTCAACGAAAGTGTATTATGTCCTATAATAAACGAGCTTATGTCCTGCGACTTCGTCCGCATGGATTATCCCTTATTTAGGTGTCGATTTTCGAAAAATCTTTTTTTAGTGTACTCCTACATGCTTTGTAGAATATATATCTATTCCAAATGCCAATCAGTCAGTCAGTCACGGAACTCTTTTATAAGTAAGGATTTTATGTTTTTACGTTTGACGACTCGGCTGGTGTAATGGTTACCACGCCGGACTGCCAAACCAGGGTCCTGTTTGTGCCGTTGTTGTATGGTTTCCATAATAAACAGCCTATAGTGCTTGCTTCGGATCATTACAATGTATGTGTCTGTGAGCGTTATTTATTTATTATTTTTATTTATCGTTAGCGGCTTAGGCTGCGCGTTGCCTATCAGTCAGTCAGTCACGGAACTCTTTTAAAAGTATAGATATCTCCTATAAATTCACATAGACATAAAAAATCCCAATAAAAATTTGAGTAAAAAATATAGATACGGGCTGTTGTACTATCTAATCTAGAATCTACACATCATTGTCGTTACACTAAGCTAAACCTTCACACAGTCGCGCACAGACGTAAACATTACACCATAGCACCCCTAACCTGGCTCATAGGGCTGTCGCTAAATATCCGGGTATTCCACGCTTTGTCAAATAACACGTAATCCGGTATCTACACATGATATTCGTAGCACTAAGCCCTGCTCGTACCGCTTCGTACAGGTGTAAACATAGCAGCTGAGTATCGCGCTAACTACTTAACAGGGTTGTCACTGAATAGCCGGATTTAGCCGAATTTGATTATTATTTATTTAACAACTTTGATGAAGGTGATAGCTATAACTGCATGTTTAGAAAGTTTTAAGCTTGAAGCCAATAAGATTTAAAAACATTGTAGATTTATAAGTAGGTAAAGATAGGATTAAAATGACAAGAATTGAACATAATTATATAAAAAAAAGCTGGCTAAGTGAGAGTCAAAACTCAAAATTCAAAATTTTTATATTTAAAATATTATCACATAGATAGCTTTTTGACGTCATTTTTTGAGTCTACCACCGCGTCGGAAGGTGTTCCGTATAGAGAAGATGCGGCCAGAAACTCTACTACTCTAGTCGGACTCTTGCACTGAGAGTTTCGTACCATCGTACAATATTACCAAAAAAACTGTTTTCTCCGTGATGCTTAGCGCTTGCTTGATTTTATTATTTGTTGTTTTACCTTATAGTATTTACTATAATCACATCAAGTTTGCAATTGAATGTTTTATTGTTTTATGTTACGATAGAGCAAAAATAAAAAAAAAATGAATAAAAACAAGTTTCTTGTATGAGGTGGTGGTAATTTTATGTTTTTTTTTTATTTTTAGCAAATCTGCCATAATAACACACATTCTGTAGAAATATCAATCAACCTAGCCAAGTATTATGGTATAGGTAGAATAGACGGACGAACTATGGGATACTCCGGGATAGTGGTTTCTGCATTTCGAAACATGTATGTATTCGGAAATGTTTTTGACTGCTCACAAACACGACTATTAAATATTGGATGACACAAAAAAAGTGAACTGAATGGAGCGCGAATCAGCGCGATGCTATATTTCGCACATCAATAAAAAATATGTCCTTAACGGACGTTGCTCAAATCAGGCAATCGAACCGTGAACAATATAAAAGACAGACGATGTTCTCAAAAAAGAACACAAGTTTTAGTTTTTCCCGGAAACCTTTTATGTTGTTCAGTTGCAACCCTATTCGCACCCTCAGTACGTGCGGCTTAATGAGCGCGTTCACACACACGAGCGGTAGACACGCGGTGTTTAAAACGCGGGAATGTTTCTGCTGGCAATCAAATACAAAATTGTTATAATTGAATCTTCTTCGCTTTACTATTCGTGCAAGGAAACCCGTCTTCATATCCACAAGTTCAACACAACTCAAATTTTTTATTTCAAATAATTAAATATCTCATATCTGACGTCATTTTTTGACTCAACGGAAGTTGTTCCCGTGTAGAGAAGATGCGGCCTAAAACTCTACAATACACAAATCTTTAAAATCAAATATACAAAGTACAATTATCTATAGGAAAATAGTCCGGAAATTATAAATAAATAATTATCTTGGAAATTGTCACACATATTAATCCGGGATCTAACCCGGACTTTTACTATGATAACTAGATAGAACATCCATGACTCTGGTACAAATATTCGTATTCGTCATACTAAAAGAAGGATGTCCACTTTTTACCTGTCAAATAATTATATAGCTATTAACGTGTATAACTTATATTCCCCATTATCTAATTAAAATATATTATTTCCGATGTAAATCAACCTATAGTTTTCCTATATCAATATTAACTGTATACTTCAACCTTTGAGACTTCAACTAATTTAAAAATAGTTTGACAGGTAAACGAATGTATGGGAAGTGGTCGTTCTTCTTCGCTTCTTGCGGAACATTTTTTTTTTACTAACCCACTTCATCCCACTGCTGGGCAAAGCCCCCCCCCCCCTTTCATCCTCCAACCCCTCTTTCCTGGGTATGCTCTGGCCACGCGTCATCGAAAGCATTCGATGACGCTCGAAAATCTAACCCACGAAAATCCTCAGTACAGCAGGCAGGTTCACTACTGAATAAACTATCGGGCCGTCAATATAGTTGCATATATAGATGCATTATCATCATTTTGGAACATACAGCACTGTCCCTTAAGTGGAGGCAGAATTGTGTTCTAATTTTAGCACTTTTATCAGCCAATCTATGAGTTGAATCCATCTCAATACTACGAAAGGCTATTAAATAAATCTATTTAATTTATAAACCTTCAACCTCTTAAGATTCAGTAATTGGATCACATCAAAATAAAAATATGCTTTTTATTAAAAATCGTATTATTTTCAAATTCAACCTACTTATTTTAAGCTTAAGTTAATTAAAGTTTTTTCTAGTGATGTGAAATTTAAGTTAAGTGAAAACATAAAAGCTTATTTAGGATGATATTACATAAACTACTCTGTTTTTTCAAGAGATGTTTCTAAGAAATTGTTCTTGAAAGTTATGTAAAATGTTAGTATAAGTAGGCACGGAATAAATTGAATTGATAGTATAGAATATTATTATATTCCGTTCCAAATAGAATTTCTTTATTAGGTAAACATTCTGCATAAAATTATTATTGTTTAATTTATATTAAAACTAATATTACTTGTGACTTCATTTGTTAAACATTAATGCTTTTGTCTTTCAAGTTAGTAAGGGTGCCCAGAGAGCCCTTTTTTATTTCTCAACAATTAAACAACATTTCCAAAAAACAAGAATGTCACATCGTAGTCCTGATATGCTTTTAATTTATCGAAACATTACGGATAATTATGTCTTATGCAAACAGCTGCTATCGCTTTATCACAACAGCTTTTATCGTTAAAATCGCCAAAGGTGGCCACTTTTGGCGGTAATAAAATAAATAACTGCAAACATTATAAAATTAAAGATCCAACAAATTGAAAATCAGCAGTAACTACAATGTGACATTCTTAAATACGATTGGGGGCAGCACATTAGGCTCGGTGCAGCCTTGAGCATTTCTTTTCTTACATTAGTATGGAGTATTGCTATGTGTCTTAGGTACATTTTTACGTCTTTGTCCTATAAGGGTATGGAAAATTAAATGATTCTAATCTACTACAATATAAAACTACTTTCTCGTCGAGTCATCGGTATTTTTTATTAATCTTTGACTAGTCATTCTTGCGCGCGTTTTGTGAATGAAAAACTGTTTTTTTAGGAAACAATACGGCTAGTATTGTTGCTTTACGAAATTCTATAAAAAATGTGGAGTGAGCCTTTTTATAGTCATTTTGTTTGCTTCATAACAATTGTTATTTTGTATATTTTCGGTGTGCAAATACAGAGTATTGTATTTAAAAGCTTTTCTTTAATGTAGCTTCTTCAATTTCCCACTGCTGGGCAAAGGCCTTCCCTTTTACTCTCCAATCCTCTCTATTGTATGCAACTACTGGCAAAAAAAAATTAAAACAATTTTTTTTAAAGCTACTGTAAATATAATGTCAACCCGTGGTAGGCTTACTGTATTCTAAAACTCACTCTGGGGAGAACATCCATTAAATTAAATGAAGCGATTAAAAAGCGTCCGTCTGTGACGCACTTTAACACGCAGTAATGAGTACTCGGCAAGTCAACAGCGCGTGAAACGGAACGCTCCGAGATGAGTGTGAGTATGTTTTTATAACGCCGACTTATCGACCGTGAATAGAGAGCCTTAGATTCGGGGCGCGCTTTATTTTTCTTTATTTTATCTATGTAGTCTTTTACGCGCTGTTTACTTTTGTAATGTTAATAAAGATTTTTGACATGGGTTTTTTGGATAAAGCGTATTGGGATTTGTTGTATTAAATTTGACTAGAATTTGTATAAGCGTGCCGTTATACTGTTTTTTATAAGGTAGGGCCAAATGTACATCACCGTTATATATGAATAACTTCATTCCAACCTCTTATTTAATACTTTAAGAGAAATATCTAATACTATCTGGAATTTTTATGTTGTACCTACTCAATAACCTATGTATTAGGTTTATATTTGGCCTGCGGAAGTACGACCATGTGTCGGAATACCGCGCTCGCTTTAAGTGGCTCCCGGTCAAACGTCGACGGGAAGCTCACATCCTTTCCCTTCTCTATTCCATCCTCTTCGATCCTTTGACTCCTCAATACCTTAAGGAACGCCTGACTTTTTATTCCTCCATTTCCTCCACCACTGGTCGTAAATTGCGTTCCTCTGAAAACCTTTCCCTCCTTATGCCCACTCACTCCACTAACTTCTACACCCATTCCTTTTCTGTTCATGCCGTTCGGCTCTGGAACTTGTTGCCGGAGCCGATCAGACGTGCACCCTCCTTGAATGTTTTTAAGTCGAAGGTCAAAGCTCATTTCCTCGAGCACTGACCTGTCCTGAATGGTCACCTCTCTGGTTCATGTTTTTCTCTCTTTGATAAATAATTGTTGTTTTAGTACTCTTTTATGTATGATATGTATTTGTAGGTATGCATATGTATTTGTTATAGGTATTTATATTATATATATATTTTTATATTTGTATTTGTTTGTATTTGTATAACATAATTTGTGTATGTTATCTATATTGTGTTATTATGATCTACACCGCCTACCAATCTTCTTTCACTATTTCCTCTACCCTAAGGTTGTCTGGAAGAAATCGCTTTTTAGCGATAAGACCGCCTGTTTTTGTGCCTTTTGTATTTCCTGATTGTTTGCTCTCTGTATACTCTGTTTTTTTGGTGTCAAATAAAGTATAATTGATTGATTGATTGAATAACCGTATAGAGCAATTTAACAAGTAGTCAGACTCTGTCATTACTGTCAATGTTGTTGTTATTTTTTAGAATTTTATTTTTATGTGTGTTTTTATTTATTTATTTATTTATTAGGTACTCAAACAAGTCACAATCAATTTTATAACATATAGTAACATGAACGAAATATTTTAAGTCTAGACTGTGACTCAATTAAATGAGTACACAACATGAGTATAAAAAGTGAGATTCTGCTTAAAATTACAATACAATTTTTAAAAGACCAAATATCTAGAACCAAACACCCGAACAAAAAAAAAGAAAAATATAAATAATACAATAATAATGCTACAAGTTAAAAATTACAGTAATGTTGGCCAATTATGAGTACTTAATACAAAGTTTACCTACCGAATAAATAAAATTACGTATCGTGTTAAGAGGAAGAGAGGAGGATTGTATGGACACATCTTTTAAAAGTGTTTAATCTGTTATTAAAAACATCAAGTTCCGCATGCTTTCCACTCAACTCGTTGTATTCCCGGCACATTCTTGATATTGGGTTGAAAAATGAGAATATTGAATAATGATAAATAGTAAATGTCCGAGGAACACGAGTCCTGTAGAGTGTGTTGATGTCCAGCGAGTTGAGCAGTGTGGGAGAGTCAATAACGGAGTGCAGTATTTTATGTAAGGTTACTTGTAGGTGGTTAGTAGTATGTTTTTATTTAATTTTTTTTATTATAAATTCTCCGTTTCTCTCGCCTTTTTAACTTCAATGTTTTTACCAAAATTGTTCCCGGCATTTCTATGAGCTTCTGCTCTAGCAGTGTTTTCTTAATGAACAATGATAGAAATGTTGCAAGTGAGAACAGGGTACAGCTGAAAATCAGGGCTGCGCTCGCTGTGATCTCTGATCAGATCACTCGGCCGGCACAACACTGAGCTGATCCCTTTTGTCGCAAGCAGACTCTATAAGTATAATTATTGTAATTAAAATAACAATTACTGTACCTACATTCTGTTTGCACAATAAAACTTTTTTCAATTTTAATAGGCGGGCTGGAATGCAAATTTGGAGAATAGGTCACTTATACGTATTATATACACACCGCCGACTAGAGTGCGAAAGAGACGACTGCAGCTTGGATTTCATCTGCATAAAATCGACGAAATCAACATTTCGTATGCCCCTATTTCCTCCCCCAAAACTAAACCAATTTTAATAATTATTTCTAGAATAATATAAGAAAGACTTTGGATAAGGTTTTATAATAGTTTTTATAAGTAAAAAAGCTAGCCATGTTTCACTGTTATCACTAAGACACCGTGGTCGTTGTCTATGTTTTGCTTTTTTGCATTAATTAATTACTGTAAGAACTAGGGACCTCCGAAAATGACAAATTTTACCGCCCGTTTTCAGACATCTAGCAAACAATATTAAACAAAAATAGCAATACATACAGAAATAGCCATAGCTAGTTCTTACAGTTATTTTTTTTTGTTAGCCTATTTCATCCCACTGCTAGGCCTTTGCCTCTCCCCTGCTCTTCCACTCGTTCCTGTTGTGGGAAACCTCTGGCCATTGGTCGTCAAATTGTCCAGGTCATCACGCCACCTCTTCCTCGGTCGACCTGGACGCCGCCGACCGTTTTCGGGGATCCAGGGAATGATGACTTTTGCCCATCTCTCAGGATGCATCCAACACACATGACCGGCCCACTCCCATTTAAGTTTGGCACTTTTCTCTCCGACGTCAGCTATTAATTAATTAATGCAAAAAAGCAAAACATAGACAATGACCAAGGTGTCTTAGAGATAACAGTGAAATGAAGCTAGCATTTTTACTTATAAAAAATATTATAAAATCTTCTACATATATCGCCGTGTACGTTACCAACTGAAAGAATTTAGATTAAATCCGTACTAAGAATAAAAAAAAACTTTTTAAAAATTCTAGTTTTTGCCTGCGGTTTCGTCCGCGTAGAATTCGTAGTAGTGAATAAAAAAAGTAGCCAATATCCTTCCTCAGAAAGCTGGCTGTCTGCCAAATTTTATTTGCAATTGGTTCTATAGTTTAAACAAAAATAGTTCCCAAAAAGTACTAATGAATGTTCTTCTAGAAAATGTTGTATTATTTTCAAACTTTTTAGTTTCAATGTCGGATTCAAATATTTTTTTAACTGTTAATAATATTAGTTTGAATCTAATATTATTAGTTAGAGAATACTTCTCTCTAAGTAATTGATACAAAACTACAGTTATAATTGCGAAGATTTTCTGTCATCCATTGAAGAGTTTGTGGGGACTTGTTACAGATGTCAGCACCCACAAGCTATAGCAAAGATGCCAACAGATGGCGATACCGTCGCTCTCGGAGATATGCTCCATACATAGACAACATTCACCGTGAATACGTAACTCGTAACCTACTTCAAATAAGGTTCACAATCGAATGCAAGACATACATCGCGCAAAAGAAATAATCACAGAGATTCGATACATATACAGGCTCCAACTAAAAACTGTTGAACCACTGCCGGTCCCCAGGCTTCACACATAGCCTGGTGGAAGATCTTCCCTTTTCAATGAAGGAACATTCCCAGTAGCACCTCCATATTAAGTTCTTCATCAGATCTTCACCATGAATGGGGAACACATTCAGTGATATCTCATTCTAAATTAAAAAGTTTTTTTTTCCATAGCCTATTTTATCCCACTGCTGGGCAAAGGCCTCCCTCCTTGCACAGCAAAAACATTATTTTATAAAAATCCTGTTCCTCCTTCTTTTAAAATCTGTTTTATTTTGTGCAAAAAGGTTGTTAGGTATTTTCACAGAACATTATAAGAGGGGTTAGAAGTACAAAGTAGGCGCGGAACGTGTCGCCACAGGTCAACTATGAGGGCTCGATTCCTTGGCTTTTAATAAAAAAAAGGCAACTACAGCCTTAACATGATTTTAACATGATCGTGCACAAAGTGTGCACGATGTTACGTAAGAAACGATACGGCATCTGTTATGTTTTTGAGGAAGTAATTATAAAAAAAAAGAAACGGTTATTGAAAACGATCACGGAAGTTAAGCATCGTCAGGATCGGACAGTTTTTGGATGGGTAACCGTTGCAACTACAGAACATTATAAAAGGGGTTAGTAGTACAAAGTAGGCGTGGAACGTGTCGGCACAGGTTATGCAATGATTTGCTTAACACCATAAGGCGCGCGGCATGGTGCGAGCGAGAGGGCATGAGTAATTGTAGCAGCGTGAGTGGGAAGACATGTGGCGACAGCCGTCTCTGAAGCAAAAGCACTACTTTGCATTTCTAACCCCTCTTATAATGTTCTGTGTTTAATTCCGTGTTATACATGATTTTGTTTAATTTTGGTGTAATAAGTGCATGCGTTGTGTTTGTCTATCATGATTTGTATCAAAAATTTGATATTAGGTATACACTAAATTAATAATCGGTATTGATGGTATATACCTAATTGGTATTGATGGGTTCAACTTCCCTTCCATTCATAATTTGTGTTAAGATAAAACTAAAATAACAAGGTTTATATAACTAGGAGTAACTAAAGAAAACAATAAACATCTTCAAAGTTAACAATCTAATACATATCTACTAGTTATATAGAATCACAAACTTAACTCAAAGTTACAGCAAGAGAACGTTGTTGTTTCAATAATGTACTTGTCATAACAATATACACTAATTGAGTCGTAGGGTGGGGGGTGGGGGGGGGGGGGGCCTAATTAGAGTCTTGGTGACAAGTGGGTTTGTATCACAGAGTATGGAATTATATACGTACCTCATACAAAGTGAAAACTGAAATACGTTACATACGGGGGGTGCTACTACGGTGCTACTATCAAACTGAACAACTTTTACAATGGGGCCAACATTGAAATCGCGAAAAAAATCAGCTGTTCAATTCATTTCAACCCATACTATAACATAACATAAATATTTTTTATTTGCACACCAAAAACAAACAGCAACAAAAATACGACTCATTGACGTTTCCTATCTATGAAACGACATATTTGAGAACCACCATACAAAACTACCAGAAATAATTATTTTCTCCCGGGATCCTTAGCACAAGCCCGACACACACTTGACCGGTTTTTATTATTTTTTTTATCTTTGTGTATTTTGTGAAAATGTCAACTCGCTACCTATTAACAGACCTTTAGAGCTAGGACGGACGGACGGACAGACAATTTTGGCTTATTAAGAGGGTCCCGTTGGCATTCTTTGGGTACGGAACCCTAAACATAAATGTTTCACAGAACAATATAAGGTCTAACAAATTAGCTGAAACTATTTCAAGGGTGATGATCAGACCATCAAACTGAAAAATTTTCTCTATGGGACCAATACCGAAATCGCGAAAAAAAACACAGCTCTGCTGTCCCATACATTTCGGTCGAGTTATGTTTGCAGTTTTGTATTGGACAGCTGTTTTTTTTGTCGCAATTTCGATATTGGTATTCTATAGAGAAAGTTGTTCAGTTTGATGGTCTAATCATCCCTATTAAAATAGTTTCAGCTAATTTTGTTAGCCTTATATTTACTTAAACTCTTTCAGGGTTGGCACAACAATTAAACTAATGGGTTCTTTCTGCTTTCATCAATTATTTGAGTTATGAACGCGATAACTGCCCGTTAAATATTTAATTGTAGTTTAAAAAGTAGTCTCGTAACTTTTAATATCTAGGGTTTCGGAATTAAGAACATTTGGATACTTTAAGTGTCGCTAGCTTTGAATTCGCCTAGAGTCCTAATTTAGCAAAACTAATTCTGAATTCAAATATTATGGATTACAAAACATGTAACAGCCATGTTGTGCTATATAAAATCAAAATACGTCCCTTAAGGTGGTTTCAGTCCATACAAAAGTTTGACTGAAGATATAAAGCTTTTAAAATTTTGTATGAAAAATTTCAAAGCTTTATATCTTCGTAATTATTTTATAAATTTCAAATGTTATTTGTGACGCGGCATCTAGATTTCCTAAACTATTTTTTCATATATACAAACCCCTCTGCAACCACCTTAAGAGAAGTTTATTCCGAGAGCGCAAATGCGCGCTGCATACAAACGAAGTCTGTTGATATTCTCAAAACTATCTAATTAAAGTCAATGAAATTTTTCAGAAAAAATCCAGAAACTAATCTCTATGTCTGTATGTCCGCTTTTCGTTCTGTGTATCAATGCCCATGATATTAAATTATTAATTTAAAATAATACCATCATGCTAAGATTATGCGAGCAATTAGCATCAAGATTGCTTAATTAGAGAACGTTATGCTCGGAGGATATAGTGACAAAGATAGAGAAAGGTATGTTGAGATGGTCTGGTCATATCGAAAGAATGGATGAGAGCATATTGACGAGGGCAATCTATAAGGCAAGCGTAAGTGGACACACACACGCACACGTACGGACCAAATGTGAAAGTGGTAAAAAAGGGCCAGGTCTGATCTACCCGAAACCGACGAGCATGCATGAAAGGACTAATCTCTCTTATCGTGTGGGCAGAGCCCTGGTGTCGGAGTTTTTTCAGACCGCCTTACGGCCTCTGACGTGGTTTTTATGTAATGACTACTACCACCAGAGATAGTAACCGGGACCAATGGCTTAACGTGCCATCCGAAGCACGAAATCGTTTTTCTTTTCAGACAATCAGGTGATTCAGCCTGCAATGTCCTAACCAACTGGGGGAAAACGCACAAATTGACATTTCACTAGGTGTCCACCGCGGAAATCGAACCCACGACCTCCGTGTCGAGAGCCAATGCTCTTAACCATTAGACCACGGAGGCAGTTGGATTGGAGCAAAGGACTAATGAATGCAGAGGTAGCTAGAGAGGTTTTTCAGGATGATCGTAGCAGGTTGAGTTCCGTTGTCTCTGCCTGCCCCAGTGGAAGACAAGTGTAAGAATATGTATGTATGTATGTAAATCAGCCTATATATTTGCAGACAGACACAAAATGAACGTCACATTTTATAAGAATAAAGAATATAAATTCCCGTCAACATAATTTACGCTAATTGACATAGTACAAGAGGTTTGCAGGGAGAGGGGGTGGCAGGGTAGGGGTGGTGACTAGAGAGTTGGTGACAAGTGCTAAAATCACATTGTAAGAAATTCAGTTAGTCGTTCCCACAAACATGAGTCTGATATTGAAGAATACCTACACTTCGTTTACACAAGGTGTAACAAAATACCATAATAATAATATTTTTAAAGCTATTATTAGGGTTTAGACCCTCAAACTGAACAATTTTTACTATGGGAGTAAACCGATCGGAAAAAAAAATCTCCACTTCCATACTAAATTGCACCTACTCGACTCAAATGTATGCAACAGTTGATTTTTTTCCTCCGTACGGTTTGCTTGATCCTATTGTAAAAGTTGTTCAGTTTGATGGGTAGACTCTTAGTTTAAAAAGATGTTTATATATCAATATCATTCTGTATATAAATTAAACTGTTCACGGGCTCACTCCCCTTCACACTGGGCAGAGTTTCGGTACTAGCGAAACGTGGATGTTCTGATGTTTCAGAATATCTCTGACTACCACCTCGGGGATTATAGTCGTGAGCATATGCTATGCTGTTATTTAGCCGTAAATTTTCCAAAAAGGAAATAAAAAAACAAATAAATAAATAAAACTAAAAAAAATCTGCTGTCCAATACATTTGAATCGAGTCTGAGGTAGACTGGTCTGCAGATTTATATGAAACAACATATTTTTTCTCGATGTTGGCTCCATAGTGACAGTTGTTTAGTTTGATCTAAAAACCGCCCCTTTAAATAAAAAGTGCTTTATTACAACATTTACAAGGTGTAAATTTTAATGCGTTACATATTACGTGATGCTTATGATCACCAAACTAAACAATTTTCAACATGGACCCAACATTGAAAAACTTTCCCTAAAAAACCTTAAGTAAATTCACAAAAATAGTTGTTGGCTTTCCATACTAAATGCCATTAGCTGAACGAACTTTGTATGATTTCTTTTTTTTGTAAATTTCCTATAGGTTTCTTTAGGAAAGTTTTTCAGCATCATATGGGTACAACCACCCCTCAAAGTAATGCAACTGTTTACCCTAACACGCGGTAGTAGATTTATTCCGAAACACCCTAGCTATCGCTATTGACAAATGCATTAGTTTTAGAAAGTAGCGCACTATAAAGCAGAATTTTCCTCTTACACCATACTAAGTGAAATATCAAGTTCTTGTAGCAAATAATATCATTTCTCAACATTATACGTCTAATACATTTTGCGGACGAACTTGGCATCCGACCAAGATGTTAATTGAAGCTTCTCATTAATATATATATATATTTCTGAGCGATAAATTTAATGTTATTTCAACAACTAGAATCTACTGGTAAGATTTATTATAAAATGTAGCAGTTGAACGTACCAGATCTGACCTTGGAATTATCTAAAATGATGTTAATAAGAAAAACGTTATAAATAATAATTTTCCTATATTGAGGAAAAAGTTGAAGTGGCAATAGGCTGGTCATATCTGCCCAAGAACTGACAACCGGTGGGGTGTCAGGGTTCTGGAGTGGAGACCGCGAACTGGTAGACGTAGTGTGGACGTTTCAGAAGACCTAAAAAAGGTAACGCGGAGCGACTGGATGAGGAAGGCCGAGGACAAGGTTTTGTGGCGCGCCTTGGGAGAGGACTATGTTCAACAGTGGATGATGATAGGCTGATGATGATTGAGGAAAAATTACAAAACGTGGCAAGTGCGAGTCGGACACGCGCATCGACGGTTCCGTTCCGTTCAGATCTTTAAAAAAAAGAAAATTACTCCGGGATCCTTAGCACTAGCCTAAGAAAAACTTGGCTGATTTTTATTATTTATTGTACCCTAGAATATACTCTATGATCACACAAAATTTTGACGCTTTTATTTATTGCCGTTTTTTTACGATAGAGCAAAAACAAAAAACCTTGAAAAAAAAACACGTTTCTTGTATATTGCTTCATTTGCTTTACGCCCTAAATTGTTAACTTTGTTTCAAATTTGTTGCTAGTTTTTTCCCGCGACTTCGATCGCATATCAAAATAAAATATACCCAATGTTACTCATGAATAGTGTAGCTTTACTATTAGTGTAAGAATTTTTACAATCGGTTCAATCAGTAGTTCCAGATATTACCCCCTACTTACAAAGAAACAAACACCTCTTGCTGTTTTGCTAAAACGATACACCCGAACGACGAACGACGACGGACGAACGGACGGACAGCGTAGGTTTATAAATATGATCCCCTTGGCGCCCTTTCGGTACGGGACCCTAAAAACAATACTTAGATTGACTCAACTCTAACAAAAAAGTGTTTGAGAACTAAGAACAATTTACAGAATCAAAAATCCGTCTAGAAGCAAAGAGTTTCAGTAATAATTATATTCTAATAAAAATGATATTCTGTTCAGTTATTTTGCTATATAATTATTAGGTATGACCTGGGGCGGGCTTTACGACTAAGTAGAATTAGTAAAATTTGTAGTTTAGAATGCTTAGAATGGTTTAAGTTTAGGGTAAGTTTTATTTGTGCTTGTAGTATTTTATTCCTGTTAATATTCTATTCAGTAACTTATCTACGCCTACTTCATTCCAAATAAGGACGACAAGATTTGCGAATCCTTTGCGGTACTTCACGACATCTGTCTTACACATGACACAAACGTGTTCAAAGAAGAAGTGAGAGGAAGTGTTTCAGATCTCTGTTCCTGTAATGCAAAATAGCCTTAAAATGTCGTTGCTATTTGGAATGGAGTAATACACGCTTCTAGATTACATTTCGACTGTTTATTCAAAGACGTACCGTACCGCTAGATGGCAGCACAGTCACTAAGCCGGTGTATTACGTAAACTAAAGCAAACCTTCGTAAATGTTCGTAAACAAGTATCGGAATTAGAGAAACTATTTATTTGGGCTCGTGTGGAAGGAACGGCGGACTGTTGAGACAAATTACATTTCTAGTCGATTGCGGCTAAGCTGGAATGAAGCGATGAGTTTATACATAACTACCCAACTAACAATTTGGTCGTATAGTCAACTATTTATAAGACTATTCGGTCCTATAAAAGTTATATTACGGTAATTTTTGTTACTCTTCGTCATGTACTGGTGTTTATACGTCTGGTTATATAATAATGTCGTATGGACGTTCTGTCGACGTATTTTATAAGACATTTATATAGTGGTATTCATGGCGACGTCTATACGTCATTTTTATATGAATTTTAGTCATGTTAACGTAATTGTCGCATAAAGGTCGATTTTATGTCAATTTAGTCATGTAATTTACATTTATAGTGGGGGACGGTGGTCGTGTATGCGACGTAATAGTAACCATTATGTAAAAGTCGTGTAGCTGGTATGACTTTAACCTGTATACGTCTTTAGGGATCATAATACGACTGCTATATATCACAAAAAATCATGTTAGCGGTATTGCAAGCCTTGTTTATAACTTCCACCATTTTGTGTTGTACCTTGTGTTTGAATGTTCTTTCATTGTTCGTAAAAGGGATCCAAACAAGTGGAAAAAGATTAAAAGAAGTAGTGCATAAATGGAAAGTAAAGATTACTTATCATGCACTTCAAGCGCTATCTATCTTTCTTCCAAAAAATGTGATGGCTAACCTAGTTACTGATTAAAATATCAATTAAAATTACTTGAAACTTAAGAATTTCGGAAGCGCATTAAAAATGAGTTGTAAACATCCCTCACATAAATCCAGAAACTTAACTTCCCAATAGACTGCCGCTTACCTACATGTTTCTGTTCTAATAGTTCTAGTTTAATATTATTAGATAAAAATTACAAATTAAAATGGCTGGTCAGTTTTGTAAACTAGTTTTTGTTTTTACTGCGGAGAAAATTGTTTCACATTTAAACGACGGCTTTCGTACGGTAAATTAGGTTATAAGACATTTAGGCGACGGCAACACGACCATAACGGTATATAAATGTCATATTGTGCACCCATACAGGGCGAAAAGACGGATCGGCGACGTTTATATGCTGACTGTGCGACAAATAGGTCCTTATACGACTGTTACGCGTCACTTTTAGACTATAATATTATATTAATTCCAAAACGTGTACTCGACCATGCAATTGTTATTTGGGATAGAGTTATCCCGCGACTTTGTCCGCACAAATTACATACCAGATATTAAGTCAGATCATAAGCTATCAAATGAAATAAGTTTCATCATAATCGGTTGAGTAGTTTTTGCGTGATGTTCGATCAAACAACCAAACCAATACACAAACAAACAAACAAAACAGACAAAAAATCCAAAAATTGGTGATTTGGAATCAGGGGCACCTAAAAACCATATCGTTACTTTATTTTTATTAATATCTTCAATGTACAGACACACTTTCTGTTACAGTTTTATAATAGTTATAAGACTACATAAATTTACAACCGTTATGCCTTTTGGGGTGGTAAGAAACTATGCAAGAAATATCAGTAGGTAATTATTTTTTTAACAATATGCCGGACGATTTTTTTACCGTTCCGGGACTTTCACGGTTGGTTCGAACCATCAAACTGAACCAGTTTTACAATGGGATCAAACTTAAAATCGCAAAAAAAAAATCAGCTATTCCATACTAAACTAAAAAAAATCAGCCGTAAGCTGATTTTTTTTTAACGAATTTAGAATTGCTTCCATAGTAAAAGTTGTTCAGTTTGATGGTGTGGACCACCCCTGAATGTTTCGGAACGGTAAGAAAGTCATCCAGTATATTCGGTATAAAAAACGGCCAAGTGTGTGTCGGGTAAAACTGATTCTGATTCGCCGGGTCAGCTAGTTATAGTATAAGCTTTAAAACAAACAAAAAAAACATAAAAATGGGTCCAGTAGTTTTTGCGTTATGCTCGAACAAACAAACAGACAGACAAAACAAAAAAATATAATTTGGAGTCAGGTACACCTAAAGCATCACCATGTGGTTAGACTGGACCGTCCCATATCTTCGTCATATGAGCCAACTAAGGGATAACGGACCATTGGGGTAAAGCTGGCCACCAATCACCACTTCACACATCACTGAAACCTTAATCTCTAATAGGCATTAAGGTCGCGCAAGTTTTGTCTGAATAAAACTTGTATAAAAGCACATATTTTTTGCGAATCTCTTTACCGTTAATGATGAAAGTGATAAATTCGATTTTTCTGCGTTGGTAACAAGGTGAGTTCTTTAGAAATAGATCGTTTGGAATAGTATCAAGGTAATGGAGAGTCCTAGATATCGACTATAATAAATTTTTCTTAGAATTTCTCCATTACCAAGTGCCTACCTCATTATTCTACTTTATCACTGTTCAACCTGCTTTCTAAGAAATCAGGATAAATACAGCATGTTATATTTGATTGAATACAAATTGTACATTATGCTTATTTTCTATCTACCTCAAGACTAATATTCTACGGGGTTTAAAATATAAGTGTTTTTTTTAAACATATTACAGCCATGTTGTGCTATTTCGAATCAAATTAAAGATTGAAAAATTTGTCTCGGGCGGGACTTGAACCCGCATTTTTCCAAAACGGGGAACTGCGTTATCCAATTTCACCACCGAGACCACTACCCAGAGAACGAAATTTTCAATCTGCGGGGACGTGAGCGCCATCTACTGGTAGTTATTTTATTACAAACTAACTAAAAGGTAGTGGGCTCGGTGGCGAAATCGGATAACGCAGTTCCCCGGTTTAGAAGAGAGCGGGTTCAAGTTCCGCCCGAGACAAATTTTTCAATCTTTAATTTGATTCTACGTGGTGTTAGGCAAATGGTTCTAAAAAGAGGAATGACGGGTAGGAGAGATCATTTTGAATTTATTTGAGCTTATTTTATCATAATTATACCTAATTTTTCATAAATTTTGAAAATCTGCAATTTTGTTAACTCGTTTACGGGATTTTGAAACTCAAATTAATTTAATGTTATATGGAGAAGACGCAAGCAGATAGAAACCCGCATCTTCTTGATTGAGTGTCCATACCTTATCCACTAACCACCACCAATGCACTAAATATAGAAGAATTATTTTCAAAAATTCCTTTTCTTCTAAAACCAAAAAAACTATTCTTAAACAAAGGTAAACTTTATTAAACACCTAAAACATGGTAAATTAGTAATTACGCTGAACACCGTCTTTTCCGATACAGCGCGGCTGTTCACTATATCCGTATTCGTATCCGTATCCGAACATCCATCGAACTTCATCGACTACGATCTTATTCATGTATCTTGTGTAGGGTTGACACTCGTGAGAAAACTTCATTATTATATTTTTGCTAAATAAATTGATTTATTTATCTAAAGTCATATCTGCCCATGAACTAGCCTTTGACCTACTACGGTGCTGCGTATCTAGATAGAATATAGGCCTGCACGCCTAGCATGCCACCCCCAAGAAAACGATAAAAATAGAGATGTGCCTCCATCTTTATTATTTTACGTATGCCAGAAAGAGCGCGCATGACGGTTTTCTCGTTTAAAGGCTTTGTCGTAGGTGGCATGCTAGCCGTGCTGTAGAGGATTGGCATAAGGCGCTCTTTAAGTTCGTCGTTTGTCGCGGTTGGCTGTAAATGCCCGTGAAATCGGGCTAGTGCAGTATCTGTTATGTGTGCTATAACCGAAGGGAAGTCTGAGTTCTATAAAACTCAGCTAACCAGCCAGCCTCTTCAGCCAGTTCATGTGAGTGATCGTAGCAGATTGTTGTCAAGCAAATCAAAAATAAATGTGAGTACTTTGCGCAAGCTGCTGTTGCATAGCAGGCTTCATGTAGGTCCAGGACTGCCAGATGCAGGCTTATCAACTCCTGGACATTTCTCATTCACGGAGTTGGAGACTTGAAGTCACAACTCCAACTGCTGGATGGACTATAGAAATTCTACTAAAATTCATGGGCGTAGCAATGATTTTTTCTCAGGGGGAATAGATCCAAGGCCATGTCGATAAAAGAAAATAAAAGACCTGGAGCTAGCAAGCGTAATCGAGATTTTACTGCAAGATAATGAGGTCAACGTAGTAAGATCTAAAACGAAGAGCGGGCGAAGTGAGCTCGAGATTTTACTGTAAATATTGAAGTCAATGTCGTCTAAATCCTGGAGCTAGTGATGCGAGGTCGATTTCAATACAACGACGATCTGAGACAAGTAGTGGGGAGCGACTAGATGAGAAAGGACGAGGAGCCAACCAATAAATGTAACTGTGTTCAGCAGCGGACGTTGTCATGTTGATGATGATAATTATGAAAAGCATTTATAAGCGTTTCAGCCAGTGTCAGTGTAGTATTTGCATCCAATAGTTTTTTCCACGGATCAAATGTTTTAGGATCGATCTACTGTTGTTGATAATGTTGATGATTTACATAGGTATTTGAGCAATGACATTCTATATGGGACTCACCACGTCATACTATAACGTAACCAAAAAATGGCACATATCTCTAATGTCACCTTTGTATGCATCAGTTATGCCAAGCAGTCATTAATTGCCGCTGACATTCCAGTCCTTTCAAATCTTTCAAATGTATTCGGTCACAAAACAGTAATGTACAACAATTAAGTATAACTTAGCGGTCCCGTTAATAGCGAAGGCGAATAGGCGAAGTCCTCCTTGTATAGAATTTCTGTATTTGAGGTTAAAAAATGTAATTTCAATACAAACTGCACCCATGCACGCGGCCTGCTTTGTATGGATGGTAAAAAAAAAGTTGTCCATCTCGGGACGCCCGGCAGAAGTGAAACTTCCGCAGCTGTCAAATTTAAAATTCGAACTTCTGTCACTCAAAAATGTTGCGGACCCGAATTTCAAAGCCCACCCACAAAAAGTTTCACTTCAAAAATGTTTTGCCGTTATTGACCTTTAACATTTCAATATCACCTTAAAGTGACAGGTCCTGACACTGTGATCTCCAAACAACAATGCAGCGGACATAAACGATCTACATAATGCAACAAAAGAATCACAGCATCTACAATTTAATAGAATAATCGGCAGCCCTAACAGCGCGAGACTCCGCGAGCGTTCAATTACCAGGCTCGTATAAATCACAATTAGCAGATACTCCGGCCGGAGCTCAGCTGATAGACGCATCACTCTGTATTAAGTTGCTTCAGCTAAATGTATAGCTGAAGCTATAGTTTATTGCTAAGAAAGCTATTTAAAAAACCGGCCAAGAGCGTGTCGGACTCGCCCAAGATAGGGTTCCGTAGTCATTATACGAAAAGAGGCTATTCTCACAGCTTAACACGTTCGTGCACGTTTGTGTCTCGTTCATTGTCCGCGAAAGTGTTAAATAACTTAACAAACCTTCAAGAGCACACGATAGTGGGATTTAATTTAGTTCAGCGCCATTTAAGAGTATTGACAGGCGGTGATCGCTGTTACTAAGATTATGGAGGGAGGAGCGGCTGAAACTCAAATCACAAGCATTTTTCTTCATGAAAAATAGCTCAATTTGGGTATCGGCCGTGATGCTCAATAATACTAAAAAATGTTGTACTAATTTTACGTACCTACTCTTTTGTTTGTTGAAAAATGTCTATGTAACACATGTTGTTTTAAATAAATAAAAAAAAAATCTTTTGTTGTATGGGAGGGGTGTCGAAAAAAAATTGGTTCTTCATTATTACAACATTTCTGTTTTTGTGTTACTGTTATATGGCTTCATGCCAAATTTGGATTCAATAGGTGCAGAAATGAGCGAGTTATTGAGGGGCAAACAGACAGATAGACAGAATGGACGAAAGAATTAGGGTTCCTTGTTTGCTACTGAACCCTAAAAAAAGAAAACCTACGTAAACACGGCGACACATCAAGCTGTACAAAACCAATATAAGCTGGTCGCGTGACATTATACATTACTCGTCCTACGAGCGGCCAGCTTATTTTGGTTGTGTATAGCTGTGTCTCCGTGTGTACAGCTGTCTAACAGTTTCGACCTCAATTTCTCTCGGTTACCGCCAGACATTCCAACACACACAACTTGCAATCGCAAGCTCACGACAGGTAACACGATAACAATGTGTCGCCCCCGCCGGCGGGGACAGCCGCAACCTCTGTCCACTCCTTTTTCTTCCGGTGTCTACGAAGAGACTCCACAGCGCAAAAGTGTATAAAATGGAGCCCGCAAAAATCACCAAAACAGTAAGTTCCTACTTAGTTTATAGTCAATCAATAATTTATTCGATTTCCTTTTTTCATCGTAACTAATAGGATGTGCTGTAGTCACTGCCAACGAGCTCAGGTAATTTTTTTGAGTCAAACAGCATTTTGCGTTTAGCATAATTACGGAGGTGAAAGAGGAGGTGCGTCAGGTGTGGGCGATTTTCCTAGTTTTTGGACACAATGCGCGGTGTACAATACAAGATGACCGACAGTAAGCAGTAGTTATGGTGCAGAGCTCTGTCACCTTTTGTAGACTGCGACATCGTTTCGTGAGAGAGACATCGTTTGTCTCACATTATGTACACTGCGAGCTTGGTTATACATAGAGTTGCAAGAATAAAGCCTTAGCATAAGTTCATGCTAGCGGTGTCCAAACTCTGTCCAATGTACCAGACAGCGAGCTTTGTCGTCGCTGTTTTTGGAAATATTAAAATAAACTTTTAGTCTTGTGATGCGAATCTCCGGTGTGGGAAGTATGGTACCCTTAGACTGTAGAGTATACTTCTTTATAAGCCGATTATAGAAAATAAAATGCTTCCTGATTTTGTTAACGAGAATATTCAATAGCAATATTTCAACATCTTTATTATTGCATAAACGTCTGTCTATCATGATAATTTTAAAGAAAATTCTGGACTAACGTTAGATCCTACTTATATTATAAACGCGAAAGTTAGTAAGTATGGATGGATGTTTGTTACTCTTTCACGTAAAAACTACTGAATGGATTTTAATGAAACTTTACAAAAATATAGCTTATACATCAAAAAACATATAGGCAACAATGGTGTGAATTGTCAAGACGAAGCGCAGACGAAGTCGCGGGCACCAGCTAGTATACAATATTTTGCTTACAAAATAAGTAGTTATACTTAACTTTACTTAGGGGTGCTTCAGACCATCAAACTGAACAACTTTCACTATGGAGCAAACTACGAAATCACGAAAAAAAAGCTGTTAGTTACATACAAAACTGCAGTACCAATACCAACTCGACTCAAATGTATGGGATGGCTGATTTTTTAAACATGTTTTCGAAGTTAGATTTATAGTAGTAACTTCTGTGGTTGGCTCCATAGTGAGGGTTCAGTTTGATGATCTGAAGCACCCCTTTAGGTATTACTAGGGTGTTTTGTTACGTGCTGTATACGTATGACATACCTACTCCAAGGTCTTTTTATAACGGCTTTTATACATACGAGCGTTAACCCGCGACTTCGTCCGCACAAATTATATAAAGTTTCATCAAAATCGGTTCAGTAGTTTTCCGTGATACTTGTTAAAACAAACAAACAAACACACAAACAGACAGACAGACAAAAACTCCAAAAATTGGTGAAATGGAATCAGGGACACCTAAAAACCATATCGTAACTTAATTTGTGTTAATATCTTCAATGTACAGACACACTTCTGTTACAGCTTTATAATAGTACGAGCGTTAACCCGCAACTTCGTCCGCACAAATTATATACCGGATTTTAAGTCAGATCATAAGCTATCAAACAAAAAAAGTTTCATCAAAATCGATTCAGTAGTTTTTGCGTGATACTCGTTCAAACAAACACACAAACAAACAGACAGACAAAAAATCCAAAAATTGGTGAAATGGAATCAGGGACACCTAAAAACCATATCGTAACTTTTTTTTGTTAATATCTTCAATGTACAGACAAACTTTCCGTTACAGTTTTATAATAGCATTGATAGATAGATTATAGGTACCTTTTGATTCGGCGATCTATTTTCAACAATACTATGATAGATCTTTACTCGCGAAGAAAATAGTAATCCATTAAAACATATGTCGATAGCTAATTTATGTCAAAAATAAATCATAGCTTCAGCACACCCCACAGGAAGACGGATTTCAGACATTTACGCGTACAATATTGCCTGTGATCGGTTGCCAAACCGCATCTATCTAACCGACGGATCTTTAATAATCAAATTACCTACTTGCGTAAAAAGAGAGGTTTGTGTGTTTGATTGTACGAATATGTAAGTTATATTTATGTCATTGTTTTTAACCATTTAAAAAAGAAAAGGATTCTTATCTGTCTGTCCTGTGTAGATACAAACACCCATGAATCCAATACAAATATTAATATTCATCACACAAATATTTGCGCCTTTAACCTAATGGAATCTACCTATTCCGATCACTGACTGGGCATAACACAATAGCCAGTAAGTAGCAACATGCTTCGTAAATTCCAAATATTATTGATTTTAAACATGTTACAGACATGTTGCGCTATTTCGAATCAAATTAAAGATTGAAAAATTTGTTTCGGGCGGGACTTGAACCCGCAATCTTCCAAATTTCGTTCTCTGGGTAGTGGGCTCGGTGGCGAAATTGGATAACGCAGTTCCCCGGTTTGGAAGAGTGCGGGTTCAAGTCCCGCCCAAGACAAAATTTTCAATCTTTAATTTGATTTGAAATAGCGCAACATGGCTGTAACATGTTTAAAATCAATAATATTTGAAATTGGAACAGGGTGTGTCATCTAAATCGTATGAATTCCAGTTGTAATGCTGGACTTGCGGGTTGGTTAGTTTGTAATAACTACCAGTAGATGGCGCTCACGAAGACGCAACAGATTGAAAATTTCGTTCTGAGGGTAGTGGTCTCGGTGGCGAAATTGGATAACGCAATTCCCCGGTTTGGAAGAGTGCGGGTTCAAGTCCCGCCCGAGACAAATTTTTCAATCTTTTATTTGATGCTTCGTCAAAACCTTAGATAAATAGTGAGAGGATCCCTAACATGCTTCATCAACTAACCAAACTAAATTAACTTTTGAGATATAACTTTGAATAGAAACTACTAGTCACAAAAATCCAAAGGAGAGTCGCGGGTGCTTCGTAGTAGCTAATAAGCAATTGATCGCAAGCGACGATCAATCACAATCGAGTTCCAACCCCCCACCCCCTGCGACCCCCGACTCCTCCCCTCTTACCTCACCTCACCCCTGACCACGCATTCCTCTCATGCGTCGAAGTGGAAATAGTCAGACAGTAGAAGTACTTAGTATGTCTTACGTAATAAAAAAAAAATCGAATTACCGAATTCGCAATGCTATCGGTGAGATAAAAAACAAAATTATATAAGGTCTAACAAAATTAGGTGAAAATATTTTAAGGGGATGATCAGACCATCAAACTGAACAAATTTCTCTATGGGACCAATATCGAAATCGCGAAAAAAAACCAGCAGTCCCATACAAAACTGCAAACATAACTCGACTTAAATGTAGGGGATAGCTGTTTTTTTTTGCGGTTTCGATATTAGTCCCATAGAGAAAGTTGTTCAGTTTGATGGTCTGATCATCCCCTTAATATAGTTTCAGCTAGTTTTGTTAGACCTTATATACAACGTGTTAATGAATAAGCGCAGAACCTTATACACCCCAACTGATTTATAACAAAATAATTAGATTGAAATAATAATTTCATTATTTTGATAGTTATAATTTAAAGTTATTCGCATTTTAAGTTTTGAGGCAAAAATGATTTGTTATCATTTCAGCAATCAGTGAAGGCGCTAACGTACTCGTGAATACATTTTAATAATCTTGTTTTGGTAGTAAATAGGGTGAGTATGCCCGTGGGGTGGATTGACATTAGGATTTAGAAAATTTTATATTTTACAAACAAATTATTTAATATTTTGAAAAAAATTACCTATGTTGAAACCATGATAATTCGATTCTGCTCTCGATTCTAAACAAACTTCTTTCTAGTTTTGCGTTAATTCATTAACACATATATTATTAACTTAGTATATTACTTTTAAAAATATCTCGCTTCTGGTCTGACAGCTGATTGTCTCCCCTCCCACAGCCACCAATATGTTACTGCTTTCGACCATCTCCCATTTTATGTCTAGTCGAATGTAATTTGTGTGTAAATTAAGTTGTTATATACGTATAATGATATTTAATTTTTTTACCTGACCGTGTAGGAAGGTAATGTTTTTAGGGTTCCGTGGTGAACAAGAAACACATAGCGCTCTTACAGACGAGCGACATTTTGTGGTCGCAGAGGGCCACCACGGCGATTAATCACTCATTTTTTAGAGGATAGATAACATTAACCCAAAAACAGAAATGTGGTACTTATACAGAACATTTTTTTTCGACACCCGGAAGGGGTGTACAGTGAAAAGAAGGTTGAAAAAAATTTTTTTAATGAATAATTCCAATGAAACAAACCTCCCATGGAAACTAAATCATTATAATGGTTTTGTCTCAAAATATTAGCGCTCAAAGTAAAAAAAAAGGGCGTCACAAAATACATGCTTAAACAACTTTAGCTTCGTTATAGTTGCCAAATTGAGATAACAACAGGAAAATGTTAATGATGATAAGAATTACGGATTTGTAATGAAAGATTATGAAAATAACTAGGGTTAACCCGCGACTTCGTCCGCACAAATTATATACCAGATTTTAAGTCAAATAATAAGCTAAGCTATTGGTGTCCCAGCTAAGCTATCCCATTTCCTCCCGTGGGTGTCGTAAAAGGCGACTAAGGGATCTACTCAAGGATGGGCAGCAGCATCCTCTAAGTACACACATTGATTCGATCCAACTGCGATCGCCAACCCGCCTGCCAAGCGTGGCGATTGGGATTTGCCATAGCAAATCCCCCCCATTTTTGGGGGGGCTTATGTCTAGCAGTGGACGTTTAATGGCTGATATGATGATGAATAAGCTATCAAACAAAAAAAGTTTCATCAAAATCGGTTTAGTAGTTTTTGCGTGATGCTCGATCAAACAAACAAACAAACAGATATGGAATCAGGGACACCTAAAAACCATACCGTAACATTTTTTGTTCTTAAAATCTTCAATGTACAGATACACTTTCTGTTACAGTTTTATAATAGTTTAGATTAGAATAGATGACAAATAGAGTCGCTGTACTTATAGCGCGTGTACGGTGTAGAGTGATGTATTGCTGTGATTACGGGCGACGGCCTCCATATGCCTTGTTCAATTGGCTATTGTACCGCGCTTTTACTTTTATACCCGTATCGCCCCTCTAATCTAAAGGCTGTATTGGCGTTGGAATTTTGATTGATTTTCTATTTTATACTATAGATAAAAGACAAAAAGTTCATGGTTGTTTGGGAAATTGGTTGGAATTCTGATTAAGCTTCATGTCTTAGAAAAAGTGTAGTAATTTTTGGTGTTAAAAGTTGTACAGTGGTACCAGGTTTATAAGTCTCACCGATGTACCTGCGCAGTTGACAAATTTTAATTGCGCGCGAAATTATATTGACCAATCAGGATGTGCCACCTTTAATCCGTTATCCGACTTTGCACCCTTTGATTACTAAATGACTTCGGGTTTTGTCGGGGACTCGGGACTGCTCTGCGGAAACGAAGATTGACGAGCGGAATTATTTTCCTGGTCGTACTGTAAGATAAATTAACACATATATAGAAAACTCCTTTGCCCAGCATTGGGATGAAAAAGGCTAGTAAAAAAATAGAAAACTCACGACCGACTTCGGGGTCGTCAGAAATATAGCTATAACTTCAAACAAACCTTTTAAGGTTGCAATTTTATTGTAGTATGGATTCCTATTATCATTTTTAAGGTTTCGTAATAAGATGGTGATAAGTATCAGGTGGATGAGCTTGAATAGGTGCTAAATTATTCCCTGTTATCCCATCGTCGTCTTGTTAACCCCCATGGGGTTCATACGGTGAAATGGGGTGGTCCATTCAAAGCTCAGTGATTTATAATTAACTAGCGTTAACCCGCGACTTTGTCCGCACAAATTATATACTGGATTTTAAGTCAGATCATTAGCTATCAAACAAAAAAAGTTTCATCAAAATCGGTTCTGTAGTTTTTGCGCGATGCTCGTTCGAACAAAAAAACAAACACACAAAATAAACAGACCGACAAAAATTGCTGATATGGAATCAGGGACATCTAAAAACTATATCATAACTTTTTTTTTGTTAATATCTTCAATGTACATACAAACTTCCTGTTACAGTTTTATAGTAGTATAGACTACAAAAACAGGCTAAGAACTGAAATAAAAAAATATTTTCTATCCTAGATAGGGTCCCTAAGTCTCAGCTTGATTGAATATCTAGAAGTGGGTTAAAATTAACATGCAAGATTTCACCCGAACGTACAAATTAACAAATAAATAAACCAGGCAAGTTGAATAAAAGCTTGTAAAAAACACATTTCAACGCATGTTTGCACAGCTATTGGCTAAATACAATATGTACCTGCTTCTGTACATAACAAAGCAGAGTAGGTATATATTAAGCAACGATGCAGCAAGCACTGCACATTGTAGAGCAGGTTCTAGTTAATGAAGAGCTACACGGCACTAAGCAGAGTTCGACCACAACCGCACAATCTTGTACCCAGTAGCGCTTTGTCAACTTGTCACCTAGGTACCTACGTCTACATGGACACAGTTAGCTATACAAATAGCTTTTGATTATCCTATTTTCAATATTTACCAATTTGTCAAATGACAATTTTTAAATACAATTTAGAAACTAATCCGTCATCCGTCTCCGTGTTTTTTTTTCAGATTTCCGGTAGTGATGCAACGATACTGATACCGATTATCGTATACCGCCGATTATCGTGTTTTATTACGATAATCGGCATCGTAAGCACATTATACGATTTTTACGATACGATATTTGAAAAAAAAAAACATACATGTTTTGCTTGAAACGAAACGCATCATGTCACCTAACGCGGATATGAGCCTTTATGAGCATATCTTGCTCCAGTTATTGGAAGAGTAATAGTAATTTGTATCCGAACCTCAAGAAATTGGCAAAAAAGTATTTGTCTTTTAAGCCAGCTACTGTGGACTCAGAGATATTGTTTTCTACAGCTGGGTTGGTTCATACAAATATAAGAAACCAACTTAAGCCAGATAATTTAAACATTGTCATGTTTTCTCAACAAAAATTTGTCAGAAATTAATTTTAAATACCTAAATTCATAAAGTATGTATGTAGGTTTAAGTATACTTAATGATATTTTCCAAAAAGGACAAGTGCGTAGCACCCTCAATCGACGGAAGTGCATGAAAAGATGTATGAATGTCAATGAGGCTAAAGAGGTGTGTCAGAGTCGTAGCGTGTGGCGGTCCGTGGTCTCTGCCTACCTCCATGGGACAATGGCGTGAGCTTATGTATGTATGTATGTAAGTGTACCTTATATAGGCACTTAAGTAGGCAATATCAGAAACAGACTGAAATAAGACATTTATGTGTTCGCTACTAGTATTATTAGATAGAATGAATAATTGGTAAGTTACCTGATGTTAAACATAAAAAAAGTATATTAAAAACTATAATAGATGTTGATTTCTAGTTGATTTTTAGTTTTTATTTAAAGTATCGTAATGTATTCGTATCGTATCTGTATTCGTATCGTATGATATATCGTGATCATAATAGCTTATACGATATTATCTGTATTCGTATCGGTATCGTAATAGAGATATCGTTGCATCACTAATTTCCGGTAAATCTCCGTTTAAGGAAGGTTGTTTAGACCATCAAACTGAAAAACTTTCATTATAGGACCAATATAAAATCGCGAAAAAGAAAATCAGCTATCCCATACATTTAGCTGGAGTCGATTTGTAGTTTAGTATGGAACATCCGATTTTTTTTTCGCGATTTCTATATTGGTCTCATAGTGAACCATACTAATGACGCTAAACTTGCAGTAGTAGTAGGTAACATGACATGTCATGAAATACTCTAAATTGTCATTTTCAATTTGTCACGTTTATTAAATAGGGCCCAAACGGGTACAGCGGCGGGAGGTCTTACGTACAGCTGTCGCTAGGATCACTTTTAGCACACCTACCTATTCAAGGTATCAGGATGTACGAGGTATCATCTTTAGAAGCCTTTAGGCAACAAAAACATAAAATACAAAATTACAATATTCAATAGTTTATCCACTGGCTTACCCAACTTGATCATACTCAACTCCTTATTTAAGAAGGTATATTTAAGCTACTAGCTTTTGCACGCGACTTCGTTCGCATGAAATTTGAATTTCGAAAAATAATTTCCTAGTGCACCCCTACACCCACCGTAGAATATAATAATTATATCGAACCCAGGTCGGTCGCAGTAAGGTCTAACATGGTCAGGTGGGGATTCTCGGATGCGCAAAATGTGACTTGCTTGTGTGGAGCTCCACAAACGATGGCCCATCTCACATCGTGTCCTGCGTGCCCTAACACTAACACTAACACCTGCACGCAGGAGGAGCTCATGACCGCTAGCGATGGTGCAGTATTCCAATTCCAATCCAATTCTGGCAAGGTACAATTTTTAGCGACCTTGTTCAGAATTTGAAGTCGACGCGATAAAGCAAGCAATAATGATATCAAAAATGTCATGTTTCTATCTTTAGCATAATCTTTAGCGGTTTAGGCTGTGCGTTCCCTGTCAGTCAGTCAGTCACGGAACTTTTTTATAAGTATAAATAATATAATCCTTTCATGAATATTATAGCATCAAGTTATAAATGCTCGAGATGCCAATCTCAGACGTCACAATAGGCAGGAGTCGGGGAAGACGAAAAGTTTCATCGAATAATGAATGAAGACCGATTTACTTCTCCATTCATTATGCAAAAAGCGTCGAGCTAACTTCCCCGTCTGTTTTCTGATGTAAATACTTATGTACAATAGAAGCAAGCATTTATTATCCATTACATAATTATCAAATTGGAATCTACAGGGTGAAATTATTATCATTGGCAGAGTCTATCCATCAAACTGAACAACTTTTACTATGAGAACAAACCGATAGGAGCAAAAAAATAATCAGCTGTTGAATACATTTGAGTCGAATAGGCAGCGGCGGCGCGGCGGGTACGGAACAGCTGATTCTTTTTTGCTCCGATCGGTGTGTTCCCATAGTAAAAATTTTTCAGTTTGATGGGTAGACTCTTAGTTTAAAAGGATGCTAATAATACCAATTTCAACTTGTATACCGTTACAGAAAGGTATAAATTTTAGAAATACTCGTGATATGAGCGTTTTACCTCGCAGAATTTTCAGCGCCGCGTTGCTGACGCGATGCTGAAAGCGCTGTAAGGCTGCAAGGGAAAAGACACACATATCTCAGGGCACCAGGCCATGTACCCGGACTTTCAATTTTCGATATAACGGACCGTTGCGGTCCGAACTTTTATGTAATAAAGTAGAAATTGGAACGAAAACGGTCACGCAGTAGCGAAATTCGAATGTCCAAACCCAAACAATCTATAAACGATTTTGTGATAATTCATTAACACTGGTTTTCATAGAAGCGGTGTATTTTAGAGCATCGAAGATTATGGTCCAAATAATGTAGTGTAGGTTAGGCACTATCGCGGATTTTTCGGCCTGACCACCACCAGGCTCATTTTTCCTTGCATATACAAAAAATAAAAACCCCGTCTAGCCCCTCCCTATTGATGAATAGACCAATTAATGAATAGTTTCCAAACAATAATTTTCGCGCGAAATTATGTGATTTTTTTTTGAGTGGTCAGGCGGTAAAGTCCCCGATAGTACATATCGCATCGTCTCACGGTGACGACGTCACGTGTCGTGGAAAATTGTGTTGCGACATCGTGTATTCTCTTAGACCATTTAAATACTGTCACGTAATTGGTTCTCTTTATATGTTTTGGTGCTCTTTTGGTACATACCGTGATAAAATCAATGATCTTTTCCGAAAAGGACAAGTGCGTAGCACCCTCAATCGTCGGAAGTGCGAGAAAAGATGTATGAATGTGAGTGAGGCTAAAGAGGTATATCAGAGTCGTAGCGTGTAGCGGACCGTGGTCTCTGCCTACCTCCATGGGACAATGGCGTGAGCTTATGTGCTCTATAGCCCAGTTATTTTACGGAGTTTTGTTAGGAATGGTGGGGAGTAATTATGAATTGGACTTTTAAACTGTAATCGGCACCATTTAGTGACAAAAAGACTATCTGAAAACATATTTAAAAAAAATCGCTACGCAACATAGAAACAAAAATTGTATCTCCCAGAAGGCTTTTAAATTAATAATATTAATACCAATGCACTCATTTTAATTAGATTTAACAATATACATTATTTTTAGCAATAAATTATGCATTGAAATATTAAAAATAAGGTATTCATTAGAAAATACTAATGTATTTTTCAAATCCTTATAAGTAGACAAAAATAATAACACCATGTTTGAAGTATGTATAATGGTAAAGCCTAAAAAACGTGCAAAAAAAATTTACCATTAGTGTTTTTAGAACGAGATAAATACAAAATTTAAAATTTTGGGCTGTTGCTTAATTTTGGTACATTTCTAAGCTCAAATTGGCTCTAAAATACTATACCGAAAAAAAATATCAATTACTAATTAGTCCCGGCTCAAACCGTAAAATGACTGGGCTACTATAACTTTTGAGCGCGGTTCGGAAACTTTTGAGCGCGGACCCTACGTCCAGTAGTTGGTAAGTGAATAACCTTTTCTATCTATTATTAACATACTCTGTGGCGACTGACCGGCGACCGACCGTCGACCGATGACCTACAGCGACAGACCGCGTGGCGAGCGGTGATTAGTACGTTAATACAATCACGGCGCCACTTCGTTAGTTGCACTGCTTAATTAATGTGGGTCGATAATTGGCGGTTTATTTGATGCTGAATTGCTGAATTAGACTGTTGATTTGTTTCTTTTTGTTGACGATTTGAATACTTACTATGAACGGCGACAATTTAATATTGACTTTAACTGCATCTGTGGTCTAGTGGTTAAGAGCATTGGCTCTCGAAACGGAGGTCGTGGGTTCGATTTCCACGGGGGACACCTAGTGATATGTCACTTTGTGCGTTTTTCTCCAGTTGGTTAGGACATTGCAGGCTGAATCACCTTATTGTCTGAAAAGAAAGATGATTCCGTGCTTCGGATGGCACGTTAAGCCGTTGGTCCCGGCTACTATCTCTAGTGGTAGTAGTCGTTACATAAAAAGCACGTCAGAGACCGCCTTGCGGCCTGAAAAAACTCTGACACCAGGATGGTGTGCCGTATCTAGGCCGTATCGAATGGAAATTTTTTTTTGCGAAACTTGGCTCGAATTCACATTACACATAATTTGCAAAAAAAACTATTAATAATCCATTAAGACAGTTTTTAGAATGGTTTTCTGTTTATCTGTTTGTTTAAGCATGCATCACTTTATAAACTACGAACCGATTTAGATAAGGTTTCTACGAAAACAAGGCTTATTTTAAATTAACATTTAGGATTTATTTCATCGCATTACAATCAAAAGTTATGAGTATAAAGTCAGTGGTCTGCGCGTACGATAATATTAATATCTAACCTTTTCGACCTGTACCTGGTACCTACATAATATTATAAGAGATAAGTGTACTTTTTTCAACCATCAGCAGCATAGCTGATTCAGTGTTTATGGGGTGTAGAGCATCCCTGTGATGGGGATGGACCAGGTCTGCCTGCATAACTTCAGTCGTTTTAGTAGTTACAGACGTTTAAAGGTCAGTAAAAAATTTACGATCAGCTGCAAGGCTGATCCTATAATATTATTGTATTGTGCACTGTAGCTAAGGGAACAGTACAAAAACTGACATGAACTGCCAGTCGGTTTAAGAGATACAGTTGTTCAAAGGTCGGGCCTTTGAACGGCTGTAACTCCTAAACCGACTGATGAACCATGTCAGTTTTTGTACTGTTCAAATAGCTACAGTGCACACTACAATAATATTAAAGGATCAGCCTTGCAGCTGATCGCTAATTCTTTACTGACCTTTAAACATCAGTAACTTCTAAAACGACTAGAGTTATGCAGGCAGACCTGGTTCATCCCCATCACAGAGATGCTCTGCACCCCATAAACACTGAATCAACCTTGCAGCTGATCATTGCAAAAAGTACACTTATCTCTTAGTCTATAATGTTATTATAATATTAAGTTTTAATCCAAGCCACAGCGGATTATGTAAATTTATCACGGACATGTATGATAATGTTATCTAATCCCACGCATGCGTATATTTGCTTAGCAACTAACTGTTTCCCACAAATTTACAAGCAAAAATCTATTACCCACACAACTAACTCAAACTAGGGATGTTTATGAAACTTTGCAATCGTTAACTGAATCTAAGGGATATCTGAAAAATAATTAACAAACAGAAATAATTCGTTATTTATTTAAAACATTAAGGAAGTAATTGTCTAAACGTCTTTTATAATGAGAACCGGTAAGGTTTGAATCTCTCTCCCTGCGTCTGTGTGTCCAAGCAAATACAATCAGGATATTTTTAAAAGAAGAGTTAATAGGGTTTTTCTGGGCGAGCGCGCTACATCCTCGGCTTCATCTACACTTCCGATCAGGTGAGCTGAATCCAAGCCTAAACCCAATAAAAAAACGTAGGGTAACTTGGACACTTCGATGTCACTTCATACAAACGGGACAAACTGACAAGAAGAAGTAAGCATATGCGATATACTAAGAAAGTGCGAGTAAAAGGGGACTGCATTCATCATCATCATCATCTCAGCCGATGGACGTCCACTGCTGGATAGGACTACATTTTTTTATTATTAGCCTATTTCATCCCACTGCTGGGCAAAGGCCCAGGACTACATTATCAAAGAAAAATAACCTCTAACGCCTACTGATTTCCGTGAGGAGGTGGGGGAAAAAATTTGGTGCGGGCAGGGAGTGTGTTGTCTATGTGTTGGGTCTAGGCTAGTCTAGTGTATAATAAAGAGTAGTTATGGTCTAGCCCAGCGATTCCCGATTGGTGTTCCGCGGAACCCTGGGGTTCCGTATGATTCTCTCAAGGGTTTCGCGAAAATTCAAGATTTACAGTTTTTGAGAGTTACGCGGGTATTATTCAAAACTCAAACCAACTCAAAACCAACTCAAACACAAACAAACCAAAACTCAAAACCAAACGACCAAAACCAACCGGTAGGATAATTTTATAAATGGACGTTATTAATATTCAGTTTCAAATTATCTTATTTTAAAATGTTGTTTTCTGAAATTCTTACTAAATAAATATTTTTATCATAAAAAGTCCTTCTTTTAAAGTCAAATTATCTTATTTTATTTATTTTTATTTTAACACTTTATTGTACACACGGAAATATAAATGAAAACAGCATTACAAAGGGCGAGCTTATCTCTAAAAAGATTTCTTCCAGCAAACCCGTGAAAGAGAGAGAGCATATTAAGTGAGGCAGGCATAGTGTGCACATTTAACAAATAAAACAGTATTTAACACTAATAAATAGATATGATTATATAAAGATACAGGTATGTACATACATACATACATATATATATATATTTATATAAGAATGATAAACAAATAAATATACTAGTTTATTGAATGAAGAGAGAGATAGTGATCTTTGACTTGTTTTTTAAATGAAGCAATTGTTTCACAGTCTCTTATATTAAATGGGAGAGAGTTCCAGAGCCGGACTGCATGGACAGTGAAGGAATAGGAATAGAAGTCAGTAGTGTGGGATGGGATATTAAGGAGGGTACGGATGTGGGATCTACAGGGTTTGTCAGAAGGACGGGAGAAGGAGAAGCGTTCGCGGAGGTAACTAGGAGCAGACGGATTGTGGAGGGTGTTGTACAGGAGAGAGACGATATGAGAATTTCTGCGATCACGTATAGGAAGCCATTTTAACTGCTTCCTGTATTCGGATACGTGATCATATTTACGCAATCCAAAAATAAAACGGATACACAAGTTTTGGAGCCTCTCTAATTTGTTAATGAGTTCCTCTGTGGCATCCAAATAAGATACATCAGCATAATCGATGTTAGGTAGGATGAGGGATTGGGCTAAGGAGATTTTGGTTTTAAGGGGAAGGAAATTTTGGAGATGTTTGAGGGAATGAAATGAATAATGCACCTTCTGACTAACCTTGTTTATGTGGGCCGACCAAGATAGGTTGGAATCGAAAATTACCCCAAGATTTTTTGCAGTAGTAGTAAAAGGAATGATGACACCATTGTAGAGAACTGGAGGAACGATATACTCACGGAGACAGTTGGACATATATCTACTTCCAATAAACATAGACTGTGACTTGGCGGGGTTGACCATCAGACCAAACGAGTCAGCCCAGGTACTAATACGCTCTAAGTCTTTGTTTATCTCCTCGATGGTATTTGAGATATCATCAACCTTGAAGTGGCGATAGAGCTGGAGATCATCGGCGTATAGATGAAAATTTGAAGAAATTACAGAGGTGATAGTATTAATGAAAATAGAGAAAAGAAGAGGAGATAGGACGCCACCCTGAGGAACGCCTGCAGTGAGATCACACCATTCAGAGGAGACCCCTTCGGAGCGGACACACTGCGAGCGTCCTCGAAGATATGAACTAAACCAAGCATTTGCTGGCGGAGAAATATTAAGAGATTGAAGGATACCAAGGAGTACATCGAAGTCAACAGAGTTAAATGCACTGCTGAAATCAAGAGGGATAAGTATTGAAAGCATTTTATTTTCCATTGCCAGACGAATGTCATCAGAGACTTTAAGGAGAGCTGAAACGGTTCTATGTCCAGAGCGGAAGCCAGATTGTAGCGGATTTAGCAAGTGGTTGGAGCAAAGGAATGATGCTAATTGCCTGTCTTTCAAGATGCGAACAACAAGCCAAAAAGCCTCAAAATCCAGTATGTTGCAATTTCACGTAAAAAAAATTTTGTTAGTTTACTTCTTACTTGAGTTAGGGTTCCGACCAAAAACGGTGAACCAAAACGGGTTCCGTAGCCAGAAGAATTCTGGAACAGCTGATCTAGCCAATTACTTAGTCTAGTGCAGCTTATTACCGTACATACATGGGGTGAACCTCCCCGAGTGACAAAACCTGAGTTCGTCTGACGCACCCTTGGCAGTTTGGCAGTCAGCCTCGATAACACCATTGCTGACTGCATGGCTAATCTTTACACTACAGCAGTGTTATGCGATGTAACTCATGCTGACACGACAAAAGAAGAAGAACTGCATTTAGGTGAAATTGCAGATTTTCCTACGATTTTGATTTTCACTATACAGGATGTAACAAAACACCCTAGTAATAATTAAGGGGGTGCTTCAGACCTTCAAATTCAAACTGAACAACTTTCACTATGGAGCCCGCTTCTAATTCGCGAAATAAAAATGAGATGATACATCTGATTTTTTTTTCTCCGATTTAGCTCCATAGCGAAAGTTGTTCAGTTCACCCCTTTAAGTATTTTACTTACTATTTCTTTATTTGTTACACCCTGCAATTTTAGTAAAAATACTTGCGAAATAACTTGGAAGTGATAAGACCGATACGACACGGATCCATTCTGAATAATCTCATCTGTATCCTTTATATCCGTCCTTATCTACAACCCGAATAAAGCCGAACCTCGCCGAATGTGAACACTCCACTATTAAGCCAAGTAATGGAACATCGAATCAACATTGACGCGCGGCGCAAAGTGTCCCGGTTCCCGGTTACGGGACAAAAAGCCGTTTCGGGACATTCCGGGACAATTTGGAATACGATCCGACGTTGTGTGTGTTACTTTAGTGGGACCTATGTGGATTTTTACATGATGTACATAAACGTTGTCTCTATTAATTTTCTTTTGGAATAAGCCCTTTGTAGCAAACTAAGGATGCATTCATAGTAAATAAGGTTCATATGTAATTGAATAAAGTGGAATTAAATTCTTTCAATATGTTACTTTGTAGCGGCTTTTCTTACGAATCGCCTTATTATTGGATAGTCCCGTCTCACGGATACATTTTGAGCAGGGACATTAGTCCCTAAGTTTTTCTAAAATGAATAAAATAAAATAAATAAATAATAATAAAATATTTTTGTTGAATTCTATCATATTTATATAGATTTTCCTTCGGGATGAAGAGCAAATATTTCGTTAACGGTAGCTACTTTAGGATTTTTGGTACACAATCGATGTGCTCCGATTTGTGCTACGTTCACTGTTTCGAGTTTGTACGGTCTAATAATTATGGAAAAAAGTTATAATATGTGAAAATCTGCGTACAACATCTTTCATATGCGTCGCGTTTGGCGTCGCGTGAATGTTACAAATAAATCAATGATGGTCCATCGTAGGTGTCGCACACTACATTTTGACTCCCGCCCAACACTTAATGGTGTTTACATTGCCAATGCTGGAAGTATGTTTCCATTTCGAATTTTCCACGATTTGCCTGTTAACTCGATTTGGTCGTACTTTTCAGCTAAACCACGAGTTTTGGAATTTGATATTTGTTTCGAATACGTAGGCAACGCCTTATGAATAGATTCCATTATTAGGTATGTATTCATATATTGTCCGTAAAAAGAACTAACAATATTCAGTCAAACCACAGACCAAACAGCTAAAATGACACATCAATACAAAGCAATTAATTTACTCGGTTAATTACTTATAGGAGTCACATTGCAGGTTCTGACCCAAGCACTCGTCTCGCGTGGATTTTGTGCGTCGCGTTTTTGCCTGCCACGAGGCTCCGCAATCCTCAATCTCTTCTTGTTCTTGACCAAAAACAATCCCTGAGATTGGGATAGATTCTCCCATAAACACTTGACACTGGCGGGAATGCAGTGCTAACGCACAAGCAAGAGTCCATTAAATAAATAAAAAAAAATTACTTATACTAACAGGGTGTTAACATATGGTAACAGGATGTTTTAGATCATTCAACTGAACAACTTTTAGTACGGGATCAATTTTGATCTCGCGGAAAGAAATCTGTTAGAGTTAGCTATAACAGCAGATTTTTTTTACGCGACTTCGTTGTTGGCTCCTTAGTGAAAGTTGTTCAGTTTGATGGTCTGAAGCACCATGTTTGATATGTAACGCGTTTAATTTGAAATCCTATAGGTATTATAGCGACAGACGAAGAGTAAGTAGAAGATACAAAATAAGGCGGTCTAATGGAAAAAACTTTTAATAGTGTTGCAAATTGAAATAATTTACTTTATTTTAAAATATTCTGTTTATATCTCAACATCTTTCGAAATGGTTAAAAAAAATTAAATATGATTTTGAGTTCGCTCTCTTCACTTGACTATCAATATTACAGGTACAATACGTTTCATTGTTAGCGTGCCCGCCGGCGGTGATGTTCCAACGGAAGGCCCAAAAAGATCGACCCATTTCTTTCTCATCATCATTACCAGCCAGTGTAAGCCGGTAATGACGGCAAGGCAATACAAGGTGACGTGAATCAAGTCATCCACCACAAGACGCAGGCCCGGTGAGGGTTTTTAAACATAATAATTATAATTTATTATTACATAACGTTTCGTATTAAGAACGTCGGTGGCGCGTTGCTAAGAGGTATGGGGACCCAATTATGGGGGTCCGGGTTCGAATCAGCACGGACAACATGCCATGTACCAATGAGTTTTTCTAACTTATGTACGTAATACCGACTGCTCTCAAACGGTGAAGGAAAACATCGTGAGGAAACCTGCATACACTGAAGAAGAAATTCTGATGTGTATGTGAAGTCTACCAATCCGCATTGGGCCCGCGTGGTGGACTAAAGCCCATACACCCTCCCTGAGGGTAGGCCTGTGCCCTGCAGTGGGACGTTCATAGGCTGATGATGATTATTATATATAACGTTTGATTTTTTTTTATTATAAATTACTGGCGTCTGCTTGTATCTAGCACTGCAATTTTGCCAGTATCAATTGGTATGTAATCTCATAAGCATTTGCTAGACAAAATGGTAAAGCGATGTGCAAGTCGGAGAGAAGCCGATACGCGTCGCTCGCGACCGGTCACCTTCAGACTTCAAGCGCAACTTCTTATGTTATTATTTGCTGTTAACTATTTTCATCCTTTGATTTTCTTTGAAATAGCTCAACAAAGATGTTACTATTTTATACAGGGTTTAAGTGCGTTATTAGTTAATAAGCACAACTTCATACGTTTTGATCGAGTAGGTAAGTTATAACGCAAGAACACAAGAACTATGTAACTAACACCATGTTGTAGCAAATAAATATCATTTCATTTCAAGGAACAGAAGATTTTGCGATTTCAAAGTTGGTCCTATAGTCAAAGCTGTTCAGTTTGATGGTCTGAAGCGCCCCTTTAAGGGCCTATGTCGAAAAATAATTGAAGCGAAATGGGCGTGTGATAGCTTATATAATTGCCTGATGCGAGGGAAAGAGATGGGGCGGCGTGCGCGCCTGAACCGACGCAAGCGTAAAACAAACTTTATATAATTGTGATTGTACTATTTATGTAAGTTCAATTCTGCTCTTATCAAAATTTGTAAAATATCAATATCTTTTTTACATGTTGGATGAGGGCAGCGCAGGACCCGTCGTTATGGCGATCCTTGAGGGAGGCCTATGTCCAGCAGTGGACGTCCATTGGCTGAGAGATGACCTCTGTAATAGGTGTACTCAGGGGCCGTAGCCCGGACCTTTGAAAGGCTTGCGTGAGGCCGAAGCCAACACGTAGAGGCCCGTCAGACAATTTGATCTGAATAAATAAACTAAGAATAAATAAATAAATAAAAAAAATAAAAATAAAAATAAAAAATGGTAATGTAACACCAACCGGCAACTATCCCAGTATACACTATAGAAGTGCATCCAAAACAGCCCCCGGTCAGTGTAGGACTATTGTAAGGAGTGGAAAGAAACAAAATCTGGGCTATTGGGGTGGGGTGCTAATGGAACAGGTAACTAGGTTTTGAACGGGACTATATCGCCTGCCTGACCAATGTATAAACACGGAAAAAATAGCAGACGGTGACTTGCCAACTCAAAATGAATGGGCCCCCGAAAACAGCCGCTCGCACGGAGCGACATGGGGGCAACATTTCCTGAGCGGCTTAGAGTGTAGAGGTGCTTCTGGACTTTAAACGACCATCATTTCAGTCTAAAATGGGAGACGAGGATCAGGGACTTCCCCCGGGAGCACTCGGGCCCGTGGTGTCGCCACTCACCAACAGCTCGCCACAAGCTGCCCTGCGGGTTATTATTATTATTATTATCCTCTTAACAGTAGAATCAAGATATATGCAACTTGGAACTGCAAAACATTTTGCCCACAGTAAATTTAATTCTAAAACGACCCGAGTAGATTTTATTTTAGAAACGATGGCAGTAAATAGGATTGGAGAGGAAACTCGTAGTTCCGCTAGTGTCCTGTACTGTCGCGTCGCGTCGTGTGCAATGAAATATAATTCACTAAGTGTACGTGATGGAATTGCATGTATTTATACAGGGTGTTAAGGAAAACTACATACTCTATGCATCAAACTGAACAATTTGATGGGAGTTTTACTATGGGAGCAAAACTGTTAGCGTAAAAAAAATTTACAGCTGTTCCATACTAGACTTCTATGCCCACATGACTCAAATGCATGAAATTTTGTTTTTGTTCTCCCATGGTAAAATTTGTTCAGTTTGATGGGAAGACTCTTAGTTTAAAAGGATGCTAATGATATCAATTTCACCCTGTATAATCACTCCAAGTTTGACGCTTGTATGCATTGCCTGTATGTTGTATTGTTTTTACGATAGAGCGCAAACAAAAAATTTTTTGTAGAAACACGATTCTTGTATGGGAATTTTTTCCTTTTTTTATTCTTTGTTAGCAAATCCAAAATAAAGAATAAATAAATAAATAACCTGGACATTGTTTACAAAAATTATCTGGTCACATTAAGGGCCTGTTTAACCACTTCAGCTTATCTGACAAATAGTTTGACATATTTTGTATGAAAGATATGTCAAGATAACCGTCAGATAAGCTAACAAGAACTTAATAAGAAGTGGTGAAACAGGCCCTTAAAGTACCAGAATCTAGCCTGGACTTGTATTACGATGACTAGACAACAATATATAGGGATGATCAGAGTATCAAACTGAACAACTTTCTCTATAGGAACAATATCGAAACAGCAAAAAAAAAATCAGCTGTTCCATAAAAACGTACTCGACCTAAATGTATAGGAGCAAATTTTTTTTTCGCGATTTCGATTTTGGTTCCATAGAGAAAGTTGTTCAGTTTGATACTCTGATCATCCCCTTAAAGTAGTTTCACCTAATTTTGTTAGACCTTATATAATACATATACTCGTACATAGATATAAACATCCATGACTCGGGACAAATATTCATATTCATCATACAAATATTTGTCCCTTACTGGATTCGAATCTGACCGATCCTCGGCACAGCAGGCAGGTTCACTATCGAATAACCACCTTTTGTGAAAATGTCAACTCGCCACCCTGTCGCTACCTATTAATGTTCGTACAAAATACGTTTTTCATTCTAATGCAATGTTTAACAAAAGAATTAAATAGTCAAACGAGCAAATTTGCCTTCAGATGTTGACAAGGGCCAAATATTTCACTAAACATCGAGGAAAAAAAGCCCTTTTCCCATCCCAACACAAGTGTCCTGTTATATTTATGACTTACAAACGAATTCCTTATTATTTTGTTATTTATTTTGTCATTTTCCCGCCGGAGCTTACATTCTGTTCATTAATTTCGACAAAAAATATCCGACGTTATTAAAAGAAATATTTTGTCCTCTGCGAGGCTTCCGCGAATATTGGGAAGATATTTTTATTGTAATAAAATATTTTATGGCAAATTAACTTTTAGGTCATTTTGAAATTATTATTTAGGCAATGAACTGAATGGAGCATTTTAACGAGTTTGTTACTCGGTCTGTCCTTAATTTATTTGTATCTTTATTTTATTTTTTAGTTATTTAAAATCAAAGAAATTGCTACCTTGGGCCTCTGCTAATAAAAATGACCCACACGTCTCAGGCTTATTCGTAAGCATAATCCAGGAGAACAATCGCGCTAAATAAATCGCAACTGCACCATGGTTGGATCTCGTGCGAACCAAAACTTTTAACACATTCGGTATTGCGCTATTCATTTGACAGCCGTTAGAGCCGTTTTGAAAGATCGACACATAGTAAATAAAACAAGTTCAAATTCAAATATTTATTGCAAGTTTAGCGTTATGCGGAATTAAACACAGTTAAATAGTAATTGGATTGCAATGTGATTAGAATTGAAATTGGATTAGGATTTAACTTTACTCAATCAGTTAGTTACAGAACTTTTTATTTGTATATAAGGTCTAACAAAATTAGCTGAAACTATTTTAAGGGTATGCTCAGAACATCAAACTGAAAAACTTTCTCTATGGGACCAATATCGAAATCGCGAAAAAAAATTTGATGTCCCATACAAAACTGCAAACACAACTTGACTCAAATGTATGGGGCAGCAGATTTTTTTTTCGAGATTTCGATATTGGTCCCGTAGAGAAATTTGTTCAGTTTGATGTTCTGAGCATACCCTTAACACGTTCCGGGACAGTGACCGCCTATAGCCGTGATAACAATAAAAGTTCTATTGTGTCTCGTTCACTGTCCCGGAACGTGTTAAAATAGTTTCAGCTAATTTTGTTAGACCTTATATACAAATAAAAAGTTCTGAGCATAGTATACCCTTAAAATAGTTTCAGCTAATTTTGTTAGACCTTATAGAATAGATGATACTACACAATTCTACTAGTGTGATGGGTGCCTTTGAGCCAGGTGCGTTTCGTGTTTCGCAGGGCGTTTAAGTTAATTTTAGGGTTTCATACCCAAAGGATGAAAACGGGACTCTATTACCTACGTTGTAACTTTTGAACCGTAATAGCTAGACAGTAGAAATTTTCACGAAATATGCGTTATTACGGGGGATTTGTTAAAAAATAATAACAATGTCAAAAAGTTAAAAACTAAGTGGGGTTCGCATACAAGAATTTGTCAACGTTTTTTCTTCTCTCTCTATCGTTAAATCGGTAATACATACAAAGGTCAAACTTGGTGAGATTATAGAACAAGGTCTACAGTATAATAATAAATAATAAAAACCGGCTAAGTGTGAGTTGGTCTCGCGCTAAAGGTCCCGGAGAAAACAAAACTTTTTCTAATGTGTTGTGTGGTGGTGCTGTACGCAACGCTCGGTGCACGAGAAGCCCGACTCGCACTTTACAACGGTTATAAAATTTTGTTACTGACGAAGCGTGTGGCGGATTTTAGTTTGGTAAGTTGACGAAGCATGTTGCTGATTACTTGCTGTTGGGTTATGTTATGATTGACAGAGCGTGTGCTGACTGCTTGGTTTGTGTAGACTTTAACGTGTTCATGACTTTGACTACTTATATAGGGACTAGTTACGCGTGTGATTCTACGAACAAACATTTCTGCCACTTTTTTGCGGGGGGGGGGGGGGGGCGTGGTAACACGAAATCCGGTGATCGTCTGAATGGCGGGTCAACGCTCATATTTATATTTGAAACAGAGTTAAATAATTGCTTACCAATTGCTTATATAAATCTGCCATCATGATAAGCAAATATAAGCAATTGGTAAGCAATCATTTAACTCTGTTTCAAATAATATAAACATGAGCAATTATTTAACTCTGTTTCAAATATAAACATGAGCGTTGACCCGCCATTCAGACGATCACGAAATCCGCAACTTAAAATTTTATTCCCCATAACTTTAGATTCTAATTTTAAACGTTAAAAATCATGAAAAGAAGTCTCGTATGAACCCTGTGGTCGACCAGCCTTCGACAGACCTGGTCTAACACACTTAGCAAACTATGCTATCGCCGGACGACGTCCCGATTACGGCAGTACTGTGAGATATGGGACCAGTAGGCCGTAGAGAGCGAACAGCTGATCTTGAGAGAGCAGGGCAGGGGTTCTTCGAATTAAAAGAGGTTCTTCAGTTTTCTTCACTAGTTTTTCTTCCGGTATTGCTTCTGGAGGACTTGTCGTGACTGATTGTTTTTGCTCTGTTTTCGAGCGCGTTGAGCCTCTCAGAGCAATACCGTAAGGACGGCCTCGGTTTATTACGTAATAAAGTTTTATATTACATCATTTTTTTCTTATGAATTATATACATTTTGGTCTATAATTTATAAACTATATGACTTAGGTTTAAACTTTATATATGGTTAGAAAGCCCTTACAATGCCCCGTATTTTGATGTGTGACAGTCCACTATAACTATGATATCCAGGCGACTAAGACAGAGTAAAGCGGTAAAATTACCGATTTTTACCGCACTATGTTCAAACTATTTTCGTCTATGCTATTCCTAGGCACTCTATCCATGGCCTAGGGTTCTGTCTTAGTGCACCTGGACCAACCGTACTTAGTGCGTCTATTTTTATGACTGTGTCAATCTATTTACTATGCAAAATACGGGGCCAAACTGTTAGGTACAAAAATGAACCTTTAATGTGTCATATTTTACTTTTTATGACTTGTATACTATGTAAACTATGTGAACTAGATAAAGTTCGTTAACTATTTGCTATATAAACTTTCAGGTAAGATCTATCTATTGCCCATCGTAAGATATAAGGGTTTGAAAACTTCTAAAATAAAACTCTCTAAAAACACTATTAAAACAATTCAAAACTTATCCTAACTTATTCTAACTATGTAAAATGAGGAACTTTATTGTTTAAAAACCTAAAACCATATCAATTATAAATGTAAACAACGAAATAAACAAAAATAACGAGAAAACTGAAAACGGTGAATAAAACTTAAGGAAACTATACAAAACTATAACTAACTATACAAATACGTTATTTCCAACATGACCAGTGCATTCTATAAAGTAAACAAGCTGTAAATAAGCATTTAAAAAACATAAAAATCTAATTAGAATTTGCACTGATCACGTTGGGTGTCTCAACTCGCAGGGAGGAATCCTAGCTTCCTGCGTCGACGCACAAATCTGTAACCCGCTGTCGCGAACAAACCCCAAACGTTCTAAGTTCGAAATTATTGTTTCGTAATTATAGGCTGTCTCGCTTAGTGATTAGGTATAAAATTGAATGTAAATCCACATGAATAATTAATCTCATACCGTGGCAGAGGGGAAATGCTACCGCAAGGCTAGTCCTTATAATAAATAGTCAAAGGTTCATGATCTTAATTCGTTTTTATAGTAGGTACTATTTCCTACGTAATATTTTGTCGATGATTATAGTATAATTACCCTGTCTATCAAAATTACATTAATTTTAATCGATTCAATATTAATATATTTGTACAAACAAAAGCCCAGATACAACTCTAGTTTTGTAATGATAAAATAATTCTGACGAAATAGCGGTGACTATTCATTACGTATTCAAATCAAATCACGCTTAATTTCGAACTGGTTCCAAATTATTCCTGAATAGTCCTTCTGAGGGCCCGGGACCTACCCCGGCATCATTACGTTCACCGCTGTTTCTATATAGTAGGAGAGGTGACTGTCCAAAGTTCTGGCTCGTATGTTATGTACCATACATACATTCATACAAGGTCCTTCTTAATATGCTGACATTTTTTCAAGAGGATTATCAGACCATCAAACTGAACAACTTTCGATATGGAATCAACATCGAATTCGCGATAAAAAAATCAGCGGTTCCGTATGGATCCAAATATATATTTGGCTTGCGTAGGTGGGCAGTTTTGTATGGAAGAGCTGTTTTACACGATTTCGATATTGGTGCCATGTCAAAGTTGTTCAGTTTGACGGTCTGATAATCCCCTTAAAAAAGTGTCAGCATATTTAGAAGGACCCTTCATACTCAGGCCTGTGTCCCATTGGGGTAGGCAGAGATAATGAATAGCCACCGGCTACGATCCTAACACACTTCTATTGCCTTTTCCACAGTCATGAGTTGTTTCATACACGCTTTTCGGTTTCGGGTACATTTTTTGTTCTGACCCTTCTTTAGTACGCTGCCAATTTGGTCCGCATACATACGCACGTCTAGGGCGACCCCTTTCGACTGTTCCATTCATACTGGCTTTATAAATTCATTCGTCAGTCTGTTATCACTCATTCTTTCCACATGACCAAACCACCTAACCACCTGAGATGGATGATGATTTTCCTTCAATGTACTACTTATTTCTAATGTCCTCGATATTTGATGTGTAATTTCAGCAATATTTTTGAGACTTTTGAAGAAAAAATCATTTCCGTTGTTTTTTTTTGTTGTTAACGCCTTTCGTGGATTGGTGGACATCAGATGTATCATAATTTCATCGTAACGATATATATTTCGATGTTTGTTATGTCTTCAATTTGGACTAGACAATATGTTTGACTCGTCCAAGTTGTTTAGGTATTGCTTATTAAATAAAATTAATGTTCAAGACGTTTTTTATATTTTTTTATATTTAACTTAATTTAATTTTCAACACTACATTGAACATTTCAGACTCTTGGCTCTTAGACTACCAGCGTTTTTTATATTTTTTTATATTCAATTTAATTTAATTTTCTACACTACATTGAACATTTCAGACTCTTGGCTCTTAGACTACCAGCGTTTTTTATATTTTTTTATATTCAATTTAATTTAATTTTCAACACTACATTGAACATTTCAGACTCTTGGCTCTTAGACTACCAGCAATTACGTGAGTCTGTAATAGGAGCGGAATTGAGATAGGTCACCATTTAATCCCCTTTTGCCTTCGCCTGATTTCAAGGGATTTTGCTATGTCTCTTATACTATAATATTCATTTCAAACTGTGGTTATTTCACGGTTTTACAACATGATTGGGCATAGTTTGAAATACATACATTGAACAGCTTAGACAGGTATTCTCATCAGTCTATATGTATGTATACGTCTCACTGCAGGGCCCAGGTCTACCCTCAGCGAGAGTGTATGGGCGTCAGTCCACCACGTGCCCAATGCGGATAGTGGATGACGCGTACGCATCAGAATTTCTTCTTCAGCGTATGCAGGTTTCCTCACGTTGTTTTACTTTACCTTTTGATAGCAGTCGGTATTATGTACTAAAGTTAGAAAAACTCATTGGTACATGACATGTCGTCCGTGCGGATTTGAACCCGTACCCCCATGACTGAGTGTCCATACCTCTCCACAACGCGCATTCGAAGCTCTGACACATACAGGTATGGCCAAAGACAAATAAGCCAAATAGACTGTTGATTATTATTTTTAATAATAAATCAATCAGTAAGATTGGTCGGAAGGTTTGGTTTAAATACATGAACTCAGGACGCTGGCATATGTATTGTTGGTTGGTTTAAATCCATGAAATAAATTCAAAGACAGTCTAGTTTGCTCTCTGAGAGATCAATCAATGACGTCATAATGTCAGATAGAACATAAAACTAAAGTGGTTGGCATATGGCTCAGAAAATTAGCATGGCTTATTTGGCAATGGGCTGGTCATATCTTCAGAACTGACAACCGATGGTGAGTCAGAGTTCTAGAGGGAGACTACGAACTGCGGTAGGCGTAATATTGGACGCCCTACGGACCCTCCTTCCTGGACAAGGAAGGCCGAAGTTCGAGTTTTGTGGCGAGCCTTAGGACAGGCCTTATTTCACATGAATAAATATCCCTACAAGGAGTCGTCATCTAGGTGGATACATAATAACCATGAAGTCCGTGGGCCTAGAAAATGACCTTTAGGTCTAGGGAGACAGCTACAATAGATCTGTCCATGTCGCAGTAGCTATTGGTCATTGACCCTGCCCTCACAACCAAATAATAATAATAATCCCTACAAAACGAACAGCGGCGCAGAACAAGCAGCGGCCGGTATCGGGACACTCACTAAGAGGACGAGTGCGCACATACCCCGGCTGAGGTGTGTGAGTGCACCTGTTCGTACGTCCTCTAACGCTCATGCACCCGCTTTTAAGAAGCTTTTGTTTGTTCTGCACAAGCGGCCGGTCTTTATTGGTTATCAAACAGCAAATTACTTAATCTCTAATACAGCAACATTTAAATTTTACAGCGCCAATTACATGATAACACGTTTTAAAAACTGTTTAAGGTACAAAGGACAAAACGTAAAAAAATTGAAAGATTTTGACAAATAAAAAGACTAATGTGCTTCTACTTAATGACCGAATTGTTTGTCGAGTATGTTAATGTTTTATGTGTGTAAACAATTGTGTTTGTGTGTATGTGTGTGAATGGGTGTCAATACTATAAAAAGATACTGAAATGAAATGAAATTTGTTTAAAAAAAAATGTTATTTATATGTGGTTTAATAGCCTGCATTCTTTACTGCGTTCTTCGCTCTTTTGGTATACTGTCCCAGCGACATGAAGAAGATATCAGAATCGTACATAAGGTCCTCGTGAACGTCAATACATCGGTTCAAAACAGAATTCCTGGCATAATTACTTTGTGCATGCGGATGGTGCAGAAGGCGAGGCCGCCGCAAACGAGAAGTGTTCGTACGCAACCCCACCCGTGCCAACAGTTCCGGGCAATCCAATGCACCGTTGAGGATGGAGTGTAAAAATTTAAGATCCACGATCAGTCTTTCGTTCTATAGAGATATTTATTCAAGTGCCTATGTTCTGCAGTGGACTATGATAGCCTGATGATGATTTGGCTTCAATCTTAGCTGATGTCAAACTAGGAAGCCGAGATTAATACACAATTAATCTGAAAATACTTATTCACTCTTTTCTTGCTCTGTGGTAGAGACTTACCACAGAGCGTGTAAGGAGTTAATAAACAGGCGTGTTACTACGTCGCTGTAATGTCATGATCTCCCATAAACTATCCTCGGAGAATGTTCGCGGGTGCTTACCGCTGTGTGCTTGTGAGTAGCAGAAGGGACACTTTGAAGGCACGTAAGGTATTGTATTGTGATGTAGGAACACTCGTGTACCTAGTACACGCAGGATTATTAGATTCGATTAGATGCCTATCCGACGATGAACTTAATTTGACATTCATACAAGTCCATGTTAGACTCTGGTATTTTAAATTTCTATCTTTCTTTCTTTCTAATACAGGTTGTAACAAAACACTTTAGTGATACTTAAGGGGGTGCTTCAGACCATCAAACTGAACTACGTTCACTATGGAGCCAATATCGAGGAAATTTAAAAAATTCTGCTCTCCCATACAAAACAGCAGTATCGACTAGAGTGAAATGTATGGGACAGCAGATTTTTTAAATTTTTTCTCGATGTTAGCTCCATACTGAAAGTTGTTCAGTTTGATGGTCTGAAGAACCCCCTTTAGTATTACTACGGTGTTTTGTTACACCCTGTATACAAAATTCTCGTGTCACGGTGTTTGTAACAGAACTCCTCCGAAACGGCTTGACTGATTCTTATAAAATTTTGAGTGTATATTCAGTAGGTTCAGTATGGTGATCCTTGGGGGAGGCCTGTGGGGACTTGGTACAGATGTCAGCACCCACAAGTTATAGCAAAGATGCCAACAGATGGCGATACCGTCGCCCTCGGAAATATGCTCCACACAAAGACAACGTTCACCATGAATACATAACTCGTAACCTACTACAAATAAGGTTCACAATGGAATGCAAGACATACAACGCGCAAGAGAAATAATCACAGAGATTCGATACATATACAAGGTCCAACTAAGAACTGTTGGATCCCGGCCGGTCCCCAGGCTTCACACATAGCCTGGTGGAAGATCTTCCATTTTCAATGGAGGAACGTTCCCAGTAGCACCTCCATAGGCCTATGTCCAGCAGTGGACGTCCATTGGCCGAGATGATGATGATGATGATTCCGTAGGTCTGAGAATAGGTCGTAAAGTATATTTTCAGTGGTCTGCGCGTACGAAGTTGCGGGCAACAGTTAGTGTGACTAGATAATTTTTTTTTAATAAGAATAAGAATAATTTTTTATTGAAAAATAATAACATAACTTAGCCAAAGTGACATAGATCAGTAACAAACAGTTGGGTCTTAAGGTTAAGTTTAACATAAAACAAATTATGGTCTCTTAGGTTCCTTCCCTCATGGGTAGCTACTTGAGCTTTACTTTTTGCATAACAATGTGGTGTTTTTTGGAATATAGTGAAAATTGTATATTTGTTATATTATATACATATATTTTGTGTGTAGGGTGTGAATTTGTGTGACAATGTCAGATTTTTTTTTTATTCGTTACAATTGCAATTGATAAAACAAAAACTACAAGGATATTTCTAGTAATTTATCTATCTATACTATTATAAAACTGTAACAGGATGTTTGTCTGTACATTGAAGATATTAACAAAAAAAAAGATACGATATGGTTTTTAGGTGTCCCTGATTCCATTTCACCAATTTTTGGATTTTTTGTCTGTCTGTTTGTTTGTGTGTTTGTTTGGGTGTTTGTTTGTTTGAACGAGTATCACGCAAAAACTACTGAACCGATTTTGATGAAACTTTTTTTGTTTGATAGCTTATGATCTGACTTAAAATCTGGTATATAATTTGTGCGGACAAAGTCGCGGGTTAACGCTCGTTTATTTATAAGGCACATAAAAGAGATTACATTTATAAAAACACCAAATATAGACAGATTAAAAGGTAATCTATAAAATATTAGCAGCATTCCTATTATACGATGTAAACATCATTGATATTTCCAGGAAAAAGAATATACCTGTACAAGAATGTTCGGATATTTCGTTTTCCTACTCCTCCTATCTTCTTTGATTAATTCATTGCGGGTTCCAAGACAGATTAGAGTCATCCCCCGGGCTCGCTGGACTTCATTGTCCAGTGTTGTGAATGGTCGCCGCTGTTGATCCTGGCTTACAGGAGTTACAGCGGTGGGAATGTGTGGTGGGCCTATGCCCGATTAAAAAAAAAAAAAAAAATACCTGTACAAGAACAAGAAGCTAAGAATGTTGGAATTCCTGGAAACTTGTAAACTGAGATATTTTTACATTGATTTCAATTTTCCCAGAAATATATATCAGATCACTTCACACATAATTCCCTTCTGAAATCTTATAAAATTCTCTTTTATAAAACATGGAAAGCAGTACCGTGACTGACTGACAGACAATGCACATGCTTCACCGTTGAAGATTGAATCATGAGAATTTAGAATATATTATATTGTAAGGTCCGCCACACACCGACGGAATTGCGATCCGGAATCCTGATTCAGGATTCCGTGTTGTCAACTATGGTTACAAAAATTACTTAGAGTGCTGTTTAAAAAATTTCTAATGAATTGCCAAATTAATGACGATTGTATTTTTAGGTATTTATTAATACGAAGCAAACAATTTCTATACATGATAATTATTATCATGTGATGTGGTCATGACGTTACGATGATGATTTGTAAATTGTATCTCAATATTATGCAACTATATCAAAAGACTATCGATAGTTTTAACATTAGACATAATCTGCATACAAAACGGCTTGAACCATTATCACACAAGCGGTTTTTGAGCGTAGGCGATTTCGCAACTGTACCGCAACGACGTCGCAACTGCACCGTCACGATACGGTATCGTTCCTTCAAAGCTTACGCTCAAAAATCACTTTAAAATATGCCACCTAAGACATCTGAAAATCACTAGATCTAGTGAAAAATTCTCTGAAAGCGGCAACACTCCATACGGAATCTAATTCCGAATTCCGGATGTATGTGGCGGACCTTAGAAGATTTATTTTTCATCCTGATTTTTTCCTCGTAAGTAACTTCATACACGGAGGGAAAAATCTAGTCGAAATAACTAGGATATTGTAACATGATGTAAAAACTATTACGGTAGGTAGACCATGCTACAAAAGAAGTTTATACAATTTTGGTAGGTAAATAATTGTTGTCACCCTGTAATGTAATTATATGTCCTCAGGGTCCGGGTTTGAATCCGCACGGACGTCATGCCATGTACCAATGAGATTTTTTAACTTATGTACGTAATATTCAGTGCTCTCAAACGGTGAAGTAAAACGTCGTGAGGAAACCTGCATGAGCTGAAAAAGAAATTCCAATGCGTATGTGAAGTCACCCAATCAGCATTGGGCACGCGTGGTGGACTAACGCCAATACACTCTCCATGAGAGTAGGCCTGTGGCCTACAGTGGGACGTTTTTAAGCTGACGATGATAGCTGTCTAGAATAGAATAAAAGACGAAATTCTTATGCGTATGTGAATTGTGAAGTCTACCAACCCAGCCTAGGATACACACTCCCTGAGGGTAGAGGGTATATAGGCCTGTGCTACGATACTCTGTGCCTGTGCCCTGCAGTGGGACGTATACAGGGTATAAGGAAAAAAATCATTAACCTTTAAACTCAACTCATCAAACTGAACAACTTTTAATATGGCGGGAGAAGACCTGGTGATTCGAAGTACAGGTATGTGTGCCACACATACTTACCAAGCACCAGCCTCCACCCACAAACTCTTGTACTCAATTTATTATTTTTATTAGGTTTTATTAATTTTGTGTTTGTGGTGAAAAAATAAAGAATTTTTGTATTTTAATATGGGAGTAAACTTGTCAGAACAAAAAAAATCAATTGTTTCTTACATTTGAATCGAATAGGCATTGCACTTTAGTATGTAATTTTTTTCGCGCTCACAATTTTGCTCCCAGAGTAAAAGTTGTTCAGTTTAATAGGTAGCGTATGTGGTTTAAAGCTTGTTGATACTTTTCCTTACTCCCTGTAGCCTGACGATGATTATAACGAACTGTACGGAGTAAACCTTCTGCACTTTACTAACGTCAAACCATCGTTGACTAAATTAATTCCCCTCCACGGTGAGCGCTTAAGAGTGGTTTAATTGCATTAAGTTCTAAACACCCCCCCCCCCCTCCCCGCGCACTTGTCTCACCCCCTTCCCTTCCGGCCGGGGTCGCGGGGTCGCGAAACAGCGGTAACCCCGGTTACAAGTCTATTTTCATTACTCGGAATTGCTATTTGATGGCTTAAGTGTTTGTTAATTTGGAATTCTTCGGTAATTTCCTGTTATTAGGTTGAGAAATTTAATTGATTATTTATAATAGGATAATGTTGTAAATAGACGGCTCGATAGCTCGGTATATTAGTGTGTATTCAAACAATGAAACATTATTTTATTATAATTAGGTAGGTAGGAGATATAATAGAAGTGAAAAAATGTAAAAATGAAAACAGCTAAAAGGTATAAAAATGATATCTTAGGGTTAAAAAAGGTCGTCGGGTGCATCCCCGCGAGACATGGTGCCAAGCATGCTAGCAGCGTTCCACCTTTGAATAAATTTTTTTATTCAAAATAATATCACATAGATAGCTTTTTGACGTAATTTTTTGACTCGATATGGTCAAGCTGAGCAAGGAAGCTGCCAGGTCTATGGTCACCGGTCGTCTCGCGGAGACGCATCGACAACTGTTTAATCATTTTTTTTGCTCTTGGGCACCAAGGACCCAACGTTTCGAAGCCAATCGGTGTAAACATGAAGCATCTTGAGATTCCTTCATACTTCCGCACTTTGGCAATTTCAGCCCCCAACAACAACGAAACTAAACAATATACTATGTAAAAACATTACCTTCCTTTGGACGCAGTCGGGTAAAAGAGAGACCAATTTCTTTAGAATCCTCGAGGTACATTTCTTAGAGAATGAATTATTTAAATGTAATATTATTTGCGAGATATTTCTGTTCGTATAAACACAACGCTCTGACACGGCTCATTTGCCGTTCAAATTATATTACTGACATTTTGAAAGCTTTTCATTTATATACCTACTCTAAATATTAACATCTTTTGGGAATGGAATCCTTAAATTAATAATAAAAACTGGTCAGTGCGAGTCCGGCCACTCGCGCATCGAAGGGTTCCGTACCACACCACCACACAACATATTAAGTTAAAAAAAAAGGTTTGTTTTCTCCGGGACCTTTAGCGCAAGACTGACTCACACTTGGCCAGTTTTTATTATTTTTTGTTATACTGGAAAGTTTGCTCTATAATCGCATCAAGTTTGACGATTGTATGTTTTAACGTTTTTACGATAGAGCGAGAAGAAAAAACGTTGATAAAAACTAGTTTCTTTTATGAGGACCCCCTTTATTTTAATCTTTTTGACATTTTTATTATTTTTACAAAGCCGCTAGGTGGAAGTGAAAATTTCAACTGTCTAGCTATTACGGTTCAAAAATTACAGCCCTAAATAGGTAGGAAGGACGGATGGACGGACGGGCAACGTATCTTTAGTAATAGGGTGCCGTTTTCACCCTTTGGGTACGGATCCCTAAAAATCAACATTATCAGTTACACAGATTATATCCCTTGGAAGCTGCCAAATAAATCTGATTATCTTGAAAACAGCTGGAGCAATCTCCATGAAATTCAGCTTAGAAATGTCTCGCAAAAATTTGCATTCGATTTCAAAAACTTTTAGGTATCGAATTCGGTCTACTTACTGTATCCTAGTGCCAGGTGGCCAACGTTCGTTGGTTCCATAGAGAAACTTGTTTAGTTCGATGGTCTAATTATCTCCTTAAAAAAATCGTTAGCATTCTAAGAAAGACCCTTTATAAGTGGTCAAGCTTTATTATAGTTGTTAATAAATAAGTCTTATTGCCCAGAAAGTAAAGCTGATTAGATTTTGATTTGTTACAAGTATTCTTGTTAACTACCGATTATTCTAAAAGAAGCATTACATCGCCATTAAGCCTTATGTTATAGGACATAAGCACGCATTTCGTGCAACATACCGTTACGCATTAAATCGACGCAGGCACGCCATTGTATTAGTTTGTTTTGTGTTTATTTTTTAGAGTTTCTGGTCATCTTCTCTACGGCAACACGTTCCAACGCAATGGTAGCTTCAAAAAAACCGGCCAAGTGCGTGTCGCCCCACGCGCATTAAAGGGTTCCGTAGTTGCCCTTCACAATATATTGATTTAGAAGGAGGCTTTTTGTTTTATACTACTTTATATTAGAGTATATTTTTTAAGTTAGTCGACTAAAACTCGTTAACATGTAAATTCAACTTAGCCTTGATAGTTCTCCCTTTAAATTCATTGTATATTCTATTGCCGTAAATTTTTTCCCATCTACAACTACAACCGCTTAGCCAGGAACTACACTTGACTCGAACAAAAATTTTCGCTTTAAAGCTTAATATTTCGCTAACGGATCCCTAAATCGAAAAAGGGTTTTCCCATAACCACAATATTTTTAAACAACCTGTCCAACGATATCCCAGATCATGGGACAAGCGAAAAAAAAATTCATCCCCACTTCATGATCTTCATGTGTTCCCTACACATGAAGATCATGAAGGCACCATAAAAAAAATATTTTATTTTACGAATTTGTTGGCGTTATTAATATGTATACCCGTGCCAAATAACAGCTTTCTGAGCGTCTCTGAGTTAAACTGAGGACAGACGGACGGACATGGCGAAACTATAACGTTCCGTGTTGACTTCGGAACCCTAATAATGAAAAAAAATTGACATATAATAATGGCCTTCAAGTTCGTACAAAAAAAATTAAAACTTTTAAGTTTAGACCATCAAACTGAACAAATTTCACTATGGGACTAACATCGAAATCGCGAAAAAGAATCTGCTATACCATACAATTTAGCTCGAGTAGATTTGTAGTTTAGTATGGAACATCCGATTTTTTTTCGGGATTTCGATATTGGTCCCATTGTGAAAGTTGTTCAGTTTGATGGTCTAAACCACCCCATTAAATGTTTATTTGTATTTTTGTAACACCTTGTATTGTATACGCTTATTGGATACTTGACTTTGGGTTTTTTCTGGTCCCGGATAATTCCTTCAGACGGTATAACTAAACTATTAAAGCCAGGTTAGAGGCATATTAATGTGGCTTAAAAATTATCTGACAAATTCAAATTCAAAAATTTTTTATTCAAAATAATATCACATAGATAGCTTTTTGACATCATTTTTTGAGTCTACCAACGCGTCGGAAGGTGTTTCGTTGGGAGAAGATGCGGCCAGAAACTCTACAACACACATCTTTTTAACAAAACAAAATATACAAAGTACAATTAAAACAAAATATACAAAGTACAATTAAATTAAAGGACAGCAAGTTAGATCATTTAAATAGGGACCTGCCTTACTTTAGCATTCGCTTCTGCCAATGTACAAGATCATTATCACTAAACGAGACAGCCTATTATTGCGGAACAACTAGTCTTGTTTGGGGTTCACACGAGAATATTTGTCATGATTTTTGACATTCAAAATTTTACTCTAAAGTAACGGTATAAAATCCAAATTTGCGTATTTCATGCTATCTCGTCCCCCACTAAAAGTGACAGAAAAGTTTGTTAGTAGAATTACACGCGTAACTCGTCCCCTGCTGGCGCAACTCTCTAATAAAAAAACGTTTTGTGAAACGTGCACCGCCGCCATTCAATTTCTTTGAACGGTTGCACACGTTTCATACATTCTGGATCATCGGTCACGACCAGTTTTTAGCATGGAAGTCCAAATTCAAATTCAAATTCAAATTCAAAAAATTCAAATCCAAAAAAATTTTATTCAAAATAATATCACATAGATAGCTTTTTGACGTCATTTTTTGAGTCTACCACCGCGTCGGAAGGTGTTTCGTTGAGAGAAGATGCGGCCAGAAACTCTACAACACACATCTTTTAAACAAAACAAAATATACAAAGTACAATTAAAATACAATATTGCATTTATAGAGTAACATTGTCAAGACCAGACATTTTGGTCATTCAAATAGTCATCGAGTTTATAGTAGCCTTTTTTACAGAGGACTTGTTTAACATGAGACTTAAACTTTTTGTCTGGCAAGTTTAGAATATCCTCTGGTATCTTATTATAATAGCGTATACAGTGCCCCATGAAAGATGTGTTGACCTTACTGAGTCGAAAATGTGGGGATACTAATTTATTTTTATTTCTTGTATTGTAATTATGAACGTCACTGTTTTTGGGAAAGAGATACAAATTTACCCGAACGTATAAAATATTTTCGTAAATATATTGACTGTAGAAAGTCAAGATACTGATATCTTTAAAAAGATCCCGTAGTGAATCTCGACAACGCAGATTATAAATGGCTCGAATTGCCCTCTTTTGAAGGATAAAGATCGCCTCAACATCTGCAGCACGGCCCCACAGCAAAATACCATAAGACATGATACTATGGAAGTAGCTGAAGTCCCGACTCTTATAACGTATTGAGTTACATTCTCTTTGACTTGTCCATATTTAAAAAGTCTAAGGACAGCAACGTTGACCATTAACTGCTATTTTAGCTACTTCTTTCCATGATCGAGATTCGAAACAATCGATAGTATCACCACAGGTATTGTATTACCCATAGAACATCATAAGAGGGGTTAGAGGTGCAAATTAGGCGTGGAACGTATCGCCACCTTTGACTATTTATTATAAGGACTAGCCTTGCGGTAGCATTTCCCCTCTGCCACGGTATAAAATCAATTAATCATTTGCATTTACATTCAATTTTATACCTTATCACTAAACGAGACAGCCTATAATTACGAAACAATAATTTCGAACTTAGAACGTTTGGGGTTCACACGAGACTACTTTCACTGATTTTTAAGTTATGGGAATAAAATCCAAAGTTGCGGATTTCATGTTACCTCGCCCCCCGCAAAAAGTGGCAGAAATGTTTGTTAGTAGAATTACACGCGTAACTAGTTCCTATATTAGTAGTCAAAGGTCGCCACAGGTTATGCAAATATGTGCATACCACCATAAGGCGCGCGGCGTGGTGCGAGCGAGAGGGCATGAGTAATTGTAGCAGCGTGAGAGGGAAGACAAGTGGCGACGTCCAAAGAGCAACTTTGCATTTCTAACCCCATAATGTTCAGTGGTATTACCCCTGTGCTAAAACATCACCCATTCCTTCGCTTCGTCGTAGCCGAGTAAACGCAAAATATCTCCACACTTTACACTTATCTATCTCCCACACACTAGCAACACTGTCCCCGGTACTGTCTCCAACAATTTAGGAAGCTTTTAGCGTTCGTACATGAGTTAGATCGGAATTACCTCTTATTTAGTAATCGTTCACGCTGAGGTCTCCAAAACCAAGCCATCTTAACACTTGCTACGAAGACAATAAGAGTCATACGAGGAGATATTAAAAGGTATAGTAAGCTTTAAATTGTGGCGGTACGGAACCACAGTCTGTAGGACTTTCTTGATAACCTCTGAGGGTAGTTTGCGATATTAATTGAAAGGGTTTGAAGGCTTTTAGCGATGGAAACTGTTCGGTTATACGTTAAGCGTTAGAGTAAGACCACAAGTTGATTAGTGGCTTGATTGCGTTTTGTGTTTTGACACTTAAGTTGTTAGTTTGTACAAACATCTCTTTTATTCACGCCTGTCTTCCATGGGAAGCAAAAACATCAGATCAAATCAGAATCAGTTTTGTTGGGTTCCGTACTTCTTATCATGTAGGCAGCAAGTAGGAGGTTTTTCAGACCGCCTTACGGCCTCTGACGTGGTTTTTATGTAACGACTACTACCACCAGAAACAGTAGCCAGTACCAACGGCTTAACGTGCCATCTGAAGTACGGAACCATCTTTCCTTTCAGACAATCAGGTGATTCAGTTTGCACTGTCCTAACCAACTGGGAGAAAACGCACAAAGTGACATAATTATCACCAGGTGTCCCCCGTAGCAATCGAACCCACGATCTCCGTAAATGCTTTTAACCATTGACCACGGAGGTTGTTTAAGTTAGGGTTCCGTACTGAAAGGGTGTAAAGGGTATTCATAAGCCTATGCCGTCCATCTGTCCATCCGTCTTAGCTCTGAAGGGCTGTATCTTTTGAACTCGTAAAAGGTGTGTGTGTCGGGCTTGCCTTAAGGATCCCGGTGAAAACATTTTGTTTGTAGTACCTATTGTATGGTGATTGGTACGGAACCCTCCGTAGGCGAGTCTTCCCACTCGCACTTGTCTTTTCAACATTCTAATATTACCTCCATGAATTTTGCACACTGACATTAATAACTTTTAGATTTTTACAATTCCGAACGAAATATTTTGTAGGTGGGTTTTGATTCTACTTTCGCGACTGTACATAAAATAACCCGAAGCGAGATTCAACCCACACCTTTTCACATCTCCATTCAATTGTTAAAGATAACAGACACTACAATAATTGCTATCTTGTCAAAAAGATACACAGAAAAACTACAAAATCAACAACATTTTTACAGAGTTTTCCCTCAAAAATGTAGTCACAATTTTATGTCAACAGAAAGTCGTGATATTAAATCCATAAAGAAAACAAACCAGGCTTTTACAAATAGCCGCTTGCGCCCTCTAGTGTATTTACAACAAATTATGCTAAAGCGCCTCGCACGTGAACCGTACGGAACCCGATAAAATCTAATTAGGGAATAAATGTTGTTCCGGTCTCGTGCTGTGGAGAGATTTTCATTAACACTAGGGTGGGGGGCTGACCTTTAAGGGAGGAGGCAAACCGTCAATAATTAACGCCAAAATCCCTCGGTTGTTTTGCTAATTAATTATAATGAGTCATTGTTATCCGAACGCTTCGCTCATGTAGTTGGTAATCAATAAATTGTTTTGGTTAGTAGTAATTGAGTTTGCGAAGGATCTCATGCTTTGGATTAGGATAGAATTAATAAACGATTTCTTCCACAAGATATCTCGTATACAATGAGAGCCTCCGGTGCTGCCCTCATTTAATTTTTTTTTTATTTTTAAACTATTCATCATTTATTTTCTAAAAAACAAGAATGTCTTGGTTTTAAATTTATCGGGCCACTAAAAGTGGCTACTATTGGCGGTTTTAATAATAATAACTACAAACATCCGTACTGTTGCACACGGTGGACCGACGACCTTGTGAAGGCGGCGGGAACCCGTTGGATGAGGGCAGCGCAGGAACGGTCGTTACGGCGATCCTTGGGGGAGGCCTATGTCCAGCAGGGCTGCGTTCCGAACCTACGCCCCAGGTGCACCCCGAGTGCAACTTTTCGCACTAACGCCGTTCCGAGCCTCGGTGAACGGTTCCGTACCATAGGGCGTGTTGAAAAAACAACCGCAACCAAAGGTCGTGAACGCAGCCCAGTGGACGTCCATCGGCTGAGATGATGATGATGATGATGATGATGATCCGTACTGTTTCGATAAATTGAAAAACCAAAATGAGACAAAGATGATGATTGATGATTAATATTTTTTGGCAATTTTGTAAGAATAATGGTTTAGAAATATCAAAAAATACGATTGAGGGCAGCAATGGAGCCTTGTAACCCTCTTAAAAGAACGCGTGCTACTGACTTATAAACCGTAGATCTCTGATCGCATTTTATCTATGAATCATGGTTACAACGTACAAAAATATTGTGGATTTAACTAATAAAGCAGATAAAAATAGAATAAATTTTCTATAAAATCTTGCGTGAAAAGATGAGAAAATAAATGTTGCACCTCATTATACCCATTCCAGAGGTAGCTGAGTTTGGTAACTAACGTAACATAGATAATATGATATTATTATCGACGTAGTAAAATATCCCATAGAGTTTTTGTTAGATTTTGTCTGGATCTCAGAAGAAGTCTTCGTCTTCGTTCTTTGTGTGTGTGAAAAGTGACCGTAAACATTAGGGCAGTTGTCACTTTGGTCTAGTTGGTCTCTTTTGTCCATACTACTTGACACCACACACTTAAACACAAACGTTAAAAAAAGTGGCCATTCTTGCAATGGTATGGCTCCCTCTATATAGGTATAATCTTTTTATGTAAACATTAGCCAGTTGTCACTTGGTCTTTTTTGTCCTCACTACTTGACACAACACACTCAAACACAAACGTAAAAAAAGCCTCTATCTAATTTATTTTGTCTAGATCAATCAAAGACGTCGCAAAAATCTAAAAAAATCAGGTCAACAAAGATAGCAGATCTTACAATAAAAGAACTAAATTGTCCAAATTACTTCGCCCCAGTTATCTCCTAAATGTGACGTCATTTCAACGTCCAACAATTTCATTCCGAAATCTTATTCTGTAACTGTGAAACCATTAAAATTGTCACACATTATGCGTTCTGGCAACACAAGGGGGGCCGTGTCGCTTTGCTGGCAGCGACGGAGCGACGATAATTGCCTTGTGGCGAACGGAGCGGGGGAAGCGAGGAGACGCGGAGCGAGGGAAGCGGCGGGATAATTGCACAGTACACATATTGTTTTGTTGTACACTGTAATAAAAGATATGTGTAAGGCTCTTGGCAAATGCTTAGAGTTTGTGTAAAGATATAAAAATGTACGTTTTAAAATCTTACCACGTTTTGTCTGCGAATTATAATGAATAGTTACTTATATGTATCTCTCCTTCGGTGATACTGACGAGTGTTGGGACTTACCTGAAAAAAAAACAAAATTAATTTAATTTCAACGAATCATGACCGCTACGAAATGACAACGATAATATCCTTTTCAATCCTCCTGTCGGAAAGCGTCAACTTTCGTCCCGCTGCGCTAATCGAAGCTGCCGCTTTCCGCCTCAGTCGGGGAGAAAAATAGTGTACTAGCCTCGGACAGTAAATAAGAAAGACATATATACATACACGCACACACGCGCTCACACTGACACGTTTTCTTATAATATGTAGTTTGTAAATTCTAGTATATTCCTTAGACATAAATAAAATAATAGATATGGAAGAGCGGATCCTTCTGGCACAGGTATTTTTCGGATACTTACCAGAAGAACCCAATCACTGATATGTTTATGTAACAAAGTTTAAAAAATATACATTTTTCATTTCTCATTTTCAAGAAAGCCTCAGATCACATGTTTGTTGACCTCGGATCCGATCTGACGCATTTTTTACTTTCCTGTTCTCGGTGTGTAATCTACTATTTTTTAAACTATTTCGTCCCATTTTCCATTTTGCTTCGGGGGCATTCGGTCGTCACGCCATATCTTTCTTGTTCAAATACTTATTCTTTTATTTGAGCTTAATTATAATAAGTTCTTTTTTAACCGACTTCAAAAAAAAGGTAGTTATTTTGAAACAATTGTATTTTTCAATATTTCAATATTTATTTTCGTGCGATCATGTACGCGTTTGTGATGTTCATTGTAAATAAAGTACTAAAGGTGGTTTCAGTTCATACAAAAGTTTGCGTACGCGCGTATACGCGTAGACGGAATTAATAAAAGTAATATTTTATATATGGAAAAATAGTTTAAGGAATTTAGTTGCCGCGTCACAAATAATATTTGCAAATTAATAATATAATTACGAAGATATAAAGCTTTTAAAATTATTTATGAAAAATTTCAAAGCTTTATATCTTCGTAATTATTTTATAAATTGCAAATGTTATTTGTGACGCGGCATCTAGATTCCCTAAACTATTTTTCCATATATAGAAAGTTACTTATATGAATACCGTCTACGCGTATTGTGAATCAAAGTTTTGTATAAAATTGACCCCTCTGCAACCACCTTAAATAATTATAATTATGGTTCAGTTTGACCTCTCTTATCTATGTCTATAATAATTGTTATTTCTAAATCTTATATTCCTTTCTTAGATAATATACTTTCAAAGTACTGTGCGTCAAGTTGAAAATATAGTCTCTGTATAAATAATGTACCTAACATAATTAGACAGGCTACAAGTTATTGACTTCTAGAAATTTCCTAATTTATACAACAAACATAACTAATTAGGTACATTGAAAGCAGTTCATATTAACCCAGATACAGAGTTCAAGCTAAGTTCCCGGCTTTAGTCTCGTGTAATTTGAAGTATAAATTAAGTTGATAAAATTTAAACAGTTCTTGTTATTAATTTATTTTTCTTTCTCAGAAACTTGGTCATCTCATTGGTATAGTTACCGATGGAATAAGAATAAAAATAAGAATAATATTTATTAATCCACAAAAAGCCATTTTACAGACGGATTTGTAATAAAATAATGAAGCACTAAATGTTAGAATAGTAGGCTAGGAGTATTGGTAGGTACAACTGATGCCATGAAAGGTAGGAATTACCTGCCTGAGCTATTGACATCAGTTACAACTGTAAAACTTATTGCAAATTAAATGTACAATGTACTTGTAAGATGTGTGGTTTGTATGGGTGAGTGTGTGAATAAGTAGGGGTGTGTTTATGTGTTTATGTAGGGGCGTGTGTTTATGTGGAGGTGTGTGTGCGTGTATGAAAGAGAGGGAGAGAGAGAGAGAGGGAGAGAGAGAGAGAGAGAGGAGAGAGAGAGAGAGAAAGAGACAGAGAGAGACAGAGAGAAAGAGAGAGAGAGAGACAGACAGAGAGAGAGAGACATTATTCGGGGGGGAGAAGAAGATTTTCTGTTTCGTTGTAGGATAGATTTTGTAACCACGTTTTTAAGGAAATTTTGCATAGTCTATTATTAAGAGTCTATTATTAAGAATCTTCGGTTAGTTGCCGAAGGAATCTTCGGCTTCAGCTACCGTTGGTCACAGTGACAAACCTATACGGTAAATTAAATTCGACTATGGTAATAAAAGCTTAAAAGTTAAACTATCGATAGTCTATCGATACTATTGTGACCTCGAAAAAAGTAACTATATACGGTGCAAAATTAAATGGGACAGCTACTTAAAGGGGTGCTTCAGACTACCAAATTGAACAACTTTTACTATGGAGCCAACAGTGAAATAGCGAAAAAAAATCCGCTGTCCCATACAAAACTGCAAACATAACTCGACTGAAATGTATGGGACAGCAGACTTTAACATTTATTTAAACTTATGTTTGTTTGTATGCAAGCATTCATTTGGAGGGTGGTGCCCCATTGGTCCCCCATTAGTCTGCAGAAGAAGCAGTCACAGCTCCTTGACCTATGCTGTATTTGTCAAATTGAAAAAAATATTACATAATTTCGAAACGTAGGCTGTGCACATGTTTTTGAAATTTACTTGGTTTAATTGTGTAACTAAAAGTTGATATAATTTTTTGGTAATCTATTGTTGATAATACTTTGATATCGGTAATTGTGTAGTTAAACGCTTAAGTACATAATTATTGGGCACAGCTTAGCATACATATTTTTGCGATTTAATGTTGCTACATGCATTTGAATTTTAATGGTGTTTCTATGTTATTACTCGTGACTGTACTCGTACTAGCGGTAGTAATAGCTTTAGTTTGATTGTGGAAGCTTTTATTACTCACTTTTCATTTTACGCTTATCCCATTTTATTAGCATCAAAAACGAAATAAAAGTACAATAAATAAAATGAAAAGTGAAATTGTTCTAAACTTGTTCGAATTTTCAAACTCATATAAATGAAATAAAGTTCCCCCAATAGAATCCATTACGTACGATCTCAATCAAAACGCAACATTAATCCAAAGACGGAGAGTTGAAAACTTAATAAATCACAACTGCAAGTTCGACTCGGTAATGAATGGCGCGTTTTATTTCCATCAAAGGAAACGAACCTTCTTTTTTATTATTTCAATCGTTTTCTTTTCTTAATTGCGGCTATGAAGTTGGCGGGGACGCGCTATTCAACGGCCAGGTGTTTTAAATGATAATAATGGTTTCGTTAAAAGCGTACCGTCAACAAAACCATGTTTGATCATATAACTTGACGAGTGTAGGCATTGACGGAACGTTGTTTCTGAGAGCAATCAGTGTCGTGGGCTGACATAGCTCAATAAAAGCACCATTATAAAATAAATAATAAAAATTATGTTACGGAATCGCAGCAAAATGGCTTGCGACATCGTTGCAGTGCGGTTGTGATGTGGTTGCACAAAATGGCTTGCGACATCGTTGCAGTGCGGTTGTGATGTGGTTGCACAAAATGGCTTGCGACATCGTTGCAGTGCGGTTGTGATGTGGTTGCACAAAATGGCTTGCGACATCGTTGCAGTGCGGTTGTGATATCGTTGCACAAAATGGCTTGCGACATCGTTGCAGTGCGGTTGTGATGTGGTTGCACAAAATGGCTTGCGACATCGTTGCAGTGCGGTTGTGATGTGGTTGCACAAAATGGCTTGCGACATCGTTGCAGTGCGGTTGTGATGTGGTTGCACAAAATGGCTTGCGACATCGTTGCAGTGCGGTTGTGATGTGGTTGCACAAAATGGCTTGCGACATCGTTGCAGTGCGGTTGTGATGTGGTTGCACAAAATGGCTTGCGACATCGTTGCAGTGCGGTTGTGATGTGGTTGCACAAAATGGCTTGCGACATCGTTGCAGTGCGGTTGTGATGTCGTTGCACAAAATGGCTTGCGACATCGTTGCAGTGCGGTTGTGATGTGGTTGCACAAAATGGCTTGCGACATCGTTGCAGTGCGGTTGTGATGTCGTTGCACAAAATGGCTTGCGACATCGTTGCAGTGCGGTTGTGATGTGGTTGCACAAAATGGCTTGCGACATCGTTGCAGTGCGGTTGTGATGTCGTTGCACAAAATGGCTTGCGACATCGTTGCAGTGCGGTTGTGATGTGGTTGCACAAAATGGCTTGCGACATCGTTGCAGTGCGGTTGTGATGTGGTTGCACAAAATGGATTGCGACATCGTTGCAGTGCGGTTGTGATGTCGTTGCACAAAAATCGCTTCTCTACAAAATACAAGGTGAGACTACGATTCACAACTCTATGTCATTTTACTTCAGTTAACATTTTGTTATTATCTGTTATTACTCTTCATTTTCTTACGTTTTTAAATGCTATTTGGCAAATAAATTGTTCTTATAATTTAGAGTTAACCGCTAATTTAGCGTTGCTCGAATTAATTGTCAATGTTATGCCATTTTTAATTGTTTTAAATTCAAAACTGTATTCCAAAAATCATAGAAACCATTCCAGGATTTGTGAGTTGTCCAAAAATATTATTGTAACTGTCTCATTAATTAATCGCAAGTAGAGAATTTTCGGGAAATGTAGAGGAACAACTTTACTTTCCCGAAAACGATGACGTTTATGAAATCGCCGATATCTCTCCGCTCGCTCCCTGGCCCCGGCGGGAATCTTTTTATTTCTCCGTGGCGCTCGTTAGCGCGATCTTTTCTATGCAACAATTACTGAAGATATTCGCGGTTCATTCGTTCTCCTCTCTTTTCTTTTTATTTTATTATGTTTCTGTATTTTTTATAGAGCTCGTTTTTACTTTCCTTCCATTCAAGTTGCGTTCGATTGATTTAATAGCGGTTTTTTTCGTGTCATCGATGTTCGATATTTGTATTCAGATCAACGGGTCTGTAAAGGAGTTTATTTATATTGAAAAAAAACAGAATGTAAAACATTGGCAAAATGTTTTTTAAATACTTTGCTTAGTTTATTTAGATTTAAGTTTTTGTTTATTCATTATATTAAAAAGGACCCTATAAAAAATATTTAAATAAAAAAGAATAAAAAAAATTATTAGCGTTTTTGAAAAAAATATTTCTTTTTGCTGCTGTGTGATTTCATTTTTACTCGTGAGTGTGATAAATAAGGTGCCAGTTTTTCTCCAAAATAATATTACAAGTGTTTGATTAATGCATTGTGCCATACATGTGTTTTGGTGTAAAATAAAGTATATTTGATTGATTGATTGATGAGGTACTGTTGCAAGAGAATTGTCACAACATTACATATTAATCGCCATGCGGTGTGGGGCTTAAAGGTGTACTTCAGACAAACGAATGGTCTCTGGTTAAGACGTATAATGAGTCAAAAAGTATAAAGACAATCACTTATGTCTACCTTAAGACTATGTGTGTGTGGGGGGCTATGCACACACTACAATGCGTCTAGCTAACATGTTTGTTTTTGTTTGAATTCGTTGAATTTTCGGGGTAAATTTACTAAGTACTTAATACCTACTCAATGTAAATCATGCATACAATGTCAGTATTATTTTATCTATTAAATATTCTCTCATTGAAATTATTAAAATTAATCAAAACAAACCGCAGATTGTAATAAAATAATAAAATTTATATAAAAAATATGTTAAAGGTAATTTTAAATAAAACATTTAAATTATTCTTGGATAAAGAATTCTCGCACTACGTAAAAGTATTTTTTCCATTATATATTTCGTAAGTACTTGTTTGCCAAAGATTAAAAATCAAATCAAGATACGTTGTTTTGTTACACGTTACAAATATACAAACTTTTCGATTTATAATGTTAGCATCAATAAAAGTATAATAATCTTTTATAGAAGGGAGTTTTATTTTCGCGATTTCTTCATACCATAGAGAAAGTTGTTCAGTTCGATGGTCCGATCCTCGTCTTAAAAAACAGCCAGCATATTAAAAATGACCCTCCACCTTTATTTCGAATTGAACAGCATAATTATACAAATGAACAATTTAAAATTTAAAAGACTCGTCGTCAAATCGTAATAAAATCATAACTTTTTATAAGTTTTTAAAAGTGAAAGAATTAAAGGAATCACTGAATACTTCTATTGCCGTAAGTTTGTTCGGATTTAAAATGTTATAGATGAATGAATTCAGTCGGAAAATGAAACTTTTGCTATTTGACGAAATTAGTGACGGAACTTTTTAGTTACATAAACAATCATTTATAGTCATTTATTGTATCAAAAAAGTTTGTTACATAGTGAGTGTACACTAGACTTCACACGAGGATTCCCTGGTGTGTGTAGGCTAAGCTCTTTCGTAAGTACACGTGATACATAATCTGCTTATATTATATTATAAATATATTAACACATTCGCGGACAATGACCGGCTATAACAGTGATAAAAATTAAAGTTCTATTGTGTCTTATTCACTGTCCGCGAATGGGTTAAAACTAGAACTTCTTAACTATTAATAGGTTTTACAGTGTATGTCTATTGTTTTCGTGTGGGGTGTGTGTGTGTGTGTGTGTGTGTGTGTGAGGGTGTGTGGGGGGGGGGGGGTGCGTGTGTGTGTGACTTCGTGTTTTTATTGGCATCTATGGTGAGAAACTTTTCTTTAGTGTCATAGTGTAAGAGCCATTCGCGGATGCGTTTTTTGCAATGGTGCTTTGTTAAGGTAAGGAGATTTTTTAAGCCGTGTAGCCGACCATAATAATGGAGACCCATGAAGAGAAAGGATCTTTTTCCAAATGATGTACGACATAATATTTTCACATATTCAATATTGTCAAGAGATACTTAAGTTTTAATTTACTTATTTTATAAACTGAAGTATTGGATAAACATTGTTCAATATTAATTAAAATTAAAATATAATAATAATTAATATAATTATAATTAAAACTTACTTAATTTTTGATGCATCTGTCTATTTTCTATTTAATAGACTTGATTTTTATACTTTTACTCAATATCCATTGAGTGTTCTAATTAGGTATTTGACTAGATAAAATATAATATTTTGTTTTTTTTAATCTCAATAAAAAAAGATTAGAAAATAACGCTAAACACCCACTTTCATTGATTTTTTAGCTAGTTGTTCAGTTCGATGGTCTAATCATCCCCTTAGAAAAGTATCAGCATACTAAGCAGGACCCTTAATACCTCTCTTTACCAAAGTCGGTTCAATTCAATAATGTTTAAACATCGATGGCTACAAACAAACTAACAGTGTAAATAAAGTTTTAAACTAGCGATCAAACGAACGCAGTTCACGGTCGCGGTGGCGATAGCGGACTTATCTATGATTTTAGCACTTTGTAAAGTTTATAATTTACTTACTTCTGCTCATCGTGTGGGCAAGCCCTGGTGTCAGAGTTTTTTCAGACCGCCTTACGGCCACTGACGTGGTTTTTATGTAACGACTACTACCACCAGAGATAGTAGCCGGGACCAACGGCTTAACGTGCCATCCGAAGTACGGAATCATTTTTATTTTCAGACAATCAGGTGATTCAGCCTGCAATGTCCTAACCAACTAGGGAAAAACGCACAAAGCGACATTTCACTAGGTGTCCCCCGTGGGAATCGAACCCACGACCTCCAACGCTCTTAACCATTAGACCACGGAGGAAGTCCATTTACTTACTGGAAATTCGGATGAATTACATCTTCTTTTTATAGTAATTTGGCATTAGAATGTGAATGAATGAATGAAATACACTTTATTTATTTAATTTATTTGTTTATTTAAGTAATTAATACAATGCACAATAGGAAACATAAACTGAATATGGTATAAATAAGGCGGTCTTATCGCTAAAAAGTGATTTCTTCCAGACAACCTAAGGGTAGAGGAAATATAACAAAGAACGGGTCGGTATTATAAAAAAGAACAAAATTATAGATGAAAAAGAAGTGAATACAACAAATACAGAATGTATAGAATTACAGATTTCAACGAAGCATGTTGCTGATTGTAATCCTGTTTATTTATTTATTTTTGACGAAGCATGATTAGATTTTGTTATTGTGATGAAGCGTGTTGCAGATTTGAAGCTTGTTCTTTCTTTTGCCTTTAAGTACAAATAAATGGCTGGTATCCAGTATTTAGTTATTTTATGGTAACACAGAAAGTCCAAGCTAGACCTAGACGGAAGTTTGTGAAGCACCAAATAAAAACCAACCTCATTAAGACATGTTGTCTTAATAAGCATTATATAATTATCTAACTAGTTTTCAAAGCCAAGAACCAAGGGTCCCGCTGGGGGTACGTCTACAATATCTCCGATCTATTCAGTGAATATAACTGTGAGGATTTTCTATACTGTGCTGAAGGGTAAGGACTCAGTAAGGTAAACACATCTTTCATGGGGCACTGTATACGCTATTATAATAAGATACCAGAGGATATTCTTAACTTGCCAGACAAAAAGTTTAAGTCCCATGTTAAACAAGTCCTCTGTAAAAAAGGCTACTATAAACTCGATGACTATTTGAATGACCAAAATGTCTGGTCTTGACAATGTTACTCTATGTAATGCAATATTGTATTTTAATTGTACTTTGTATATTTTGTTTTGTTTAAAAGATGTGTGTTGTAGAGTTTCTGGCCGCATCTTCTCTCAACGGAACACCTTCCGACGCGGTGGTAGAGACAAAAAATGACGTCAAAAAGCTATATATGTGATATTATTTTGAATAAAAAAAATTTGAATTTTTGTAGTTTTAGTGTATCAGCTGAGATATGACAAAAGGCGTCTAAGTTATATGAGATCATATTCAGCTCCGCCTCTTACCGTATCACAGCTATTTGCCGCCTTTTGTACCCTTCTTGTTCATGTATATTATTGTTATTTGTGCATTTTGGTGTGCATAATGTTTATCTTATCTTATGTCATGTGACCGCAGACCGCGTTGGTTTGATCGTTCGACTCTAGTTGCAGCAGATCGACTACTAATTCGGTCTGAACTAATTACTAGCTCTCTACTATGGTTTGTTTAGAGCCACAGTGTAAATAATGCAGTGGGACGATTACTACACAGGACTTGCGAGGGGCGTTAAGCATGTAGTAGGTATGCTAAGTACAGTTTTATATAGGGGGACCCGTTTTACTCACATTTTTGTATAGAATGAGCGTTTTAGTTTAATTCTCTATTTTAAAACTTTCTTAATAACTCGACAGATGGCATGTTAATCGCTCGATAGGAAAGTGTACCAATCATTTTCTGCCTACGCTACTATGTGCATCTCTTATTGAGTGAATATGACAAGACACATGCTTCCTTCTAGTACCTTCTCTTTCTACGGTATCAACTCATGTCAAAATGATGTCAAGACTGTGCCTTCTTATATTTGTTTTGATCTTAATGATCAGGCCAAGGGATCGAGCCTTGTCAAACGTAAATAGTTTCAAATGTTCTATAAAAATGATCGTTAATAGCGAATATAACATTTAAAGATAAATGAGTAGCTTTTTGATTATCTTTTTCCTCTTTTTATTTTAAATAACAACATTTTGTAAAACCGATATAGATTTTCACAGCTCTGTGGCACCATCTAGAGATCCCCAAATAAATTGTTGGAATAACGCACAGTGCTCATTTGAGAATTGCGAATAAAAAAATCTATGAAATGACTGAAAAGTGAATTATCTAGACCTATCGGTATGTTATCTGCTCTGTATCGAATGGACTACGATTGGGTCGAACCGCATCGCGTTGTGGCGACGCTGCTGTGGCCGACTGTGGCCGTGGTCAGCCGTGGTCGTTCGTTAGCCGCTCCAGACTTGTTCTAACTTGACTATCGATAGTATTTCTTTGTTGTTATCGAGTTTAGGTTGGTTTGGATACTGTACTTTTGTATTGTGATGTATCCTGAATTCCTGAAACCTTAGAAATGGTAAAGTGATCTGTACTACAATTGAATTCATGGTGTAAAATTAAATGCGATACATAATTATCAAAGGGGATGCTTCAGTTCTGTTTCACGAATACAGTGGGGTCACGTAGCGTAGCCATTGACTTTTTTTATGGAACAGCTGGTTTTTTTCGCGTTTTTAATGTTGGATCCAAAGTTAAAGTCTTTTTGTATTATGTTGTGTATAATTATTTCACTGATTTTCCCTGTTTTGTGTGCCAAATAGATAAAATAAAATTTAACAGCCTGTATAAGTCCTTGTCTTGTGGTAAGTTGGTGACTAGAGCTTCATTTACAAAATTAATTTGGAATACATTTTTTTATGTTTTGAAATAAAAATATCTTATAAAAAATAAGCTTTTAACGAACTTTTTAAAGTGAAGCCAAAAATCTGCAATATTAATTACCTACTTACGTAATCTGTTCATTAAAACAAAAATTAATTGATGGCCCAAGTAGCATTATATCAACAAATTAATTGAGTACCCATGGGTTTCATTAAATTAATGTTTAGTACCCCAGAGATGTTATTATAATAAATTATGAGGGTAAATTGACTTAAAACATTAGCATGTAAGCAGAACAATAAAAGGAAAATAAATTAGTGTACAATCCTATATTATAAGATCCCGCTGCAAGTTTTCTACGCCCTCATGTTTAGGCACATACATAAATAAATATTCCTATTTATCTAGTAGTAATAGTCCTACAAATAGTTGCTACTCTTAAGCTAATCGTTGCCCCTTAGCTATCGGTTGCAAAAACATTTTACCCGTTGATTAATTTTGAGATTCGCGCTTTTATTAAGGCAAAAAATGAATCAAAAAAATGTTTCAAACATATTTTTTTTAAATACTATTTTTTAGAGCTTTTAACCCTGAAGTTATGTCAGCCCAAAGTGATCATTTTTTTTTTTGGCAACATGCCCACGTCAAAAATATGGAAATAAATTGTATACCAAATAAAGCTTATGCACCCCCATTTTGGAAAAGAAAATAAAGGGAGTGCCGGGTGCCAAATTTCTCCGAGAGTTAGTCTCACGATGTCAAAACCACGAAAAAAAATTATGCTTCTACAGGGCGTAACATAACACCCTAGTAATATTTAAAGGGGTGGTTTAGACCATCAAACAGAACACCTTTCATTATGGGACCAACAAAGAAAAAAAAATTTAAAATGTTTTATACAAAACTGCAATTCTACTCGACCCAAATGTATGGGACAGCTTTTCGCGATTTTGAAGTTGTTCCCATAGCAAAAGTAGTTCAGTTTGATGGCCGAAACCATCCCCTTATAAAACCGTCAGCATACTAAGTGTATGTGTGTAGAAAACTTGAAATGGGATCTTAGACTATACATAAATAATGGGAGCCGCAGCCGCAACGGAGAAATATGTCTTTATTACGTTTGTCTTGCTCTTGCCTGAATTGTATTGTTGTTTAGGGAAATGAACGTCGATGCCTGCAGTTGAGTTATGGATATTGTACTTCAATTGACCCCGTTTCTTCCCGAGGCCGAGAGGGTGTCGTACGAGGTGACTAAGGTATAAGCTTTCTCTTTAAGGGTGTAACTTAAATGCGTGAATACTCAAATGGGTGCTTCAGACAATTATCAGAACAACCACCGCCAAAATGTTTAAGGTTCCTTCCTTGCAGAGTCCAAGGTCTTACATTGATGCTCTATGTCTTTACAAAATCGTTAACAGTACTGTAGACTCCTCGACTCTGTTAGAGAAAGTGGATTTCAGAGTCCCACTTCGACCCTCCTTGCGTTCAAAGACTTCTTTCTTTAGTAAACTGTGTCACACAAACTATACTAAAAACAGCTTCTTTCGGCGTTCTTTGGACAACTACAATCGACATCTTACTAGTGTTGATCTGTTTAGACTCTTTGGGCTAATTTAAAAGAAAAATTGGCACTCTGCTAAATGTTGTGTTATTATTTGTTACTAGTTTATTGTATCGTCTCTTGTGAGTTTTGCAAAATTTTATAAGTTTTTGTTATTAAGTTGTGTATCTCTAGGTCTGCTTGTTACAGTGTTTGTTTATAAGTTCATATTTGACTGTTTGTAATACCTTATAAATTAAAAAGAAAAAAAGACTTTATGAGGGACCAACTTTGAAATCGTGAGAAAAAAATCAGCTGTTTCATACATTTTGGTCGCGTAGGTTTTGTACGAAACAGCAGATTTTTTTATTTTTTCCCGACGTTGTCATAGTGAAAGTTGTTTAGTTTTACTGTCTAAACTAAACCATTCCCGAATTTGAAAAATCAAATGAAAATTTTTAAAGAAGGAATTTCAAATAATGGTGAGAATACACTAATTCTTACTTTTATGTAAAGAACTCTGATTTGAAAGTTAAATAATTAAAGTTAGTAACAAAACGTCTCACCAGGTGGCGTGCTGTTCACTCTGCGTGAATTATAGCCGTTGTTTACAGTTAATTAGCTTTGTTTTGAAGTATTCTGTAGTTTGGTTGGTTTTATACTAATTTATTTGTTACGTGCCATAAACTAGTATGCTTTACAAAGGTAATCTTATAGCAATCAGGTAACCGTCTCTTGCTAAATAAAGTCCTCCACCACGCTCTGGACCCTGTTTAATAAACGCAACAATTGACAATGACAATTTGGAGTACATTGCTGGTTACTATAAAGCACTAAACTTGCATCAGGTAACATGTTTCCTAGCATTCTCAGGAATGTACTGTGAATTGTAATTGTCAATTGACACGTTTAGTAAATAGGGCCCTGGCCTCGTGCGTGTTAAAAGTCATAATCCAAGATCCCACTGCAAGATTTCTCCATGTCTTGTTTAGGCAACGAGACATATTACACAGTCAGTTAGGGATTCTAAAAACCGGCCAAGTGTAAGTCGGACTTGTCGGAATTACCAAAAAAATTGTGTTTTCTCCGGGATCTTTGGCGCAAGCCCGACACACACTTGACTGGTTTTTATTATTTTTTTGTTATACTGTAGTGTTTGAACTGTAATCATACTAAGTTTGACGCTTGTGTACGTATTACCGTTTTTACGATAGAGCGAGAAACTAGTTTCTTGTATGTTTCAGGTATCAATAAGATTCAATTTAACCAGTCAATGATATTTTTAGACACTACCTAGAAACCAATATTTGTGCTTTACATTTGTCAGGTTTCCGAAAAAAATATATGTATAAGTATTTTCAATGCTAGGATATAAGAGTTAAGTGATGTTAACTTAAGTTAATTATGTTAAGTTGTTATTTGAAGTCTTAAATAAAATCAAACTTAAATTATGAAAAAAAGAAGAATTAGGAGTTGTATGGTAAACTTTTCAAACTATATAATTGAACGGAAATCTGAAAAATGTAAAGCACTATGTGCACTTACCTATTAGTTTTTTGAGAAGTGTCTAAAAAAATTAATTGACTCCAAGTAATCAATATCTAAAATATAATCAAACTTCGTTCGTATGGAGCGCACCAACCACACATCACCGCGCCTGTTAGTATGTACCTATCATAGTTTGATTGTATGAAGATTTGTCTCTTTTGTGTATTTACTCATGTGCCAGATGTTTTAATGTTAATAGGATTTGATCAATCAGTCTAGACAACAAAATCTGTTCTGACAAGTCTAGAAAGTTTCATGACTCATTTAAATTGTGAAATGGGATTGTTATTTTTACATCTGAATGAATTTTCTTTGTTAACGGTAACAAGGTAGGTATAACCTTCAGAAACATCTACGTGTCACTTTCAGTTATATATGTTACGAGCGTTAACCCGCGACTTCGTCCGCACAAATTATATACCAGATTTTAAGTCAGATCATAAGCTATCAAACAAAAAAGTTTCATCAAAATCGGTTCAGTACTTTTTGCATGATGTTCGTTCAAACACACACAAACAGACAGACAAAAAATCCAAAAATTTGTGATATGGAATCAGGGATACCTAAAAATCATATCGTAACTTTTTTTTTGTTAATATCTTCAATGTACAGACAAACTTCCTGTTACAGTTTTATAATAGTTTTAGATAAATATGAACCATGATCACTCCAAGTTTAACGGTATTGCCGTATTTACGGTATAGAAAAAACAAAAAAATCCTTAAAAAAACACGTTTCTTAAATGGAAACTCCCCTGCCTGTCCACTGCTGCGGAGCGAGGCTTCGGAGCAGAGAAATGGAGAAATATTAACCAATAGGCTTGCATAAAATTTCCGCAATTTTATTTTGTGCAATCTTATTAGTTAATATTTTTCCATTTCTCCGCTCCACAGCCTCGCTCAGAATCAGTGGAAAGGCAGCCTTAATTTTCTGCGTTTTGTTTGTTTTTATTATTTTTTAGCAAATTCAAAATAATAACACATATTCTGTATAAATTTCAACTTTCTACCTAATACTGTTTAAAAGATACAGCCCTTTAAAGCTAGGACGGACGGACAGCAGCGTAGACTTAGCAATATGCTCCCGTTGGCACCCTTTGGTGTACGGAACCTTAAAAACAATGTTTTCTAAAACATTAGCGCAAACATTATCATCCTAAAAACTTGAAATACCATAATCACTCTCGAGAGGGTGAGCAGAAACGTAAAAATATTAAATAATAAAAACTGAGAACAAAGTGTCATTTGACTTTTTAATGTCACTTTGAGAAATTAAAATACTCCACCGCTGGGGAAGGGATGAGCGGTGAAGTGGAGGAGTGGTGGGGGGGTGGGGGGACATTAATAATTGTAAAACCTTCATCACTTTTAAGACTTTTTATGATGTTGATTATAAAAGTACTTTTAATATTTTATGTGGATTTTTATAATAGATCATCTTTCCGTAGGCGTCATAAGAAGCAACTAAGGGGTGATAAGGTACCGTTCAGAGTAGCCAGAAACTTCGCTACAACCACCAAACACTATCAAAGGTTGCAATGTAACATGGATCACAGTCATTTTATTTGGGATTAAATGATCTGATTGCGTTTAAATTAAGCCTAAATGTTAACGCGAACTAAGCTCTATACTTTTGTGAAAACTCCATCCAAATCAGTTGAGCAGTTTTTAAAAATGCGTGCGTAAACAAACAGATAAACAAATAAAAGTTTTGAAAATGGTCTCAATGCATTCCATTACGTATCCTAAACGCCTCCAATTAATATTTTTGCAAATATCTTCAATGTACGCCATTTAAGCACATTGTAGGTGGAATGATATGTAAATTGATGATAAGTGACCAGACTTTCGTCTACAAAACATTGCTGAATAAATAAGTAAAACATTTATTTTTTGTTTATTTTTTTTTCCTATTATTTTTGTAAACTGTTTTCTAGGCATGTGGTGCTCATTTCTTAGTCCGTTCCGTATTTAGTCAAGTAGTCAATGTTATTGTTAATTGTATCCATTTATAATTGGAACACCTGTTGATGGACCGTATAAAATAACATAAAATAATAATACATACATTAAACTCTCCCTATTTTCCTAGAGGGATGAAAGATACATACATTTGACATACATTCTTGTCTATTAATAATAAAGCGAAATGAATTATCAGTCACCATCTTTGAATTCCGTTCCCATCATTAAAGTATAAAGTTAAAAATTATCACAGTCGAATAAAAGTTATGAAAAGTTTTAATGGTTTGTTGCTAAGGCGACCCGTCTTCGTACCTAGTTTAAAATGTCGATAATGTCTTTCCTACAAGACACTGCGTCCTGTCAGTAATGATCTGTGATGCGGAAATACGGATCCTGAAGATAGAACTGGTTCATCAGTTCAATACATCAGCAAGCTATGGAGAGAGCTATGTTTCTCTGAGAGATCACAACAAGGATGAAGTGATATGTCAGAGCTAAAGGGATTGACTGAATATAAGCAAGCTGAAGTGACAATGGGTTGGTGATATCTGCCGAAGAACTGGATACAGATGATGGGCTGTCAGTTATTCCGTTAGCACGTTGTATGACAGTACCTTATAATTATAGAATTACCACTTCACGTCCCTGACAAATTTTCTGACCCCACCTAACCCCGCACTTCCATACTCCAACCACGCGGATATTGAAGGCTAGTTAGAAGTCAACTTATCAACTAACTCAAGAAAAATAGACACCACCAATAGACAAACATGAAATACCACTAAAACGGTCACCCATCAAAACATTGACCAGTAGACCTCGCGTACCACCCTTGTGAAAACGTTTTTTTTCATCTCGCTCTGTTGTGGGTGACTTGCTAGCCGTGCTGACCGGGTTTCAAACACTGAAGTGCTACGATGTTCTCGTCGATATGACATAGATTTATTGGACCGATGCATGCTACGTTCTATTTTTGTATACTCATGCATAAAGCAATAGTTCGCCGAGAGATTGAAATAACATCCATTTTGAACAATAGTTTTACGGAGTCGCTTGTAATAGAATTTTGTATAAAGGTGTCTATTCAATTTAGTAGACCTTGTTAGAAAATGTGTTTTAAGTCTAGTTCTGGTAGACTTAATTAAAATCTGTTTTGTTTAGCTAAATTCTCTTTTTAGGAGAAGTTTATTCCGAGAGCGCAAATGCGCGCTGCTTACAAATGAAATCTATTGATGTTTTCAATACTATTCAATTAAAGTCAACGATTTTTTTCAGAAACAATCTTGAAACTAATCTTAAATAATTTAACATTTGTATGGAAATCTTTGAGGAGCTGTAACTTTGAAACTATACATTTTAAGGAAAATCTGGCCTCATACAAATATAGAGATTAGTTATTAGATTGTTTCTTAAAAATTTTATAGACTTTATTTGGTTAGTATTTAAAATATCACCAGACTTAGTTTCTGTGGAGAGCGTTTCGATTTAATATTCCCTTAACTTATTTATTTATCCCGTGCCATGTGGTTCTGTCTTAGAATGGACCACTCCATTTCTTCCCGTGCGTGGGTGTCGTACGAGAGTACGGGTTAAAGGTTTCTTATGCAGTGTTTATTTGGGTGAAATGCTATGAACCTCTCACCACTTAGATAAGATATGATAAGATAAAACTTTATTCATTTAAAACAGTACACAATACATAAAAGACACGTAATATGATCCTCAAACTTATATTACTAAATGTGAGCATTAATCATAATCATTTATTCCTTGCTTGATTGTGTACACACGGCGACACATCAAGCTATACAAAACAAAAATAAGCTGGCCGCGCGTAGGTCGAGTAACATTAACGTGGCGCGGCCAGCTTATGTTGGTTTTGTATAGCTTGATTTGTCGCCGTGTGTACAGTGAGTTCTTATCTTAATATTTAGGTTTCATAAATCTACCTCGTCAAGGTGTGCATTGCTACAACTACATTACATGTAGCTTTGGTTTCTGACCACCCCGGAAGGGATTACGGTCGTGAGTTTATGTATGTATTTATTTGTATTTATTTCACCGTGTACCTAACTAAAACTTTCAAATTAAATTTACAAAAGTATTTCAAGGCAAACAGGCAGTACAGTACCGTGGTTGGTATTTATAGCTTCTGACCGTCTGAACACCGAATACAGTCGTGCGTATATTTGTTACAAACAACCAAGCCCATAAATTGTTATCTTCAATCAGAAGCAAGCACAACTTAGACAGTAAATATAAAACGCACGTCTCTCCATCATCGTATTTTTAAAAGAAAGCAATTTCATAAAAGTGGAACTCGATAGGAATCGAATATTTACGAGGGACCGGAGGAGGAAGGCCGAACAAGAGTCCGTGCGGAGATAAACGACTGGAGGCTGCATACAAACATGTTACAGACTACTTACTATACAGGGTGTGGCTACATGCTCTTGGGCTCGCTATAGTGCGAGGATCAGAAGATTCTCGCCCCGATCATCACCTAGATCTTCTTAGAGAACTAAGTAGATTGATATTGATAAAGATTATACTACCTATATTATACTGAACAACTTTCTCTATAAGACCCAGGTCGGAATCGTGAAAAAATATCTGCTGTTCCACACAAAAATGCAAACCTGATCGAGCTATATGTATGAGACATCAAACTATTATATAGAGAATCAAATTAAAGATTGAAAAATTAGAGAAAGATTAGATTAGATTATATAAAGTCCTTCTTAAAACGCTTACGGTTGTTTAAGATGATCAGACCATCAAACTAAACAACTTTCTCTATGGGACCAACCTCGAAATCGCACAAATCTGCAATCTTACTCGATTTATATATATTTTTGTGCTATTTCGACTTTGTTCCCATAAATAAAGTGGTTCAATTTGATGGTCAAATCATCTTTTTAAAATAACCAAAGAAACGCAAAAAAAAATCAGCTGTCCCATACAAAACTGCTGTACCTACCTGATTTTTTTTTGCGTTTCCTGAGTTAGGCTTTATAGTGAAAGTTGTTCAGTTTGATGGTCTGAGTTCACCGTTTCAGTATTTGCTAGGCTATCACTTAAATGGATGCTAACGACTTCAATATAATTTTACCCTATATTCCTTACGGTTGTCAGAATCGTTGTTCTATCTTACTAGGTAAAATTCGATAAGTATGCTATTGTAGGTACACTTTTAACCTATTTAAGTAAACCGAAACAAAAAACAACTTGGTTTAAACAAAGAAATAAGGGTGACTTCTCCAGCGACATTTTATCTCGAGTCTTTTAATGTTTTGGACACGTAGAGCTGTTGGTCGCAGCCTCGTTGCGTTGAAACTGAGCCAAGTCTAGCGAGAGGCTTATACTAGGCAAGAACTGGGTTTTTGTGATAGTTTCGTAGCCAAAATTAAGAATGTTTGCTTAAAAATTATAATCGGAATATAAGAAACGACCCACAGAAAGTAAGGTGCGAAGCAGGTCGAATCTGGCGTGTGTGTGAAAAGATGTGTGATTGTGAATGAAGCGAAAGAGACATATGTAATGAATATCTGGATTTTTAATAAAGACTTTAATCATAGCGTACATAGATTAACAGTTATTTTGTAAGGATTTTTATATACCCTTAAAAATAGGTAGGTAGATAAATAAAACATACAATTAGTACAGGCACTTGAGACGAAATGCCATAAGAATGATCTCCCAACTCCCACCATACGCAAAATGAGCCAGCATACGGTCACCAATCCAAAGTCATACCTGACTAGTCCATTTTTCATACCAAAGAAAGCTATTATGATACAACACAGAATTAATAATAGTAATATATACAGAAGTTTCACTTTCATACAACGCGTTCTAAAGTTGTACCATCGAAATGTAATGCAAGTTAAATTGAACCTGAACCGGTGTGAATGTAGGTACTTATATTATAGTATCTGTGATGTAGGCCACCTCTACGTAACCACAGATACTATAATCACAGATCATCATCATCATCATCATCATCATCATCATCTCAGCCGATGGACGTCCACTGCTGGACATAGGCCTCCCCCAAGGATCGCCATAACGACCGGTCCTGCGTTGCCCTCATTCAACGGGTTCCCGCCGCCTTCACAAGGTCGTCGGTCCACCGTGTGCGGGGCCTACCCACGCTGCGCTTTCCGGTACGCGGTCGCCACTCGAGAACTTTTCGGCCCCATCGGCCATCGGTTCTGCAAGCAATATGCCCCGCCCACTGCCACTTCAAATAATCACAAATCCCATAATCACAGATACTATACTATAATACAAGTAACGTAACTGATTTTTTTTTCGGATTGACCAATACAGCATTAATCAGGAAGCAGCTACTGCATATTACTGCGGACTATAGGGGGACCACACCAGTGAGTAGGTCTACCGAACCAAAGCAACCTGCGCAAGAGGCACCCCTAAGGGGTAAGGACCTCGGCAATGGGCGTTGCTGGGACTACGCGGACTACGATTGGGTAGTGGGGATCAGTGAGAAAGTGGGGATCGGTGAGAAACGTAACTGCAAGGTTGGCGCGAAATGTATTAGTTTTCATCAATCATTTCAAAGAACAATGATGCATATTTGACCGTCATGCAACGTAGTACGCTTTTATGTTTACAGTCTTATGTATACTTTTATGTAAATATGTCTGCTTCCGTGGTCTTATGGTTAAGAGCATTTGCTCTCCACAACGAGGTCGTGGGTTCGATTCGGGGACACCTAGTGATATGTCACTTTGTGCGTTTTCCCCCAGTTGGTTGTGATATTGCAGGCTGAATTACCTGATTGTCTGAAAAGAAAAATGATTCCGTGCTTCGGATGGCACGTTAAGCCGTTGGTCCCGGCTACTATCTCTGGTGGTAGTAGCCGTTACATAAAAACCACGTCAGAGGCCGTAAGGCGGTCTGAAAAAACTCTGCCACCAGGGCTCTGCCCACACGATAAGCAGAAAGATGTATATAGAGCGGAGTAAGCCAGATCTGACCACACCAATCAGTGTCTAATTTGTTCCCTTCCTATAGGGCTTCTAAAAGAATCTCATCCAAGAAACCCCTACAAGTTTATCATCTAAATGATCACGGTTCAAACGAAACTGATCTTCATTTCATAATTAAATTTAACTTGGGAATTGTTTAGTGAAACCATCTGATTAATTCCTTTGTTAATTAAATTTTGCTAATTGCCTCGAATGTACTTTGTTTGTTTGCGTTTTATTTGTTTAGGTTTATTTAGTTTTTGGGGAGCAAATACGTTTCAGTGTTAATGGTTCGTTTTGGTATTAATTATTTGATAATTATTTAGGGTTCGTAAACACGCACTTGACTCGACTTGACCGTGCTCTCTTTTGATGGAATGTTATATGTAGTAGAAGGTGGTAAAAGTGTCGTTGAAGGTGGACCACGCTTATCTTAGAAAAGCCTATTAGAAACCAAACCAGAAATCATAAACGCATTCACTTCAACGATTGACTTGGTCAAGTTGTCCAAGTTGTTTATGTTGTCCAATTAAGTACTTTCGACAACAAAACACCTCGGACAACATAAACAACTTGGTCAACTCTGAAAACTCTGTCAACTCAGACAGCATTGTATAATTTGACCAAATAATTGTCAAAGTTGTTCATGTTGTTAGAGTTGATCAAATGTCCAACTTCGGTTTAAAGAATATTTATTTTTTCAAAAGAAATTACATTTCTTAAATAATCAAGAAAATTGTACAAAATGAAATACTTATAAAAGTAAAAACAAAAATATTTGTGTGCTAGCAACTTCTAAGCAACTTCTACGATATTTTAGTAACCCCGGGACTTAAGATCGATCCTGGGATGTTTTCATAAAATAAATAAATTAAGACGTGTCCTGTCCACATTATTCTTGTGAAAAATGAAGTAAGAAATGGGGCATCTATGTTGTTGGTGTTGCCAATACCGAATAGTTTGTCTCCTTATCTTTGCTCAACATAATCATATAGAATTGTTTGTCTCATTTTCTTTTTTCACCGTAATCAGGAATTTAAATATTAGGATTCATTCATAATATTAACCAGGAGTGCTATTTTTGAATCTCATACTTTGAACTCACCAGTTGAAAATGTATGGAGATACGCATCCTTCTACTGCTGATTTGACTTTCGAAAATCGCACTCCTGAAGTATGATTTTTGAAAGTCAAATCCACAGTAGAAAGATCTCCATAGTAATTTTGACATTCTCAACTGCTGAGCTCAGCGAATGAGATTCAAAAATCGCACTCCTGGAGTGGTAGCACCAGAGCTCATGTTAATAGTTCTTTGTCGCTCAGCGTCAGGCGACCTCCAATTTGTTGTGCCCATTCATATAATTTAGACCTAAATGAGGCTCTCGCGTCGGATTATTTACCTTTAACGTGTGCGTTACCTTTTAGGGACCCTATTCTATCCTTTTAGGGGTCAAATCCCTAAATGGGAAAGTATTTGCATGGTGCATACTAATGTTTGGACCTGACTCATGGATGTTTTTATCTAAACAGGGTGTAAACTTTTAGATTACTCTGTATATTTTGTACTAGCTGTCGCCCGCGACTACATTTGTGTTAACCTTAAAAAGTATTTAATGTGCTAATCCAGGTCAAGGTCTATGTGATGCCTAAATTTCATTAAAAGCTGTTTATGCGTGATTAAGTGACAAACATCTAAACATCCAAACACAATTGACATTTATAATATTAGTGAGATGTTGGTTTCTAGCAACATTAGTTCGTGGGGTATTAAAAGTGAAACTTCTGTACGTGGTACTAATATTTTTTCTGTGATCATTGTCTTGCCATCTTAATGTACAATTCTATTACGTTGGACTAAATAATCTTTGTTTTTCCCTGAATTAAAGATACAACTATAAACTTCACTTTTAATAATAATCAAATACTAAATAATTTTACAGAAAAAACTTAAGATAGTACTATTTAGAAAACTTGGCGTTTCTATAAGTAATTAGATGGAAAATACGTAAACATTTTTTGCCAGCTGACAAAATAGAAAAATGTTAAACAAGTCTGAACCCTTGGGGTATGGAAAAAAACTCACGTTTAGATAATTTAAGTGCTCATCCAGGATTCCTCGGGGGTCTTAGGACTAATCTGTATTTAAGTACCTTAATATTTTTGCGTAGAAACTTGTCATGATTTCTTCTTTTGTTTAATCTGCGATCGGATAACGATTGCCATAATCAAATAGTTTCATTTATTATGGAGGATTTTGCACCGAGTATCACGACATTTTTTTTCGCTATATCATAGTCCAAGAGATGAGAGGAATTTTGGTAACCATCAGCTACAAGGCTGTAACTCCTAAACCGACCATCCCCATCACATAGATGCTCTACAGTGTAAGTTTCTAAGAGACTTGCAGAGAATTGTAGAGCCTACACCGTATGAATACTGAATCAGCCTTGCAGCTGATCGTTACCAAATTTCCTCTTATCTCTTATACTATCAGTTCGAGATTGAAAATATGTCACAACTGTGTCTTTTCATGGAAATAACTGATTTATTCTCTGATAGTCGGAATTTTAAGGCATTCATGTATTTGTTCAGCAATTTGACCACTATCTGGCCTCCGTCAACCCACATTAGGCCCGCGTGGTGGAGTATGGCACACTACCTCTCACCGTTATTAGTGAGAGGAAGCCTTTGCATTGTAGTGGAATCCTTCAGGCTATAACTTAACTTAGTAAATAGTTATGTTTTTGTCGTACCAAGTCTCATCAGATTTTGACGCGAGTTTTTTTTTCAGAAATCATTTACTGTCACAAACAAAACATGTGCTTGTGGTTTTTGATAAAGCTTAAGTTTAAATTATAATTTTTAAATTGGATATCTTCAAAATATTAAGAAGAAGGTGCAGAATAGAACGCGTGTCATCAATAAGCTTGTGGTGAAAAGGGCCTAACTCAACCCTTAGATCTTGCCTCATTGTTCTGGTTCGAAATGTTCGCGTAAGGAACATTTCAAACCAGAAAAATGAGGCAAAACAAATGACGGTTCTTCTTCAAATATGTACCGAGATGACAGACCAAGTGTGCTAGTTTGTATAGACCAAGTGCACTAGTTGTGTGCTTCAACTTAACGCGGTTCGGGCCTATCCATTAATTTTACTTTGATCTAAGACTCAACCATGCTCTTCCGTGTGTGTTAGTGATCAACATACTGTTAGAGTATTTACAAGCCACCTTTATAGGACTAAGTCTTAGAACCACTATCTAAAAACACTATCCGTTATGACCTAACGTTGTCTTTTGAAGCACGAAGGCAAACTGCCTGAAAGCTCAGTCTGTAGTGAACCTGCCTGCTATGCCAAGGGTAGGGTTCAAAACCCGCAAGGGACAAATATTTGTATGTTTAATACAAATATTTCTACCCAAGTCATCATCATCATCTTATTTAAGAGCTACGCTCTTGTCGGCGGAGTAATCGCCAATCCTGTCTCTTTTCCGCCTTTTCCTTCGCTTGGGCCAGATAACTCTCTTATTTATAAACTATAAAATATTAAAACGGTGACTCATTTTAATCTTTAAATCTATTGTTATTTATTTTAATTTGATCAAAATAAATAACAAACATTTTAGGTAGATTTGTGATTTACATATTTAAGTTCAATTTGTATTCTATCTCCAAACATTAAAATAACTTTTATACCTTCAGATAACAAATAAAACCAAAACAGAAAGATAAACCCTCAAACTCAACAAATTTCATAAAACGGTAATAAATAGAACTAAACCGTTAGAACCTTCGAAAAGGCCACAAAGCGGACTTATCTGGCAATCCTAAACAAATAACTTTAGCCCTTTAGGAAGGCGTCCAAATCTACCCTCACTATAACAGCTATTACAACAATTAGATACGCAATAAACAAACATAGTTCCACAACTAAATCTGTAGGCGCACCTTTGCGTTTCAATTACGGACCGCGGACAAAATTGCTATAGTTTCACTAAATTGCTTGGTCAAACGCCTTTTATCCCTCCCCCCACATAACCTCACCCCCTCAGTTCAGAAGGGGACTGTATTAAACAACAGTCAACTGTTTGATCGTCCGATCAGGATTAGAAAGGTCGAAGCGAAGTGTTTCAGAATCATTTTGTTTTCTCTTTTGCGTTCGGGTCAATGATGAGAGCATGTTGAGAGTTTGATGTTTCGATTGTTTCAAGGTCCGTGGATTGTTTGAACAATTGACAAATGAAAAAAACCGGACAAGAGCGCATCGAGGGTTCTATACTAACATATTTACAAAAAATTCACCGGGGTCCTTAGAGCGTCCAAAATTGAATACTTACCTAAAGTTTTAACTCTTAGATCCGCCACACACAGACGGAATTGCGATCCGAAATCCTGATTCAGGATTCAGTGTTTTCAACTATGGTTACAAAAAACACTAGTGCTGTTTAAAAATGCCCAAAATAAAAATGTATGAAACGCCAAATGAATGACAATAATTGCATTTTTAGGTATGTATTAAAACGAAACAAACAATTTTTATACATGATAATTGATGTGATGAAGTCATGACGTTACGAATGTTACGATGATGGTTTGTAAATTGTATTCCAATATTAATGCAACTATATCAAAAGACTATCGATAGTTGTAACATTAGAAATAATCTACATACAAAATGGTATAAACCATTATCAAACAAGCGATTTTTGAGCGTAGACGATTTCGCAACTATACCGCAACGACGTCGCAATTGCACCGTCACGATACGGTATCGTTAGATCAACGCTTACGTTCAAAAATCACATGTTTGATATGACTATAAATCTTTAGAAAATACCACCTAAGACAACAAAAAATCACTAGATCTAGTGAAAATGTCTCTGAAAGCGGCAACACTCCATGCGGAATCTAATTCCGAATCAGGTTTATTCCGTATGTATGTGGCGGACCTTAAGTGAAGTTTATTCCGAGAACGCAAATGCGCGCTGCAAACTAAGTCTGGTGATATTTTCAATACTGTTCAATTAAAGTCAATCAAATTTTTCACGAATAATCTAGAATCTAAGTCAGTATTTCGTTAAAATATACCGTTTTAATGCTAGGACTAATTGTATGGAAATCTTTGAGGCACTATAACTATAAAACTATACATTTTAATGAAAATCGGACCTCATACAAACATAGAGATTAGTTTCTAGATTATTTCTGAAAAATTTCATAAACTTTAATTGGTTAGTATTGAAAATATCACCAGACTTCGTTTGTATGGAGCGCGCTCCGAATTATATTCCCTTAACTCGAATTTGCCCAAGGCTGAGGCCAAACAGACTACACTTCTGCCCCATCAACACATAAGAGGTACACCCAGTAAATATATTATCCCTCTTAAAAGCACACTAAAACACTAGCTGAGTAGGTATTATCTTTTACTTCACTCGCTATGAATAATATAACCTATCCTTTGTAGTCACTAAACACACTAAGCACGTAAGATTTACTGCGGTCTTCTTTCTTTTCGTGTCACCATGAGCTAAACCGCATAACATCTCACAAGTCAAGTCAACATAATTTATTAAATATAGGAGCCAATCTCACGAAAAAAAAATGTCAGCAAAATACAGTGAAAAACCTTACATGATATTTGGGGGGGAAGTGTTTTGAATCTCACAATATCTCACCATAGGGGAAGGGGGGTCGATCGCCAAAATCACCACGTATAATCAATGGACGCCCCCTAACAAACAATTCTACAAATGAAACTAAAAATATGAAAATAGAACTTGCACCTTGCATTTAAGCTGCAACTTCTCCGAGTCGATATAAAAACGATCGGATCGAGTCGGAGTGATCCGATAGCCGTGAAATATGTGCGGCTCCTGCTCTAAAACTATCCTCTTTAGCTTTTATCTACACCTGGATACTTACTAGCTTTAGGGGTACCAAATCTGTTCTAATAATACTTAATTTTTAAATCATTATTACATTACAGACCAAAAACACACATTTATCTGGGAAAGCGTCTGCATCACATCCGAGTAGCATATAAGCTCTAATGTAGCTGTATAGACTCGATAGAAGAAGCATCTGTAATACTGGCTGTATAGTAGTGATTCATCTCTATTCAGCTACAATACAACGACTTTCGGGATTGCGTGTTACTAGGGCAGACATATAGATCTGAATAGATAACATAGGTCAACAACAATCTGTATGAAAACCAAGCGTGCCAAATTTTGTCTACTTACGTCCTATTACAGTGGAGTGCGTACCTATTATAAATATGGGCACGCGAAATGGCACGTGACGAATACAGGGTGAAATTGATATCATTTGCATCCTTTTAAACTAAGAGTCTACCCATCAAACTGAATAACTTTTACTACGGAAGCAAAGAGATCGGAGTAAAAAAAATTCAGCTGTTTCATACATTGGCGGGTGCAGTTTAGTATGGAACAGCAGATTTTTTTTTGCACAGACCGGTTTGCTCCCATATTAAAAGTTGTTCAGTTTGACGGGTAGAGTCTTAGTTTAAAAGGATGCTTATGATATCAATTTCACCCTGTAGATACATTTGCAATATCTATTTAGAACAATGTGGATTATTAATCCCTATAGCTGTATGTAAATTTGATGGCTTTATGCATAGAGGTAGGCGTAACTCGGGTAGGCGTAACTTGTGTCAACGCTCCGGGCGTTGACAGGAGTCACGTGATGCTCTACGGCTATATGGATGAATGTATTACAGATTTGAATAGAAATTATCTATAAATATACGTACCCACACGAAAGTAAACTCTTTAAGAGTGTCCAGAAACGTCACATTTAAGAAGAGCTTTAGATTCCTACATTGAACAAAGAGTTTTTAGAAATATAACAAAACTTTCTAACGTTATAAAGTCTGCAACTGGCAACCCTATCTCACTAAGGGGAGAGGATTTCCCTGCCCCCTCAAGTCGTCTGTCTACAAGCTCCTAGGCTCAGGTCACACGTTAGGTCTTAATCCGCTGACCAATATCGACGTATTGAGAGTTTTAAATGATAGGGAGTGTATTACACACTCTGCTAGAGTTTTGAGCGATTTGTCGACATCGGCGAGCGAAGACTAGCAAACTTCGCTTATGCAAGTCCGTATGTATCAGTGTGTGTAGACTTAAATGATTTACTTGATTACTTTAGGGAGTGCTTTAGACCATCAAATTGAACAACGTTTACTATAGAAATATGAAATCGCAAAGAAATAATAACCTGTATCATACATTTTGGTCGAGTAGCTATTGATATTTTCAATAGAACAACAGGCTTTTTTTGCGGTTTCGATATTGGCTCCTTAATGAAAGTTATTCAGTTTAATGGTCTGAAGCATTATAAGTTTACACCCTATATAGGGTCCTTCTTAATATGCTGACACTTTTTGAAGGGATGATAAGACTGTCAAACTGAACAACTTTATGGTGCCAACATCGAAATCGCGAAAAAAGCTACTCGTCCATACAAAACTGCAAACCTACTCGAGCCAAATGTATGGGACAGCAGATTTCTTTTTTTCGTGATTTCGATGTTGGTCCCATAGAGAAAGTGGTTCAGTTTGATAGTCTGATCATTCGCTTAAGAGGATGTGTGAAAAAAATAGGATTTTTCAAAGCGTCATCATATATCATGAAGTGCTAACAGTAGGGGTGTGATTTACGGATATGTGTAAATTGAACATATAATTGAAGTTTTGATTAGAACCAAAACACGATTAAGACACATTCTCTCGATAGAAAAACAAGCCAAAGTAGCCTCCTTCTTTATCGATAAACGCTTGGAACTGCTAAACGGTGAATAATAGAAACACGAGACTTGATTAAAAAAAGAGATTGATATTTTATAAAATTTGATTAAGGCAGAATTGAACTTACATAAATATTACAATCACAATTAAATAAAGTTTGTTTTACGCTTGCGTCGTTTCAGGCGCGCGCGCCGCCCCATCTCTTTCTCGCGCATCAGGCAGTAATATAAGCTATCACACGCCCATTTCGCTTCAATTATTTTTCGACATAGGCCCTTAAAAAAGTGGCAGCATATTAAGTAGGACCTTGTTTAATGTCGTAGTCCGCACTATAGCGATACGACAGTAAACTCGAACTTACTCAGAAACTGTACAAAAAGTTTCAAATCCTTTTAAACACGTTTCATATTAAAACGTCCGAATTATAAATGTTCCGCAAATAAAATGAAAGGACACACAAATTAACAACGGGATTTCGCAATTAAATATACTTTTCGGGGGATTATTAAAGAAATCCCGTAGAAAGGTTTTTATTAAAATTCGAGTTATTTCGAAATGTGTTTCTGAAACAGTGAGCGCAATATATCAGGCCGAAATATATGGCATCCTTGCGAAGCTCAGGTGGGAGCAGAGGGAGCGACGCGTCGAGGTTAAAACATATTTTATTATTTGTTTTTGCTCCGTTTTAATACGAAATGGAAAAGGAAAACAGCGAAGCGGGAGTTAGAATTGAGAGAAAAATGCTTTTTTCCAAAATTCGGTTGACTTTATTTTGAATACTTAGCTTTTACCGTCGTGGTGGTATTATCACTTCTTTTTGTATTATTCCCTCGGGGAATATAGTGGTGAGCATATGATATGCATGCGTAAGACCTGTGCCTATGCTCTGGCATGTATATATACGATGATGAAACAAATCTAAGCTAATTTTCAAAATACATGTACCGTCTTTCAATAACTAATAGTACATTTAAATTGAAATTACACCCAAACGTCTCCGTCACGTTTTTGAAACTTTGTGATTCGATAATCTGTGTGACTATGTTCAAGATATAAACCACGGATGGACGTCCACTGCTGGACATAGGCCCCCCCGCAGATCGCCATAACGACCGGTCCTGCGCTGCCCTCATCCAACGGGTTCCCACCGCCTTCACCAGGTCGTCGTTCCACCGTGTGAGGGGCCTACCCACGCTGCGCTTTCCGACCAGTGTGTGCCAGTGATGACATATGGAACAGAGACGTGTTCGCTCACTCAAGGCCTCATAAAAAGGCTGAAATTCACCCACGGGGCAATGGAATGGCTATGCTCGGAGTTTCTCTACAAGATCGAATCAGAAATGAAGAGATCCGCAGAAGAACCAGCGTAACTGACATAGCTCAAAGAATTTTGACGACCCGTTTGGTGTAATCACACATAATATAATAATACTATACCGTGTAATGGTTATCACGCCGAACTGCCAAGCCAGGGACCTGGGTTCGAATCCCGGTTCGGTCATGTATGTTATATGTATGTGCCGTTGTTGTATATGATTCCCATAACAAAAAGCCCAAGGCTTAATTTGGAATCATTACAATATATGTGGCTGTGATAGTAATTTATAAAAAAAATTGCTAAACTAAAATGGCAGTGGGCGGGGCACATTGCTCGTAGAACCGATGGCCTATGGGGCCGAAATGTTCTCGAGTGGCGACTACGTAAACAAATAAAATAATAATAGATATCCCGAGTTGTGTGGTGCGGTAAAGTGTACTCGTACATACTTCTTATTCCTTACTGTTTTAAACTATTGTGTTCACTAACTAAGTAAAATAACCAACAAATATTGAGTTGAAATTAATTATAATTTTATTATTATAATACCTACCTGATAATTTAGCCAGAGTCTACTACACCGAAATCTTAGTACTTACCCTCGCATTTTGAACTGAAAATGGCTGAAAATAACAATAACCTTTTGTATAATTCCCACAACAAAGTTCGCTGAATTGAATTATTATCCGAACCTGAGATATTATTCTGTTTCAAAGTACATACTTAAGCTCTTTATTATCGTCTGAGAGACTCGAGTCTTCACTCAAATACTCAATACTTTCAACTTTTTAGAGTTCCTCATTAAAATTGTAAAGACGGGACAATGAGAACATATTTATGGAATCACTTTAGTCCGTCAATATGGACTTGCCTGTGGTTTTTTTTATAATCATTTGACTTTAAATATTGTTACAAAAATTATTGAAAGTGATAGCGTAAAAACAAAACAAAACAATATTGAAATACAATTTACAAATCATCATCGTAACGTCATGAACACATCGCATGATAGTTATTATCATATACAGAAATTTTTTGTTTTGTTTTAATAAATACATTGTCCTTAATTTTGCATTTCGTACATTTTTATTTTAGGCATTTTTTAAACAGCACTCTAGTATTTTTTGTGACCATAGTTGACAACACTGAATCCTGAATCAGGATTCCGGATCGCAATTCCGTGTGTGTGTGGCGGACCTTAACCTTATTTTATAAACGATTTTACTGGCCTATTAGTTCAAAATTGCTGCTCGTTGAAAATTCTGATCTACTATAATATAATGAGAATTATGATTAAGAAATTATAACTTTTACACATAAGTTTCTTTGAATTGGTTATCATCATCAAAAGCCATACCTACGTCCTCACTGCAGGGCACAGGCCAACTTTAAAGGAAGTTTTGGCCTGTAGTCCACCTCATTTACAAAATGCGGATTAATATATACTTCACATGCGCAACAGAATTTTTCTTTCAATTGTACGGAACACTAGCTATCTCAAGTTCGACACACACTTGACCGATTTTTGAGAGATAAACTGTCTTATCATTCATGCACGGTGTGTACTTGTCGAGTGAATAGAATACTACTTTGTAACGACATTAAAGTTACTTTACGAACAAAGAACCGTCTCTTTGTAAGCCAAACAAAGCTTTTTATTAACCTTTTTCACTAAGTTCAACGGAATTCTAGACTTATCGCTCGCTCCAGCGCGAGCGGATAATATTGCGTCCGATGCCTGTTTACACGAGGTTAGTCTGTAAGCTGAGTACTTTGCATTCGCACTAATACCTAACGTGAGGAGCTATGATAGCCCATACGGAAGAGAGCTAGCGCCTCAAGCATGTGGCGGCGGTTTGATTCCAAGCCTGTACCACTAAGACCTTCGGAATCTATGTACGGTTGTATTTATCATTAACTAGCACGGCGGTAAAGGAAAACATTGTGAAGAAACCTGCATTGCCGAGAATGAAAAGAAAATACCATAAGTTCGGAGGTATGCGTAAATTATGGGTGAGCACACAAAGGACCAGCGATGGTCTCAGTGTTACAAACCGACCCTTGCTTGTTCAACCACAAATCAATATACTCAACGTGTTAATTTTGATCGAAATAGTACTAGTAGTTAGCAGTAGGGATAAACTTATGTAATACATAATTTCATCCCTGGAACCTTTAATAGTGTAACCGAAACATTTAAAAGCAAGGTAGTAATTGTAATGTCCTAGGCAAGGGTGCGATTAGGGGATGAAATCAAACCACGTTGTCTCGGTACAAAGGTATATTCAAACTGCCAGATACAATGACAGGCGAGAAGCGCCGCGCATAACTACCCTACCATATTAATATTAAGTTACCTACACTACAGTAATATAAGCTGTTTTTGTTTTAGATAAATAAACAAAAAAAAAGCAAAGATACTGAATGAAAATTGTATACGAAAGATTAGAAGTAACTGCTAATGAAATACAATTTGTGTTTATTGATGTATATTGTTTTACATAATATGATTTACATAGACCCACGACTATAATCCCTTTTAAAGTGATCACAACCTAACTACAATTACCATCTATTCTATCTATTGCTTTAATTGCCATTTACCCATCATTTCTTCCTCTCATGTGAAAACCTTAACCTAACTACTAAGAAAAAAAAACTCTCAATCACACGATAGTAAACTCATAATCAGAATATAGTATCTCTATAAGACTGACTGAATTATATTCACTATGAATCTTTTATCTTACGTTTATCAGACTTTTATACAAACTGGAAAACCGACGTGGTGCAGAATTGGTAATTCGAAAATTTGGTCGTACGTAGTTTTTATTTAAACGACTATGTAATTAAGCCGTTCTTTACAATTACATAATTAACACGCTCGTGGTCAGTAACTGGCTATACCAGTGATGACAATAAAAGTTCTATTGTGTCTCGTTCACTGTCTGCTACTATAATTTTCTTTGCTACTTACCTCGTGTAGACAATGCAAAATTGCGGTGTCACATTGGACGATGGCGGAAATATCCACAACTATTCGGCACAAAACTCCAACGCCGTTTCAACACAAATTGCTTTTGGCAACCGCACGACGACAACGTGAAAATGCGAGCCTTTGCCGCGACGTTGTCGTTGTCGTTGCGCCACTGATTGTGCGTTGCGTTTCCATTCGCTATGTGCAAGTCGGATAAGAGATGTTTTTAGTTTTTTGTCCTGCAGATCGAATATTGGTTCCCAGCATTGAAAAACCTACATCAAACCAATTCATTATGATCGTAAAATCGAAATAATAAAATGTGAGTGTATGCCATTTATTTTGCGAATACGGGTATACAGGGTGTTAGGGTAAATAGTTGCATTATTCTAAGGGTATATGGGTATAATAACTTTCCTTAACAAACCTATAGGACATTTGCAATAAAAATTTCTTTTTTCATTATTTTATTTTAATTAATATTTCGGTACATTTAACTAAATTCTGAAAACAACAAAAAGGTATGAAAATGAGATCATAGACATAAAAAAGGTCGTCGGGTGCATCCCCGCGAGACATGAGGCCATAAAAATTTTAGACTTTCCATATTATGCAATCAGCCGATCAAGCGTTTATATTTTTTAAGAATATATCTTTCTTTCCTTTCGAAAAGTTGTTCAATATCGTAAGTACAATCACCCATTAAAGTAATGAGATTGTCTACACTAACACCCTGTATAGACCAGTAGAGGTAGGTCTGGGCTCAAACCGCCGCCCCATCACAGAGATGATCTTCACCCTAGGAATACTGAATCGGCCTTGCAGCTGATGATCACAAAAAGTACGTCTATCTCTACTAGTACAGACTATAACAATAAAAACACAACTGTTTTTATGCAAAGACCCTCCAAGTCAAAGTGAAATTTGCTCCAAATCTCTCAATCAGCATCTACAATTTAAATTAAATCGTCATTCGACCCAAACACGAAACCTTAAAAATGGAGGCCATTCAAAGCAATTCATTCTTTTATTGAAAAGTTTCCATTCTTTATTGGTAACATCAGTCGGAAATATTCGTTCGTTCTGAAAGGTTTTTTTTTCATTTGGGAGCCAATAAATCTGAGGTCTGTAGGAGATTGTTACCGACGCGCTGGAGGCCGAAAGCCGAGGGCCGAGGGCCGAGGACGAGGCCGAGTGGCGGGGCTAATGAATCACATCAAACACCGCCGAGTGGTGCTCCGAGTGTCTTGTGTCGCTAAGTCGGCCATTTTGTTTTTGTGATCAAAATTTTACGAAAATCATTACTTATTTGTGAAATCAGTATTGTAAGATACTAATGAATGAAATAAGACGTACGAATGAAATATATCAAGCAAAGGTGAGCGGAAGTGTTGGAAGAAGCCGTCCGAGGCAAACATAACATGATCAAATCAAGGATCTTTTCTGAAAGGACAAGTGCGTAGCACTCTTAATCGACGGAAATGCATGGAAAGATGTATGAATGTCAATGAGGCTAAAGAGGTGTGTCAGAGGCGTAGCGTGTGGCGGACCGTGGTCTTTGCCTGCCCCATGGAACAATAGTGTGGGTTTATGTATGTAGCATAAGCATAAGCATATGCTCACGACTATATTCCCCGAGGGGGTAGTCAGAGATATTCTGAAACTTTCGAACATCCACGTTTCACTAGTAGTACCGAAACTCTGTCCAGTGTGACGGGGAGTGAGCCCGTCGCCACTTGTTATGGATATTAGGTACAATACATCCCTCGAAATTGAAGCATGCTGGTTTCCTCACGATGTTTTCCTTCAGCGAAAAGCCAGTGGTGTTACAAATCGTACATAAATTCCGAAAAACTAATTGGTACGAGTCGGCCTGGACGGGGATCGAACCATCGCCTCCTGCACGGCAGGCAAGGTTACTTGCCACTGGACCACCACGGCTATATGTATGTATTATTGTATACAGGTGGGACATAACCATAGCTTTAGAATGTATATTGTAACTAGCTGTTGCCCGCGACTTCGTACGCGTAGACTTTGGGCTTGTTTATGGGTTGCTTTTGTGGCACTGACTTGTTTTAGTGACTTATGAAAAAACACGCCCTACTCATCCCCTCTATGCACCCCCTACTCACAGCTACGCACCCCTTACGTCCCCCTACGCGCAATCCAATCCCATCGCACCTCAATAGGGAATGATGGTATTTCACTTCCGCCATGTTGGATTTTAAAATCATTGTTGTTTTCGTAATCAGCGACCCGATAAACTATACAAACAATACCCATCTCGATTTTCAGACTTTGTCACCCCATTTCCCCCTTTCAGGGGTTGAATTCTGAAAAAACGTGAAACACATATTTACTTATTTTTCAGTAGGAGTACTCCTGTGAAGTTTCGAATAAAATAGTCTAACTAATCTTGTTTCCCCATACAAACTTTTTGAAAAATCTTTGAATTGTGAAGAACCCTTTCTTAGTGCACCCCTAGACCTCATAAAGAACTTGCGTGCCAAATTCGAAATCTCTAGACCCAGCTGTATGGGCTGTGCGTTAATATGTCAGTCAGTCACTCACTCAGTCAGTTTCTTCTTTTATAGATACATATTTATTAAGTCGTGTTATGTTGTAGAGTTTCTGGCCGCATCTTCTGTACAGCGACAACACGGTCCGACACGGTTGTAGCTTCAAAAAAAGATTACATAATTATAGATATTGAGTTTGATATAAAATTAAATGCATTAAACTTAACAACTTTCACTATAGAGCCATCGAATTCGCGAAAAAATTTCAAATTTTCGATACATTTCACACGGGTTGTCACTGTCGTTTTCTATTGAAAAGAAACATTTATTTCTTGATTTCAATGTTGGCTCCATATTGAAAGTTGTTTAGTTTGATGGTCTGAAGTACCGACTAAAAACCGCATTTAAGTTTAAACCTTGTAAATTCTATATTACTTATTTTTATTTCTATTTTAAACCGACTTCCGGAAATATACATCCTCACTGCGGGCATAAGCCAACTTTCAAGGAGGATCAGTCCACCACGCATCCCCAAGGTGGATTGGTAGACTTCACATACGCTTCAGAATTTATTCTCAGCCACAAAATGCATTAAAAACTCAACAAAACATCCCAATTGAATGAACTATATGAATAAACATAAGGCTAGAGGCATTAACACAAACAAAGAAACTAACTTCAGTTATACTTCGTACCAAAAGAAGAACCCAAAGTGTTGCTTCAAACACAGCAACTGCCAAAAGCACCGAAACAAAAGAGATGCTGAAACAAAAGATACAATACACTCTTTTGTTCGGTAAACAATCCAATTAGTGTAGCGAAAAGACGGCCTGGTCGGAGGGGGAGGGGTGAGGCAGTTTAAAAAAGATCTTTGATGAAAAAACCGGCCAAGAGCGTGTCGGACTCGCCCATGATAGTGTTCCACAGTCATTATAATTGAAAAGCTTATTCAAACATAACCTAGACAACTTAAGGAATCTTCGAAAGCATTCAATAGCAAGCCATCTATCGACAGCTGCTGACTAAGGAATATATTATATTGTTACATGTATTTATTTGATTTTTCCGACACTGATTTGCTACAGTGTTCAATTTGATTTTCATTGAAAGTACTTAGTGAAAGCTATATTGTAGAAAAATTTCAGATTTTTTACTTCAGAATTTTAAAAGTTAGAAGAGCATAAGCTCTGTTTTTGACTTTGAACGCGTGTAAACTCAAGATGCAAACATTGTAACGACTCTTGATCCGATCTGTCCCTTTCGTTGTATGGGAGAGGGTCGAAAAAAATGTGTTTCTTCATAGCTATTACATTTCTGTCTTTGGGTTACTGTTCATAGATTCATAGATTCTTTATTGAGGAGGTGTCGTCTACAAAATTTCTAGGTGTAACGATAGACTGTCATTGTGATTGGAAGGAACATGTAGGTAATTTGTGCTGCAAGGTAAATGGCTTTGTATATGCCTTAAGACGTATAAGTAATGTAGTCTCACAGAAATCAGCTATGACAGCTTACAATGGTTATGTTCATTCTATACTACGATACTGCATTGTTGTATGGGGTAATGCTTCAAATATAGACAAACTGTTTATAATTCAAAAACGATGTATTCGAGCGATGTTTAATCTTAGGCAAATTGAATCTTGTAGACCCTATTTCAGAGATTGTAATATATTAACATTAGCTTGTTTGTATATATATGACGTGTGCATTTTTGTTTATAAAAATAAAAACCTTTTTCGATGCAACCATGAATTAAGTAAGAGAGTTTTAAGATCACAATATGCAAATAAACTATATAAAACTCCTTCTAAACTAACATTGACTTCTAATAACTGTGCGATAATGACAATAAAAATATACAATAAATTACCTGATAGTTTTAAAGATTGTAAATTGAATATGTTTAAAAAAAGGGTAAAAAATTGGTTGGCGGAAAAATGTTTTTATAGCATAAAAGAATATTTAGACTATAAATGAAATACTAACATGACAATTTGATTATAATTATTGTGAAATTTTGTATTATTAATTTATTATTTATCTTGTTTTTTTTCTTTTTTTTTTTGTCTTTAGAATGACATGCATGAATTATATATAATGAATTAAATGTTTCCTGATGACTTCCTGTTACCTTAGATTAAATTAAATATTATTGTTAAATTTAATTATTAAGAATTTTGACATCATTTATAATTTAGTTCATTAATTTTATTGTTTATTTTAATATGGAAATTGAATGTGTATACGTCTGCAAAGACAAGATTCGGAGTGATCTTTAAAACGCAACCTGTCATCTTATGTACCTGAATTCTATGCACAATAAAGAATTATATTATTGTACACAAAAACATAATGTTAACACATATTTGTCTTCGTACCAAATTTCGATTTAACAAGTGCAATAATGAGCTTATTCGCTCGGTTGAGGCGGGGCATACTTACAGACAGACAGACAGAATAGACGAAAGTATAAGGTTTCTTGTTTCACTACGGAACCCTAAATAGCGTGTTGAAAGAATTGGTATTGGTTCAGAGATTGTATGTTGTTCGCGAACTAAGTCACTTAATTTTATTTCGGAGTTCGTATAATAGATGTTATTTCATGAGAGATAAAATTGATTTTGCAATCTCTACTACAACTTAAAAAATCTCTACAACTGAAAGACTCGTTGTGGTTTTAACAATATTTTATCCAACTCAAATACGTTATAAACTTTATGAAGTGCTTCAGATCATCAAACTGAACTACTTTCACAATGAAGCTGATTTTTTTCGTGATTTCGATGTTCGCTCTATTGTGAACGTACACCAACCCGCGATAGCGACATTTAACTCATCTATCTGCCAAATTAAGTCTTTTATCTCATTCGTTCGCGCGCAAATAGAAAGAGAGCGGAAGTGTGATAGCGCTATATCACGCTATCGCGCGTTGGCGTACTAGCCCCGCTGGTCTTAAGCACCCTTACACCTTGTATAGTATAATATGAAAGCAATGGTACATAATATCATTGTATGGAAGTGTATTTTTGTGTTGGGAGAATTCGTGAGGAAGCTAGATATTTCAAGATCAGTGTACCTTTGTATTTATCCTGATCTATTTCGGCTACCGGCGACTGCTTTAATCTGATCCTCGCACAAAGCATGCATCGTATTCATTATCTATAAAAAATGGCAATAGGCTCACCACCAGTCACACATCAACATTTACAAAATATTGTTAAGTGAAGTTCGATAAACAGTATTTTGAAGATTTCCTTTCTCGATAATAGATTAGACAGATTATGGTAAAGTCAGTAATGGAGCGTGGGAAGTTAGGAGCCCCTTTATTCTTCAAACGAAGTTTTATAGGGTCGGATTTAGGGGAAGGGTTAGGGCCATGAAGACTCAAAATAAAACGAGACCCAAAGAATAAAGTCCTTGCTTTCTCACATAGTAAGATGATTCTATTATTGATGATTCATGGCCTTGTTGGACCACAGCGACTAATTATGGCTTTTGACTTTGAGAGCGTCGCGTCGTTGATATGCTCTCAGATAAGATAAGATAAGATAAATATTCTTTTCGCAGGTGCCTAATGTAGTCTATCGTGGCTTTAAAAGTGCATTTGCGCAGGCTACATGTCAATATCCCATTAAGATAGTTGTATCTCTAATGGCTGCGGGTTTTAAGCTCATCACGTTTGACATCGAGATCAGCCCTACACTTAGCTGGTCAAAAGAGGTCAAACTCACTTTATTCAGAGCCTACTGCACATCCTTCTATACGTGCAGCTTGTGGGTAAACTATACTCAAAAACAACTAGTACAGCGCTCTTCGCGTTCAATATAACAACGCATTCAGGGTGCTGATGAGGCTGCCCCGCTTTTGTAGCGCATCCACTATGTCCGCGGAGGCGCGCACAGACTGTTTTTATGCCACGATTTGCAAAAGATGTGGCTCCTTAATCCGCAGGGTACGGGACAGCACCAACAGCATCCTGGCGATGATTGCCGACAGACTGGACGGGCCGTACTTGGGTCATTGTTGTAGGATGCACCTGTCTCGCAACTAATGATCGTTTGATTGACATATTGAATTGATTGAAATATAATTTGAATTGAATGTAATTGAAACGAGTGGAATTTAATTGTATTGTATAGTGTAAATGTGACATTGAACAGTAGTTATTTGAATTTTAAGTACCTACTAACATAGCTCACATAAACAGTGTGTTACTAACAAAATGAATCATAGATATTCGAATAAATAAACTTTATTTATTATTTAGCCCTTTGGACAGTGTGCCTCCATCCCTGCCGATCTTTAGCAAACTCTTCCCAACAACTCGGATCAATCTTGCAAACTACAGCGTTTACCTCACCACCACAACATCTGCTTAACACGTCATTGCAGCCTAAAACCTTCAAAATGCTAAAAGTGAGCATTGCTAAAATTGTACGCTTAAGAAAGATGAAATATATACTTTTATTAACACCGAACACACTGTTATTTGTATAGTTTTAGCAAAGCTTCTGACCACCCGAAAAGGATTATGATGTATCTATGTATCAATACCGGAAAACATTGTTCTTTATAAAAAAATATACAGACTACAAAAATTCCGATTGTGTCTACTTTTTTGTTGGCTACATGCCACTCTTAATCCGTGCCTGTAAACCCACATTCATCATTCAAAAACGCGATAGTAATATACGAGTTCTAAACCTCGAGGGCGTGTGGTTTCCCGTCGTATCTCGTCGCTTCCCGCGCTTGCCCGCGGTTGCCCGCCGTTGCCCGCCTGTCCGCGACTTGTTGACTGCGTAAATTAAATTTTTATCGCCGTGCACACCCCATAAAGCTCCCGAGTCGTTTTATATTATTTTTATTCCCTTTGTTTCTGAACTTTGAAGTTTTGTCGTCAGCTTTTAAAGCCGTAGGCATTAGCAATGGACTTGTTTTGTTTCATTGTAAAATTTTTACCTTTCGTTTTCTACGGGCTCTCCAATTTGGTGAATCAAAAGAATAATTCAATTGTATTTGTATTGTAATTTTTTATTGTAAAATTGAAAATTTTTGTTGGAATGGTTTCTACTTGTTCGTTACGAGATTTTGCAAATATGTTTTGTAATGAGTATTTTTAAAGTTGTATTAGTGTTTAATTTAGATAATAAATAATAAATATCTTAGACATTGTCACACAAATTATCTAGTCACATTTAAAGTACCAGAATCTAGCCTGGACTTGTATTATGATGACTAGACAACGATTTAGAATACATAACATATAAATATTCATATTCATCATACAAATGTAGGTTTACTTCCGATTGAGCTACAGGCACAGTGTAAGAAAGAGTATCTATTACTAGATATAGATATTACCGGGATTTCTGAACGTCTGTCTTTTTTTTATACTATTCTAAACTAAACACACGGCTTGTGTGAAAGTATTTGTGTAAACTCATTCTGAATATTTTATTTTACGCCAATTAAATTATTCACGTGAGAAGAGCATATATATGTACCTTAATTAAATGCAAGCTGAATATCACATTGATTTTATTTCATCAATAATTTGTACTGCGAAATGCACCATTAACAAGCTTCTAAGCAAAACCTCATTCGGATGCAACGATTGACTTTGTAACATTATTGAATGGAAAATAGTGATGTATCCAAACAATCTACAGTCATCATCATCATCCTATAATTCGTCCCACAGGCCTTACCTCAAGGGTGTATGGGCGTTAGTCCACTACAACAGGTAAACTTCACATACGAACATAACACGCATCAAAACGTCTTCTTCAGCGTATGCAGTTTGCCGCACTATGTTTTCCTTTACCTTTTGAGATCCTTTACCTTTTACCTTTGAGAGCCCTATGTTTTCCTTTACCTGTAGTCTGTATTACGTGCATAAGTTAAAAGATTCATTAGTAAATAGCATGCCGTTCGCGCGGAATCGAACCTGGTCCTGGTGTGATTGAGTGTTTATACCTTTCAACAACGCGCCACCAACGCTCTCGTATCACCTCATGCTTATCCTATCTCATGCATGTGCATCCGATGGACGTCTACTGCTGGACATAGGCCTCCCCTAAGGATCGCTACAACGACCGAACCTGCGCTGCCCTCATCGAACAGGTTCCTGCCGCTTTCACCAGGTCGTCGGTCCACCTTGTGGGGGAGCCTACCCTCGCTGCGCTTTCCGGTACGCGGTGCACAGTGCCCTATATTAAAAGTGATGTCTGCACGGTGTCATATATAATAAATCATCAACATTTTCTTGCCCTTATTCAATTATTTGGGGTTGGTTTAATAATGTCATCTTCTTCTATTCACCTCTCTTGGCCGTCACCTCAACACAAACTCTTTCTGTATGAAAGAGTTCCAGACCATTCTTTCCTCGGCCATCCTCTCCTATACCCCTACATGCGCATCGTGCGGCAATACCTACGTGAAGTTCACGTACGAGAATGAAGGTCGTCACAGACAAGCGCTATAAATGATGTCATTGCGCTATAATATGTTGTTGCACTCGTCTTACGCACGTAAAATTACATAAGCACGTCTTTTTCCTGCGTTTGAGTTAGAGGGAGCGATTAGCAACATAATTATAGCGACCATTTGTGATGAGCTGAAACTGGCCACCGTGAGTTTGTATAATGATGCAATTTTTTTTGGTAAAATATCAATTCTATGATATCAATACACACAACTCAAGCGGAAGGTAAATGCTGACACCACTATCGGTGTTAAATGAATCACAGTTAACGGAAGGTAAATTAATGTGCTCGCACGGCAAATTGATCATAATTCCGTATTGACAGAAGAGTCATTATGCTGTGCAAATATTAGCATATGCCGCGCTTTCAGGTTCAATATTGTTACAGAGTTGTATTTTGATTGATTGATGTAATTTGTATAACGAATATTTGAGTTATGGAGAGTGGGCTGAGCATTACAAGGATTGAACAATGAACATTCAGAAATATGCACTATTATTAACATTGTGTGCTCAGAATTGTTTATTCGAAAGATCCATAAAATAGTAACATTAAATAAAATTATAAATAAAGAGACTTAAAACTAAACTAACCTAGGATGTGGTGCAGGTTCGGTCCTTGTGGGAGGGTACCCAGAACGCTGGCCGCATTTCCTCGCTGAATGGCTATGCTGATCCGTTGAGCGAGGAAAGTGCCAGCTCTTGGGTCCCCTGTCGAGTCTATCAGGCGCTTTGACAGGTCTTTAAAAAGCGCCTGCGCATTAGGTCCCCACGGCCCAAGAGTTTCGACACCAAAACCCATAAAATGGTATTGGGGGCCGATATCCCGGTACCAGTAGGCCTTTCGTTTTTCGGCCGCTTCCGCCGCTGCGCCAGCCCTTCGACTCGTGCCCTGTAAGTGAGACGGGGCCAGTGTGTCCACGCAGGTAGCGTCCCACACTAGCGCCCGACCCATCTTCCAGGGGACGAGAGACATCCCGTCTGGTCTCTTGCCATCGCTCCGTATGATGCCAGTCGGCTCGAGAATGGCAGGAACGTTGACTGTGGCAAGAGACCTACGTATGATGTCGTTAAGGGTGACATGGCGAGGGAATCTGCCGGCACTCTTTTGACACGAGAGTCCGTGGTGACCCAAGCGATCGACGGCCGCACCACAAGGACATTGGTGGCGGATGCAAATTTCTGCGCCGACTCGAAGCCCGATTGCCACGCGCAAGGTGTTGGAGTCCAGGTAGGTTCCTGTGTTGACCGAAGGATAGGCGTGTAGCCAATACCCGGACTCCTTTGTGGTCGATGCTAGGAGTCTGGCGCGGTCGTGGCCTTCTGTGTTGGTGACAAGTGTTTCAAAGGTGATTTTGCTAGTAATGTCGTCCCAGCTCCTCTGTATTTTCGGATCGGAAGGGAAATTTTGATTCGGGCCAGCAGTAACCCAGGCTTGTCTTGCCTCATCCAAACACGCGACCTCATAGTTTGAGGATACACCTAGGATATTTCCTTTTCCTACATTGTGTCTGTACATATTGAAGAAATTAACAAAAGAAAAAGTTGTGATTATGGTGTTTAGGTATCCTCGACTCCAAATCATCGACTTTTGGATTTCGAACAACACGTAAAAACGACTAGACCGATGTTGTTGAATCTCTTTGTGACTTTTTTATTTTCGTACCAACTAGTTATTCGGAATTTATGTATACAAAATGTAACACCTCTGGTTTTTTTGGTGAAGGAAACATCGCGAAGAAACCTGCATGCATCATTTTCCAGGTGTGTATTGTAGCCAATGTCTATTATACGTGGCGACGGGCCCACTCCTCGCCACACTGGACAGAGTTTTGGTACTACTGAAACGTAATGTTCACAATTTTCAGAATATCTCTGACCCCCTCCGGGGAACAGAGTCGTGAGTATTTGCTTTTTGTGATCACAAGCTTATGATTACACTTAAAAACTGGTATACATTTTATTTCGCTGCAATTATAGGGAAAACGGTGCAGATGAAGTCACGGACAAAAATTTGTGAATTTATAAAACTAACAGAACCAAAAACAAAAGCAAACTGCATCCGCTGGCTTGGCCACCTAGAAATAATTGGTGAGGATCGGCATATCTGGAGAGGATATCTGGGTCTTCCTACTGGCTGACGTTTAGAATGTCATGCCAGGTATCGCTGGAGCGACGTAGTCGAGGCTGACTTACGTGTGCTTCAAGCCAGCATCTTGCAAGATTTTGCAGGATCGGATAAAGTGGAACTATCTCTTTTTGAAAACCAAGACCCTCTTTAGGTAAGCAGGACAATTCAGAATCTCTGATTTTCAATAGCATGGTGAGAGGTGAATTCTACACCATTCTATTAACCATCACATAGCAAGACGCAGAATCTATATCTATCTATTCTTATCTATACTCAAAAACAAATTCAAATTCAAAATTTTTAATTCAAAATAATATCACGTAGATAGCTTTTTGACGTCATTTTTTGAGTCTACCACCGCGTCGGAAGGTGTTTCGTTGAGAGAAGATGCGGCCAGAAACTCTACAACACACATCTTTTAAACAAAACAAAATATACAAAGTACAATTAAAATACAATATTGCATTACATAGAGTAACATTGTCAAGACCAGACATTTTGGTCATTCAAATAGTCATCGAGTTTATAGTAGCCCTTTTTACAGAGGACTTGTTTAACATGGGACTTAAACTTTTTGTCTGGCAAGTTTAGAATATCCTCTGGTATCTTATTATAATAGCGTATACAGTGCCCCATGAAAGATGTGTTGACCTTACTGAGTCGAAAATGTGGGGGATACTAATTTATTTTTATTTCTTGTATTGTATTTATGAACGTCACTGTTTTTGGGAAAGAGATACAAATTTTTCCGAACGTATAAAATATTTTCGTAAATATATTGACTGTAGAAAGTCAAGATATCTTTAAAAAGATTTCGTAGTGAATCTCGACAACGCAGATTATAAATGGCTTATAAACTTAAACTTATAAAACAATCCCGTCACTAAATGATATGAAAGACAAAGCACAGCATAGACCGCTGAAGATAGAAACATAACATTTTTAATATATAATCTAAAATTAAACATTTTAAAATATACCAAAACGCGGTACTAACCCGTTAAAATGTTTAATTCTGGATTAAATAATAACCGCGTAACTCTCTAAAACTGTTTTAATATTTATATCCTACGGAGGATTAAGGGGTGCACTAAGAAAGGACTTTTCGAAAATCAACCTCTAAAGGGCTGCAACGGGGTATTTTAACATATATGCACTTCAGTCATTAATAAAAGATACAACAACCACACAATCAATGCTCCAAAAATGGCAGAAGCTGAAGTGTCCTCAATCCGACGCAGTATCAAAAAATTTATAAGATTTAACTTGGGACTGTACATCCTGTTCTTTTATTACGTATACGAGTACCACGTGAGAATATGGTATACGTGGTACATTGTCCTTGTCCACAACAGACAATCCAAACACAATGTAACATGCTAAAGTTTGAAATCCTTTTCTTTGTATATTTTCTAAGTGAGTACGCGATCTTTCAAAAGACGTAGACGATTCAAAAGGTATTTTCAAGGCGAAAGCGTTGTATAAATATTTATATTCGACTTCTGCCTGGAGAGCTATCGCGATAAATAAATCTCAACTTAACCATGATTGAACCGCGTGCGAACCATAACTTTTAACACATTCGGTATTGCGTTATTCATTTGACAGCTGTTAGAGCCGTTTTAACAGATCGCTAAGACGTTAAACGCCGTCAGTCCGATATAGTTCAGCGCGATGCGGAATTGGACTACATGTAATGTGAATTAGAACTGAAATTGGATTAGGATTGAACTTGGATGTTTTAAATAATCGCGATCCAGGACTACTATTTTTGAATGTCACCAAAAACAGTTGGCATTCCGAAGTATTATATAACCATGCAATGTCAGTAAGTATTTTAAACCCAAACCATTCAAATTTGCACCCAATCAATTTAAAATTTAGGTCGTCATTTCAAGCTGCACTCTGGAAGCTTAAGGACCGCTCCACCCGAGACTGGATTAGTATAAACGAAATGACGGTACATTTCTCCCCGAAACTGTCTCACTTTAGCATTACGTAGGGTTTTGAGGCTTTGCCCGTCGTTACATTACGTCTCTCAATTTTAATTTAAACACTTTCTATTATTAGAATGGGAGATAAGGTTCTGATCTCACTGGTAGCACGTTGGGTCGGGAAGGCTAAAGAAGTCAAATTAAACACAAAAAATAGAAAATTGTTTATTCAAAGTAGGTCACAAAGATAGCATTTTGACGTCATTCTTTTTATGACTCTACTTTGTAGAGATGTGGCCAGAAACTTGACGGCAAAATATCTTTCAAAACCATTGTGAATTTAGTAAATTGAGTTAATAAGAGACATCGATAAAATATAAGCATAAAGCAAAAAGATAGATAGATTACGTAAACTTGTACACCCCATTTCAAATCCCTATAAATTATATTTCAAAGTTCTTTTTTCATACCTTCAGAGATTTAGGCTGTGCCTTGTCTGTCAGTCAATCAGTCACGGGACTGTTTTACACGTAGTGTTAATGAATACTGGCAAATCTAGAAAATTGCTTAGAATTGAGAGCAGAATCGAACTATCAAGGTTCCGACATAGGTTACATTATTTAGAAAATATTAAATAATTTATTTGAGTAATTCAAAATTTACTGAATCTCGATGTGAACCCACCTAACGGGTAGCCTCACCTTAAATGACTATACTGAATGAATAATGAATACTACTTTATTTTTGTATCCATGAGCACACTTTCATTCATCGCTGAAATAATAACAAAACATTTTTGCGTGAAAACTTAAGATACGAATAATTTTTTTTAAGTAATAAAATAATGAAATTATTGTTGCAATGTAATTATTTCGTTATAAATCAGTAGGGGTGCATGAGGTTTTATATAAGTATTACTCATTCTTATTTCACTAGCAACAGTTAAACATAACTAATTATACATCGAAGAGTATTAAATCATTAAAGTCAATAGTGTCTGCTAATAATAAATATAATATCATTGAATGAAGAAAAAAACTCATTGTTCAGTAACTGGCATCCAAGTAGTCTCTCCGTCCGGTCCCTATGATTGGACATCTCGGTTCTGCAATTCAATCCGACGGAGAAATATTCACATTTTACTGCTGGTGCTTTGATTGGTCTATTCAGATATTCAGCTTTATAAAATATGTCTAGGAATTCAAGCCTTCAACACACACACCAACAAACTGTGCTGTAGTTTTGCGAAAAGTAAAACAATTTGTACCTTTTGTAATTATGAAAACTTAAAATAAATTTGAAAAAGGGTTTCTTTAAAATAATAAAGAGGGAAAAGATGATCTCAAAACGATGCCAACGCATCTTTTGATGGAATATTTCATTATTTGCGAATCATTTTGATCGAAAATTTAGAATTGTTTACTTCTGAAATTGTTGTATGGGCTCGATCCCTTGGCCTTAAAAAAATGATATGATTTTGACAGAATCTCACGAACGCCTCTATGGAGCAATAAACATGCTATCTGTTAAGTTTTTTAGGAACTTAAATTAAAAAAGAAAAGAAAAATGCTCATTGCGTCGGAAAAGGCCTTCTTGTAAAAGCGACTAGATTTTTCTCTCCGGCATGGCATTAACTCAATATACATAATAATCGTAAAAATTTATAAAGCTATTCTCTAGAGAGGAATAATAATAACCACGGAACATAAAATCACTTACCTTGTACAAAATGTAACGTTTTACGTTCCGGTAATTAAAGAGGGCTTTACACAGGCTGCCATTAAATATTCACTCTTATTTCATGCACTCGCCGCCGCCGGCCGTGGCCCGGTGCGGCCGGTCCCATTCCCGATCTCCCTAGGGGTCACTCAAAACTGAAGTGCTATTTTGAATTCTACACGTTCTAATTCGTGTACGAAATATCAATTAATGCATTATCATTGATTGTAAATAGCCTTAGAGATTAAAATAAAAGGGTTCGACACGAGGCGGGAACGTCCACGGCTTAGCTCAGGGACGCTTAGTATCAGAAAGCTGTAATTTGGCATGGATATAGATATTAATCACGCCGACAAAGTGGTAAAATATATATTTTTGACATTTTTTTTCTCGCCTATCCCATAGTCTGGGGATCTATCATTGGATAGGTCTTTCAAAAATATTGTGGGTTTGGGAAAACCATTTTTCGATTAAGGGATCCGCTAGCGAAGTTTTAAATTAAGTGCAAATTTTTGTTAGAGTCAAGTGTCCCCCCCCCCCCCCCCCCCCTCCTGCCAGCTACACGGTTGTTTCTGGATATGTGAAAACAATTCACGGCAGTAGTATATACAGGGTATATTGATATTATTAGCATCCTTTTAAACTAAGAGTCTATCCAAATTGGAGCAAAAAGAAATCAGCTGTTGCATACATTTGAGTCGAGTAAGCGTTGCAGTTTTGTATGGAACAGCAGATTTTTTTTGCTCCGATCGGTTTGGTCCCATAGTAATAGTTGTTCAGTTTGACGGGTAGACTCTTAGTTTAAAAGGATGCAAATGATATTATTTTCACCCTGTATAACGAAATTAAAAGGAAAATCTATCACCGCTAAGTAGGCTTTACAAGTTTACGGGTAATAGTCAACCAACTTATAAAATGTACTTTTTATTAAACTTTATTAGCAGTTAAACCAAAAGCCCCCTTCTGTGTCCGTATATTGTGACGGGCATCTACGGAACCCTAACCTGCGCGTGGCCCGACACGCTCTTGGCCGGTTTTTAAATGTATTCACAAAAGGTTGATCCTTAAAAACCATTCATTTTTCCAGAAACAAGAAAATCTTGACAGCCCTGGATCTAGGCGGGGTCAAACCGGGGCCCACGCCCCAGGCGGCAGGTTAAGAGGGCGCCAAAATCAAGAGTATGACAAATAATTTATTGCAAAGACTTAAAAATATTGCAAAAAAAATCGATTTTGTTACTGTAGTACCAGGTTTATAAGTCTCCCCGATGTACCTGCGCAGTTGACAAATTTTAAAAGTGCGCGAAATTGTATTGACCAATCAGGATGTGACACCTTGCCGCTATAATTGGCTTATTGCTTTCGCGCCCTTTTCGTTGTTGAAGCATCCATAAGTCTGCTATTCGAGTTGGAGAAAGATAGAGAATACCCGATTTTGCACTGCTTTTCGCAAACGAAGATTGACGAGCGGAATTTTTTTTCCTTTCGTACTGTACGAGTACCTTCGATATCCTAATTTTTATTGTTTAATTTCATGTATAAAATTCGAACCAGATTTTTATCATAATTATTACGATGAGCTTATCATATTGCAATCAAATCTCGAGCTCGCTTCGCTCCCTCCAAGTTTTAGGTAAGTATTACTTACAACGACCGAACGTGGACCTAGCCTCAAATTATTGCTTCTACCAAAGCTTCTACCTCGGAGCGGAGGGGTGCCAAAGTCCAGTTTTTGCCCCAGCTCGGAAAAGTCCTAGATCCGGGGCTGAATCTTGAAAGCAAAATAACGTTCATTTTTTAAAAAGGTCCTAGTCTTGTATAAACACTGATAGCTTCGGAGAATTATGAAGAGAAAAATTTATTCATCACGGCATTTCTTATCCGCCTCATCCGTCATTTTAAGTCCAATATTCTGTTAATTCTTTTTAATAAAGATTTGCACTGTTTACTTGTACACTTTAGCAATTGAAATTTTATATCCTTTGTAAATATTTTGATGGGAAAAAAATCTGCTGTTCCATATACAGGGTGTTAGGGTAGACATTTGCATTACTTTAATAGGTGATTGTACTCATGACAAATTAACTTTAGGTAAAATAAATAAATTACGCTCAAAGGCACATATTTAGTCCGGCGTGGTAACCAGTACAGCAACCGGGTCGTCAATACGGGTTACCAAAAGCTCTCTCATCTGTTTTTCCATACAAAAATCATGGGTTAACAACTTAACCTCGAGTTTATTACTATCCCCTGGGATAGTATAGTTGGCGAACGCGCTAATTTAAAACAACCAAGTTTAATCCTAATCCAATTTCAGTTCTAATCACATTGCAATCCAATTACTATCCATTGTTGAATTCCGAATTGCGCTAAACTTGACTTATTTACTATGTACTTTAACGTCTAACCGATCTGTCAAAACGGTTCTAACGGCTGTCAAATAAATAGCGCAATACCGAATGTGTTAAAAGTTGTGGTTCGCAGCGATCCAATCATGGTTTAGTTGCAATTTATTAAGCGTGATAGCTCTCCAGGTGGACGCAAGTGGGATATTTATATTGCAGTGCTCTAACAGACATCATGTCGTGAAAAAAGTTCAACTGTAAGAAACAAACACACGAAGCAATAAATTATATAACTATGACATACAAAGCTAATATCTAAAAAGCAATTTCTCCCAGACACATTTCGTTTTCTATCTCTAATTTTATTGTATTTGTTTGTAAGTTAAGACATTTGTCTTAGAACACTATACATCAAACAAACGCAAGCACGAAGTCAAGGGGTGCCCTTATCAGTCAGCAAGCGTTAAAAAGTTTGTTAGTTTATTTGTTTGTTTGTCCGAGTCGGACAACGCGAGGCAGTACGTCAGTCCCTGGTTGACCCGGAGGTAAACAGTTGCCGAACTTTACAAGTTCCATCTATAATATGTGTGTAAGGTTCTTCTTAATATGCTGACACTTTTTAAGGGGATGATTAGACAATCAAATTGAACAACTTTCTCTATCTCATAGTAAAAGTTGTTTATGGGTAGACTCTTAGTTTAAAAGGATGCTAATTATATCAATTTCACCCTGTATAAGCTTTGTATCTTCTGTTTGGTGTTTACTCATGTGGCAGTCCCTAATTCAATAGAAGGCGCGATGCTCACCTGTATTATTAAAACGAAGTGTCAGGCAACATAACAATAACATAAATATTATTTATTTTCTCACCATACACATACAGAAAAACGGAAGTACCTACTTAAATAAACAACAGAATCTGTTCATAACCCGTACAGTCCCGGCGACAATACGACAGCGTTCCGTACAGTCTGCCCACTTAACATAAACGAGCGTAACAGAAACTATAACAATACATTAGGGTCATTATTCGACGACAAATCGAGTTTTTCGGCGCTGAGATGGTAAGGGTGCGGTTTGAGTGACGGCGGGGAGTGGAGAGCATAGGAGGCAGCGAGAGCGGGTCCTTTTTTTATTTCTTACTAACGACCCGCCCTGCATTGGCACGGATACAAAAACTTTCCTCGTGAATCAGTCTATTTATTAGTGAAAACCGTATAAAAATCCCTACAATAGTTTCTGAGATGAGAGAGAGCTTGTATTGACAGTCAGACAGAAAAACGCCCGACTATCATCCAAGCTCCCTTTCGAGCTGTTTCACTTCTCCACTCCTTAAAATTTGATAGCATATGCTCATTTGATAATTAAAATCTAAAATATGACAATTTTCGGAGGATAAAAGTTCTGGAGTAGCGACCGACTTACACTGTACAAGAAGAAGAAAGCAGCAGCTTGCATGCGTTAGAAGAGTACCACCTTAACTTCATGATATATTATAACTCCCGTCTGCGATGAGCCTAATACACACCCTCATTATGGGGATAGAGAACAACAATAAGAACGACAGAGGTTTTATTCTCCCGCTGACACTCGGCCGCGCCTCACGATGAATATTTATTAGGAAGTGTTCTCGTCGGGGGTTCCGTATTGTATTAATGTGTCGGCGGTGGCGCTGCGGTAAGATGACAGCACTAACAGAATTGTCACCTACTCCTCGTACATGACTGTTTGTTTTTGAAGAGGTCTACGCGGCTTATCTACAAGCTATGTAGTTAGAATTGACCACCCCATTTAGATGCATGTGATAGAAATTGAGCGCATGCTATGTTATCTTAGTACAAACTAAGTGGAACGCTGATTTTTCATAGACAGCTTCCGCCATCTATCGGATATGTTTCGAAGCACTATGTGTTGAACTAGGGTTCATATCGGAGTAACAGCGCACTACGCCTAACGCGCTGCGCTGTACTAGTCAGAGATTTCGCCCATATCAATCAGTGTCTAGGTTCGATCCTCGTGTGGGCCAATCGTCTTTTTCAATTTATTTCATAATGTGGCGCCCCCTACTGCTAATAAGCGGCAACGCAATTAGGACGTCCTAAAATTCAAAGCGAGTTACCTATCTATATCCAATATACATATTAATCTATGAATGAGCGCACCGAATATGTTACACACCATGAAGTTTGTTTTTAACATTCAAATATTAATTTACTACATGTTTTAATGAGAAATGTACACACGTAAGAAGTTATACGATAAAAAAGTACAACTTGTTACGCGCCACACTTTTTTCAGTTCGAGTTTTATTTGATACGTCAATTCAGCCTTTGTTAAAAGTAAGCGCTGCTGCAACCGCTTGCTGCAAAAGAGCAGCTTGCTTATTGGTAGCTGTAGCAAAGTGTCTGACCGCACCGTTAGATAGTGTAAGTATTTTATCATACATTACAAAGCAACAACATTAATTAGTATCACATTATCGGCGAGATTAATGAGATGGTTTGAAATGGAAATGTCGAATGATTGACTCACTGGGAACCCTAGTGCAACAACTATTGTGTGGTACTTCTGCCTATCTTCATAATCCTTAAGGAGTTTTCTCCTATTAGTAAGGAACCCTACTAAAATCTGCAGTATGAAATCTTCTTAACTGACAGTAGCCTGGCACTGTTCCTAACTGAAACAGATATACTTAGACACTTCTAGTCCTCGCCGTTTTATGGCTCATATTTAAGCACTAGATCTCGATATTTGGAGGTCGTTTGAAGGTTTGGTTTTAGGGTGTATAAATGGATAAGGTTAGGTGAATTTGTGTTTTATGTTGACGGCGGCAAAATGGTGTTTGTTAATTGTTTAGGACACACACGCTCGCTAATAGTGCTGTCGTATCGTATACTATACTAGTGATGTTGTGTTCAAACTAAGTGCTGCTTGCTGACTGAATTGCCGCCGTAATAGTTTCTTGTACCGACTGCTTTTGTTATTATAAATAAACTAGAGTTTATCCGCGACTTCGTCCGCACAAATTATATACCAGATTTTAATCATAAGCAACAAAAAAGTTTCATCAAAATCGGTTGAGTAGTTTTTGCGTGATGCTGTTACGAACAAACAGACAAGAATTCTTAAAAATTATTCTTGACACACTTATGTTTCAGTTTTATAATAGTTTAGATTATTTCTTTTAATGCTGTCGTGTTTTTAGTGCCGTTGTATTTCGTTTTTGAATCGTGGTACGAAATGCTCGCTACTAAATTATACTATTACTCTTGTTTATATTGTAATTTTTATGCACCTTTTGTATTTCCTGTTATTGATTTGGACTCATTTTGCCACCACACACTAGGAGTCTCTAACTTGAGCCATTAAAGTATAGAGACAGAAGATAAATTCCGTTTACTTTCCCAATACATACGAGTAGCACAGTGAATATATTTGAAGTACGCGGAACGTTCCACGAAAGAGCTGAGCAAATATCGGTCGCTGTTATCACAAGTAGCTGTTATGTAATAGTGACGGTAATTTCTCAACTAACGTTGGTTCCGAACAATCTTTTGAATATTTCGTCTTTATTACAAGGAATATTTTCTCTGGTTATTGCTAGTAGATGGCGTTCTTAAAAGTTAAATTTAGGGGTCTTAACGACCAGTGTAAAAGAATAGACCATACTACACCATAAGAGCTTTGTCCGGTTTCACATCAGCAATTCTATAGTCAACTAGCCGTCAAAGTATACGGGCCTATTTAGTTAATAATAATCGTATTATATCGATTTTTAACAACCGACTTCAAAAAAGGAGGAGGTTTCTCAATTCGACCGTTATATATATATATATATATATATATTTTTTATGTGTGTTCGCGGATAACTTCGTCGTTTTGATGATTGATTTTATTAACCGATTTTGATGATTCTTTTTTGTTGGAATGAAAATATTCCAAGGGTGGTACCATGATAAGGAAACCAGGATCTGATGATGGCATCCCAGAGAAATCTAGGGGAACCTTTGAAAATCGTAGTGCCGGCTAGTGCGTTTGTTAATTTAAAGCACTACTACTAAATTGAACTAATGAATTCACCACTGAAAATTGTGAAAGAAACAAAATTTTTACATAAAATTAAAACAGCCTTCAAAAAAACTAAAAAGTTAAAAAATAATATTGCAGCCGATGATTTTTTCGTTCTCATCATAAGAACATTAATTTGTTTTACCTTTTTAGTTTTTTTGAAGGCGGTTTTAATTTTTTTGTAAGCCACGTCAGATTCCTCATAAAAATGCTTAGTTTTTTTTGTAAACACCTATACCTACTCAAAGTAACTATAGAGATTATGCATAATTTGATCACAATTTTGAAAGTGTGAAATTCAACAATATTACTTCTGTACTGTTGTTACTTTACAAAGACAATTGAAAGGATTGCCCTAGACGCACGTAAGCTGATCAAAGTCTGGGGCTTTTCAAATCTCTTAAAAAACAATCAGCATAATATGAAGTTAGACCCTGTATATACACTTTGATAATCGTTGTGAACACCCACGCTTCATAATGTAAACGAGGCCCTATCTGAAACTTTTGTAATCGATTTTCAGTAATCTCTAATCAACCCCCATCTAGACACCTATCACTTTTTCACTGGGCGTATTCAATATAATATTATTAACAGAAGCTTGATTTGGATATTGGAGTTATATTTTGTGCCGTTGTATCTTGTTACCACGATAAAAGTAGTGTATTATATCTTTAGTTTTATGCCCGAAAGCGTTATTTATTTAGGAAGTGGATCTGACCTCGAAAGGGAATAATAAGAGTAGGTACAACTGAGTTTATCTTTTTACTTGTATTTATTTAGTTATATTGTGGGTTGTAGGTTGTAGTGTGGGTGGCAATTCAAGTCGCTTGTCGAATTTAAATCTACTGTAACAGAACTATGTATGTACCTTAGAAAAAGTATATGTCGAGAATGAGCCTCACGCTTCTACCATATAAAACAAAAGGGGCCAACTTTCTTAGGTTGTTGTGAGTGAGGCGTCATACAAATTATGTCTGTGTGCGTGTATATGGATAGGGTTTAGAGGCCAGTACTGGTTGCAATTTTTTTCTACGCCTTCGCAGCTTCGACTGTCTATCTTGACATATAACTTATCCAAGGTCTGTACATTGAAGATATTTACAAAGGAAAGGTTACGTTATGGTGTTTAGGTGCTCCTTACTCCAAATAACAGCTTTTTTTATTCGTGTCTACCTGTTTATTGTTTGTTCGAGTAGGTATCACGCAATAACATTCTCCAAGCGTCACATCGCTGTCAAAAACATCACAAATGTAACATACTTCAGATCGTCGGAGTTTTTATATCAGTTTGACACACGATATTAACCGTAGCAAATACCGAATTGTCAGCTCGCCGATGTTTCAACGACGAATTTAAGGTTGTGACGATGTTTGCACCATGGAATTGCATTGCTGGACTCATATCACACACCTACCTATCACCCATTTTTCTCGTAAGGAGTATCGCATACAGAAGGAGTCGAGGCGGCGTCGAGGCGCGGGCGCGCCTTGGCGACTTTGAAATACGGTCGATAATTGTATACCAAGAATACCGGCGCACCGCTCGGAGTGATATGATATACAATTACCGACCGTATGTCAAGGTCTTTAAGGCGCGCCCGGCCGCGCCTCGACTCCTTCTGTATGCGATACCCCTTACGGGATTCGATTTCACGACTTTAGACAAGTTCACTATATTATCAACAAAGTCATTGGTCCCTTTCGATATTTTTTCTTGTTTTATATTCTGTTTGCAACTTTATTATTCTGTTTGGTGTAAATAAATTACATTTTTCATTCAGTCATTCATTCAATACATTTTTTTTAAATTCTTCATTGAACACAAAAATCCAAAAGGTATCAATTTTGCAAATTGACGATGTATAAAAGATAAGATTTTTTTACTATTTTTAAAACCATGAAAATCATTTTTATTTCCACGTTAAAAACAAACAATAATCGTTTTAATAAATAAAATAACAATAAACAAATACAACGAACAAGTATTACATTTTCCGGCATGTGGGCTTAGATTAGGAATCAATAAAGTGATCCCCTGACGGAAACCCGGACGATTTGATTCACTGAGCCGGATCTAATCGAATTGATTGAAAACATTTTAATTTGATACAAACATTTCGCCTCTATAAATACAGACATATTATGAGAGACCGACTCTGGGACTATATGTATGCTGACAATATCGATATAATATAAGGGCTGCTCTTATATTTGTTGCTAGGTGGCGTCATTTGATCGTGATTTAAGGTGGAAAATTTTTCCATGATCCAAACAGTTTTTTTTTTCTTTTACTAGTGGGGCGCCCGTGACTTCGTATGCGCGGACCACTGAATTTAAATACTCATAACTTTTAACTGAATGATGAATGAACTGATTGCGACTAAATATAGCTTAAATATTAAACCCTCTACTTCTGTGAAAACCCTATTCAAATCACTTCAGTAGTTTTAATGATGCGTGTACAAACAAACATACAAACGGACAAACATACAAACAGACAAATATACAAACATACAGACAAACATACTAACAGACAAACGGGCAAACGGGCTAACGGACAAACTGACAAACAGACAAACAGACAAACGGACAAACAGACTGACAGACAGACAAACAAACAGACAAAAATTATAAAAATGGTAATCAATAGCATAGCATAGCATAGCATATGCTCACGACTATATTCCCCGAGGGGGTAGTCAGAGATATTCTGAAACCTCAGAACATCCACGTTTCACTATTAGTACCGAAACTCTGTCCAGTAATCAATATGTTTGCAAATATCTTCAATGTACATCCACACCAAGTACAGAATTGTATTATAAGTACCTATATAGATAATTAAAATAGATCCCTCTATAGGACGTCATTAAAATGAATATCCATTAACGTCCATCTCATAATGGATATTAATTAAAAAAGACACTTGTATAGCTTTACTTTAAGCTCCAGGATTTAGCGAAGCTTTTAAAATGACGCCGTTTTAATTTTCCGCCAACTTGCGATAAATTGTTAAGCGTTTAACGCTATTCAAATAGAGTCGAGATTCGCACGAATATTTAGCATTAATGTGTGCGGATTATTTAATTTTATTTGATTACTTGAAATTATGTTGAAAACGAGAACTTACTATGAATTTATATTTGGGTCATTTGCATTTGTAATTAATGGGATTGAACCCGTAGAGTGGATGAGACATTTGATTAAGTAGGCGTAAGTAACCAGTTAAAATGTATTGCTTTAACAGAGATTCAAATAATCGATTAAAAGTACCAGAATCTTGCCTAGAATTGTATTATGATGACTAGAAAACTATAGAAAGCGAAAGTATTTAAAGTAAACAATTTTACAGTTTTACAGCTGTAAGCTGCTCCAAACAGAATAAAATAATAAATTATAGATGTTGAAAATTTTAATTCGTTACATATCGAACAATATGCTCCAGACTGTCAAACTGATCAACTTTAACTATGGGACTACCTTTGAAATCGGAAAAAAAAAATTTGCTGTTTATATTTTGATCGAGTAGAATTTTGAACATTGATATTGACAGTTGGTTTCAAAGAAAAAGTTGTTCAGTTTGATGGTCTGAAGCACCCGTTCGACGAACCACCACTCGAACAGCATCCCACATCCTCAATAGTCTCCATTATAGAACTTGGACTCAACGCAAACCGGGGAAATGATTTGGTCAATCGCATAGTTGACCAGTTTATTTACACGAACAGCACAGATTTTGAATAGCTCCCAAGTTTGTGCATCAACGTTTTTCTAACACCTAAGAGTTAAATTAACCTAGTGTTATAAACATCCATCAATCACTGTTTTGTGGACACTTAGCTAGAGCTAGGCGAAGTGATGGCAGGAGTAAAGCCCTAACAGAGTGGTGGCCGCAAAAGAGAAGTGGCTCGTCCGGCGCGGCGGCCAGGTGGGTTGATGACATCAATTAAAGTGTTGGCAATTCCTGGATAAGATTGGCGTAAGACCGAAATATATGAAAAATTGGGGAGAAGGCTTATGCCCTGTAGTCGATGGATTTGGACACGGCCTGGGCCCTATTTAATAAACGTGACAATTGACAATGACAATTCAGACTACATTGCTGAGAATGCTAGGACACATGAAGCACTGCAAGTTTAGCGTCATTAGTAACCAGCAATGTACTCTAAATTGTTACTGTCAATTGTCGCGTTTATTAAACAGGGGCCTGATGACGATGAAGTAAAATTTGATATTTTGTTACATGATAAAAACTTTTTACAATAATGCCATGATATCCGCTACTACTTGTGCTGCGCTATGTTAGGTACTTATAAATACACAACTGAAATGTGCAATCACTTTGATTTCAATACACAGTCTACCGAGTTCAATTGTGATAGAGGATTGAATGGATGAAATTAAATTTTAACAATTCAATTTTAAAAATTCATGAAAACTTTCGCGTTGTGGACATTGGATTGTTCCATTGTTGAATTAGGTCAGACGTCGCGTCGCGTCGCAGAGAGCGAATTATATTTAACTTACTCGTGCCTAACTCACAGCTGCAGCTCAAGCACAAGTTTAATAGCGTTTCGTCAACTGTCATATAATTCACCTAATACTGAAAAGGTTATGAACCGTCTGCCATTTTTTAAATGTTATTTCGCCGTAAATCATTCCACAAGATGTTTCGCTTACGCTAGTAGACAGAATGTCAGCTTCACCACGTATCAGATAGCTGAATAGAGTTGGAGACATACGATTTGAACAAAATAAACACAAAAAACACAAATAGTCTCAAAAAAAAAAACATGGTTTTGACAACGAGATAGTACAAAAACTATGACAAAAATATCGTACGTCGGTAAGGAAAGCAATAAAGTAGCGATCTTCTTTTTTAACCAGAGAAGATTTGCTATATTATGTATCTCTTTTTGTGTGAATAGGACAAAACACCTTCCACCTCTATGACTTCTCCCTCTAACGCCGTAAGTAAACCACTGGCTGTTTCTAATCAGGATCAAAACTTTATTTCTAAGAGAATAAGAGTTATGAATGATACAAGCCGACCCCATATCCTTGGATATTCTTCTAACGTATTAGTTACATACCTTGTTAAAAGCCATCATCATCATTTCTTACTAGGTTTCTGTACAATATGTCGTATTAAGTTTGGAGTTCTGCATCCGAAGAATATAATTTATAAAATGATTTTACCTGAAACAATGTAAAAGTTTTGGTCAAAAATAGAACAAAGTATTTATTAATTACTTGGATTAACTAATTACTAATTACTGTGGAAACTTTTAACTGGCAATATTTGGCTTTTTTATAAAAAACTAGCCACCTGCCCCCGCCCCATATTACTCCTCTAATCTATCCTTCCTCTTGAATCACCATCCTCTTATCTATTAAAAAAACTGCATCAAAATACATAGGGTCAGACAGCGGGAAGTGACTTTGTTTTATACTATGTAGTGTGTAGTTGTGATGATGAGTCCGAAAATGTTTCTATAGAATGAACAACATAAAAAAAATAATTAAATGGAATAAACAAGGTCAGACATTTCGAGTTGATTGAAAGCGGATGATTTTTTTTAACATTTTCACTGGAAGGGCCATCGTTAAACTTATACATTTCATAAAATTATTTGAATCATTTAACTTAAAACTCGTTTTGAAGTTGAAAAAAATTACAAGAGCGGCAGCACTCTTTCTCATCAGTTTCAGACAATGGATAGGATCATCGAAGAAACATAATACTAAGTAGTTAAAAATTGCTAGGTACTTAAAAACTACTCAGTCATATTCACTATCGTAAACATAAAGAAGAAAGTGAAGAAAGAAGTGAAGAAACATATTAGTGCTTATCAGGAAGAATGCGAGCAAGTCTTCACCCCGTACTTACTCTATTATCGACACAAATACTCGCGCGGGCACCGGCAAAGTCGGTACCGCGCGCAGGTAACTCGGTACTGGGACCGCTCCCCCCGGCCCCCGCGAGCCGCGCACGATGGACCTGTCGCGACCAGAGCGTGACCACTTGTTTAAGTATAAGAGGAAGTCAATGAAATTTTCCAGAAGCAATCTAGAAACTAATCTCTATGCATGTATTAAGTAAGATTTTATAGTTATTATAGTTAATATAGTTTCAACACTAGGACTAATTTAAGATTTGTATGGAAATCTTTGAGGAACTTTAAAACTAAACATTTTAACGAAAATCTCACTGAATACAAGCATAGAGATTTCTAGATTGTTTTTGAATAGTTTCATTCACTTGAATTGGTTAGTATTAAAAATATAACCAAACTTCGTTTGTACGGAGCATCTCAACAGCAATATGACCCCAGGCACTCTAACAAAGATATTTACGACTTAAAAGAAGTCTATAAGTGCAGTGTTACCATAAGTAAAATATTTCAGCAGCATAATATTTATTATTAAAATAACTCAACAAATTCTCACATAACGAAGCAGATTACATTCCGTGTGCGCTTTCATACGTGTCGCCTCTGATCCGATCCGATTCATTTCATTTCTGTTATGGAAGCGATTAAGCGAAATTCAATTATTATTCCCCTGTAGGTTGTTTGTTTTATTTTTAATACGCATTCGAATAAAATTTTATTATTTTTGGAAGTAGCGTTGAGTGTTAGAGGATTATAAAATGTAATGTTTTTGTATCGGATTTGAGTTGATTTTTATTTTGCTTTTAAAAGTTAATGGATTCTATAATAAGTACTTTTTATAATTCCACGGATAACTGAAAGTTTTAAAACTGGATCATCATCAGTATGTCTATCTGTATCATATCATGTATTTAAAGGCCTATGTCGAAAAATTATTGAAGGGAAATGGGCGTGTGATAGCTTATATTACTGCCTGATGCGAGAAAAAGAGATGGGGCGGCGCGCGCGCCTGAAACGACGCAAGCGTTAAACCAACTTTATTTAATTGTGTTTGTACTATTTATGTAAGTTCAATTCTGCTCTAATCAAACTTTATAAAATATCAATCTCTTTTTTTTAAATCAAATCTCGTTTTTCTATTATTCACCGTTTAGTAGTTCCAAACGTTTATCGATAAAGATGGAGGCTACTTTGGCTTGTTATTCTATCGAGAAAATTTGTAAATTTGTCTTAATCGTATTTTGGCACTAATCAAAACTTAAATTATATGTTCAATTTACACATATCCGCATATCATACTCCTACTGTTAGTACTTCATGAAATATGACGCTTTGAAGAATCCTATTTTTTCACATATTATCTTAATTATAGTATGCATGTATGCATACGCTGAAGAAGAAATTCTGATGCATGATGCAAAAAAAAATTGCTTGAAACGAGCACTAACGCCATTCTGGATATCCACCACGACCAGTTTTTAGTATGGAACTCCCGACTCTTACAACATAGTGAGTTACATTACCTTTGGTTAGGTCTGAGTCCTATAGTGGGACTTTATAGGCTGATGATGATGATGATGATTGTGCTAATAAATAAATAAATAAATATCTTGGACATTGTCACACAAATTATCTAGCCACATTTTAAAGTACCTGGACTTGTATTATGATGACTAGACAACGATATAGAATACATATACAGATATAAACATCCATGACTCGGGTACAAATATTCATATTCATCATATAAATATTTGTCCCTTACGGGATTCGAACCCGCGATCCTCGGCACAGCAGGCAGGTTCACTACAGACTGTGCTACCGGGCCGTCAATTACTACTGGCTGTTTCACTCGCTACCCAATTCCTTGCACAGGGTGTAACAAAACATAAGAGTAATACTTAAAGGGGTGCATCAGGTAATTACACTGAACAACTTTCACTATGGGGCCAACATCGAAATCGTAAAAATCTGCTGTTTACATTTGAGTCGAATATGTACTGCAGTTTTGTATGAAACAGGTGATTTTTTTCGCGATGTTAGTTCCACATCATGTTCAGTTTGATGGTCTATGCCACTCCTTTAAAAACTACTACAATTTATTGTTACAGCCTGTATTTACCAGTTATGAAACATTTTTCGTAGTTATTCAGTTTTACAGTTTTTTAAACAAATTTTAACTAAAAACGCAACTCTTTCACCTGACTTTCGGTTAAAAAAATTGCAATATTTTTCTAAAGAAAATCGAAAAACGTGCACGGGTTAACAAAAGAATGGAAAAATGAACACAGTTTGTTCAATATTGAAACTTCATTTTTTAAAAACAAAACCGATATTTGTTCAACACTAACTCGGCGCTTGACGTATTCAACTTGGAAAAAACAAGATGTACAGTCAGCATCCAAAAGTTGACAAACATTTTATCACCTTTATTTATATGTGATTAAAGTTCAAAAGTATTTACGACGTGGACGATGTGAAGTATTTCAACTTTTGAAGCGGACCTTATACGGAATGGAAGTCCGGGCTTCAGTTCACTTGAAGTGAATTAAATTAAACTTGTTAATAATTTTTCCACGTGAATTCAGGATGCAATTTCTGATTGCAGCGTTGGATATAAAAATAATAAATGAAATTAATATAAATACTTTCATCACCATCACCACCTATGTACGTCACAGGGCACAGGCTTACCACGCGTGCCCAATGCGGATTGGTAAACTTCACATATACGCATCTGAATGTCTTCTTCAGCGTATGCAGGTTTCCTCGCGATGTTTTCCTTCACCGTTTGAGAGCAGTCGGTATTACGTACATAAGTTAGAAAAACTCTTTGGCACCTACATGACATGTCATGATGTCGTGACCCCATGATCATTCCTACTTTATTTACACCAAATAGGTTTAAAAGTACATTATAATTAGTTATTATCGGTGAAGAGCGACAAAACAACGTTTTGTAACTGATGCTTTACAATGAAAATAACGAAACAATTTCCAAGAACTCAGAAACAATCTGCAAACACCAACCAAGACGAGGTCACCATAACATCGACATAAATAATTTAACATTCAATCTAAACAATAAAACGGTTTAACCGTAAGAGGACGAGGGTTCGATTCGGTCCGGATCCGTGCTATTCCGGACCTGATCCCGAACCGCGCTTACGGGCCGACCGATGACAGGCCGCTGATAAAAACCTAATATATTGCCGTGCTCCTCTCACCACCGGGATCCTCGTCTTACATTTATCTGGTCGTCGCAGACCGCTGTCATTGCGTTGTAATTAAAAAAATATCAGATACACCCGTGTCTTGACTTAGGTACTTAGTATTACAGGGTATTTTTTGGGATCTTTGGCGACATCTAAACAAAAGTTCTGTTCCATATAAAATCTCGATACTGGGGCCTGTAGACCTTAACATGACCTTATAAAATAGCCGCTATGAGGGCTGACCGAAATTCAATATAAAAGGTCAGTAAAACTATAGTGTATCTTTATATAATAATTAATGTGACACTAATATCTTTAATCAATTGTTTATTTTTGTTATTTGCGGAAGGCATAGTTTTTTAATTTGTCACATTTATTTTTTGTATCTAAATATCTAAAATAATGTTCCTTAATCTGTGGAGCACCTTATTTATTTATTATTATTTTATTTCTTCAGGATAGCCGACAAGGTGAACACAAGAAGGAAGAAGAAAAGAAAAAAAAAGACAGAAGAAATAATTATGAATATTATTAATATGTATCTCTGTAAAAGGTTTACTCACGGGCCGTAGCCCGGACCTTTAGAAGGCTTGCGCGGGGACACAGGTTCAACATGTAGAGGCCCTTTGAGATATTTTTATCTAAATGCGATGGGATGCACCAACCGTGGTCTATCTCTGAATGCATTATGGAAATGCATATTATTAATATTATTATTTATTTTGTAGGAAAATTCAAAATTTTCCTATGCTCCTTGTAGCAAAACCACGGAACAAATACTGGTACTGTCCGCTGCAGAACATAGAGCTTTATGTATAACCGTAAGACGTACATCGTTTCTCTAAAACTATATCATTTCATTTCAGTGTCAATTCATGATAGGCAATGTACTCTTTGGCCTTAATACCACAGTATTGTATAATTATCACAAATTCGTTAATTGGATAGCTATTATATCACTTGAGTATTGATAGATAATTTAAGTACCACTTTTAGTTTTTATTTATTTTATTTTATTTCATTCCAGGATCTTTAAAGGAGACAATCAACTTTTATAAATACAATGAGCGACAGAAGTATGTATAACGAAATAATTAATTTTACAGATCTTGTATTCAAATCGGGCTGTTCATTTCCTAAACATCTCAAAGTTTGCATTGAAATCAAAACTTTGCTCCCTTCGGAGTTCATAGAAAATAAATAAGCGTAAAGTGGGACGAATTTGAAAAGCTTTTTGCGTCGAATTCAATTGAAACTGAAAGCATCTGAAAACGCAAAGATTAATAAAGTAAAAACCAGTGTACACATTGTACCCTTTTTGCTTATTTATCGATACGTTTTATCATAAATCTGTCCGAGAGATAACGATAAAAAATCATGTACTGAATAAAAAAACCGGTCAAGTGCGAGTCGGGACTCGGGCAATTAGAGTGTTCCTTTCTACTAGGTAATTGTTTTTCATGAGTCGTAGGCGATAACCAGAATAAACTGACACTTATATATACCAAGACACATAGTAACTGAAAGATTAGTTTACACTGGAAAACCTTTTTTGGTAAAACTATTCAAGTTAGTGCCAACCTAATAATTTTCCCGCCATCTACACATTATTTCTATTGTTCGTGATTTTTTTCAAATTTTACTTTACTTACATGGCTATATAGTTTTTGAAATATTAAATAAAGCCTGTAATTTCATGATACGAGACGAGTGTTAAGTATGAATGTGGATGGCTGTAGTAGGAGAGGTAGGCCGAAGAAAAGATGGATGGATTGTGTGAAGGATGATATGTGTAAAAAAGGAGTGAGTTTTGAAACGACGGCTAAGAGAGTTGAATGAACGAAAGAGGATGGTATACTGCGCCGACCCCAAATAATGGGAAATGGGCAAGACAATGATGATGATTACTATTAAATTTATTTTTAATCATTTCATTAGACCATTAAATGCCATATTTTTGCCTTTCTGCTTCTTGTGTCTTACGGTCTTTGAGTGTCTGTGACACACGGACATACCTACGCTACGGACAGACACCGAGGTGATTCAATAAGTATTCCGTTTTGCCAATTTTGATATGGAACACTGAAAATGTGTAAGTTACTGAACCCTGTACGTATGAAGTACGTCCATATTTGATCGGATTTTATTAAATAGCGGCAAAGGGTTGCCGCGGACGCTCCCCGCCGATACGAAGAAAGGCTAGAAAATTGGATTTTCGATAAAAATGGTGATTCGGGTATCGTCGGACACAGTCGGGGTCCATCGGCATCTCACGTCGGATAAAAAACGAAATGTCTGAGTAAAAAACCCAAAAAACTGTTCAAAGCTTTTGACGTTGGTTTCGTAATTAAACCATTTTATTTTTCTTTTCTGTCGTACACATTGCATAAGGTGCAGGTAATTATATTGCTGTTTCGCTTTTTCTCTAAACGAAGTTCGTGATCGGAATATTAATTTGGCTGCGATTGGGCATTTTGCGAAATTATGTTCATGAAAGTGTTTTGGTGCAATTTTTTCTTTATTTTTAGTCAAGTTTGTAAAGTCTGTTATACCATGACCATAATCCCTTTCATAAGAAACTCTACTACAACTTGTTCTTCTTGCCATCTCCTATCGGAGGTTGGATATCATTCGGGCTAAACTACAACTACCAACTATTTAATTAAGCGCATAGTTGTAAAGTATATTTGATTTGATTTTGTAGCTATCTATGCTCAATTTTAGCATACATTTTGAATGTTTGGGATTATCATTAATAACGTCACCATTATTACGCTATCATAGTTACGAGTATCATATGTAATTAAGGATAAATAGGTCAGCTGTAAGAAAAATAAACATCTTCTATAATATAGCTGGCTACAGTTAATCTTTCTTTATAGATTAGCAAATTATATGATTCTAATAAATAAATAAACAATTCTTATCTCGTAATAATAGGTAATCCCAACATCAGTCCTATTGTATTAATTGCTGTTATTTGTTATTAATGGGACGTGCTTATTTTTTTCAAGAAACTTGTTTTTTATCAACGTTTTTTTTTGTTTTTGCTCTATTTATAAAACGGTAACACATAAAAGCGTCAAACTTGGTGTGAATATAGTGCATACTCTAAGGTAAAACGACAATAAATAAAAAACGGTCAAGTGTATGCCGGGCTTGCGCCACGCTAAGGTTCTCGAAAAAAACACATTTTCTTTATGTAATACTTTATGGTGGTACGGAACGTTTTTTTGAAGTTACCAAGTATCCACATCCTCTAGTGGAATCTCTGTCTTATCCTATGGTGGAACGATATTATACAGGGTGTTAGGGTAGACAGTTACATTACTTTAATGGGTTATTGTACTCATGATACTGTACTCTTTCCCAATGCAGGGAAATTAGCAAAAATAATATTTAACTTTTTATATGAAAACGTTCGATCAGCTAACTTTATTCAGTATGGAAAATTCTGGCCTATAAAAACGCAAACCCGAGACGTATGAAGACAACGGAGGGAGGCTTTTGCTCAACAATGGGACAACGATGGCTGATATACATATAATAATGGAAACTCCACATTTCTTATTTGCTAATTAATGTTTCTTAGGGAATGTTGTTCAGAGTACTGCAACTGTTTACCCTAACAACATGTTCATATCTTTTAAATGCCAAAACGTGAACTTTTAATTTGTATCTCGTTGTACCCAGTGTCGAGTGGGTCGTGCCCTGGCGTGGGGGAGGGCAAGCAAGGCTCGCGGTGACACAATAACTGTCGCTCCCGACCGCTGATTTACAACGCGACTAATCACCCCGAGCTCACGACCAACGCGTTGTTTTACGTGAAACCGGAATTCGTTACAGTTGTTCAACAACTCTGACACTATTTGGTTCAATCTAATACGGCTACTTATAGTTCGTGAAATTAGATAATAATAATTTCCACCTTTTTTGTACCGATGTATGTGTTGTGCACACACTATGTTCCTTAATGGGTAGTTAGGTATTAAACAGGGTTAAGTTATATTATTAAAATCCTTTTAAACTAAGAGTATAAACAAAAAAATCAGCTCTATACTAAACTGTAATGCCTATTCGATGGATCGTAATGTATGGAACAGCAGATTTTTTTTTGCTCTGTCAGGTTTGCTCCCATAGTAAAAGTTGTTCAGTTTGATGGGTAGACTCTTAGTTTAAAAGGATGCTAATGATTTCAATTTCCTCTAAGAGGACCGTATTCAAGATAATTATGTTGGTGTTTAGGATCTGGTCGCGTGACGGATGTCTGGCCCCAATTGAGGCGTTTTCGAGTCTTCACTTCGCGGAATTTAGTGACATTGTTTGGTTCCTAAAATGCCTTATTCAGAACATTCACATTGCACTCTTTTCAGTATCATAAGTACTGAACCCCTTGACACTGTTTAATAGGAAATGGAAACATTTCTTCCAGTGGGTCTCTAAACCTTTTGTGTATACTATAGTTCCAAAATTTATATCAAATGATGAATAATGCTGTTGTACAAGGCGATTTAGGACTAAGGTTTCTAATGTAGTATTTAAAGGCGAAATACATCCCTAAATCTTTTCTTGGAATTGAATGAGTTTGTGTAGTAAATAGGTTACAAAATTATCTGTATATAATATATCATTCAAAGTACCAGAATCTAGTTCAGACTGGTATTATGATGATCAGACAACGATATACATACAACACAAATACAAGTATTTAACCTTTGTGGGATTGGAGCCCGCGACCTTTGGCACAGAAGGCAGGTTTCGCTAAAACCATTGGAACTTTTTTTTACTTTTTTTGTTTCCAATATGAATCTGGTGAAGTTTGTACAATCTAACATTTATGTAAATAAGCGAACAATTGGAACTGGCCTCGAGTCGAGAAGGAAGGGAAATCGTCGCATTTTAAACGTCGAGCCTTTAATTAGAAATGTGGCCTGAATACCGAGTGGAAGTAAACCTTCGAGGGGTTAAGTTTTGGTACGTGTTTGAAGGTTAAGATAAGATTGTTTGAATGCTGGCAGTCTGTAATGGAAGCTGCATACATACAGGGTACTTAATATGCTGACGGTTTTTTAACCATCAAACTGAAGAACTTTCTCTATGGGTGCTATTGGACCAACATCGAAATAGCGAAAAAAAATCAGCTGTTCCATACAAAACTGCAGTCCTACTCAACTCACCAAATGTATGAAACAGCAGTTTTTTTTCCGCGATCTCGGTTTCATAGAAAACGTAATTCGACCAGAATTTATGGAGCAGCAGTTTTTATTTTCCATTTTAATGTTGGTCTCATAGAAAAAGTTGTTTTATTTGATGGTCTGAAGCACAGCCTTTATGTACGTAACGCTTTTAAGTTTACACCCTGTATATTCCCCAAAAATATTATAATGATTAGAATACAGCATGTTTGACATGGATCCCCAAAATGGTCGGTGGCGTCCAGGTCAACCCAGGAAGAGGTAGCGGGATGACCTGGATAAATTTGACGACTAGTGGCCAGAGGTTGCTCAAAACAGGAATGAGTGGAAGAGCAAGGGATACGCCTTTTCCCAGCAGCGGGATGAAGTAGGCTAACAAATAAAAAAATTAACATGTTTGATTTATGGTTCAATGTGAAAAGAAAGAAAAGAGATATTTTACACAAAACATAATTTAGAATATCTACCGCATATTACTTACTTCCCAAAATTTTACCCAGTGTGACAGGTAGTGAGCCCGTCGTCAGTTAATGGACACTGAATACAATAGGCGCCTTGAAATTGAAGCATGTAGCTTTCTTCACGTCGTGGCAAAATAACTGTGAGGTATTTGATCTCCCTGCCACATTGCAAGTACTATACGCTGTTATACTGTAGACATCTCCTGTCGGACCAGAGTCCATTGTGATATTGCATTGTGACGTCATGACACGATGGGTCATATCTTATTGTCTGCAATCTGAATCCCCAGTCTCCGTCACGTCCCTTGATTCAAACCATTATCGTCTCTATATCATAGGTATTTAATGATCAGCTAAGAGACTGTATGCTTCAGAGGACGTTTGATAGCTACAGTGTGAGTTAGAAGTGTACTACAATGGGTGTTGAATTAAACGGCCATTTGAAACAATGGGTTGCAACGTGTCGAGGCAATGGGATATGCAAATCTGTGTTTTTGTATTCTGTGAACTATCTGCTCACAGCTATCAGTCTATAGGGTGAAATTGATATCATTAGCATAATTTTAAACTATGAGTCCATGCATTAAACTGAGCATCTTTTACTATGGGAGCAAATCGATAGGAGCAAAAAAAAATCTGCTGTTCCATGCTAAACTGCAATGCCTCCTCGACTCAAATGTATGCAACAGCTGATTTTTTTTGTTAATTCCTCAGTCATTTACTAAACAACAGTATACCGATTCTACAGAGGATGTAGGGGTGCGCTAAGTGAAGATTTTTGTCGATAATCGACTCCAAATATTTTAATAGAAAAAAGGAATTCCTGCGTGTATCAACTTGGGATATTATTTATACTCTTCAAAACAAAAAAAAAATATTACCGTTTAAAATCAATCAAAGTTTGTATCTAGGCTCGCGCAACTCTCTACCAAAAAACGTTATATGACACGTGAACCGCCGCCATTAAATTTCTTTGAACGGTTGCACACGTTTCATACATTCTGGATCATCGGTCACGACCAGTTCTTAGTATGGAAGTCCCGACTCTTATAACGTAGTGAGAGTGAGTGCGCTGTAGAGAAGATACGGCCAGAAACTCTACAACATACAAGACGACCTACACTTTGATTTTCATAAAGTCGCATTTTAGTTTCTCGTTTCTAAAGCGTAAAAAGTTCTAAATTCCAAAAATCGGGAGAGTGTGGTATCTGTTACAGTAGTAACCAACTATGGAATTATTTGAGGCTTTAATAACATAATGGAAGCACAGTAAACAATCCTCTAACCACTATTTATTACTTCATAAAACAAGGGATATTATAATAATGTTCTAGTAGGGGATATTAAAAATGCCAGAACGCAGATCTCTCTTTTATTTACTCCTAAGTTATTTCTAAGGGACAAGGGAATATATGTCGTTTGGTAAATAGGAAATTATTTTCTTCCTGTAGGGTAGGGGGGGTGTGGAGGTCAGATAGGAGACGGGAAGTGTGTAATATTGGATAGGGATGTTATGAAGCTATGCGTCAGTTGATCCCAGAAATATACGAAATAGAAAAACATTGGAGGAAAACTTGCCTGGATAATCTGGATATTCATAATCTCAAGTCATGACCATTTTTACTTTTCGGTTGGTTAGAAGAATTGCTGCAACTACCAACTAACTTTTTGTAGGAAAAATTACAGTCGGTGTCTTTTTTTGTATTTATTATATTTTTTATTTACATACGGTATTTATGTGGGCTAATTTGATTGATTGACATAGGTTACACATTGAGGTAGAGTTTTTTGTTGCTATTACTTATATGTTTGTAACTAAACTTTTCAGTTTTCTTTTTCTGATAGCCTGAAATTTTCACCGACAACATAACACAAAGTTTCTAAAAAACTAATAATAAAATTGAATGAGACCTCTTTGAAAAAACAATGCATTGCAAATCTACAACATGTTAAATTATATAAAAATTTGTGATTCAGACTTTCAAGTATCCGTATCCGTAACCGAAATCTCAACTAAATAACGTATCTAATAAAGTCCCGTGAATAGTATAAATAAGAATGTCGGGAACAGGTTCATGTGCCGTGTTACAATGGAATTAGACACAAATTGACATGTTTTCGCTTAAACTTCAACAATAGTTCGTTCGGAACGCTTACGTCAGCGCGCGGTCCCCTTTGTCACAAAATATTTGTGCTCAAATGAAAGTATTATCTGAGTCAGAATGAATTGCGACTGTTTTACTGAATATCTTCTGTTCGATCTCGAAGATTAATATCTTTGTCATCCCACATATCCCATATAATGTAAAGTCCATAGGTGGGAACAGTGCAATAAAACATGAGCGTCCGAATGTACTGAGCGTATAATTAGAACTGAACAACTCACATGACAATGACATGACTAAGAACTACCTTAATATTGTGTGTGAGTGTGCCCAAGAACTGCATGAGCTCATCCCACCTTCCCCTTTTTACTATCGGACTTCCAGACGCATCGCGGGATACCACTCCTTCTTGGTTGATATCCCACATATCCGCACTACCGCACCAAGCGCCTAAAGTAAAGTACCAGTATTCACTAGTACTTTTAAGCCTATTCAGGCTTCTTCTGGGTAAGCTCGCTACATCTTCGACCCCATCTTCATCCTGAGGACTAGGTCAAGAGCAAACCCATACGTAATAAAAAAAAAAAAAAGAATGAGCCGTATTTATAATTGGTATAGTGGTTAGTAACTCTGTAACTCATTCAGAAGGTGGTGGTTTGACCCCAGCCTAGATTACACAAGTACAAAGATAGTATTCTTTCCTCGAGTTTTAAGGATCTTGGGTACGATTTTTAATACCGTGATGCAAATCTGGCAGTGGGCGGTCGTGTTTCGGGTGATATTCCCGGATTGCATGTTGCTCCACCATTCTGTATTAGCTCAATTTTACATAAAACACTCCTTGAGATTACGATACTCCCAAAACTCACTCGACATTGGCAGAAATGCAGTGCTAGGTGCTAGACACCAGCAAAACACCATCTCTTTGACGTGAGAACATCGCGATGAAACTTGCTACTAATATGTATTTTGTTTAGTTAGTTAGTTAGTGAGTTAGATTAGCAGATTTCTTCACACATACAATAGCGAATGTAAAAATTAGGAGGCCTTAAGTAGCAGTTATTATGCTGAGGTTCACTTTTTCATCTTTACTCTTCAAATACAATACTTATATTACAGTAATGTAAACTAAATATAAAGCTCAGCTTGTGTAGGCCCCACAAGGTGGGCCGACGACCTGGTGAAGGTGGCGGCAGGAACCCGTTGGATGATAGCATTGCAGGACCGGTCGTTGTGGCGATCCTTGAGAGAGGCCTATGTCCAGCAGTGGACGACCATCAGATGAAATGATGATGATGGTGATGATGAATGTAAACTGATGGATAAAGTTGTTTTTTCACAAATTATAACACAAAAACCTTAAACCTTCACTTTAACAGAAGCGCTACTATCATTAACCGATGCATTGACTATAATCAGATAGCTAAAGATAAGTTAATACACTCATCCTTCGCCTGGATACAATGTATCTCCAATTTCTCAGTGACTTAGCAAGATAATAGGGATCATTATCGGTAAATACATCGTCTAGACAATAACCGGGGTTAACGACACGTGCCGAGGTGCTTATAGATGGTAGGGATAGCAAAATAGGACCTGCATTATGTATAGTAATGGAGTAATATGTTGTAATGTGGAAGGTTTTAGCAATACGATATTTTTCTGCCTGTGTAGTTAAGTATCTTTTACGTTTTTGTCTGAAATAAAGTATAATTTTGTTAATTAAAAAAATTTGTCGGTACATTTTTTGATCATCCAGAAATTATGGTTGTTATTTTATCTATGTCATGATAAGGATCGTGAAAGGAATGCTTCATTGGTTCGGACACGTGTAGAGGATGAATGACAGCAAATTTACAAAACAGATCCATTGTGCAGATCTGAATGGTAGAAGACGCGTAGGAAGTAAACTAATCAAATTGGGGAAATTGTATAGAATCGTGGGCATATTCGTTTTCCTTTTTCTAGCAAAAAAATTGAGAAAAAAATCGTCAATCAATAATAAACATTTACAATTGAATAGTATGTTATGATATTTTAGACCTAATGAAATTATTTAATTAATAATGATGGCAATAATGATAGCATGTCTTAGTAAGATTGGCTTAGTGACCTATATTGTATTGTTAACATCAGTATTATTGGAACCTATAACCTTTAGACAGCAATAAACAACTTTGACTTTATGTGATTACAAAATGGATACATTAAGTCCTATGGGAAATAATTGTAGCTATTTACATAGTTGCTTTGTGTGGACTACTTAAAGAAACATTTATATTTGAAAATGTACATAATAGAGTTTATTAAGTTTACCGTTTTAATGAAACAATAACAAATATACGAGTAGATTAGGTAGGAACGTCAATTTGAATAACAGACTCTGTCTGGTTCAATTCATTTTCAGCGAATTCAAACGCAAATAGACGCAAACTTTTTTATTATTTCAACTTTGCTCAACTCAAAATACATGCGCATAATAAGTTTGCTCTGGGTTGCGTATTGTTTACTCGAATTTCATTTTGCCGAATACTTTTCTATAAGATGGTTTAAATGAGGACTATATTCAACTAAATATTCTATGCTATATTTTTTGTTAAATATAGTCCATGATATTATATTGAATGGCTATTTCTTTCTTTTAAGAATAAGGAGTCCATATCCTCAGTCTTCAAAGAACCATTCTAGCAAGTTTCATCGAATTAGATTTAGTACTTAAACCGTGAGGACAAAACAAATGGACACAAGAACACGGAATAAAAATATATTAGTTTTTAAACAAAACTGTAGGTTTTTGAACACGGAAAATAGGTTAATTAGTTTTCTTATGAGAAAATAGTGGATTAAAAATAATATCGCAGCCATGGTCCTAGCTACTGAGGCTTCTGAGGTTCTGCGCTCCATAACAAATAGATGAAAACGACAATATAAGAATTCAATCATTCACGTATAGTACCTGCTCCATGCGATGCGTGTCACGTTAAGGGTCAATTTAGCTAACTAACAAACTGCAACTAGCTCTGTGAGAAGAATGCACGAGTACCTACAGACTGACGCAATGTTTTACGGTTTTAGAATCGTTATTTCTCATGAGCATTTTTTTTTACATTAACATGAGAAAATGAACTAAGCCATAATATAGATTAATAATAATTTTATCGATTTAACTTTCAGTGATTTTGCTGTAGTGTATTGCACTAAATGCAGGTACCTAGAAAAAGAGCACACACACCATTGTAATGATTACTATAGATAAGTATTACAATTTTTTAAAATTAAATTTATTATTTTAGAGTTTCTGACCGCATCTTCTCGACAGTTTGAACACCTTACGTGGTGGTGGTTATGGTAAGTATATTTGACTGTTTAGTAAGACAAATAAAATGTTTTGGAAATAATGTTCAAGCCGTAAAAAAATCAATGTTTGCCCAACCTTCAAAACAAATAAAACTACGCTCAACGCAAGCCCCTAGTATCTAGGAGAGTGAGCCGCGTCCCTTGTGTGTCGTACCATAGCCTCTTGTTTCGCAACTTATCCCCGCTAGTGTGACCAGGGTCTTATTAAGTCTTGCAGGGCCTTTAGGAATAATGAGTGAGGCCCCCTTCTTCAATCAAGTCGATGGTAAAGTCGTTTTGTTTGACTTGCCATGTATTCAAGATAATTATTTGCTAATCAGCGTTAGAGTTTTGCTGTATGCCAATGGTGACCTGAGTATTGGCGGTAGAGCATGTACCCCGTACGTAACTAGCTGGGTAGACTATACTACAAATACCGTCAATCTTTAAGAATGTTAAAAAAAATTTATCAAAATATTTTTTATTTTTATTCATCCAATAGAGTTTTTAAAATACTTTATAAAATTGTTTTAGCCCCCAATGAGGCTGGACCTCCCTGAGCAATAAGCAAACCTATAAAGCTGATTGGCAGACTTTTCAATAATGGCAACCCAACTAGATGGGGATTATCGTCGTGAGTTTTATGTATGTATGAAAACATAAATATTATGGGCATAAGTTTCTAGGAACCATGAGGTCCAGGGCCCTGGGCTTATTCCGCGTGTCCTTAGTTCGCACTGAGCGTAACGTGACGTGACCGCGACGGACTGACGACGGTCTGACGGGAGGACAGCGTGTTTCTTTTGTCGCTGCAAAGCGCCTGTCAATAGTAAACCTAGCTTTTTTTTAACCTGACACGTCTGATATATAATATAGTAAATATCAATCGTTAATCGTAGGCAATGTACAATTTATTTGAATATTCCTTTGACAGTGCCCTCCGAGTACATTTTTTTATTATCCCGAAACATGAAGGCGAGATGCTTTGAACTGAGAAAAGTGACATACAATAATAATAGCCTATAACCAGCAGCGGGTAGATTAGGCCTGTTCAAAGGGGTTAAGACATTGCTTGAACTACTATAATTTTAAGTACTTCTGAAGACACATTGAGTAGTAAGTCTCGGAAAGGGACAAAAAAAATTGTATTATAAAGAACGAGCGTTAACCCGCGACTTTGTCCGCACAATTTATATACCAGATTTTAAGTCAGATAATAAGCTATCAAACAAAAAAAAGTTTCATCAAAATCGGTTCAGTAGTTTTTGCGGGATGCTCGTTCAAACAAACACACAAACAGACAGACAAAAAATCCAAAAATTGGTGATATGGAATCGGGGAAACCTAAAAACCATATCTAGACTTTTTTTTTGTTAATATCTTCAATGTACAGACAAACATCCTGTAACAGTTTTATAATAGTTTAGATACAAGGTAAAGGATTCTAGGTCCTTTAATTTTAGGTCCAAGGTAGATGGAAATAGAAGATTCACATTTACCTTGGAGCTACAATTATTTTTCATTATCTATGATGTTGTGGGAGTCGATGGCAGCCATTTTTTTAAATAGAATAGAATATAATGTTGTGAATAAATATCATTTTTAAGTTAATGCACCAATGCTGCAATAAAAAGGATGCTTATGCCCAGCAGTGGGTTGATGTGGGCTGATTTGATTGATTGAAGTTAATGTGATGATGATGATGACTATGACAAGATTGAATTTTATACAAATGTAAATAGGTATAATAAGTGGTCAAAAACGGAGACTTTTGTATTAACTTTTACAAACATTTGTAATTACATAACAGTAACCTTATATCAGTTTTTAGTATCATCTCTATTCGCTACTGCTCTATACATTGTTTCGGGTCGGTCTCGTGACGTAGGGTTGACAGCGGTGTGACGCGCGACGCAGGGTTGTCGCTACGACACATGTTATTTTATAATCCCTATCAATGTTACCTAATATTTGTTTAGCTTTTTCGTCGTTGTTTAGTCGTAGTAAGTTCGATTAATGCCTGGATTATTTATAGTCGTACTAATTTGTTTTAAGAGCTTTTTTACAATTTGTAACACTAACACACCCCTGACACTCCATAGAACGGTCTCACGATGTTTGACTAGTACGCCTACACAAATTAGTTGACTTTGAAAAAGTATTATATACAGGGTCCAACTTAATATGCTCACGGATTTTTAGGAGGATGATCAGACCATCAAACTGAAAAACTTTCTCTATGGGACCAAATCCAAATCACGAGAATAAAATCAGTTGTCCCATAAATTTTGGTCGACTAGGAATGTAGTTTTATTATGGAACAACAGACTTTTTTTCGCGATTTCGATCTTGCTAACGGTTCAGATCATCAAACTGAACAACTTTCTCTATTGGACTAACATCGAAATAGCGAAATTAAATTCAGCTAACCCATACATTTAGGTTGAGTAAGAATGCAGTTTTATATGGACCATGGCATTTTTTTTTCGCGATTTAGATGTTGGTCCCATTGAGATAGTTGTTTAGTTTGATGGTCTGATCATCCCCTAAAAAAAATCAGCATATTAAAGAAGAACCTAAAGCTTGTTTAATATAATTATGTATTGGTTACGCAGGTACATACGAGCTACAGGCGGCTGTGTATAGTCCTAGCTGTTTATTCTTAGCAGAATACCGTTTCCAGGTTCTTTGTGAAGCGGAAAATAGCGTAATCTCCTCCGCTCCTCGTTCACAAACTTTCACAATATTCCGCTTAGTTGGAATTGAAGAAACCAGTAAACATAAATGTTGAGGTTTCGTACTATTATAAGTACACTAGCGACCCGCCCCGGCTTCGCACGGGTCAAATGCTGATGTATTATATACATACAGGGTCCTTCTTAATATGCTAAGACTTTTTTAAGGGGATGATCAGACCATCAAACTGAACAACTTTCTCTATAGGACCAACATCGAAATCGCGAAAAAATATCAGCTGTCCCATACATTTGCCTCGAGTGAGTTTGCAGTTTTGTATGGACGAGCCTCCTTTCTTTTCTTCGTGGGACGAGCTGTTATTTTTTCGCGATTTCGATGTTGGTGCCACAGAGAAAGTTGTTCAGTTTGACGTCCGTCAAACCCTGAGATGGACCATATATAAGAAACCTTATCCATTAGTCTCCTCGTATATCTAGAGGAAAAATTGGGTCGTCTATCTAAACCGGAACCGTGCGGCTAAATATAAAATGTGTTACAATTATCAATTACAGGCAAACAAATTTAAGCTTTTATCGTTACTTGTTAACACGTTGTATCTAGATTACGCTTCTAAAATCTTTCAAAATTTCTTTGCCTTTAATCGAAAAGAATTTCGATTAAAGGCAAAATATTACTAACCTTTAATACACAACGCTTTTATGAAATTCGCTTAAAATCTTCTTTATGTTATTTTATCTTGTTCTTCGAATCCGAACTTATTTTAGCGAAGTCTAGGTAAAATATATTACCTTATTATTGTTACTAATATAAAAATAAGAAATTTGTGTATACAAAAAAATCTGGTATGCTTTATCAGGGACGCAGCCGCAGTGGAGTATACAGGGTGGCTCATTCAAATCGGTCAGTATGGGAAAGTCTGAAACTATAAGACATACGAAGATTTGTTCTTAGGAACCATGTCACCGATTTTGATAAAAAGAAAAAGTCAGTTTGATGGTCTGATCCCCTTAAAATAGTTTCAGCTGATTTTGTTAGACCTTATATAGGGTCCTTCTTAATATGCTAACATTTTTCTAAGGGGATCTAAGGGGATGTTCAGACCGTCAAACTGAACAACTTTCTCTTTGGCGCTAATATCGAAATAGCAAGAAATAATCAGTCTTCCATGCGAAACTGCAAACCTACTCGAGCCAAATGTATGGGATAACTGAATTTTTTGTTTGCGATTTCGATGTTGGTCCCACAGAGAAAGTTGTTCAGTTTGACGTCCGTCAAACTGAACAACTTTCTCTGTCAAATCGCGAAAAAATAACAGCTCGTCCCACGAAGAAAAGAAAGGAGGCTCGTCCATACAAAACTGCAAACCCACTCGAGGCAAATGTATGGGACAGCTGATATTTTTTCGCGATTTCGATGTTGGTCCTATAGAGAAAGTTGTTCAGTTTGATGGTCTGATCATCCCCTTAAAAAAGTTTCAGCATATTAAAAAGGACTCTACATAAACGTTCCTTTTGAATCACTCTATCTATTAAAAGAAACCGCATCAAAATCAGTTGCGCAGTTTTAAAGATCTAAGCATACATAGGAACAGACAGCGGGAATCGACTTTGTTTTATACTATGTAGTGACATTATAGTAACACTACAAACACAGAGTGCTATAATTACTACTACAAGAAAGTACCTAATCGTACCAATAATATACGTTCAGTGACGTAGTGAGATTTTCATATGATCATAAAAATTAAGCAACGTTAGGTCCACAATCCTAATACAATTTCAGTTCTAATCACATTGCAATCCAATTACTATTCAACATTGTTTCATTCTGCCTCGCGCTAAACTTGACTTGTTTACTATGTGACTGACAGCTTTTAGGTCTGAGCGATCTGTCAAAACGGTTGTCAAATGAATAGCGCAATACCGAATGTGTTAAAAGTTGTGGTTCGCACGCGGTCCAATCATGTTTTAGTTGCGATTGCTCTCCAGGTTAGGATTTGGGTGACCTTTTTAATGGTTTTTCATTTCAAACGCCCCTCCGTACTTTGGACGGCACGGTCTTGGACCTTAGATGAGTGTATATGACGTCAACTTGCTGTCAGAGTATTTTCAAGCTTACTTGAACGAAGGTTAAGATGACCAAGTTGTTCATGTTCTCTGAGTTGTTGATATTGTTCGAGTTGACCAAGTTGTTCATATTGACCAAGTTTTTTACGTTGTTGGAAGTACTTAAGCAGTCAAGCTATAACAATATAATTCCATCTCTAGTGTGGTGGGACCACAGTTAATTTAAATTACCCACGGACCCACCAGTGGGTCCACGAGTAACGAACGGTGGGCTCGAGTTGTTGTGAGAATGGAACCTTTATTTTCAATATTAATTTTATCAAGATATTATCCTTATTTGTAAGATAACTTACAAGAAATATACATGTACGTGGAAGTCCACTTTAAATTCCGACAATTAAATTAAAACAAAGCAAAATAGCCCGTAAGGTCAATATAAATCACGTCATAACAGTTCATTGTTCCGAGTCGTAACGCAAGCGATTTAAACCTCTAGCCCGTTAATAATAAGAGCTGCTGTAACGGTTGTATTATCATGTTAATGGCCGGCGTTAGATGTTATTATCCGAGAGGTTCTGAAGATGTTCGGTTGAGGTTCTGGCATGAGCGAAGCGGGTAGCGTAGCGTACATTTATTTAAAAGGAGGCAAGTTTAGGAAATTAAATCAGATATCTTTTTTTTTCAGGTTTTATCAGTATTAACGCTCGCAGTTTCCCTAAACTGCGAGCGTTAATACTGATAAAACTGTACCCTTACAAAAGTGTGTTTAAAACAATAACGCTCGCAGGCAAATACATTTCAATGGTTCCAAACGTAAAGAGACTCTGCTACTATGCTATAGATAGATACGAAGAAATATAATGTATTTCATATCCCATCTACGGGGAACGAGCAAAAGAGTTAGCTCAGCGGTGCAATCTGCCGAAAAGGCAAAAGAAGATAAATACAAGGGTATCGGCACCCAATACAAATTCATAGCATTCGATTTCAAGGATCTTTAAAGATCTGGCAAAACGCCTGGTAGACTCGACCGGGGATCCAAGGGCTGGCGCTTTCCTCGCTCAACGGATCAGTTTAGCCGTTCAGCGAGGAAACTTTTCCAGCATCTTGGCTACCCTCCCGCGCGGTCCACACTTGCGCCATATTTTAGGTTAAGTTAGTTTTTTTTTCTCAATATTTGTATTTATGTTTAATGTACCTTCCTTTATTTGTCTTTAATAAAATAATTAATTTCATATAATTAATAAATTTAAATGGTTACTACACGTCAATGCTAGTAAACTGGGGGCGAAGGCTTTTAATTTCATTCGATCATGAACGTTAAAGCAAAAATATTTATCTGAATAGTATGCGAATTAGGAACATTTCCATTACTTGATTGTGATTGTGTGCAAGGCTGAATATTTTACATCATCTCTCTTTAGATGACAAAGTAGGCATGTTACCGGTATGGCTGGAGGTGCTGCTGTGAAGATAAAACTTCCCATGATAAACAAAACAGGCAAAGAAGATACCCGCGCCGCTCAACGCTCCGCGTCTCACTAAGAACTAATTCTTAATCCTAATATACTCGATGCTTTCGGAGTCATTCTCAATTTTGTTTCAGTGCTTGAACAGTTGCTTTATTTCTTAAACTCTTACTTTTCGTTGATATTTCCAATTCTTTTTCTTAACTTTAGCTTTATATTTAATAAATACTGTTGTTGTCTGGAAGTTATACGATTTGTTAATGCTCACGACTATATATAGTAACTATAGGAGTAGGTAGGCAGAAGAAGAGGGATTCGAACCCGCGACCCTCGGCACGGCAAGAAGGTTCACTACCGACTGAGCTACCGGCCGTCCGCATAACATTAGGGCATAAATTCGTTTTAATTTTAAAACAACTTTGTAATTGGCTTCGATTAACGTACTTCATTTTGTAATAGAAGATAATTATTTAAGTAAGCGTTAATTAGACGTTTTATTCTATAGTAAGGATTAATCTGAGCTCCCGGCGAAATTATTATTTATGGCTTATTAATAATTTATGGAGATTTATTAGACTTATTACTATGATAATAACAATTTATGCTGATTTTGTTTTTCTCGGTTCTTAGTAACAGAGAGGAGAGTTTCATGCGTAAACTAACGACTTTAGACCTTTTCAGAGTGGTCTGAAACTTTGTTATAACTAATTGTTAATCGTTCAGTTGTAGCAAAGGGTTTTAGACGTATGAATTCGCTGTAGGTTAGCCTATAGCCATTTATCGTCTACAAAAACACTGCAACAGAAATATTTTATACTTACAAGGTGTAACAAAACAATCTGGTGATGTTTAAGGGTGAGTAGATCATCAAACTGAACAAACAACTTTCAATATCGAGCCAAATTCGAAAAAAAAAATGTTTTGTATGAAACAACAGATTTTTTCTCGGTGTTGGTTTTCTAGTGAAAGGACAGTGGACAGGAGTGGTCCAAGAGCCCCATCATGCATCGATGCTGCTTCACGACTGAATCGATGCAGAAGCGCTGCAAAATAATAAGAAATTGGCTCGCTGAAAGATGTTTTTACAGTGTTCCAGACTATTTTAATTTTAACTGACTTTTGTTATTGACTTTTTAAATGTAATTGTAAATTTTTTATTTTGCTTTATAATGCTGAACATTGACATTCTTGACACTATTTGTTACATCACTTTTGTTATACTTAATTATGTTTTTCCTCTGACATTGTTATTTTGGTAGAAGTAAGGATTAATCGATTAAGAATGTAATTAGCTTATAATTATTTTTATTTTTTATACCACTATTATAGGTTTAACTGACATACGTTTAATTAATTATTATTTATTTGATGGTAAATGTTTATAATGGCAATAAGGTGATTTAATTTTTCTTATATAACTTCCACTGGACAATTGTATATGACTGGAAAGGTAGGGTTGCATTGGATCTAATTGTTAATTGTGTATATAATTCTGCACATATAAATCTGTAATTCAAACAATAAATATTAACTCATTCAAAAGTACATAATGTGGCATCAATATCTGTTTGAGAGAAAAAAAGATACAAGGTGTTTTGTTTGGCGGCTTTTGCATACTAATGTTAACATTTCTTCGCTATTTCCATCTACAGCTTGCATTACTTGTCATATGGATAATATTATTGGTTTTTTATCATTGTTAATACGATTATTAAATAATCTTTAGCCGTTAGTCATGTCACACACTCAAAACGAGAATGTCGGTATTCCATTCTGAAATTGATTTTATCGTAAACGTGTACCCTATTACTGTTGCACGCATAATAATAATTTTTAGTAGTTGTAGCTAAGTACCTGATCATAAAATAAAACACCCTGTATCTTTTTTATTCTCAAAATTATAATTGAATTTTTGATGCCCCTTGTGTACCATGTATGTTTGGGTATCCTCTAACTGTCCCTACATGTGCCATAGCGGGGTGCTCTTGGACCAGTGCCCATACATTTTTGCTCATTGTCCTTTATTCCTTTTGATGGTCTAAAGTTTAGACACGCTAAGGTTTAGACTCTACGGTGAAACCACATTTTCTCTGGACTCTAGTTCCTGGCGAGGATTCAGGTTTAAAAGTTCGAAACTTTTGAACGTAAATCGCAATCACGCAGCCTTTAAAATTAAAGGTTAACTCCACCCAAATAGCCCTCCTAATCCAAACTCAAATCGGCTCATCAAGAATGAATAACCATTTTAAATTAATTAATATTAACCTTAACAGGTCATCTCGCAATAATTTTGTATTTAACTATTTGTTTTGTAAGTGAAATAAGTCGGCTAAAGCCGGGGATTAATTGGGAAGCTACTGAGAGAGTTAGGGCTTACTTTACTCTGTTTAATTTGATTCCAATTATTTGAAGGTGCTAGAACACGTAGGCACAGAACTTGCCACCGCTCGGCTCTAATAAATTCTCAGTGCCAATAATTGCGACAACTATCGACTTTATTTACAAAAGTAGGTGGTCAGGAAAAGGTTATTTTAGAGAAAATATGATACCTATGCAACGCCAATTCTATTTGCAATTTTGAAGTTGACCGTTGTACAGTTTGACAAGTTGAATGAATGTGTTTCAACACTAACTACTAATTTATCCAGTACAATTAAGTGTATTAATTATTTGTGAGAGGAAGACATTGCCCTGCAGTGAAATGCTTCAGGCTTTAACTACTCGTATATATCGATATTTACTCGTAAATAACCTCACTCCAATTGTTTCACTCTCATCCCCCTTTGTGAATTCATGATTTTATTATTTAAGCTTTATTATCAAAAACAAATTATATATTATACTTGAAGAGTTGGTAGCTCAGTTGATTGATACTAACCCTGTCTGCTGTGCCGGGGTTTTGGATTCGAATCACGTAAGGGGCAAATATTTCACGATATGAAAGATTCACTTGCACTTTCAATACAACAAAATAATCAGTGTGATGATGTCCAAGATATTAATATAATATTTAAGTATAATCATAAATATCACTACATTAATTTTACTGATATTGATTTTATCCAAATATAATGAATTGTCTTACCAAGGATGTCAAAAGCACAAGTTATAGCCACGATGCCAACAGATGCCGATACCGTCGCTGTCGGAAATATGCTCCATACAAAGACAACATTCACCGTGAAAACGTAATTCGTAACCTACAAGGAATAAGGTTCACAATCGAATGCAAGACATAAATCACGCAAGAGAAATAACCACAGAGAATTGATAAGTATATACAAGGGCCAACTAAGAACTGTTGGCCTACGGCCAGTCCCCAGGCTTCACACATAGCCTGGCAAAAGATCTTGCCTTATCAATTGAGGATCATCCCAAGTCGCACCTCCAAAGTCCAAGAACAATTTATGCCAAGTGTGTTATGCTATATACGTTTCGGACAATGAAAATTATGCCACATAGAAGGAACCCCGTTTCACGTCTAGCCTGGCGGAAGATCTTCCCTTTTCAATGTAGGAACAGTAGCACCTCCATAATAAAACACAAGATCATAAACCTTTGTACACATACATAAATAATAATAATATTCATGTAGGTACCTAACAAATTAATCTCACAGTGTCAAACAGATAACAAACACCCCCTCAGTTTCATCATTTTCAAAATAATTTTCCTCAAAGTAAATTAATTTGATAACTCAATTCGTTATCATCTCGAGCGACATTTTGCCGCGTATTTTGACGTATTCATTACGCAACCAACGTGACGAAACGCATATAATATTATATTTACTTCCATGTAGAGATGTTTTGATTTTGAAATTACGGAATCGGATACGGATACAATATCAAGAAGAGCTGCAGATTGTAGGAAAATCTGGGTATTATACGGATCAAGATGATGATGATGCAAATTTTGTACTTGTACGAATGGCATTTTAATAATAAAAAAATAGGAGCTTAATTTAAAATACATTTGTTATACGTATTTACTTTAAAACTTTTTATTGAACAAACGCGCACTTTTAAAAAAGTTTATTTCGTTTGTTTTAAATTGTTTGTCAAGCTAGTGCTATAACTCTTTCTAATTAATTTGGATGAAAGATATGAATACAAATACAACATAATTTATTTATTAATAATTGCTGCACAGTTTGGCTTGGTAATTTTTAAGACATACATGTACCTTTTAAAGTGAATAAATAAATAAAAAAAATTATTTTTAAATGTAAAATTTTAGTCAGTCGGCAAATAAAGGGGTAACAAATATAAAATCAAAAACTTGCGTGAATCGTTTATAATTGCCGAAAAATAAAATCACAGATAAATGCATGACAGTTCCTGTCCTGACATCCGCAAATGTTGCAGTTTAAAAGTTATAACTAAATTTAGTCTAACACCAGGGCTCTGCCCACACGATAAGAAAGAAGACTATATTTAGTTCGCAGTGCCTTGTGCTCCTTATTTTTTTTATTTATGTCCACCTTATATTGCAACCACATGAAGCAGTAAACTTTTGTGACTATGAATTTATTGAAACAAATAAAACACAACAAAAACAAATCATCGGATACGGATACGGATCATTACGTACCGCACTACATAGGGTGGGGTGATGAGGTGTGACGGGGTGTGACAGTGTGACGTCACGGTTGTCGTGTTAAATTGAAAGGAATTGCGGGGCTTCCAATGAGTTGGTTAGATTAACATATTTGTTTTCCTGGTATTGTTCGAACGAAACGTTAAATATGAAAATTTTCAAAATAAAAACTTTTTTTTAAATAATGTTATGTTGCTGTTTTATTATGGGTGTACAATTTTGGTTTTAAAAATTAAAATAAATGAAAAAACTAACCTAACCGCGGTTTAAACTTATTTCGCTTTCACAGTATCAGCGGGGCAATAAATTCTGGGATTTGCAAGCGATCGTCACACTGGCTGCTGCGCTGGTCTTATCTTATCTTATCTTATCTTGTTGTGGGGGCTGGCAAGCCAGCAACACTTCGACCCAGTGGGATCTTTTGTGTAAGCCCCAGTACTTTTTGTTTTCTTCACCCTTCAAATACATGGTCAATGAAGGAGGCGAAACCATTGAGGGGAAGAAACTTAAGATCTTCCGGTTTTGGATATCCATTTCCAAGAAGGCTCATGCGTTTTGCCGCCAAGACATCACAGTCACAAAGGATATGTTCCATGGTCTCCTCATCCTCCCCACACGCTCGGCAGCTGGGATCTAGGGTAAGTTTCATGTTGTGCATCATCGTGCCTGTGGCGTAGTGCCCGGTGAGGGCTCCGACGATGGCACGAGCCTTGCTTCTGCTGTTGTTCAGTATGAACCTTAAAACACGAGTTGTCACATTGCTGACAACGCTGCGCTGGTCGCTATGGTCCGTATTAATGATTACGTAAGACAGACGGGCTCGGACGGGCGCGGAGGGTGCAATGTAAAATAATAAATATTTCAATACCGATAGAGTTGACAGAGAGAACGCCCATAGGCCCCACGGAGAAGGACGCAGCTTTATCTGTGGACTCTATCTCTATTGAAATAGGTATTATTTTACATTGCATCATCCGCGCCTGCCCGTCCTAATGTGAATTCTTCTTATCGTGTGAGCAGCTAGCCCTGGTGTAATAGTTGTTTCAGACCGCCTTACGGCCTCTGACGTGGTTTTTATGTAATAACCAGAGATAGTAGCCGGGACCAATGTGAATTGAGCTTTAATAAACGAAACTCAATTTTGATACCCTGTTAAGTAGCGTTAAACGCATGTAAAACGTCATCCAAACAGGCCGCCAGCGTTGGATTTGCATTTAATAATACGAGCCAATGTGCGTGCGGATACTTAAGAAATCGCTTGCAAATCCCAGAATTTACTGGCCGGGTCGTCCAGTGTGTTTAAATCAATCAGATTATCACTCAGTTGCAGAAACGCTCATTAATGTTACTCCTCCATTAAATCTCTTGCTGTCACTTTTTGTCTTGTGGACGTAGTAAAAGCTAGTAAGAGATTTAATGGAGGATTAATTCTAATTGTTTTGCAACTGAGTGTTAGACATTTTATTTCTGCATTTAGCGTATTATTTCGTAGCTACGGCGTAGTCTAACGCTACGGCGTAGCACCGTAGCACTCAACGATTTGTCTAAATATGTTTACATGGTGCGTGGAACAAGCAATTTTCGCACTTATAATTTCGACATAAGAGTCCTCTCACAACACTTCTTATGTAAAATATAGTATTCAATAGCAAGTTATTTTCAGTTTTCCCGAAAAGGGATTAATCGTTATGAGTTTATTTTAGTGTTGCCTAAAAATAGTAAAACTATCGACACTATCGTGACCTTGAAATAATAGTAACAATACAGATAGCGCTATCGATATAGTATCATTATTGTTTTACTTTTAGACAAATCAAGCGTAGATTCTGGTACTTTAAATAGGACTAAATAAGGGTTGAGACACATCTGCCGACGGTGACCGACTGACCGACTCGCCTAACAAAAATCCGCAAAATGACTGGGCTATACTACAGTCCTTACATACATTCAATATACCTCTTTCGCCTCATTACCTCTATAGATCATCTATAGATCGTAATTTGTATACGAATATTTTCATATATTTCGTTTCGAGTATGTGTTTCCCTGTACTAATTTGGTATTGTACGCTAACAGGTTTCACAGTGGAATGGGGGCACGCCGCACGGGCAGGTCGGTGAGGTGACTCAATAATATTAAACAAACAATTTTCGTTCCCGTTCGTAATAAGATTAGTAGATACAAACACAAATATAATACGTTTTGAGTATTATTTCAGGAACAATTGAAAATATTTGTTTACGTTGAGGCTGTGGACTTGAATGAAAATAAAATATACAATTTATATTTCATTCTTTATGTTTTCCCACTCTTGAATGTAATAATAAATTAATGCCAAATTTAATTAATTATTTATTCCGGGTCAAACTGTATTCGATTGGTGTTGTAAGATTAAAAATAAGAGATTTCATTTCTTTTTCAAGTTATCAAAATGTTTTTAGTTAATTAATTAATTGATTTATTAAATTAAAGTTAACATTACTATATCAGTTAGAGTAAGGTTAACTAGTAGGTTAAGGGTAGTAATTTCAACAAATTTTGGGGCCAATGATAACGGTCGAGAGTCTGTGTGTGTAATCTTTATATATAGGAATTGAAATAAATTTTCTAGCCAAGCATCAATGTATCGAATGCGTCCCCAACTGTTGTTTTGCTGCAAAATCACTGCTGAAGTAAATATGGTTATGTTAACGTTATGACTGATTTTGTTATCAAATGAAAAACATAAACATTTCAGGAAAAGTCCGTTAAAAAAATAAAATGTTACCTGCATTATCTACAAAATAATAATACACCCGGTATCACGCAGAGTTCCATTTAGAATGCATATTCTTAAAACTACTTTCAACATCCATTTCTCCTATTTTCCAATGTCTAAAGGAAAAACAGCTTCAAAGCCTTCGCCAGTGTCCCAGTATAACAATTACAAATAATTTCATCTTCCAACACTGAACAGACTGTAGAGTCCAATTTAAATTGCAGAAATCCTCAAAACTGCTCCCAGCGTCTACAATTCTCATGCACTAATTCCAAACGAAAAACAACCTTAGAGTAAACGCAAAGCTTCTCTGTTGACGCGCATAAATTGCCCTGAACACACAGAATTAGACAGACGTACAAAGCGTTTTATTGTAGTGAGACCTTTTGAAGTGGGCAGATGTTTACCTGCGACCCACCCCTTGCACCCCGTGCACCCCTTGCACCCCTAGTACCCGAGAGAAAACTAGGGATGGACGAATTCAGATCTGTTTTCAGATTATATCCGTTTATTTTCTTTTCACATTTTCGGTTTCACACTTTCAAAGATTCAAATTGATAGCTCGCTTAAAGTGGCGGTAGGCAGAACACGTAGCTAGAGGAAACTGATAGCATTTGGATTAATAGAACGGAACTGATTAAAAAAGAGGAGTTGGTCGTTCGGCAGCCAGGAGGGTCGACAACATCTGAAAATGAGTCGGTAACACCTGGTTGCAATATGCATACGACAGAAGGATATCAAAATGGGGAGAAGGGTTTTGCACTTCAGTGGGTTAATACAGGCTGATGATGACGATGAAATATTCGAATTAAAAATCGAAATTTCGAGATATATAAGAAAGGTGGTAGAATTCGTAATTTACGTACGTAGTTTTCGAGGCAATTAATTTGCTTAACGATGCTAATCTTATTCTCTAAGGTATGATAAAATTAATTAGTAGGTAGGCTCATTACACTAGCTATATCCAAAACGTATCCATTGTCTAGTTGTATCCTACGGCTCATCACAAGTGGCGACGAATTACATGAGCTGAGAAAATAATAATATCGGCACAATAAAAATACCATTCAAAAGCATGGACAAGGAATATTTTGTACGATTACAGTTAACAATAGTATTTGACCGATATCCGATTTCGGATATCTCGTGTAGATCACATCCCTATTAGGGAATCGTGACGGTTTTTCATTATAAAATTTAATTGTATTGCCGACGTTTTGCGATGGAGTGGTGTCTGTTTATTTGTCACAACTGTTTGTTGTAGGTACTGGCGCTGTTTGTTCTGAATCAGAGCGTCAATAAATACATACCTCATCAATTACGAGCTTTAAAATATTGTCTTAGATAAAAACGTGTTATAATATTTGCACTGGTTTCTTAACTAATACGATGGCTTTATATTATTGACATTTATTTATTAAAGACTGTTCTGTAAAAAAACTGTATAAAAAGACTTCATGGAAAAGAAAATACGTCCTCTAATTCTATAGTAAGTAATAAGTAAGTAGGCTGTATACGTCCCACTTCAGGGCATAGGCTTACCCTCAGGGAGGGTGTAGGGCGTTAGTCCACCACGCGTGCACAATGCGGATTAATAGACTTTACATACGCGCATCAGAATTCATCAGCATTATGCAGGTTTCCTCACTATTTTTTCCTTCACCGTTTGAAAGCAGTCAATATAAAGAGATCTACGTTGATAACATGAACCGCGCCTCCAAAGTATTAATAAATTGCAATGCCTACTCAACTGAAATGTATGAAACAGACAGTTTTTGTAGAGATTTGGTCCTAGTTAAAGTTGTTCAGTTTGATGGTTTCACACCTGAAAATGTGGAAAGTATTTACAAAATCACCCAGTACGTAGTATTAGGCACAGGATTCCCATGAATTATTAATGAGAGGGAGTGGTCCATCCTCCACCACGCGACCCCAGAGCGTGACTTACTTGATTTATGATGTTTACAGTAACAAGCATGTGGTTCCAGATACCGCCGCGATATGGCGCCACTTGCGTCCGAGCCGTCTGAGAGGCCACATGACATGGATATTAATTATTATTGTGGTAATGTGTACGTACCGGCTCAATGGCAGCTATGTTGATATTCTGCGTCTAGTTGGTAGACATTATACAAACAGCTTACTTCTGTAAATACTGTATGACTTGTGATGTTATTTCACGTTGGTTAATATTATCATTTGGTTTGATAATAATGTGGTGAAACAAAATATTTTTGACGGTTACATTATTATTATGTATTCCGATAATGATGAGCCAATTAGTGACACCACCAGCACACGCATGTGTTGTATCGACAGGTAGGTTAGGAGATATTACGAGACGCTGCAACGTTGGTGGTGTAGAGGTGTATCTGATTAGGCGTCAGTTGCGATGGTGTGGTCATATTCGATGGTTCTTTTTTTTATTACAGAAGGGTTTGCTTTTAACCTCAATCCAGTCCTCAGGACGAAGCTGGGGTCGAAGATGTAGCGAGCTTACCCAGAAGAAGCCTATTTACTCACACTCAGTAATTCGGGTTGTAAGCGTTCGGAAATACAGACGCAGGCAGGGCATTCCATTCCTTGGCTGTGCGCATTATAAATGATGCTGAAAGGCGCTTAGTGCGAATATGTAAGATGTTAAAGTGTTCAACTTTGAGGCTAAGCGTAGGGCTAATCTCGATGCCAAGCGCTATGAAATTAAAACTAGACCAAACACCAATTAGACAATCATAATGGAAAATTGGCCAGTAGCCTAAGCGGATGCACTTTTAGGACCAAAATAGGTTCCACCTGAGAGTACATCAACGAAGCTCTCATAGCCAACAGCCATTATCAGTCGCTGTGTTCGAGTACGGCCATGAAGCATCATCATTTTTGTCCACCATGTACACCATGTTTTTATCCACGTATTGTTAAAATACGCTTGGTACTTAATGAATAATGTAAAGTCCATAGGAACAGAGGTATGAAACATGAGCGTCCGAATGTACTAAGCGTATAATTAGAACTGAACAACTGACATGACAATGACATGACTAAGAACTACCTTAATATTATAAATCTAAATCTAAAGGAATCTCCCTACATTACAAATAACACATGTGAAGGACATTGGGATATGTATTTTTTTTGCATTAAATGGTAAACTAGAGTGTTGTTAAACAAACAGTACAACTACGGCAGTTGTGTCCATCGAGCTGATTGAGTTATTGTGTACTACGTAACATAGGACACTGCACTTCATTGCGCTGTCCCTTTTCGATATCGCCTTACTTCCTTACTTCACTCATTAAATTTCTGTACTCAGTAAGTGAAAACTACTGAACCGATTATGATGAAACTTTTTGTGTCTGTAAGCTTATTGTGGGGACTTGCTACAGATGTCAGCACCCACAAGTTAAAGCAAAGATGCCAACAGATGGCGACACCGTCGCTCTCGGATAGATATATGCTCCAATATGGAGGTTGGACCTTGTAGTAGTTGTTGGTATCGAATCTCTGTGATTATTTCTCTTGTGCGATGTATGTCTTGCATTCGATTGTGAACCTTATTTACAGTAGGTTACGAGTTACGTATTCACGGTGAACGTTGTCAATGTATGGAGCATATTTCCGAGAGCGACGGTATCGCCATCTGTTGGCATCTTTGCCATAACTTGTGGGTTCTGACATCTGTAACAAGTCTCCACACTTATGATTAGACTTACAATCTGGTATATTACTTATTTCGCTACGATGACGGGAACCCGTGCGGCCTAATAGTATAATAAATATTCTCTCCAAATCCGGAACCATACAAATAATAATATGGCATTATAATATTATATCGTCAGAAATTAATTTCAATAGTAAGTATAATTAAATTAACATCACCCGCCCGCACTCCTCCTACCACATGCCACATTTTGTTTGTCGCGTCAACGTTAGCACATTAGCAAGATTTTCACCAATAGCATTTTTTTCTTCTCAATCTTTTAAATCGCAATAATTACGAGGTCTTTAGGCAGAGAGGGAGTGTACCCCCTCGTGACCTTCCCCCGTGCCAGGTGAAACGCTTTCGTCGCCATTTATTAAATATTCATTATTATCATAACGTTTTTGTCATCGATGAATATTGGCTCTTTACAAATTTACATAATTCCTACTTATTTTGTGATTGAATGTTTTTAGAAAGTGAGAATTTTGTTTGTTTATTTTGATAGAGTTTACCTTTAAGTAAATTTCATCATAATAAGTAATATATTTAAGCACGTGATCACTTATTCTAGGGTATGACTTTTATTGGTTAGTATTGAAAATATAACCAGACTTTGTTTGTTTGAATATTTGTACCCGAGTCATGGATGTTTGTATCTATATATGTATTCTATATCGTTGTCTAGTCATCATAATACAAGTCCAGGTACTTTAAATGTGACTAGATAATTTGTGTGACTTTGTCAAAGATATTTATTTATTTTGTTTATTTATTTATGGAGCCCGCTCCAAATTATATTCCGAGCGCGCTACATATAAATGAAGTTTTTTCCTAATTTTTAATTTTTCCAATGAAAATCATTGAAATGTTTTAAACACGATCTAGAAACCAATATCTGTGCTTTACTTTCCTTTAATAGTTTCAATACTAGGATTAATTCAATTAGTTTCTTAGTTGTATTTTATTTCTGTATTTTACTGTTTATGTTTTGGTGTAAAATAAAGTATATTTGATTGATTGATTGATTGTTTTAAATTATATTTGTCATATTTGTCATATTTGTCATATTTGTCGTTTGTTGTTTTTTCTTTAATTACTAAATATTTAAACTAAGCCCTAACTTCGTTTTGTATAAAACGCTATAGAAATTATATCCTCTCAATGTCGGCGATAGTTTCCAACGTAGAGCGTCACGTGACTCCGCGTAACGTGACTCCCGTCAGAGCTGCGCGTTTCTTTAAGGTTTCCAGTATAAAAGCGCCTCATTATTATAAATATTTCAAACAAAACATTGTAAAGTATAAAAGTTCTAGTTCAAACAGGAATCGCGTAACTCTCAGTGAAGACTACGGCAGTTTGTTCCCCCGTGTACCTCTGAGTGTACCCCGCAAGTACCCGGGTCCCGGCGGCGCGGCTCCTTGGGGACAAATCCTCGAGTTCCAAGAGTCCTCGGCCACTGTTTGTTCTGCTCTCACTACCGCCACTCAGGGAGCTAGAGAAGGGCCGTTCATACGATAAACTCTCATAAAAACAGCGCTTTTTATATTTATATGGGTAGACTATTGCTTTTCATAGTTTCTAGACATTATAATTACTAGATTATTTTCCAATTTGGGGTGGTTATTTGCTTTGCTACAACTAATGAATTACCTACCAAATGTCGTGTTCCAACAATATTATATTAGACACAATTATTGTCAGAAGCTACAACTTCCGACTTTGCTAAAACTACAAATTTTAATCGTCTGTCATATTATTGAAGTATTTATTTCCATGCCTGAACATGTTTTAATAAAACTATTTTCTACTAGTGAGCATGTACATTTTAACACAACACATATAAATACATATTAAACTCACTATCATTTTCTATTTCGGGATAAGCAGACACTCTGCTACAACTACATAGCTATACATAACGATAAAAAAATTTTGCAACAACTAGCAACGTATTTTCGTCGCAGACACTTTTCACAACTGCACTGCCATACAAAGCGAGGGTGCAAGACAAGGATCGATTCCAAGAATATAACACTTCTGTCAAAGTGGTAGCATTTTCATTGACCTGCCATTGTGAACAGATTTACTAATGAGTATTAGAGGCTTATTGATTAATTAAAACCATTTATCTCTTATAACATAACATTAAAACACGAAAAAAAAATGTAGTCAACTTTTCCCATCCCTAGTGAGGGTCTTAAAGATAGGTACCAGTGTTCATTCGTTTACGGAAACAGATTGAAGGGTTGTTTGGATTAGATCCCCTGTAGCTCTCTACAGGGGGGTGCTTCGGAATGTTGCTTTAATTTGATTGTTCATCAATAATTCTTTGATAGACTGCTTGTGTGCACAGGGCTCGTACCTCGGAAGGCAGATCAAAAAATTCAGAGAAATAACTTTGCACTTCATTAATTTTTAATTTGAGTGTACACTAAACTCACGATCGTATAATATATCAGCTCAGCTATAACATATCATCAGCCTAGAACCTGCCAGGCCACAGGCCTACCTTTCGGCAGTATGGGCGTTATTCTACCACGCGTACCCAATGCGGATTGGTAGACTTCACATAAGCACCCGAATTTCTTCTTCAGCGTATGCAGGTTTCCTCACGATGTAGTCCTTCACCATTTGTGAGCAGTCGGTATTACGTATATAAGTTAGAAAAACGTATTGTGTTCTAAACTCGTTCCAGAAAATTCGAACAGACACCCTCATGATTGAGTATCCATTCCTCTCCGAAAGGCGCCACCGACGTCGATCCTTTACTTGGATACTGGAATACCAAATGAAGAGGTACAGCAGTGTTTTATGGAATGACATTAAGTCGATCAATGATATTATACGCATATGTTACTAGCGTAGATGATGGTCTAGCATTAAATTCAATTCATTCATTTTATTTCAGAAAACAAGTTCCATAATTGAATTACGAGGTACAAGAGTATTAGAAGGTATAGGTATTGACCTACAGTATAAATCGTATTCCATAGTTACCTAGAACAACGCCCACGTCCGGTAACTACAGGATTAAGAGACGTTGACGAAGCCTGATGGGATTCAGTGACCTATTACTTACGACATTCGCAGTGACTGAATCCGATTTACCACTGATCTCAGTGGTTTACCTGTTCTATGAGACTAAGTAGGGTGAGGCTGGTCATCCACTATGTGCGAGATAGTGAAGCTTTTAAGTAAATAATCTGCCAATAGGAGCATGCAGATTCCTTATGATGCGATCGAACGAGCTGGCTGTCGGTTGATGATTATCTTACATGTTCAAAGCTCATTGCCCCCCTCAGAAAAATGGAAAGTAGTAATGAAATAATTAAATAGTAGTAACTACTGTTTCACATCTTGTGAAATTCTAGCCAAAACTCAGAGGCAATACTGCAAAATTTTGAGCTTGCTTCACTCGCTCCAGGTGTATAGGCATGCAAGGGCTGAAGCCCTCATACCATAACTGTTATTGTTTCTGAAATAATTGCGTTCTTTCACCTTTATAACATGTTATACAACCTCGTTGAAAATCCCAAACCAAATTCTGGTAACGGGAGCCTTTGGAAAATGATCTGTTGGATAGAACCTTGCCACGAGAAATGTGAGTCTTGCCACTGGGGCGGTAGCTATGAGCTATGTGGCCGGTTGCCTCCCTCAGGGAAAATCTCTAGCCACGTCAATGGCTGTTCTGGCTATCAGAATTTACTTACTAATATTGGGCATACCTAATCACAGATTACAGGTTACTTTAGTAAAAGATACATCACTTCCTTGAAACGATGAATTCTCACGCTGATTTGCCCGACGGTATGCGCAAAAATGTGCCTACCGAAGCTTACCATTTATTATTATTTATTATTTGGTTATAAGGGCTTGGTCAATGACCAAATAGCTACTGCGACCTAGATAGATCTATTGTAGCTGTCACCCTAGACCTAAAGGTCATTTACTAGGCCCACGGACTTCATGAACCGTGTTATGCTTTTGGAGGGGAGGTCCCTGATGTCAGTAGGTGTTATTATGTATCCACCTAGATGGCGACTCCTGCTGTGAATGAGCACTTCGCATTCGCAGAGGAGATGTATGGGCGTTTCCTCTGCTTCACAGCAAAATCTGCAAGTGGGTGAGTCTACAAGCCCCATTCTGTGTAGGTGTTTGTTTAACTTGCAGTGTCCTGTTAAGGCTCGTACTAAGAGCCTTAAGTCGTTGCGGTTTGAATTGATGGCATCTGAGGTATGTCTGTTTGAAAAGCCGGTCACAAGTTCTTTCGCATGCCTCAGTCCTGGTGTATCCGACCAGAGCTTGCGGCTTTGGTCCACGGCCCATTCCTTTAGCACACGTCTAGAGGTGTTGCGGGAGATGCCGCAATAAGGCTCGGGGCCTATGGCGTCCTCTTCCGCCCCTCTTCGTGCCAGCTCGTCAGCAGCCTCATTTCCATCAATACCGCAGTGTCCGGGCACCCAGCCTAGGGTGACAGAGTTTGTCCGTCCTAGCTGGTTGAGTGCTCGGGCACATTCTAATGTTAGTTTTGACTCTATTTCATCAGATCCTAGCGCTTTTAGAGCAGCCTGGCTATCTGATAAAATAACAATATGTTTCCCCTTTGGGCATCTTTTCAGATTCTCATGTACGCAATCTATGATAGCGTACATTTCAGTCTGGAATACTGTGGCATGCTGTCCAAGGTGAATCGCCTTTTTAATTCTTGGGTTGCCGCCACATATTCCAGCTCCAGCACGGTTGTCCTTCCTGGAGCCATCTGTAAACCAGACGACATCTCCAGCGCTGAAGAATTGTGGGGTATTCCCGTTCCAGTCCTCTCTTTGGGGTAGGATTACCTTGTATAACCTGTTGAAGTTATATTCTTTGTTCATGGTGTCTTTCGGCATACACATGATCGGAATTGTTAAGAGAGTTTCATGTAACCCTCTCATAACAGAGGACTTCCATTTGGAATCTCCTCGTTCCAAGGCTCGGAGCATTGCAATTTTTGCCTCTTTCTGCACATGGATGTGTAGTGGAGGCAAACCTAATATTGCCTCCATAGCAGCCGTGGGTGTAGATTTCATTGCCCCCGTTGCTATTCTGCATACTAATCCTTGTAGGCTATTTAGGGTGTTTACACACTTCGCTTGTTCGGTTTTCTTATGCCAGGCTACACTGCAGTAGGATACCATAGGCCTCACTATCGCAGTGTAGATCCACATAACCGAACTCGGTTTCAGGCCCCATCTGGAGCCCGCTAAGCGACAGCATGTCCCTAGTCCTATTTTTGCCTTTCGCACAATGTGGTCCAGGTGTTGGTTCCAAGTGAGTTTTTGGTCTAGAATTACTCCTAGATATTTAACCTCCTTGGAAAACGGTATAGATTTGTTGAAGAGTGTTGGAGGTCTAAGGCGCTCCAATTTTCGCCTTCTTGTGAAGGGTACTATAACCGTTTTATCGGCATTTACTGAAAGACCGAAGTTTTTGCACCACCTTTCTATCTTGTGTAGTGCTGTCTGCATGAGACTGGATATAGGGCTGGGACATGGGCCCACAATCATCACTACCAGGTCATCAGCATACCCTTGAGTATCTAGGTAGGCGTTGTTAAGGTCCCACAGGAGGCAGTCCACCACCACCGACCAGGCCAGAGGTGAGAGCACTCCCCCCTGCGGACAGCCTTTGGATACCTTTACCTCTAGGGTTTTACCTAGAAGTGAGGTCCTGACTGTTCTTGTCGTTAACATTGCCTCAATCCACTTTTTGGTAGTGGAGTCGACATTTCGATCATCCATACATTTTAGTATGATTTCAGTAGAGGTATTGTCAAAAGCTTACCATAGCGTTGTTATTACTTTGTACAGCGCATCACTTATTTGCATATTCGTTGCTGTCTGGAGCGAGTGGCTGAAACCTATAAAAGCAAGCGCATCGCTTACGATGCGCCAAAGTGTAAGTGCTTATCTGGGTACCTACGGCCGGACGAGTGACGGAAACCTGAGCTGATTACTAATGTAAAAGCAATCACTGTAGTCAACATTTACTACGATAAACCACTCCCTCATCATCACGGAAAGAAACAGATTGATTCGTTCTCAGTTGAAACCATACCGATATTAATCTCAAAAAATACAAATTCAGTTCATGTAAAAACAAAACACGGCCAGTACTCAATAGAATAGTAATAAAACCCTTCCCACACGGCGCTCGTTCCCAGCTGAGAAGCGCTTAATAAACACGATAGTATCGGAGGGTCGGGCTCGTGTGCGCGCGCCCTTATGTGGCACTTTGCATTCAATTGTAGGTGCCCTTTGACGGTGCGTGTGGTCACGATACGGTGACGAGCGGCAGCGGAACGTTAAAGCACCTACATACCCTACTAACTACTACATACTACACACCCAAGACTATTATCCTAGATCTATATGGAAAGAAACTTTTTCGAAACATATTCAGTTTTTTCCGGGTTCAGGTTTTAACCACCTTTGCAAAAAGAGTGGTCTCGTTACAAACTAAACAACTTTCCCCAACATAAAGGAAATCCGCAAAAAAATCGTAACTATTCAAAATTTACAAAATTTAAGTCAAATTATGAGCTTTAAAACAAAAAAGTTCCATCAAAATCGGTTTAGTAGTTTTTGCGTGATGCTCGAACAAACAAACAAAAAGACAGACAAAAAAATCGAGATTTGAAATCAGGGACACCTAAAAACCATATCATAACTTTTATATATATGTATCTTTTATGTACAGACACACTTCTGTTACAGTTTTATAATAGTTAAGGTTAAGATAGGTATTAGAAGTAATTCACAGACATGTAATCTTAGTTTAGACTTTAAGTCAAAGGCACGAAATGATAAATTACTTCAAACACGTTCTAGTCAGCAGGCATATTATTAAAGAACTCAAAAGTAAGACAAAACGTAACTTATACTGAAATGTATTAAGTTACACAAAGTAATTCTCGAGCTGCTTGACGAAGTTCTAACGAACAAAACACAAAAGTTACTACATTGAAATGTGAGAAAATGAACACAAGATTTTGTTTATCATTATTGCTACGTGTTGTTACGTATTTTGAGAAGTATTTTCTTTTATTAATATAATAAAACATGATAATAATTTCTTTTATGAAATAGGCTAGGTACGTTCGGACATAAATTTTCATGGCGTTTGGTTGAAATTGAAATGTTAGGGCATAACGGCCGTAGTATGAATACGGATACGGCAGCGCGATATAGCGCTATAGGGCCATCGCTCTCTTCTATTCACGCGCTAACGAACGAGATAAAACACTTGATTATTACCTTATCAAGCGCAACAACCTGCGACCCCTGAAGTTGGTCTGCAGGACCGCAGATGAGTGTGAGTGTGACCCTAGTAGTGATTATGGACCTAGCATGTCACATACGAGAAAACGAGAAAGTTCGAGACGTGCCTCTACCTTTGGAACATCGAGCGCGGCTGTAGGAGTAGCATGCCAGGGACGACAGAGTAACAAAACGCTAAAACTGTCATGCGCGCTCGTTTTCGCATACGCTAAGTAAAAAACACGAACATGACTTGATTTTTTATCTTTCCGGTGGTAGCATGCTACAACATACATTGACGGCATTATCGTTTTGTTGTGCACCATATGCTAGTCCTATAAGTTCCTAAAGATATTGTGATTCTTCTGAAATTTTTGTGAAATAAATGAACAGAATACCATTTATATTTTCTAGTTCTTTAAATACAAACAACAATCGCAAAAGTTTCCGTCGTGAATTAAAAACTTTACTTAAACTATCAACCAAGTGTGAATTACAAGAATGTATCTCTTTAAATTGGTAACCCCGCGCCGCCGGCGCCGCTAAGTTCACTACAGTGTCTGCTCTACCCGCATAGGTTGATTCGCCACACCGTTTGTCCGCGATTCGTGTCTCTGATAGTCATGTCATGAAGCGTGCGGGTCTAAGTCGCAAATAGGATTCTTTGTGACCCAAGGCGAGCCTATGAGGTTGTGAGGTAGGTTTGACCTTTCGTTGGTATGTGGGACCGTAGCTGGTAAGTCTCAGATAGTCTCAAAGTCTCATGATGTTTGTGGATCGAAGGCGCAAGTATGATTTTTGTGACTCAAGGCAAATCCTTTGAGGTCGTAAGCTAGGTTTGACCTTTCTTTGGTTTGTGGGACCGTAACTATAGGTAGGAGTGGAGTAGTGGACATCGAGTAAATGGCTTTAGTCTCAGATATTCTCATGACGTTTGTGGATTGAAGGCGCAAATAGGATTTTTGTGACCCTTTGGTCTAGGCGTGGTTTGACCTTTGTTTGGTCTAGAGGCTATAAGTGAGTGTGTAACTCCAAGTATATTTTTGACCTCAGGTGATTTGTAACCTTTCATTAACAAAAGTTTGGTCTTTTTATTAGTACTAAAGGATGTAATGCCAGATGAAATGGGATTGGGCGGGACATATCAAGATCAGAATTTCTACAGATTAGGTCCTACAAAATAGATGCAAAGACATATACTTAGGAGAATATAAAGCGATAATTTTCCTTTGTCAAGGCAAATAAAAAAAAAGAAAAAAAAAGTTTCCAGGTAAGTGTAAGACACATGGTGCTTCATGTCCGTTATTTGTGTCCCCAAGTGCGTCTCTCACTCTCAGATCGAAGAAGTAGGATCTGTGTATAATCAAGCCCAGCGCGACCCGGAGTAAGTTTACTAAGTAAGTAAGCACCGCTAAGCTTACTACACTGCTGACACCTAGCTGACACGTATAGTTTGAATGTTGATCTTTTTGATATAAGATTATGTACTGCATCGGACAGCTGAGAGCCATGTGGGTTTAGGGTCTGTGTGACCCTTGTCGGACTCGTCCGACCCGGGGTTTGAGCGCTAGTATATAAATGATAAAGGGTCACGTACGATAATGTTTACACTTGTAGGTGGAGTGTCGGTCTGTTTGGTGAAAGATTATAGTTCTGTCCGGGACGGACAGCGAAACGAATCGTTTTGCAAACAAAATCACATTAGCACATGCTTTTTTCATTGCAAAAATAATTATTATGTGGGGCAAGCAGAGACGATAGTCCTGTCATACTTCTGTTGATCCATTATAGTTGGTAAATCTATACCAGGAGATCCAAGTACATTATTTTTCTTTCTTATTCTTACCTACACCTATATAAATAATTAAACATAATAAAATTGTCATCCTGTTGTGTCTGTACACATACATACATACATATACTCACGCTAATACCCCACAAGGGTACGCTACGATTCTGACAAAGGTACTTCTCTCGCTGAAAGTGGATGCGAGAAAAAAAATTGAAATATTATTATATTTCAAATATTTGCAAATAGAATGAATTCACATAGTTTCTGGACTTTTTGTGTATTTTTTATCTGTCTGTTTGTGAACTCATAACTAAAAAATCACTGAACCGATAAAAATTTAATTTTCAGAATTTGTAATACCTACCAAAAGCGAAACAAATTGTATACTTCAAGCACTTTGTGATATTACATTATTTGAAAATAAAATAAAAGGTTACTCTCTAGCATTGAATAATTATGTACAGAACAGACGCGAACAAAATCTGAGTACCACGATCAGCAGTGCGGGGCGCGCACTGGGGGCGTCGCTGTGCAGCACGCGCCCGGCACATGCGACAGTAAGGTTGAGCCACATATAACATGATAACAAAATATTTGTCTGTGTGTCGCCTAGCAGTAACTACCTCAATGCTCTCTAGAGGTACTTGGTCTCACAATATCGCGGCGGCTGAATTGGCAACAGTCACTCATTAGCACTCTGGAACACTTTGCTACCCTTTACTCTCACTCAATGTTCGGCGAAGCACTCGTCAAGCACGGAAGTCACCCCCTCGTTGCCGCTAGTGATGTGCCGGACTTACTGATACGGATAATGTTACTAACTTTTTAATCTGTAATTTGATTTTTACAGATATGGTGTTGTTGCTACGTCTTTTCTTTTATGGCTTATGTATATGTTATGATGTTATAAGGTCTTGTTACTAAGCCAATAAAATAAACCTACTAGTTAGCGACTTTGCTCAGAATTTGAAGTCGACACGATAAGAAGACGAAGTGAACACATTGACTTTGACTTCATATTTTGTTACAGAACACACAATTTTAGGGGAACTGTAATATGTTTTAATATAGGAGATATGTTTTATACTAGCTTTCAATTTCGTGAACTGCTTTCTTAGTGCACGCCAACGTGTCTTGTAGAATATGCCAAATTTTCATGTATCTATCGTCATTGGTTTATGCTGTGCGTTGTCTATCAGTCAGTCAGTCACGGAACTGTTTTATAAGTATATAAAACTGTTTTATAAATAAAGATACCTAATACAAGTGTAGGCTATGGAGGTCGCTGGTATGGGAGAAATGAGAATACAGATTATTATTTTATAGAATGGGGTTGACAGGTGAGCGTGCGTGCTCCCGTTCTGACGGTGGTTTTCGGACTGCCTGGAGGGGCGCGTGGCGGCGCGTGCCGGCTCCGGCGCATCATAGATGCATAGGTAGGTAAGTACTTACGTTTAGGTAATGCACGCGCGATCACCTGCCAATCCCATTTCGTATTTATTTTTGAAATAAAATAGGGCACCCTAAAAAGGGGCAGAGCGACCATCGCTAACAACAAGTAATAACAAGCACGCTATTTGTCACACTGGCCAGATTTAGGGCGCTGTTCACATAACAGCGCCCTAAAACGCGCGAAATGTTCTAAATAGGACAGAATTAGAATAGTTCTGACTAACTCTCTTAAAGAATAATCATGAGCTTTATTGTTTATAATTTTTATGAAACATAGAATAACAAAGCTGTTGTTATATAAAGCAGTTTTATTATAAAGCTGTTTCTATCTCGACAACCATTCCACATACTTAGCGAAATCTATAAAAAATTTATAGTAGGTAATTATTGTTGATATCACTCGGATATCCGTTGGTACAGATACGAAGCGGATATCTGGCGCATCACTATTCGCGACCCTAATTGATCCGGCGGGGTCGGCAGTGCCCTTATCAGTCATCTACCTCCGTCGCTTCCTGGAACCTCGCCTCGTTGTGTCGAGCTCAGCCTCGCCAAGATCTGATCATCAACTAAGTAGTTACGCCGTTGGTCGTCTGACTATTTAATAGTATTTATGAATAGGGTCTAGCCTCTGAGCTTCGGGACAACATGTTTTTTAGGGTTCCGTAGTCAACAAGGAACCTTAATACTTTCGTCCATTCTGTCGGTCTGTCTGTCTGTATGCCCCACCTCCATTACTCGCCCATTTTTGCACATATTGAATCGAGGACAGATAACAGTAACCCAAAAACAGAAATGAGGTATTCATAAAGAAAATTATTTTTTTTTCGAAAGGGGGTTGGAAAAAAAAGTTTTTTTTTTTATAAATCGAGTGAGATGTCGTTGGATAGGTCTTGTCCAATGGAACAAAACTCCCATTAAAACTATCGTTATAATGCTTCTGTCTCGAGATGTTTGCGCTCAAAGTAAAAAATTAAACCGAACCCTGTAGCACAAGCACTGTCGGAAAGTCAAATAAAAAGTCGACGGCCTATTGTTCGCTTTTGAAAATTTTCTTAAGTTATTTAAGCTAAATCATGTTAAGCTTCTCGTGTAATACTACGGAACCCTATCTTGGGCGAGTCCGACACGCTCATGGCTGGTTTTTTATTGTAAGTATCATCCTTATAAAATACTAGTAAATAAAAAATGTCCGATCCAATACGTTAACATATTTGCACGGTCCTTCTGATTTATATACAGGAATACATAACTGTCTGTACATAGAAGGGACAACACGTATGTTGTCAAATTGTCGCATCGCGTTAGTTCTACGTTATACCGCACTCCCTGTGCAGGGTTGCCACATACAATTAACAAAACCGGACTTCACAGTTGGTTTAGCTGAATGTTTTTGATAAAAGCTGAATTCAATTTTTTAGTGGTATGAAAGCATTACGAAAATAGATAGCATAGCTACTGAATAAAAGTAATAAATGTGAGTGAGGTTAACGCCTTTTATGTGTTGAAGATAAAAGTTTTAGTGCATGTAACTAAACGTTTTCCTTGCAGATCTATATTAATAATACCTCTTTCTATAACCCCCTGTCACGTATGTGTCGTAATTATAATGAAATTGTTGCTAAATCAAACAAGCTCGATATATTCGATTCGAACCAGTATCGGTACAAAAGACGTGTTATCTCCGCTCTACGCTCTGCTGTGAATACTTAGTTAATTAGGTACAACCAATTACGACTAGATATCATCTTAGTTAAGTTATTTATATGATTATTGTTTCTTTTTTTTAACCATGTATACCATTTTTTGTCGTTCTATGTATTGAAAAATTATTATCTTATTTTCATTTTCTTTTTAGTATGTATAGAGACACGCACACGATGCTAATTGTTTATCTTTTACTTATTTCATGATGTGCATATATGCTTAGGATTATGACTTGCTTTACCTTTCAATGTGTCTATATTTGGTGTTATTATAACTGTTATCTATTTTATGTGCCTAATAAATAAATAGTATATTATTCTTTTCTTGTTCATGGTGGGGATTACATTTATAAGTATGCAAATAAATAGGTAATGTTTTTAATATAATTATATATTTTTTAATGTTCCAACAGAATCCTAAAGAACAATACACTTAATTTGATAAACAGATCAGATCTTGTTAATACAAATCAAAGGGCATAGCCTAAGGCATGGCCCTACTCTGTACAGATCTCAGACAGAGACGTAAATCTTGGTCGATACAGGTCCAAAATGGTGTTAATTTTTTTTATTTTACATAACATAGATGGTGATAATAGTAACACGTAAAATTATGGTTAGTATATAATTTTAAAGACAGGACAGATCCAAACACTAAAGGATGTCATTACCAAACCGGACCGTGATAAATCCGGGTGACTGATAACCCTACATAGTCGCAGTATATTTATTGGATATTATCTAGATGTATAAGTTCATCTGTCACTTAATGCCAGGTAGAGTTAGTTGCGAGAGGGTGACGCGATATGAGAGAGGTCTTGTTGGTCAGAGGTTAGTGTCGCTCAATTCATATAAGATGGCATAATTACTACTACGGAAAGCTATGCGACTAAAGCCGGATTCGACCAAACGCGAGTAAATTTTATTCTTAAATTCGCCAGTTACTTTAGGATAAACTAATCTTGCGTTTTACTAACCACTAATCTATGAATAAGTTGTAAGTTGTGTAAAGACCTATTAAAGAATTATTTAAGATCATAATTCCACTAGGGGTAGTCAGAAGCTTCGTTACAACTACCAACTGTCTTTTAAAGGGTGTAATTGTAGGTCGGCTCACCATTAGCATATTGGCCATTACTTTACCCACAAAAAACAACATAAGAATCCATATTCTTTACGACGAATGAAAATGTCCATTCGAAGCCGAATCAAAGAAATATATTAAAAACAATAATCCCCCACAGAGGAAAAATTACACAACGAGGAGTCAGGAAGTCCCGGTAACTTTTGCAAATAATTAAAAAGAGGAAAGTCACCTACCTTGGTCAGATCTTGAGGAATGAGCGATACCAACTGCTCCAAACTATAATAATAGGCAAAGTAGAGGGCAAAACAAGCGTCGGTATGCCACGAATGTCGCTCGTGAACCTGAAAGAGTGGAAAGGCATCGCTAGCATTGAAGAGCTGTTTCGTTTGGCGAGAGATAGGCAGGAATGTGCAGAACTGACTGCCATCCTGCAGTAATGGAGAGAAACCAGAAGAACATGAAGAGGAAAAAAAATAACTGCTCACTTGATACGACTCGACCAATTAATTTTCTTGGAATCATAGCATAGCATATGCTAATGACTATATTCCCCGAGGAAGTAGTCAGAGATATTCTGAAACCTCAGAACATCCACATTTCACTAGTACTGAAACTCTGTCCAGTGTGACAATCTTGGAATCATCACTATCTTAATTACGGTTTTGACGCCATTTTAAGTGCTACTGCTTTATCCGTGTATTGTACTGTAACGGAGCACGTCTTACATCAAGTATTCCACACAACAATCTTACTAATTAGAAAACTTTCACCACAACACCCGTACCGAACATAACTCTACTATTATTATACTATACGTCCGTCACGCCACTCCGGAGCTAAATGAAATTACACGCACATACACATAGACATGGTAGGTCCGAGCCAGGCTCAAAGTTATCCAGTTGTGAGCTGAGCTCTGAGCTGGATTGTTACTAACTAATAACCGGCTTCGTATTAATTAGGCGTGTTACACATCGGGGCGAGCGGTGGAACGATGCGGACCATCCCGTGTAACGATAATAGTCTTCTGATATTATGGAGCCGAATTGTGGAGGTTACCCGTAGTCAGAAAACACCCTTGTAATATGTAAAGGGGTGGGGTTAGACTATTCAACTGAATAACTTTCACTATGGAGACAACACAGAGAAAAAATAAAAAGAATCTGATGTTTCATACAAAACTGTAGTACTGACTTGACTCAAACTTATGGGTATATAATATCTGCTGTATAATTATTGCCATACTTTTGAATCGAGTAGGTAGTATAGTTTTGTATGGAGTAGCTAACACAGTGCACCCGCAGTGGAGTATGACACACTGTTTCTCACCTTCGTTCATAACAGCATACTTTTCGCAGCAGATTATAATTATATGTAACTTATTGATTATATACCGCGTCAATGTAACTATCGCTCTATAACGAGATGACGTTATAATTTATACATAATTGATTAATTGACAGTTGACGCGCTTCGTGTTAATAGATATAATGATTTGCAAGTTAAGTTGAATTACCAGAGATAGTATACGAGCGACGTAGCGAGTGGGGGCGTGGACGGTCGCGTATTAAAACTCAAATTGCCAGAAATGCAGTTTATTAACGACAAATGGTCAGAAACTAAAAAAAGGGATACTACTTATACCAATCCTATCTTCTATACTATTATAATTCTGTAACAGGAAGTTTGTCTGTACATTGAAGATATTAACAAAAAAAAAGTTACGATATGGTTTTTAGGTGTCCCTGATTCCATTTCACCAATTTTTGGATTTTTTGTCCGTCTGTTTGTTTGTGTGTTTGTTTGTTTGTTTGTTTGAACGAGTATTACGCAAAAACTACTGAACCGATTTTAATGAAACTTTTTTTGTTTGATAGCTTATGATCTAACTTAAAATCTGGTATATAATTTGTGCGGACAAAGTCGCGGGTTAACGCTCGTTCAATATAAGAATACGTTTTGCGTTTTGCAGCATCTTACAAATTTGTGTGGGAGGGGAGGCCTCCCCCTGCCTGTAGGCCTGCGTTTTCTTTTTCAAAGTCTTGCTCAAGAATTTTCTCAGTTTTTATACTAACTTACATAAAATCTGAAAAAGATCCCCGAGGCGTCATCGTGTCATCACGTAGAGAATATCAGAGCAAGGCGTTGAGGACGGAAACGCAAACAATGTAGAACAAACGACGAGGCGGCCCGAGCAGGAAATTAAAAGATAATAAATCAGTCGGGACGCGGCGCGGTGTGGAGAGCCTTTAGCGAGCCCGCTCTGTTCCGGGCGGTATGGAGCGCCCTTAATATTTACATACACAGAATTAGGACTGATATTTTTTTTATTTTACTCGTTCTTTTTCGTATACGCAAATGGTAAAAAACTCTCTAGATTTATGACATTTTAAATACGAATTCTATAATATATTCTACATCCACGGTTACTGTTAAATTGTACCTATAAATCAAAAATGTCCTCGAGGACGAAGTAACTTTCTGATCAATTTAAAACTATTTTATAAAATATCACAATATGATGTATTTTGTTGCAGTTCGATGTTCCAAAAGTAGACGTGCGTTAAAATAATATCTTTAAATAAAAAAAAATTGAGGACTCGATTGGTGTAACGGTTACCACGCCGCCAGACAGCCAAACCCATTCGAACCCATGGATTCCAAGCCGGGTTCGAATCCATGTCCAAGCACATTTAATGTTGTCAACTAAGTACAGTATCTTCGCGCTGGTCACTCTCCCTCGAGAATGTTTGGAGCGTTTGTTACTCGCTTGTTACATTAAACGCTCTTAAGGCGATGAGAAAGGCATAAAGAGGCAACACGTCTCAGGATCGTTACAGCAGGTAATTGTCTTTACTCATACTATTGATGTAAATGCGAGAGCATTTGGACACTATTCTATACATTACTAAGATTAAGAATAATACATTGTAATAAAATAGGATGCGTGGCATGTACGTACACTACATTTTTTTTAGTAAAATAGCTTACGATATATATATAATATAATAAATGTTTAAGGTGGTTTCAGTCCATACAAAAGTTTGACGCACAATACGCGTAGACGGAATTAATAAAAGTAATATTTTATATATGGAAAAATAGTTTAGAAAATCTAGTTTCCGCGTAACAAATAACATTTACAATTTTTAATATAATTACGAAGATATAAAGCTTTTAAAATTATGTATGAAAAATTTCAAAGCTTTATATCTTCGTAATTATTTTATAAATTGCAAATGTTATTTGTGACGCGGCATCCAGATTTTCTAAACTATTTTTCCATACATACAAAGTTACTTATATTAATACCGTCTACGCGTATTGTGCGTCAAAGTTTTGTATAAAATCGACCCCTCTGCAACCACCTTAAGAAAATTTTTTGAACTATTTTGTTGTTCTCTACTAAATTGTATAGTTACAGTTATATGTAGGTACCAGACACTAGTGTTAATTATTTAATTAGCCACGTTTGTAAATGGTGCTATTAAGCGATTAAACACACGTATTTTGTTATCAACGTAAACTAACAGAATGAGCATGATTAATATTTCATCTTTTATAATTTTGCACTCGACGACCTATCTTTGGATGTTCTTATTCCTGTATTGTTTTTTGTTTTCGTTTTAAATTAAATACAACATAATTATTCTATCGACTATATACTTAGTTTTATCAAAGATATGTGTACGTAATAATAAAATTGGCGTGTTGGTGAACTTTCAGTCAATCAATTATACTTGAGCCTTGGCACAACTTCAAAAATAGTTGTAAGTTATTGCACAGTTTCTGATTACCCCGAAAGGGATTTAGGTCATAAGGTTAAGTAAAAATTTTTACAAAACCACTTTTGCTTATATCTCAACCTTAAGTAGATAATTTCAGTTAAACAAACAGCACAACCGTTCCTTTTGCCATACTCGGATAACATATACTCCGAGAACTTAGCTGTCCTACATAGTTTAAAGACGTACAGTTAAGAACAATTTCGCTAAACACTTTTGGTTTACATACACTGACTGAACTAGAGGTTTCTTATAGATAGGCAGTTTTACAAACTACTCCTTGTATTATTTTTAATGTTTTGTACAGTATAATAATATCAATAATTGTGTTAAGTTGCAACATCCTATTTCAATCGGTCTCTGAGAAAAGTAATTAAGAAATAGGAATGTACAAAATTACTTAAAATGTAAGCTTCTTCTCGCGGGCAAATAGATATCTGAACAAATAAAGATTTAATTTAAAAAAAAGGTGTAAAATTATAACGGGATCTTGGCTTAACAAAAATAACTTAAGTAACGAACCTTTATAATTTCTTTTTAATTTGCATTCAGGAGTTACCTACTACTTACACGCTGAGAAAAAAAAAACGCGTTCGTTAATTTATTCTCTGTTTTCCTAGAAACACAGACCTGTTTCAGGGAAAAATCTAAAATAAAAATTGCCAACGAAATCAGGTGAGTAATGTAAAACTGTAGAAATACCCATTGTCTACTCAACATTGTTAACATCGTACGTACATAATTCAACCGTAAAAGTATTCCACCTTAATCATAAATACCAATGGACATATAACATAATTGACTTTCCTTCCGTTCATCACAGACAGGAAGATTCCAAATATAATATACATACAGTAAGTATGTATGTATGTATCCCTCGTTCGTAGGAGGAAATATTTTCATAAAAATATTCTTGTGAACAACCCGAGAGACTTTTGATGTAATATATTTTTTAAGTTACTTCCTATTTTCTGCTTCATTTAAAGTTAAATATACTGAAAATCTGCTTCGTTTTTCTTAACAAAATATTTAAAATTCGACCTACACAAATCGAACTCTTGCAATGCAGGGTACAATAATGATCTCTTAGCTTTTAAGTTTACCATCTCATGTAATGAATGCTGCTTATGAAAAACCATAAAATATTGAATATTGAACACTCAGGTGTCAGGTCTATTTCTTCTTAGACTCAGGTCGAATATTCTAACGTTAGAAATAACTCAAATAAATTTGTTTTATTTCAAAATAAACTGAAATATATTTTAATGTAAAATAAATTAACTATAAAGCAAAATACTTGACGAATCATAACTTATTGTAAACTTGACGAATTAAAACTTGTTATAGACTTTGACGAATTAGAACCATTAACAGAGTATTTGACGAATCAAACAAAACCTGGCGTTTAAAAGCTGCTTGACGAATTGGAACTACCATCAGACTTGACCAATTGTACCCTAAATCACTTTAAATGGGAAGTGGACGCAATATTCCCTAATCAATATTCAAGAATATGATTTCTTGCGACGTTTCGGGGCCAAACATAAAGTAAACTTGTAGTTATGGAATAAAACAACTTTGATTTTGACTTTAAAAATGTCTTGTAAGAAGATTTAAACTTCAACTAAACTGTATTAAATGTCTTTAAGTATCCTAATCGTCGGAGGGGTCAGTTTTGGTCTTTATTTAATAGTTGAGTTCGATAATAGGTATAGACAAAAATATATCGACAAATTTATTGAAGTTGTACTTAACTACTGTATATATTACTGTATATATTGTAGAAAATAAATTATATTTATGTATATGTTTTAAATATTTTGTCTAGACACTATCATATAATTATATTTGGTTGAACTTTCATAACATTATTGTTCAATAAATAAAACGATATGATACTCCAACGTAGCTCCAATATATAAAGTTTGTGCTCGTATTTGCCAAAATAGCTATGACACAATTTGATTAAAAATTCTCGAAACAAAAAATAAGATTTATGACATGAATAACTTACATTATGTTGGTAATTCAATTAATATTAACTTAACCTACTATATCATTTATCGGGTAAAAAGTATATATACAAATATATAATATTGAGATTTATGACATGGTTTTAAAACAATATATTTGATTCTTAATATCATAAGTTTCAAAAACTTACCGTCAAGCAAAAACAGCAACCGAAATATGAGGTGACAAATCCTTTTCATCTTGATCATTTCTTTCACTTAATTAACTTTACCACGACCGGACATCGAACCTACACTACTACTGACAACTAAAACACCCACTAACTTTAAATATTAAATTTGGCAACAATTAAAACTAGACTTTAATATTAAACACGTAACAGCGAGTTTCGATTGAAGCGAGCGCGGGCGCGGCGCGGCTGCACGCTTCGCTCGCCGGCTGACGACTGCCGTAGCGGCGCGTAGCGCGTAGCCGGCGCGGCCGCGGCGTAGCGCTACGCCGTAGCGAGATTGCTCATTACGTAGAAGCGAGTTAGGGGCATTCACTACATTATTTGGTTTAATAAAGTGCGCCTTGTGTATGCAGATGCGTTATCATATCATATATATGTATGGAATTTTAGAAGCTTTGTCCCCAAATACTAGAAGTACAGAAGGGCTGCTTCATATAGACGCATGATCGAGATATTAGTAAGAAGCAAATGTTTGTGTAATTTTCTGTACAAATACAAGTTACATCTGTAGGATCCCACTGCAGGGCAAGAGGCGTCTTTTGATGAATAAGATTGAGAGGGAGTGTGATATTCTCCACCACAATTAAGGCGGCTTGAGAGTTATGTGAAAATAATCATTTTACTTCTCAAATAATTCAAGAGATGGCATTGTTCAAGAAGCTACTGTACGCATTGTTTTTCACTGTACAGGAAAACATATTTACAATAGAATAGGAATATAATACTTTATTTATTTGTTTATGGTACATCGACAGCAACAATACATTAATCTATCTATCTATCTAAACTATTATAAAACTGTAGCAGAACGTTTGTCTGTACATTGAAGATATTAACAAAAAAAAAGTTACGATATGGTTTTTAGGTGTCCCTGATTCCATTTCACCAATTTTTGGATTTTTTGTCTGTCTGTTTGTTTGTGTGTTTGTTTGTTTGAACAAGTATCACGCAAAAACTACTGAACCGATTTTGATGAAACTTTTTTTGTTTGATAGCTTATGATCTGACTTAAAATCTGGTATATAATTTGTGCGGACGAAGTCGCGGGTTAACGCTCGTACTATTATAAAACTGTAACAGGAAGTTTGTCTGTACATTGAAGATATTAACAAAAAAAAAGTTACGATATGGTTTTTAGGTGTCCCTGATTCCAATTCACCAATTTTTGGATTTTTTGTCTGTCTGTTTGTTTGTGTGTTTGTTTGTTTGTTTCAACAAGTATCACGCAAAAACTACTGAACCGATTTTGATGAAACTTTTTTTGTTTGATAGCGTATGATCTGACTTAAAATCTGGTATATAATTTATGCGGACGAAGTCGCGGGTTAACGCTCGTAAGATATATAGATATATACACAATCCGATATAATCACTCCCAAAAAAAACAATATTGCACATTGAGACTAAATAATAAACGTAGGTTTTAAATAGAGATAAAGAAATAAGTAGGTACAAATAATACTGTTGTTTTTTGCAAACTAAGTTTTTTTTATTCAATCTTAGATTAGAGGAATTGGTAAACGGAGACATTTTTTTACGTAATATATTTTGGTTTTTTAAATTAAAGTGTAGCCAAGGACCAAATAAAATCTTTGAGTGTGGCTCTTAAGAGGATAGTTTTTGCTGCGCGCTCCATACAAACGAAGTCTGATTATATAAAAAAAAATATTTCAGGAAACCAGGCCCCATAAACAAAGCATTATAAAGGTAGTTTGTCAGAAAATCAAGTTGTTATGCTATGTTAAATTGAATTTTTAAATAACATACATTACATAACATTTTTATTTATTATTATAAGTCCAATTTCTCCAGGTATATACATACACAATGTCAATTCACATTTCCACATAGTCACCTCGTGTGAGCGAGATCACCTCACCTGGATCGCAGTCCAGTGCCTCTGTATTGGACACTCGCACTTATCACCTATCACCTTCAGGATGCTGTTAGAACTTCCACACACTCTGTTCACAGGACAATTATATTATACGAACGTTGACCCGCGACTTTGTCCTCACAAATTATATACCAGATTTTAAGTCAGATCATTAGCTATCAAACGAAAAATTTTCATCAAAATCGGTTCAGTAGTTTTTGCGTGATGCTCGTTCAAACAAACACACAACCAAATAGACAGACAAAAAATCCAAAAATTGTTGATTTGGAATCAGGGACACCTAAAAACCATATCGTAACTTTTTTTTTGTTAATATCTTCAATGTACAGACAAACTTCCTTTTACAGTTTTATAATAAAATAGATTATATTTCCAATCTTAACCAATTAAAGTCAATGACAATTTTTAGACACAATAACAGATTATTACCGTACCGTACCGTAAACACAATCTAGAAACCAACATCTGTGCTTTATATTTGTCAGATTTCCGTTAAAAATTAATATAGTTTCAATGTTATCGTGGCTCTAAGTTTTGCACACTAATTCTTAAATTATTTCTAGCATTGAAACGGAAATCTGACAAATGTAAAGCATAGATATTGGTTTCTAGATTGTGTCTATAAATTTTCATTGACTTTAATTGGTTTGTATTTAAAATATAACCAGACTTCGTTTTTATGGAGCGCGCTGCAAAAACTATCCTCTTAAATCTATATCTATCTACACTATTATAAAACTGTAACAGAAGTGTGTCTGTTCATTGAAGATATTAACAAAAAAAGGTTTTTTATTTGTACAGATACATGGATTGATACGACTTAAATAATACATCACATAAACCAATACGATATGGTTTTTAGGTGTTCCTGATTCCATATCACAATTTCTGTCTGTTTGTTTGTTTGTGTGTTTGATCGAGCATCACGCAAAAACTACTGAACCTATTTTGATGAAACTTTTTTGTTTCATAGCTTATGATCTGAATTAATATCTGGTATATAATTTGTGCGGACGAAGTCGCGGGTTAACTCTAGTAAGATGATAAAATTATGATCTTGGTATACAATAGTCCACTCTTTAGCGGCTTGAACCACAATTATCAACAAGCCTTTTTGTATTATATTTTAGTTCGTACGCCCCCGTGTAGTGTAGGTAGTGTGTGTGTGAGGGTTTAAATGAAACGAGCGAGAGAGGGGATTACGTGACGTCACAGTTGGATATTGTTTTCACGGAGGATTTAACTATTCTTCTGCTTTTTTGTTCAACGATTTTACGAAGCTGTTATTTTTAATCCATTTGTTTTAGTCGCAGTCAAATTATTTATTACTTCGTGTGCTACAAAAACTTTTAGACTAAGATATCATTACAAGTTTTCTATTTCCATCTGTTTAGGAAAAGATTCATGGAAATGTCATAGTTTAAGAATGCTTAAAAATTATAGGTACTATTAGTTAACAAGTGTCGGAGGCGTTAAAGAGAGGTATGGACATTTAATCACGACAGACCGGGTTCGAATCCGCACGGACGGTGTACCATGCCTACCAATGAGTTTTTCTAACTTATGTACGTAATACAGACTGCTCTCAAACGGTGATGGAAAACATCGCGAGGAAACCTACAAACGCTGAAGAAGAAATACTGCGGCGTAACCGAAGTACGTCAATCTGTATTGAACACGGGTGGTGGACTAACGCCCATACATATAATATGCTAATAATGATGAGAGTTGACAAGTAGAAATCGTTCAAAGGCGATACGGCCTACATTTCTCGTTAAGAATAACTCTGTAGGTTACTTAAATAACAAAATAAAGCCGAGGAACTTTTCCTCAGAAAAAGTAATAGAGAGATAAAAACATATTGTTGGGAGACATTTTGTTGCGAGGAGCGAACAAAAAGATCGTTAGCAGCGGAACAGTAGAGTTAGCTTCAATATCAGTTGTCTAGATTGTAAATACAGGACAGTACGCAAGCTCTGTTAAGCTGCTGATGCGCCAAGAATTATAGTGTACTAAGTTTTTACTTTCGTTTTTAGTGTGTAACAAGTTTCATTCATTTTCTCGTCAAATTCAATTTTTCATGTACTTATTCATATACCAACCTACCTAGCTCTTATGTTTAAAAATGTAATTTATCACGTGTAGCAAGTTCGTAACAATATAATTAGAACGCTGTGCGCAGTTATAATTGAGGTGCAAATTTGATGTAGTTTTATTTGTTATATTTTTAAGATCGAGTATTAGTTTGTACTTTGTTACTGTGCCAAATAAATAAAAATAAATAAAATAGAAAATAAATAAAAACAAGAGATATGAGGTATGCAGCGCATACAGTGCAGTGTTTTAAAAAGAATTAAAAAAACTTTAACAATACAGAATATTTATGTTATGTTATGTTATTATTTTGTGTTCGAAAGAATAGCCCCCTCTTACTACATAGTACCTAATTGAAACGTCATTCTAATATCCCAAAGGTGGGCCGTAATAAAACTGCACGCATAAAGAGATAGTTTTGTACAATATTAAGGTTTCTGACCACCCGTAATGGTATTGTGGTGGTGAGTTTATGTATTTATAATTTTACATATTTACAAGTAAATTTGAAAAAAACGACGTTTAAGCAAATAAATCGAATAATCCATAAACAATTTTTTTTTTTCAATCCTAAAGTGGCCTTTTATTGATTTTATATTTTAGAAATAGAAACAGAAATCACTCATCATTCACAATTCATTCTCTTCATTTATTTGCCATAAATTCAGTACATTTTACATCATTAGGGGTTATCAAATAATATATCAGTTTAGCGATAAGGCCGCCGTATTTGTATTTGATTATATTTCGTTGTCTCTGTTCAATTGTATGTTTCACTTTTAGTATTTAACCAAAAAAAAATTGCATCGGCTTCGCTTAGTTGTTTATCTAAGAAACAGATATATAATTTGTAACAATAATACTGTTTCATTGTCCCTATATGTGAGATGAAAATAAATACCTTTTTATTATTTTATTATTATTATTAGATAAAAGTAAAAAAATGTGTTAAAGAAAAAACCCAAAAATGGTTTGTTTCCTCAGCGGCAGTGCCTCAATAACTTTGTTACGAATATCTCAACTGTACGTAGATATTAACAATTTATTATTGTACAGATAGCTGAAACACACGATGAATTAGTAAGCTAATCATCCATGTTAGACTACACTACAGAACACAGTAGGTAAGCCTGGGACGGTCCACTAGTCGTCGACACTAAACCCTTCTCCCCGGGAGACAACAACTAGTTTCCGTAAGTCACGACATTGTCCCGCATTAGTGATGTACTCCACTCCGACAGGGCTGACTCTTTAGCAAAATTTGCAATTGAAATATTATTAATTTTTACTTTAATTTAGTTATTAATAAGATGATTAAAATACCTTTTCACCCCTCCGGGCGAAAAGCGTCAACTTTCGTCCTGCTGCGCTTAATGAAGTTGCTTTTCGTCTCTGTCGAGGAGAAAAATAGTATACTAACCTCGGGCAGTAAATATGAAAGCCTCAGATCACATGTTTGTTGACCTCAGCTTCGCCTCCTCCAACAATTACATGAGATTTGAGACTCTTCTTAGTTTCCTGCCCTCGGTGTGTAATCCTATTGTTGCCATTTATCCACTTTGGCTACAACTTTGTTACGCCTGTGGTGTATTGTACATGGATATAAATAGATATCCGATTCCGGTACCGTTTTTTCCATACAAACGTATTCCCCTGTTTCCTCCCTGGATAATAACACTAGAGTAAAAATGTTAGCGATACAATCTATGTTACTTCTAGTATGTCCGTACGTTTTGCTTTTTTGCATTAATTAATTACTATAACATAAAGGACTTTCGAAAATAACCAATTTTACCACCCGTTTTCAGACATCCAACTAACAAAGATGAATATAAACAAACAAAGCAAAACATACAGACAAAGCCAAAGACTTTCTCATATTTTTTTTTTCTTTATTGGTTATAGAGGGTTTATTCATGATTTGAATATGTCACCCTTATCATATTATTCTTGAAATAATTATTAAAATCGGTCTAGTTTTGGAGGAGGAAAGAGGGGAATACGAAATGCTGATTTCGTCGATTTTATGTAGATAAAATCGGTCCGAGCTGCAGTTGTCTCTTTGGCACTCTAGTCGGCGGGGTATATGGGTGATGCGGATCGTACAAATACGTATACAGGTGACCTATTCTCCAAATTTCCATTTCAGCCCACCTATCCTCTTAATAAAAGCTTGCCACGTTTCTGTAGTGCATTGGAGATGTTGCCCGAATGGATGGGTTTCACGCCACTCTTTTTAAAAAAAACTGCATCGTTACTTAGTAGATAGCGGGGCAGCAGCAACGGCATCCTGAAGGTTATTTCTGAAAAGTTTGATTGTCCCATAATGAGGCACTTCGTAGTGATGACCAAATCTCAATTAATGATTAAGTACTAACTTCGTTTGTAAGGTTTTGTTTTATTTTGTTTGTAGTACGAACAAAATAAAATAAAACCCTGTATGGATCACATAGTTATGTGAATAAATAAAGATTTAATTTAATAACAGGAACAAGTAAGTATTGATAGTAGTAACCCTGCCTCGCTCCCCGCACCCGTTGTGTATTACCGCGCCCCGCGTCACCTCACACTCACACTCACAATGATATATTGTCAAACTCGTGAGTGCACGCGTCACTCACTACTATGTCACCTTTAGTTTCTTAAACTCATCTTTCAACTTTACACATACCTAGTTCGTAGTTTCATTTTGTACATGGATTACGGTTAATTTTCATCACAAATTTATAAAGCGGTCATGTTCATACCGCAGCTCCATCTGTGTAAAGTAATTAAGTTTATTTTGTTTTTCGGACTTTTGGGCCCTTCGGAAGGTACGTTAAATAGTTTGCTCCAGAAAGTTTCCTTAGATGGCGGTGTGTTGTTTATGTTTGGAAATTATCTGACATCAAGTTGACCACTAAATTTCCTCCACCGATCCGCACTGGGCACGCTTGATGGAGTAAGGTTGGTCATACTATGAGATATAAGGGTCATATGTACATACATTTATATACATCTTCTTTACATATAATAAAATTTTAAATTTTGCGCGGATGTACAGAGATATTTGCAAAAAATTACATGGGAGGTGTTAAGAATATATAACGGAATGCATTAAGACTATTTTCAGAATGTTTGTCAGTCTGTCTGTTTGTTTGTGCACGCATCACTTAAAAACTACTAAACGGATTTACATGGGATTTTTACAGAAGCATAGGGCTTAGTTTGGATTAATATTTAGACTTTGTTTTATTGCAATCGGTTCTCTCAATCAAAACATATGACACATACATTGTTATGATCCCACGTAAGCTCTAACAGGCAAGTAAAAGTAAAATGATTGTGCTACAAGCTAAACTACAAAAATATTTTATTATATTATTATATAACACTTTATTGTACACACAGACATAATAATACAAAAAAGAGCATATTAATAGCAGGGTATTTTGATAAACATAGAGCGTAACTTACAGTAACATTTAATGTTTATTTCATTGCAATCAGCTTAATCATGAGGGTCCAGGTTCGAAGCCGCACGGACGACATGCCATGTAGGTACCAATGAGGTTATAACTTACTAGAGTTTATCCGTCACTTCATCCGTACAAATTATAAACCAGATTTTAAGTCAAATATTAAACTAACAAAAAAAAAGTTTCACCAAAATCAGTTTAGTAGTTTTTGCGTGATGCTGTTACAAACAAACAAACATTTACAGTTTTATATTAGTTTAAATGTACATAGTACCTAATCTCAAACGGAAAACATCGTGAGGAAACCTACATCTGCTAAAAAAGAAATTTGGATCTCACTCAAACTCAAAATAATATATTGAGCACACTAAACTTATTAAAGATCAAATCTTTTTTTGAAGCTCAGCGTCAGACCGTGTTGTCGCTGAAGAGAAGATGCGCCCAGAAACTCTACAACATAACACGACTTATCAACTATTACAATTTAAATACTTAAGCTAAGTTTATGCATACGCATAAACGAGATCTATCAATCCACATTTGGCACGTGTGGACTAATGCTCATACACCCTCCTTGAAAGTAGGCCTGTGCCCAGCAATGGGACGTGTATATGCTAATGATGAGACAGCTCACGCAGAATGAAAGTTTAAGTAAATTTTCTAAAATGCGTTATTATTATAATACATACAGTCATCTTTGCATATGCGGGCAACATATTTGAAAATAAGTGGAATTTATTAACACAAAAAACTTATAAAGGTAGGTGTAGGTGGGTATGTTCAAAATATGCTTATTTGCCATGTGGTTCCGGGTTCCGGCTAGCCCTGTGCCCTGTGGCTTAGAATGCTTAGAATAGACCATTAGATTGGATCCGAATATAGTATTTGATTTAATCTAAACTATTATAAAACTGTAGCAGAACGTTTGTCTGTACATTGAAGATATTAACAAAAAAAAAATTTACGATATGGTTTTTAGGTGTCCCTGATTCCATTTCACCAATTTTTGGATTTTTTGTCTGTCTGTTTGTTTGTGTGTTTGTTTGTTTGTTTATTTGTTTGTTTGTTTGTTTGTTTGAACGAGTATCACGCAAGAACTACTGAACCGATTTTGATGAAACTTTTTTTGTTTGATAGCTTATGATCTAACTTAAAATCTGGTATATAATTTATCTCGCTACGTTGACGGGAGCCGGAGATATAAACATATTATAACCGCAAGTGCAACCAATGTACGGTACCATTTCAATTTCAACTAAGTAACACTAATTAAAATTAAAAGACTTGTAATAAAGTAAGCTAATTCTGAAGACTGTTTGATTTATAAATAACGAAAATAACAATAAATTACAAAATAAATACCAATAATTATAAATTTTATCATTGTCCAGTGCTGATGACTGCACCGGCATAACATTGTTTTTCTTTTTGGCTAAAAATCTTTCAAACTCCATGGAGAAAACCTTTGCATAACAAAAAAAACCTTAGTACTGGCCACAAGAAAACAAGATTCGAATTACAAATTTCTTGACATTTTGTAGAATTACAGTGCAAACAAAGCAGGAGTAATTATTAAAAAAAAACTGCACGCCAATTTCAAACAAAGAGAATATAATCATGATTTCAAATCAGCAGCCGAAAGATGTCTAAAATTCGATTTTTAATTCGGAATGTTTTTATTTACGGTGTAATCACACAGTTACGCAAGACTGGATATTAGCTAATATTTTAAAGCAATTACAAGACAGGTAAGGAACTATTTTGAAATACCGTAAATTATTACTAAAATACAAACGAACAACTCTAACAAATTAATAAGGGTCGGTTTTTTATGCCGCCGATGCGATGTGCCGCCGTGCATTTTGCGCATTTTTCTACGGCGCTCCATACAAAACGAAGCTTAGTTTGAACATTTAGTAATTAAAGTAAAAAATGAATGGTTTTAAAACAATCTAGAAACCAATATCTGTGATTTCCTTTTAAATGTTTAGTTCTAAAGTTATCTTGACTCAAAGTTTGTAGTCCGTCCGTGTCGTGTGTCGTCCACCATTTGGGCTCTCTCTGAGGAACCTGCCACCGCCCTGCGGACTGTCGCTTGATATGAGCTTTACATAAATTAATGTAACATTCGGCAATAGCCGACTGCGTCCTTCCGGACGAAATTATTCGCTGGAATCCAGGCGCATACGTGCACCTCAGCCGTTGTTTCAAATGCACGCACTTCACATTGACAGCGAGTGCTGACCAGGCGACGTTGCAGTGGAATGCGACCGTCACCGATTTTGCACGCATCTGACCGGATTGCAAGATGTATATGGTCCTTCTTATATGCATAAAAGTTTTTTAAGGGTATGATCAGACCATCATACTGAACAACTTTCTGTATGGGACCAAAGTCAAAATCACGAAAAAAAATCAACTGTTCCATACAAAACTGCAATCCTACTCTACATAAATGTATGGGGCAGAAGATTTTTTTTCGCGATATCGATGACAGTCCCATAGAGAAAGCTGTTTGATGGTCTGATCATCCTCTTAAAAAGTGTCAGCATATTAAGTTAAATATATAAAAGATAAAGTAATATATATATAATGCGCCCCGACGCGTTCCGTTCAGTGATAATCATACTTAAAAAATAATTTTGTATCTGCCAGTACACTTGATTGTTTTCAATAATGAAAAATGCCATCACGAAGAAGAACTAATAATCTCACTAATATTATAAACGTGAAAGTTTGTGACGATGTTTGTAAAGTTGTAATGTTGTATGTTTGTGGCGCAATCACGCATAAACGGCTGAATGGATTTTGATGAAATTTGGCACGCAGATAGAATGTGTTCTGGATTAACATATAGGATACTTTTTATCCTAGCAATGGGTTCCTGTGGGATAAATTACAATGTTTTATCATGGTGAAACATGTACCACGTTTTTATTCTATGCTCACTAGCGCCAATTTGACGCTGACAGATGCATTTGTGTAGATTGCAGTGATAAAAATATATTTACTTTTTTCAACAGTTTTGACAACAGCTGTGTAGTATATTTGGTATATGGTTAGATTTTCGTGCATGAGGTGGAGGTTCGATTCTTGGTCGAGAATGTTTTTTTTATTTTTTTTTTTAAATACATTCAACGACTATATCCATTTTTCACCGGATTAGACAGAAGCAGTTAGGCTTGATATGTTAAGGGCCTGACCTTCAATCATAATAATATCTTGAGATCATATCAGATCTAATATTAGCGCAGGATGTTTTATTTCGGCTTTTTTCTAATTTTAATCCTACCATCCTACCAGGTATCTCACTAATATTAATATTATGTTTGTGGTTCTATCATCAACACAAAAAATTCGGTTTTACAGATTTGATTGTATAGGTACTTGGCGAATTGGAAAAATAATCTTCTTCTTATCGTGTCGACTTCAAATTCTGAACAAAGTCGCTAAATAGTAGCTTGCCTGAATCGGGCAACCGATACTGCACCGTCGCTAGCAGTCATGAGCTCCTCCTGGGTGCAGATGTTAGGGCACGCAGGGCACGATGTGAGATGGGCCATCGTTTGTGGAGTTCCACACAAGCAAGTCACATTTTGCGCATCCGAGTATCCCCACCTGACCATGTTGTCCTTACTGCGACCGACCTGGGTTCGAAGTCGGTTTAAAGACTTCCAGGTCGCCCAAGGCAAGTCATGTCTAGGCGTGAGGCTCTCAGACGGCGACACAAATGGAGTTGGGAGGGACACTTTTTGTCGCCATAGAGTACACCTTGCTTGCGCTGGGCCAGTATTCAGGGGGTCGACACACTTCATAAAGCTGCGTCAGCTTGGCAGCCTTTGCGGCGCAGGAATAAAGCCATGCATGGGATGTCGTGTGTCATCCACCATTTGGGCTCTCTCTGAGGAACCTGCCACAGCCCTACTTACATCTGGGGGCGCTATGCCAGCCAGTGGGTAAAGCCGACTGTACTGGAGCCGGTTTCAAGCAACCAGTTATAATCTGACACGTTTTGTTTAGTGCCGGTATCCACCAGCTTGGCGTGGGCAGATCGGCCCCACACAAAAAACAAATAAATAAATAACGCTCACAGGCACAAACATTATTTTAATTATCCCAAGCAAGCTTTATAGGCTTTTTATTGTGGAAACCATACAACAACGGCATAAACATATAACATCCAAGACCGAACCGGGACTCGAACCCAGGACTCTGGTTTGGCAGTCTGGCGTGGTAACCATTACACCAACCGGGTCGGCAAATACTAAAAATCCTCTTTCTTTTAACCTTTTCTAAAGTTGGTGTTCATAATTTTATCGTAGTATTGTTTTCATCTTAATAGATGGCGTTGCGTGTTTTTTTGAAGCAAGTACCATACTCAATTCACGATCAAGACATCTCAGATATTCGGTCTTACAGATTTGATTGTATAGTTACTTACCGGCTGAATTAGAAAAATAATTAAATAAATAACGCTTACAGGAACATTGTTATGATTCCAAGCAAGCACTATAGGCTTTTTATTATAGAAACCATACAACAACGGCACAAACATTTATAACATCCATGACCGAACCGGGTTTCGAACCCAGGACCCTGGTTTGGCAGTCCGGCGACGTAACCATTACACCAACCGGGTCGTCAAATATTAAAAATCAAGTGTTCAAAAATTTTATCGTAGTATTGTTTTCATCTTAATAGATGGCGTTGGGAGTTTTTTTTAAAGCAAGTGTGCTACAATTATTAATTCAAAAACCTAGCTATAGCAAAAGCTTACAAATTTAGTTGATTATATTATCGTTGTAATACATCGTTGTAAGTATATTGATTGTCTGAGTCCAATCTGAGCCAATGCTACGGAATGATAACCTTATTTTACAGAAAGGACGAATTTTGTTGCAGTAATTCTTGCCAAAATTTTGTTTTGTTTGATTTTCGGTCTCAATTATGATTTTTTGAGGGCTTGTGCAACTTAACTATAGAACATCATTCTACCACAACGTATAAAAAGGTACCTACGTATCTAAAAGTTCCTTATAATATAACACCACAGGTCGGTAATGTAGCTACTTACATAATTGAAAATCTTTTTTAGCAAATTGACCATTAGCTTGCTATAATAATATTATCGTTTTAGCTCTTGCCTTCACCATTTTACAGTAGCCCGCGTGGTAGAGTATCCTCTAACGTTTATACGTGAGTGGAGGTCTGTGACCCGCAGTGGGTCGTAAGATGATTATTATGCTGCTCGACATAAATAAAAAACTAATAAACGACGAACAGTAGAAAAATTAAAGTGATGGATCCAGTGAATGACTTTTAAATCTGATACCTACAGAATTACTTGGGGTACTTTCTGATTTTGATTTAGCTTAAGTTCATGACTTTCTTATCTTATTATGGGAAATGGCAAGCCAGCAACACTTCGACACAATGGTATCTTTTGTATTGAACCCTACATATTATTTTCTTCATCCTTGAAAAACTTGGAAAATGAAGGAGGCAATAGCGTTCAGGGTAAGAAACCTGTAATGAATAACCATCTCTCAGGAGTCACATACGTTTACCCACCAAGACATCGCAGTCACACAGTACAAATGTTCCATGGTTTCCTCCTCCTCTCCACACGCTCGGCAACCGGGATCTAGAGTGAGCTTTATCTTACCTGTTGCATAGTGCCCGGTGAGGGCTCCGACGATGGCACGAGCTTTGCTCCTGCTGTTGTTCAGTATGAACTGTGGGATTCGTGGTGTTATATTGCTATTATACTCTGACACCAGGGCTTTGCCCACACGATAATAAGAAGATTGCTGAAGAGTTTCCTGCAGTGTTGCAGACCCGAGAGGCCAGAGCATTCTAGCCTGTGTCTTTTATCAGCCCATTCCTTAATCGCCATTCTAATGTTACATGCCAGGATCCCTTCAGGACCTTAGACGAGACATTAGACAAAATTACATGTCTACGCAGATGAAGTCGCGGGCAAAAGCTAGTATTTAATAAAAGTGCGCGCCCTGCGTTATACCAGACCTGACAAGTCTTCTTATTGTTTAGTTTTTAATTTACCGTTTAATCATTGTCACTTAAACGATGTTTAATAAAATATTCATTTCGACTAAAATATTAATCGAAAAACTTTCCAAGCAATCAAACTAAAGTAAAGTTAATTACGTCTCGCGGATTATTTGTTACCGAAATGACACTTTGACATTTTAAGCTGTTTTAGAGCGTCAAACTAAAACGTTCAAAAGCTGTACTAGGTAATTATAAAAAATACTTCACAATAGAATAGTATAGAATTTCTTTATTTGTCTTACAAAATACAAAACACAAAAAATAAACATATTCAAGACAAAATGGTCTGTGACATCAGGGTATGGTAGTTGGTCAGACCATATACCACAGCTATTATTGTCACAGCCGAACTTAATATCAATAATCTATGTCCAACAATCTAATAATTTATATATAATTATCTATTTACAGCTCTGAAGTAAAACTGAGAAGCATCTGTTAGCTATATTAGCAAACTATTTTATGCCTTGATTAAATGCTTTAATTTTTATTACTGACTCATTTTGAATATTATGTTAAAAAGCAGAGAACAACAAAGTTCAATTCATTGTATTTCATTGTAATTATTTCACTTAATTAGCGGTGACGTATAATGTAACGTATGTAGATACAAACTTGAATGTAAATTAAAATCCATCCATCCATCAAACAGAATAATATGTAATTTTACTTAAATAAATTAATTTATCGATTCTGTTTTGTTTATACTTGAATCAGTGTGATTCAAATCATCATAGTCATTATAGTAATTAAAATAAAATAACCATGCTCTTTTTAAGGTCGTGCATTAACAATACACATAACAAATGAAATAGATTTTTTGTTAAACAACGTATGTAACTTAATAAAACGTGAGGGCCAACCTATGAGGGTTGGAGACCATATTAAGGTCGCAATCGCAACCAATGAAAAAAACAAACTGTATTTTTTAATGTAAATTATTTAGATGGTATGAATCACACTGTTACAAATACAAATAAAATGGAAACGATACATTTTATTTAAAAAAATCCAGTTCTTTTTTTGTCACAAACATGCTCAAAACCCGACGCGGCCGATTTGTATTTTAAAACAACTGTATTTTAAATAATGTTGAAAAAGTACAGCAATACAGCATCCGAAGCCAACAATCATTTGAAAAGTACCTACCATATACAAACAACTAAATATTACTCTGTAAAGCGCAGCTGTTGGTTCAAATTTTAATTAAAGATATACAAAGCTATACACTCTGTAGTGTAGGTCTTCTACAATTTATACAATTACTTACATAAAGCAGACTGAACAAACAACTCCAAACCACACCGACATGGCTTCGCTTTTATATTTAATTGTTCTTTTCTTTTATGATTTTATCAAATTTTTAATACAACCACTACTTATTACCCGACTGCGACAGAAGGAGGGTAATGTTGTGTGAGCTAACCACAGATTCACTCTCTCTTTTGTAGGATCCGGAACGCCGAATCCGAATTAGGATTTTCCCCTTCCAGGATTCCGCCTAGAATTCCATGTCCATAAAATAGTGATTCCGTCCGAAATAATTCCGCATGTAGGTATGTGGCGGGCCCAGAAGGAGAAACTGTTATAAGGCATCAAAGACGTTAAGCACACAAAAATATAAGGGACCTCATCCCTTAGTCAACTTGTATTACACCCAGGGGAAGAGGAAATGGCGTGGTCCTTTCTAAGCCGCAACCAAACAAACACGTTTTATTTGTTGATGTTTAAGTAATGAACAGATCAACTTCTTGTTTTACGGACATCCGGTGGAAAAGGCAAGGATTCCCACTTCCGGTGTAAAGTTACTCAACTTTGAGGGTTCATCAAAATGCTTTAATGTAATTATATTATTTCTGAACACGTTTGAAGTTCATTGTGTAATAAAATAATAATTTTCAGACACTGTTGCCAGTGACTGTCTGCACTTGTCCTTACTCAGGATTCAAGCTATTTGACTAAACAAAGGCTTTGACTAACGTCGTTATCATAAACTCAAATTCAAACGCAAAATCATCATCATCATTCTCTTAATATCATCATCATCAATCTCATAATTCTCTTGCCCATTTCCCATTATTTGGGGTCGGCGCATTATGACATCCTCTTCCATTCGTCTCTCTTAGCCGTCGTTTCAACACTCACCCCTTTTTTACACCTATCATCCTTCACACAATCCATCTATCTTTTCTTCGGCCTGCCTCTCCTACCACAACCATCCACATTCAAACGCAAAATAATTTATTCAATATAGGGGCTTGAAATCCACATAAATCTTTTTTTGAAGCTACCACCGCGTCGGAACGTGTTGTCGGTGTAGATAAGATGCAGCCAGACATCCAAATAGATAAACAATTTATCATCTCCATAATTATTATAAATAAGTATAAGTAGTTCCTCGTCGAATTCATTTCAGCTGTTTAGCCGTGAAAACTTAAACTTGACGGTCGCTTAGTAACATAATATTATATTTCATTTTATTAACATCAGAAATACATAAACGGTGTGTAAATGAATAATATGCAGCTATATAGCATATTAGTATGGATGCATCTCTTTTAGCAGACTACAGTGTGTTGGAACCATGGATGGTGCGCCTGCAAGCGTGGCGCCGCACGGGGTGCGGGCGTGCCGACGACGATGCATCTCCGATACTTATTTGATTACGAGTGCAATGCTTTCTGCGTCACTCTCCGATACCCATTCGTTACTTGACTCAGAGGGCGTGGCCTTTCACCGTAATGGATTATTTTGCTTTTAATTAATGTTTTGCTGTTTTTAAAACTTTATTGTATAAGAACACAAAAATAGCTATGTTAGCCACATTAGAGCCCATCAACGCCAACAACGGAGTTAAAGCAGTCGCGTGGCCGAAATCGGTCAGGAGCAATACATACACATACACACACGAAAATATAGGTAAAAACCGTAGAATAAACAAGTCTAAAGGACGATCATATCTCTGAAGAGATCTCTTCCAGAAGACATAGAAAAGTATGACAGCGAAGTGTGCATAGCAATAAAAACAATATTTTATTTCTCTCCACATACTACAACAACAACAAAACAGAATAAAATGAATAATAAGTAAACAAATCATTACCGTACTTTTAGTTACATATGTTTTTAAGAATTTTCGTGTACTTTTTGACAATAATTTCTCTACTTTAGTACAACGTTCACAACATTGTACCTATTCAACAAGCTACACGTCTACAGACTACATCTCAAATACAATTAGTCTTTACTGTGCTGTTAAACTAACTTGACGGCTAAGTAACTAAGATTTTAATCTCATCTCATCTGTTATTTCATTAACTAAACCGTTTATTGTCTTCTGAAGTCATTTAATGTCTGTCAAAGTGGTGCTGTGTATTCTTGATAAGAAAATAGGCAAAAATATATCATTTGTATGGACAATGAGAAATTAATTATAGACAAAACCTAGAGTTTTTGGACAATTGATTGGACAGTTGGAAGACAAATTGGTGAACAGATTGTAGAAATTATAACGTACAGCACGCGGACACTCCTTACCTCATAGGTTTGACCTCTCCTCTCGGTTTTCAGGCAGTTAATATTAAGTTGTAGTGTAGTTCTTTCCCACTCTTACTGATCATATCGCACGTGCTTACATCTTCTTGTCAGTGCAAGCCAATTTGCATCAAGTAACCAGGGTCTGCCAGTGTAGTCTGATTTTTCAGATAACAATGCCCAAACTTCAATAACAAAAATTAGCGCTCGTTGAGCAACATGATGCTGAGTCATCCATGTTTGCTACTGCAGCACGCACTGGTCTTAATTATGTCATTTTTAAATTGTGTATTTTAGTTTAGTTTGTGTATATATCTAATTATGTCAGTGCAAATAAAAATATTTTTCACCCCTCCGGTCGGAAAGCGTCAACTTTCGTCCCGCTGCGCTAAACGAAGTTGCCACTTTCCGCCTCCGTCGAGGAGAAGAATAGTATACTAACCTCGGGCAGTAAATAAGAAAACCTCTGATTACATTTTCGTTGAGTTTGTTGTTTGATCTGAGACCTTTCTTACTTTCCTACCCTCGGTGTGTAATCTACTATTCTTTCTTTCTTCAGTCTGACTATAGTAATTATTACGACTGAATCCAGCGGCAGAGTTGTGAAGGGAAACAATGAATAATAACTGAACGCAATCCCGTAGCGAGTGTTACATTAATCAATTTGTCAATAAACGGAATGCGAACGAACACGTATTTTAATCTCAGTTTTTGAACGAAAGTTCATCGACTATAAGTTAATTAATACGTCAACAACAATCGCAGCTGTCGTCGCTCTATGCGATATTAAACTGAATGCTGAATGCAAACGAACGAATAAAGATATCAAACGAGCCAAAATATCCATGAAGTACTGGTTACTTCATAGATATTTATAAGTAAGTAAGTAAGTAAGTAAGTAAGTATATTAAGTAAAGTAAGTCTTAAGTATATTTCATTCATTCATTCATTCATATTTTGGCTCATTTGATATCTTTATTAACTATTGGATGTTCGTATTACTAAAACTGTCGATGTTGGTCGCAATAAAAAAAATGTCTTTCTTTATTTTTATAGAGTAGGCCTCATTTTCTGGAGGCAATCACGATGAAATTAAACCCCTATGGAAGAACGTTTTATGTGAACCAAACATAACGTAATTTCCGATTGTCCATCTATACCTACCCCAATCTCTGCAGGTCCTCCACACTCGCTCACATATAAATGTTTACCCATTTGATTGGCGCGCGCCGAACGCGTGCCTTTAGCGTAATGAGCTCTTTATACACCAGCTCTAACTTCGCGTCACGTTTTAGATGACCTTCTGCTTTTATTATACATTGCTTCTCATTTGGGATCTTTTGTAAAATGGTTCTTGACTAATTTCCAAAATGTTTATTATTATTAATAACACATTTTCATAATGTATGATATTAAATTTGATTGTAATTTATTACACAACTTATGTTCAGTTTATCACAATTAAAATTGATTTCGTCGTCGCTGACCGCTTTATTAAAGTAAATATTATGCAGTCTTTAACATCACTTTCAGCAGTATCAGTAAATATTTTTTTCTAAGTGCATACGAGTTTGTGAATTATTGTTTTTTGTGCATTTTTATGTGCAATTAATAAAAAATATTTATACTATGTGCGCTAGACACAGATATGCTCTGTCTCATACATATTCTCACGCCTGTCTGCCACTGTGGTAGGCAGAGACAACGGAACCACATCTGCTACGATCCTGATCCTCCTCTATCTTCACCCACAGTCTTTTCATGCTCTTCCATACCCCATTTGTATTTGAAGGAACGACAAACCGACGGTGCCCAAAGAAATCACTTGCCACTTACGACACCCATAGTCATCTGAGTGCTTCTCCGACTCCTAAACTATACGGCGAATGAATTATTTAGCGATATAGACGCCACCTGCAGAGATACAGTGGTAGCGGAACTGGAATGAAACTCAGTTATGTGGGAACACGTCCGCGGAGTAAAAAATCCCTCGGTGTTTGTACTCATGATCCGATGCGCCGCGTATTATAAACAAATAAAAATAGAGTGTTTTCTCTCTTTACGGCGGATCGTCGAGCGCGAGCGCGAGCGCTCTCCCAATCTGTGTGTACTTTACACTGAATATTGTGTAAGCTTTATGTTTGGAGACGTGTCGGTCTGTTGATATAATACTACCCACAAGACAGAGTACAATACATAGTAAAAATCTGTGCATAAGTTTAATAACACTCTAAACTAAGCGTGTCTGAAAATATTTGCAAAAACAATTTATTAGAATGATAAAAGATACGTGATTGAATTCATAGTGGTTGTTCCTTCTATAGCATGGGTGATTTTGCTTGTGCGTTAGCACTGCATTTCCGCCAGTGTCAAGTAGTTTGTGGCAGTATCTATACCAATCTCAGGGATCGTTCTTGATCAAAAACAAGAAGAGATTGCGGAGTTTCGTGGCAAGCGAAAACGTGAACCGCGCGAACACCACGCGAAAGGCAAGGTGCTCGTGTCGTAATCGAAGTAGTGGACAGCCAGATGGATTTGGTCAAAACTATACCTTAAAGTTGTAGCCTGTGAAAGAAGGTTTTATGTCAAATTCAGACAAAGTCACACGGCTATATATGTGTAACACATAACGATCGTCCGTGTATTTGAGCCCAATTAGCATGCAAATACGTGGGCAATAGAAAACAGTGGTTTATTTGTGAAATGAGTGGACGTCAGCGAGCGCGAGCGCGAGCGCGAGCGAGGCGAACGTTCCACTCAAACCGAGTTACTTCTAATTGACGAGATGTGATCTGCACATATAACGTGTTCGGTTTAGACTGTTTATAGAACCAATAAAATTGGTCAGTTGAAATTATTCATCGTTATTGTGAGTCTAAACGAGTATATTCGAATCACCCGTGTTATGGATCGCGGTACCCCCTGCAGCCCTTAGTGCATCGATCAGTGCAGTGTTGTGCAATAGTGTGTGATTGATTCATAAAAACCATCGCGGACTCGGCGCCCGCGCCTTCCTTACTCACCAATCGAACGGGTCGGACACCGATTGTAGTTGATAAGAGCACTCTGTATTATCGTAATAAAGATTCTATTTTTGCACCATTTATCTAGTAGTGTTTTTTTAAAAGATCCTCCGCTGCTGCCCTCACGTAATTGGCGCAGTCGGCAGGATAGTCGAGTCAGTGCGTAAATAGACTATCGTAGTAAATTTCCGCCTGATCGCGTTTCAACGTGTGCATCGACTATCGAACTTATAGTGAGGAGCAGTGAGTGATCAATCTACATCCAGACATCGATGTACCTGTGGTGGTGAGAGAGTGCATATTTTTATTGGTTGCTATTCCTATCCAATCAAGATTTTTCATCCACGCACTTCCCAATCTAGGGCACCAACCCCCGATAGGTTAAGTCGCTTGTATCGTCGCATTGTGCAACGAGACGCTTGGCGAAATATAGAATTAGATATTGTAAGAGAGGAAAACATGGCTGACATGGATACTGTACATAAGGCATTAAGAATAGTCCCCGAGTTTGACGGAAATGTAAATACTTTGGTCCGATTTATTTCTCTTTGTGACCAAATTGTTACTACCTATGTTGATCCGACACCTGGAAATGAGTTAATTAATCTCTCAGTTCTTAATGGCATACTGAATAAAATCACTGGCCCCGCCGCCAGGTTATTGGCCACAAACGGTACCCCGGACACATGGCAAGGTATTCGAGACTCATTACGAAACAATTTCTCGGATCACCGTGACGAAACTGCATTATATTCCGATCTTTCGATGCTTGTTCAAGGATCAGATACACCTCATATTTTCTATGAAAAATGTCAAAATTTATTGGGCACTAATTGGGCATAATAGCTTATGTTCAGTTAAATGAAGTTGTACTAACAACCATTGAAGCGAAAAGACAATTGTATAAAAAATTGGCTCTACAAACATACCTTAGAGGCCTAAACGAACCCTTAGGATCTAGGATCAGATGCATGAAACCTGAATCTCTTGAAAAGGCTTTAGAATATGCACAAGAAGAGCTGAATGTTATGTATATGCAACAAAAATCGAATATGTCTAACAAGTTTCAATCGCCTCCCGAAAAATTCTCTATTAATAAGAACATAAACTTATCCCCACGTGAAAATCATTGGCAAATGAGATTTCCTTCTGCACCTTTTCAGCAAAGAACCCAAGCCCAAGCTGGCCCTTCTAGAACTCAACAAGTGTTCCGAGCCTTACCACGCTCGAACATGTCAACAGGCTTTAGAATTCAACCCCAATACCAACAACAAACCTCATATAATAGACCTCCACCTACACCTATGAGCGGCATTAGTCACCCACAGGCACGAAACATACCCTTTCCTCCCAATCGTAGAGACTGGCGAACTCATGGAAATCCTCCCCCGTCAAACTACTTCAGAAGTAGGGAAATGAATCATCATGATACTTACCCTTACTATCCTTACGATGACAACTACTCCTACCCGACCTACGAAGAAAATGACTTACCTTGTGACTACCCTGAAAACACCGACCCTGAAATCGCGTACCCTGAAATAGCGTACCCTGAAATCGCGTACCCTGAAACCGCCTACCCTGAAATCTGTGACAGTGATCAAGCTGGCCAACTTTCAGGAAAGCGTGAACCTGAAACTGAAAAGCCAAATTTTCCCAAGGACCTGAAACCTCATTCACCAAGATAGAAAATAATTTACAGAATCAAAGACAACTACCCTATATACAGACACATAATCCCCCGCTAAAACTATTGATTGATACTGGCGCTAATCAATCTTTTATTAGCCCAGAAGCAGTACATAAATTTTACCCTAATGTACCTCTACAATACGATCCATTTATAGTGGCAAATATCCATGCGACCACCCAGAATAATTATTCCATTACAATACCATCTTTGCCCGAATTAAATGATAACCGACCGATTAAACTTTTTGTTTACAAGTTTCACGACGTTTTTGACGGCCTTATAGGTACTGATTTGTTAGGACTATGGAACGCAGAAATTAGTTACGGATCGAAAGAATTTAGAACCCCGAATGCAATAAACCCCATACGCATGTTTCAATCTCAAAACGTAAACTTGTATGAAACGATAATTCCAGCCAATAGCTCGCAATTACTCCGAGTACCTATCGATGTAAAAGAAGGTGACATCATCATAGATAATCAAACTATGTGCAATTGTATTATCACTGATTGCATTTCTACGGCAAAAAATAGCCGGTGCTGTTTAGAAATTACCAACCCGAACAATTGTGACGTCATTTTCACTTTAACTCAGCCCATCCAAGCGCAGGTGTTCAATATGAATTGCGAGACCACCTATGACTCATTACCATCGCGAAGCGCTTATGTCTTATCACAATTGAGAACCGATCATTTAAATATTGAGGAAAAAACTAACTTAGAATTCATTTGCAGAGAGTATAGCGACATTTTTTATATTGAGAATGAACATCTAACTTTCACAAACCGAATTAAACACTGTATTAAAACAACCGACGAAATTCCCGTCCACACAAAATCTTACAGGTACCCTTACATACATCGCGAAGAAGTTCAAACTCAAATAAAAAAAATGTTAGACCAAGGCATAATTAGGTCCTCCGTCTCCGCATGGAGTGCACCAATCTGGATAGTGCCTAAAAAGGCAGATGCGTCCGGAAAGGTAAAATGGAGACTTGTAATAGACTTCAGGAAACTGAATGACAAAACTTTAGACGACCGCTATCCGATCCCAAATATCACAGACATCTTAGATAAGCTAGGCAAGTGTCAATATTTTTCATGTCTCGATTTGGCTACTGGGTTTTACCAAATTGAAATGGATCCCTCAGACATTCATAAAACAGCTTTCAGCATCGAACAAGGCCATTTTGAGTTTCTGAGAATGCCTATGGGCCTGAAAAACAGTCCTGCAACGTTTCAGCGTGTAATGGATAATGTACTCAGAGGTATTAACTGTTGTATTGTCTATTTAGACGATATTTTAGTCTATTCAACATCCCTACAAGAACACATGGAAAACCTGAAAAGAGTTTTTCAGCGTTTGCGAGACTCAAACTTCAAAATCCAAATGGATAAGTCGGAGTTTTTAAAACATGAAACTCCGTACTTAGGCCATATCATAACTCGCGAAGGTATAAAGCCTAACCCCGACAAAATTCAGGCGATTCAAAAATATCCCATCTACAAAAGAAATAAAAAGTTTCCTAGGCCTATTAGGATATTATCGGAGATTCATTCCTGATTTCGCACGAATCACAAAACCAATGACATCATGCCTTAAAAAAAGAGCCAAAATTACTCTAACACCCGAGTACATTCAATGTTTTGAACACTGCAAAACACTCTTGGTAAACGATCCGATACTGCAGTACCCTGATTTCACGAAAGAATTCGTCGTCACAACCGATGCATCGAATGTTGCAATCGGCGCGGTACTCTCACAAGGAACAATAGGTAGCGACAAACCCGTGGCGTATGCGTCACGAACATTGAATGACAGTGAGATAAATTACTCTACAATTGAAAGGGAATTATTGGCAATCGTATGGGCTACCAAATACTTTCGACCGTATTTGTTTGGTAGAAAGTTTAAGGTCGTGACGGATCATAAACCTTTACAGTGGATGATGAACCTCAAAGAACCAAATTCTCGTTTGACTAGGTGGCGTCTTAAATTATCCGAATATGACTTCACAGTTATATATAAAAAGGGAAAGCAGAACTGCAATGCCGATGCTCTATCTCGCGTTGAGATTCACAACGAAGAGGTTAGCTCTATCATTGCTAATGCTTCAGAACATCCTCCCGAAAACCCTGAAGAGGCTGACGGCTCTGAAAGTAGACACACCAGTGCTGAAAACCCTATTTTACAGATCCCTATCTCAGACGACCCTCTCAACAAGTTTTCTAGGCAAATAATTTTGAATATCATTAACCACCCGCCTCGCACAAGACCTACACTTACTAAACCGTTTGAAAATCATCACAAAACTAGTATAGATATCCACGAGGAAACGTTAGAACATGACGTCGTTGAAGCTGTAAAGAAATACGTAGACCCGAGAATACGTACCGGCATCCTAGTTAATCCAATAGAAAAAATGTACTCAATTGTACCTATCATTCAGAATAGTTTCAGAAGTTCAGCAATGCGCATCTTTCTAGTGAAATCGGAAATCGAAAATGTTGGGGGATATTTGAACCAACAAGAAATTATCCGCAAGTACCACGAAGGTAAAACAAACCACCGTGGGATATCTGAAACTTATTTATCTCTGTCCCATCAGTACTTCTGGCCGAAACTTCGAGAATATGTTACGAAATTCATCAACGAATGCACCGTGTGCGGTCGAGCTAAGTACGATCGTAACCCGGTGCGCCCCGAGTTCCAAGTAGTACCGCCACCGTCCAAACCTTTCGAAATCGTTCATGCTGATGTCTTTACTGCCGAGCGGGAAAAGCATTTGACAATCGTTGACTCATTCTCAAAATTTGCACAAGCATTTCACTTACCTAATGGCACAGCCCCGAATATTGTAAAATCATTATTGTTATTCAGTACTCATCACGGTCTCCCGCGGAGATTAGTGACAGATCGCGGAACGGAATTCACAAATCAAATTGTTTCGGAGTTTCTACGACTACATAACGTCGACCATCATACTACCTTGGCGCACGCACATAACGACAACGGTATGATAGAACGGTTTCATAACACTTTATTAGAACACTTAAGAATTTTGAAAATCCGGTACCCGAATGAACACTCAAAAGATTTGATTTCTTATGCCATACTGGCTTACAATAGTACCATTCATAGTTTGACTAGATGCAGACCGCTAGACCTCATAACTGGCCATTACGACCCCAGAGATCCCCTTGATCTTAATTTATCCGAACGACTTATGCAACAATATTCCAATGACCATCGAGATAAAATGAAAATTGTCTATGAATTGATTCATAACTATTCCGAAGCTCAGCGTAACTCTATTATGGAGAACGTTAACCGTGATAGAGAACCTGAACCCGTACTGGAACCAGAACAAGAAATTTTTATACGGAACCCTGTAGCAGAAAGACATAAACTAGCCCCACGTTACACTCATGATACGGTAGTTTCTAATTTGCCTATTCATATATACACATCCAAAAAACGCGGTCCGGTAGCTAAGTCCCGACTAAAGAGACCCCCTAAAACTCAATTGTTACAGAGACGAGATGAACTACCAATCCTGATCGTCCAGATAATGACGCAACACAGCCTGGCCCTAGCCGACAACACGATCCAACTTGAGAACCTAGATAATGGTCCTGGTATTTTGCCTTTTAAAATGGGACAAACTAAAGTTGTCTCTCATTATCATACATTTTTACAATACACGGATTTAAATTATATTAACATCAATGTTGAACAAATAAAGTCCCAATTAACGGATGCTTCAAATTTGTTAGATAACAGAACTTTTAATATTTTTAAATACCAAATTAAATACCTTTATTCCAAATTAGATAAACTTTCAGCTCAGCTTGATACCTTTAAACCTAGTAGATTGAAGAGAGGTTTAATAGATCCATTGGGTTCGATTATAAAGAGCATAACAGGAAATCTAGATCATAATGATGCTGTTCAATATGATAATGCAATTAAAATGTTACAAAATAATGAAATCAAATTATCAAAAGGTTTAAATGATCATGTAAGCTTATGTAAACAATGGATGAGTTCACAGAAACAAATTTTGTTAACCTTAGTTAATAATCAAGAAAAACTTCAGATTGCTTCGTCAAAATTAACTAATAGTTCTAATAGCGAGAAACAATTATTGTTACATTACAGTCATATTATGCAATTATTTTTAATGATCAATGAAAACGTCAATGATCTTCTGAATTAACTGTTTCGAATTGAAAATGTTTTAGCCTTTAGTAAAGTAAGTAAAGTGCACCATTCTATTATTAATCTGCACCATTTAAAAGAAATGTTATCTACTTTAAGCAAATTGTATAACAAGGAACAAATTTTAGATTTGAATGTAAGAGATTATTATGATTACATTAGAATAGGCTCCTACTTATCAGGAGATAATTTAGTTGTAGTTTTAAGAGTTCCCATAGTTTATAAATCATCTTATAGTTTGTACAGACTCTGTCCTTTGCCTAACAAAAATAACCAAGTCCTCATTCCTCCATATGCCTTCATAGCAACTAATATTGAAGAATATGTGTACATGGAGGCAGAATGCCCAAAATCCGGAGATTGGTATGTCTGCGATCAAAAGTTAATCCATCAAATACGCAAAGAGCAAGACTGCATACAAAGGTTAATCACATTACAGGAGATAGATTCGTCATGTACTCCGACAACGGTCTCTCTCAACAAAGAAGCCTTATTAGAACTAGACGAACAACATTATGCAGTCTCTTTTCCCAAACCCACCAAGGTATAGATGAGTTGTGAACAAGAGCAACATATCGTTCTTCATGGCAGCTACGTCGTCACCATTCCTCAGCACTGCTTCCTGAAAACTTCGGAATTCACTATAATAAATATAAATAATAAGCTCCGTGGTCAGCCGTTGAAGATCATGTCCGTACCTCTACAGATAACTGAAGCAAGAGAAAATCTACCAACTCTGAAAGTAAACTCCATCAATTTGAATAGCCTCAACTCTATAGAAAGACAGATTTCAATGGCGAAACCCGTAGAAGTCGACCAAATACAAACTACCAGTTTTTATCATACAACTATGCCTTTATACACTTTGGCTTTATTCGGTGCAGCTGCACTTATATCATTTTATATACGACGTCGTCGCCGAAACAAAGATGTTCAAGACAAAGAGAAAACTAGAGACATGGAGATACCAAATGAAGAAAATGGACCAGCAACATTTTCATTAAACATTAGCAAATAGTTGCTTTTCTAGGGGTGGAGATGTTATGGATCGCGGTACCCCCTGCAGCCCTTAGTGCATCGATCAGTGCAGTGTTGTGCAATAGTGTGTGATTGATTCATAAAAACCATCGCGGACTCGGCGCCAGCGCCTTCCTTACTCACCAATCGAACGGGTCGGACACCGATTGTAGTTGATAAGAGCACTCTGTATTATCGTAATAAAGATTCTATTTTTGCACCATTTCTTTTTATTTATTTAGTGTTTTTTTAAAAGATCCTCCGCTGCTGCCCTCACGTAATTCCCGTAACACGCATTTGTTTAAGCAATGATATTATATTCCAGTAGTGGCAATGTCATTGTGTAAAGATCCCAAAGAATAGGGTTTCTACCCTCTGGTTTGTTTCAATCCCCTGGCGGCCGTAGCCGGTTGCTAAAATACTACTGCCGTTTCTTTTCCGTGTAGAGTCCTTAAATGAATACTTGTAATAAATATTTTCATGCCTTCATGGTAGAATATTCTGGAAAATTATTATCATAACTACCCCCTAATGGAACAGGGTCGTAATAATATAAGTTCATTTAATATCAACAAAAACCTCCAATACAACAAATCTTTTAGTAGAATCAATATTCATTGAATCACTATAAGGTACAAAATACTAGCCAAATAATGCCAGCTCTCACACCGTAAGCAATTCAGGCATATTAGAGGTCAGGCTAAAATGGTTTTGAAAAACTCGTAAATTAGCACCGGATCTCGAAAGTGTTAGGAGATTGGTTTTAAGCTCGTCTTGTTTATCCTCTTAAATTGTATTCTTTTATCATCGTTAATACCTTTTTGTAAAGAAATTAAAGTTTTCTTTACTTTCTTATTGATTTATGTAGACGGGAAATATACTGGGGTATCCTAATTTCTCCCGTAGGTATCGTTAGAGGTGACTAAGGTATAAGTAAGGTTTTTTAAGCAGTGTTTTTGTGGAGAAAAGACATTCAGAGCATAGATTATGGCCATTTCTCATTCTGACTACTTCGCAAATAGCAAATTTTTACATTTTTTCCACAATATAATTGCAATAAAAGAATTGCTAAAGTAAACTGGCAGTGGGCGGGGCACATCGCTCGCAGAACCGATTACTGATGGCTGATGGGGCCGAAAAGTTCTCGAGTGGCGACCGCCGCGTATAGGAAAGCGCGGCATGTGTAGGCCCCCAATAAGGTGGACCGACGACCTGGTGAAGGCGGCGAGAACACGATGGATGAGGGCAGCGCAGGACCACTCGTTATGGCGATCCTTGGGTAAGGCCTATGTCCAGCGGTGGACGTCCATCGGCTGAGATGATGATGATGAAATCATTGCAGATATTTCCAATGTCCTTGGAAAAAAATATCTATTAATATACTTAATAAATATGTAAGCATCAGAAATGTTGACGATACCTTAAGTGATCAGTCTTCTACGAAACCAATCTGGGTTGGTGCTATTGGAAGCCGGACACCACACGGCATGTTGTCGTCGTAGTTGAAATCGGCTTTGTGTGGCGTGGCGTGGCGTGGCGTGGCGTGGCGTGGCGTGGCGTGGCGTGGCGTGGCGTGGCGTGGCGTGGCGTGGCGGGACGGCAGCTGATTGGGAACTACACTCGACGGAATGTTTACTCATAACTGTGTCTCCTGAAACCGCTGCCTGATGATGTGCCGTTTACTTTGCTTCATTGTGTAACAAGAGATATTGTCGACGCCTGCACGTCTAGTATGGTTTTTCTACTTGCGCGCGACTATGCTTTTTTCCATAATCACATTGTTGCGGCAAGAGCTGCTTTCGGTCACTGAAAAGCGTGGGAACCGGTTATTTTCTATGCATAGAGAAACACGTAACTCGTACCCCGAGAGGAGTAGCCTTACGCATAATTTCCCATACTTTCCCCTGTCTAAGTCTCACCCCCGCGACGACCCCGACCTAGCCCTCATGGGCGATGCGTTTTACTGTTATTGTTATAGCAACGGTCCCCCCCCCCCCCCCCGCAAAAAATGGCAGAAAAATGTTCTATGGAGAAATAAACAATACCTACTCCTTACGTGTTTCTCTGTTTTCTATGCAGCGAAGGCGTCACACTATACGTGCTAGGGCTCAATTGCGTTAATTTAAAACATCGACATTCAATCCTTATTTAATTTCAGTTCTAATCACATTGCAATTCGATTACTATTCAAGTGTACTGAATTTCACATTGCGTTAAACTTGACTTATTTACTATGTGAAAAGATCTGTCAAAACGGCTCTAATGGCTTAGGTAGATTTCAATTATTTAGGCGGCCAAAACTCATTACCCGAAAAAAAAACTAATGATAGATAACGATTTACTCAGGTAGTAAACAGGTTCATGAATACAATGGGCACCCTCTCACCCCCTCCCACCCTTCATAGATGCGCAAGAGCTTCTCTAGGTCAGTTGGAAATCGATAATCGCTTAACGTGTACGTGTCAGTTCTCGGCGCTCCTAAACTTACAACTTTCTAAAATCCATATTATACTATTTATTTTCGAGTGATAGTGATGGATTGCAGTAATTCAGGTAAGAACCTATATTTTTCAACAGTAATTTTCTTAGTTTTTGCTACCCTTGATAAACTTAACTGTTCGAAGATGTAGCTCTATCAAAATGTCTGTTTTTGGTGTTTCTTACAACAAAATTTGTCTTTTTACTAACTTAAGGATCCGTCCGAGCAATGTTTAGTTTATATTTCAATACTTGACTTATTTTTCTATTATATTAGTAAGAAAATGGCCGCGGAAAGCCGCGCGTTTCTAAAATTAGAGCATTTTAGTACTAGGAGTCGAAATTGAGAAAAATACCACGTTAGTGCTAAATTGTACTAAATCGAATTATTTTTTGTTTTAGGTCTTTCTGGTAACTCTGGTACTAAAATAGTGACTCGGAAGTACCTGTTTGAACAGGTACAAAGACAAAATTTACCAAGTCTAAGGGAAAAGCTCGATTCATATGAAGATTTTCTTTTGATACGCTATGGAGACACTGAAAATGCTAAAAAGTGTTTGAAGCAAAGATATTCGTATATCAAAACCGAATTCATGAAAAGATGGATGAAAGCCAGTAAACACGAAGAAGTTTTCCTAAAAAACAACCGAGATTGGTTAGAAGGAACGTTTGAGATTCCGATAGAATCGGCCTCTCCTCAAGGTAGGCCAGCAAAACCTTTCGAAGATTTAAGTGAGAGAAGCAAAAGAAGAAAAACGGAAGAAATCCGCGCAACTTTGAAGCATGACGTCATCATCCATGCCGCACAAACTGTTTTACAAAACACTGGGCAAAGGGATGCTTCAAAAGTTCTCAAAGAAATTACCAATTCCCCGACACGAGCCAGCAAATACAGATCTGCCTATTGCAAAGTGAATAACGAAGACGACGACGTGTTACCTCCGCTGACACCTCTGCAGGCACTTCAGATGTTCGTGGAAGCTGATCTGTCAAGACGACAATATGAAATAATAAGGGCAACAAACCCAAAACATTTCCCTTGCTACGATTTGTTGCTAAAGGGCCTAAAGGCGAAGCAAGAATGTTATCCACCAGAAGGATCCATGAGCGTCACAGATACTTCGGCAGAAAGCAACTTACAATGCTTAATGGACCTTACTGTGACGCGCCTCTCAATGTTCCTGGAAGAAGTGTTAATTACGCTGAACGAAGAAGAAAGGAAGTCGTTAACTATAATCTGTAAATGGGGTTGTGACGGCTCTCAGCAATCCAAGTTCAAACAAAAATTTGAGAATAACACTGACTCAGATGGAAACATTTTCTTGAGTTCTTTTGTGCCGTTACGCATTGTTTGTGGGAAGGATAACAAAAAAGTAATATGGCAAAACCCAACGCCATCATCTTCGCGATTTTGCCGTCCCATCCGATTTCGGTATGCGAAAGAGTCTATAGATGTGACAAAGGACGAGATAAATTATGTGCAAGAGTCAGTGAAGCTGCTCAATAATACAAAAGTCATTTTAAAAAATCAGGAGTATCAGTTTGGTCATATGTTAAAAATGACAATGGTAGACGGAAAAGTGTGTAACGCAGCCACAGACACAAAATCAACTTTGAAGTGCTACATATGTGGAGCAACTTCAAAAAGTTTCAACGAGCTAAACAAGAGGAATGACGTGAGCTCCGAAGCTCTAGAATTCGGATTATCAGTATTACATGCAAGGATTCGGATTTTCGAAAGCATCCTCCACTTAGCATATAAATTACCTGTGCAGAAATACAGAGAGAGGAAAACCACAGAAGAAAAGGCATTGGAAGCACAACGAAAGTCCGAAATCCAAGTCAGATTTCGCAACGAAACTGGACTTCTCATAGATATGCCAAAGGCTAACTTTGGTAATACTAATGATGGAAACACAAGCAGGAGATTCTTTGATAACCCTGAACTGGCATCTGAGATCACAGGAATAAGCTTTGAGCTTATATACAGATTCAAAGTGATATTAGAAACTATATCAAGTGGCCATGAAATTGATGTCGCAAAATATGATGAATATGCCTATGATCCTGCGAAATTGTACGTGGACCTCTACGGATGGCATCCAATGACGCCGACAATGCACAAAATACTAATGCATGGTGGGCAGATAATAAGTAACTCATTACTTCCTATTGGCCAGCTATCTGAGGAGGCAGCAGAAGCCCGGAACAAGCATTTCCGATCGTACAGGCTTAACTTTGCGAGGAAGTTTTCTAGGACAGAATGCAATGTAGATGTATTTAATAGGCTTTTATTAACGTCAGACCCCCTCATCAGCTCGAGCAGACAAATCAAGAAACCTTCGCACAAGGCATTCCTACCTGAAAGCATGGCAATGTTTATGTCTGCTAAGCCAAACACTTCCCAATAATATTTGAATTATATAAAAGTGATTGTTTCTAAGTAGTTTTTTTGGAATAAGTAGTTTTTTTTTGTAATTTAAGATATAGATATATGATATTTTAGAATATTAATGCTTCTAACCAATAATTAATAATATTTTATTTTATTATATAGTAAATATAAAATTAAATTTATTTTATTTAATAAAAAATTATTTTTTCGATGTGATTATTATGAATGATCAATAATTATATTTTTTCGGATCAAAAAGAGTTTATTTTATTTATCTATTCCACGAATAGCTGTTTTCCAGCAAAAAATATTTTTGGCCGCCTAAATAATTGAAATCTACCTATGTGGGCTGTCAAACGATCATCGCGATACTGAATGTGTAAAAAGTTGTGGTTCGCACGCGCACGCGGTCCTATCATGTAACAGTGGAGATTTATATAGCGCGATCGGTCTCCTGGAGTGGTATTTTTGAAAGTCACATGCTCAAATCAGCAGAAGAATATGTAAAAATTAGTATGGAGATTATGCATCATACGATTGTGATTTTAAAAATGCGAGATTCAAAAATAGCACTTCTTGTGAAATTAATCGCTCCTTACGATACCTCTATGTAATTAAAGTACAGTAGTACCAGGTTTATAAGTCTTGCCGATGTACCTGCGCAGTCGACAAATTTTAATGCCGCGCGAAATTATATTGACCAATCTGGATATGACACCTTCAATCCGTTTACGCTATTGGCTAATTTGTTTTCGCGCCCTTTTCGCTGCTATCCGTCTTTGCACTCTTTGATTACTAAATGACTTCGGGTTTTGTCGGGGACTCGGGCCTGCTCTGCGCAAACGAAGATTGATGAGCGGAATTATTTTCCTGGTCGTACTGTACTCTGTGCCTGTATTATTAATATTAAACGGGTAATTCAAGCTATCGAACTGGACAACTTAGAATGAGAAAAATATTGAAAACACAAAAAAAATACGTATATCGCGATTTCAACATAGGTCCCATTGTAAACAAGCACTAAATTTTATCCTTTAACACCCTATGGTATCATACGGTTCAGATAGAGCTAACTACAAACTATTTTTGTGGAAGAGAAGCGAAGTGAGACAGGTCGGACATGTATACCTAAAGCTTCGAAAACTTTTGTGAGTGAGGCGCAGTACAGGCGTTGCGTCGGCGTCGTGATGGATTTATTGTATCCGAGAGTGACGTGACACGTGACGTCACCGGAGCATAGGCGTCGTCGATGCGTGGAGTTCAGCTCGGTCTGACCGTAAATCTTTTGATCTGAATCTTTTGATTCCAAAACAGAATAGTTCCATACATGGCTTGAGAGACTGAAAGGATGGACTCATAAACCCTTTCTGGATAATCAAAAACGTTTTTTCCATCCTCTACTATTATATTGTTGTAACATCTATTTAATTTGTAAACAAATCTATAAAAAATTCGGTGCAACAAAGCATAAAATAATCAGTTTGTGTTATGCAGTCGCCCTATTCGAAATCGGTTAGGTTAGGTTAGAGATTATTAACAACTAGCTGTTGCCCGCGACTCCTCCGTTTACCTTTAATGAGTTAATCCAGAACATATTCTAACTGCGTACATTAGTACCAGGTTTGAGGTTGCAGGTGTGATTGAGACTAAACATCTAAACATCCAAACTTTAACATTTATAATATTAGTTAAATGAGATACAAAACAATAACATATCTAAAGCTCAGAGTTCAATAGCCTTCCGTCGACAACTAAGAGTGTTGCTCATAATTTCATATATGTATTCAAAACTCAGAAATATCATACCTAGTTCTTATACTAAACAATATTAAATTCTTCAACATAAAGTGATTTAAAATGATATGTAGTTCATCGCACCGAGCACCGCGGGGCGCGAAGCATCCTGCCTGCCATGGTGCCTGCCGCCCCCCCACGCGGCGCAGCGAGCGATGACACGACACTGTCTTGGCACACTCAACACTATATTTGGCTCACACACTCACTTAATTCCAGAGCTGAAAGAAACAAGCTTTGCATATGAAAATAAATTGTCTGAAAAATGTGCACGCAAACAATTATTGCGGAGAGATAAGATAATAATATTAAAGTTGGTAAATTGTTATCGTTTAATTGCATCTTTGTAGTGAATGCAAGCCAGTGTCCTTTTTAGACTAGCTTTCTTCATTTGCATTGAATGCGTTTTTTAACTGACTTTGAAAACCGAGGCTTTTTTTTAGTACTATAATGATGATGAATGTTGGTATATCTATGTTTTTAAATGTACACGATTTTCTCAAAAACTATCATAAATTTTGAAGATTTTGCTCAAACCCCCAATTTTAGTAGAAACAAACAATTTAAGCATTGTTGGTTGGCTTCATGCAAAGTTGGTTTTGTCAAAACTGTAATTATCTACAGTAGTTCAAAAATTCAAAATGAAAATTTGTTCAAAATATTAGTAGAAGCCCCCTTATAGTATGTAATGGTAGTATTTACCCATAGCGTTGCGTGTATAGCAATTTTCAATTTATTCTAAAACAAAAGTTTAAGTACAGCATTAAAATAAACTAGTTAACGATTCCAAGATATCTCTGCCTACACTAACCCCCCTTTCCTACACGTCGCGTGATGCATTGCCACAGCCACACTATCTGAGCGCTTTTTCTTAAAGATTAGCGCCCTTTTTACAGTCGGATAGTAGATTAGCTATACACTAGAGGTCGAAAAAGAAAAGATTACCTTCGATAGTATTATTTTAGTTCTCGTCATTTTGTCGGCTATACATTTGATGCGCTGTGTCGTACACTGACCTCGATCTATTGTTCTCATAGCTTCAAACGTCGACATTGTTGTTACATAACATAGTGAGCTCTCTTCGCGCTCTACACTATTGTTAAAGAATCTTCCATAGACTTACTAACTAAAGACTGGCAATATCAAACCGTAAACAAACATATATAGTCATTTCTTACAGTTGCACGATAGATAGTCATAAGAGTGACAGAGTTAGGTTCTTGATAATCTGTTACGTCAGTTAAACAAAATAGTATTTCCACTATTTTCAAGCAAACCAACTTTTAGATTAATTATTGTTTATTTTCTCAACACAAAGGTTTTCTTTTTATGATCTAATTAAAATAATGTCAAATTGACGAGTTATTTTCATAACTAACGTTAAAATTTTTTTTACATTCTTTAGATAATAGATATTACAATAGTTATGGAAGAGCAGATTCTTCTGGCACAGGTATTTTTCTGGTACCAGAAAAACCTAATTATGGCAAAAACATGTAAGATCTGGTAATATATTAAAAGCTACATTGAAGTAAATGGTGACATTTACTTCTAACGTTGACTGTACCATTCATCTTAAGCTTGTACGAGTATTTAATCAACGCTGCCTAACTTAAGGGCGCTTACGACCTATTGACAGTCATGAAATTAAACATTTTACGACACGAAACATTAGTCGAGCGGGTTACCGCTCGACTAGACTGTTAAGCAGTAACCATCTCCGTGTAAACAGGTCATAAAGAGACACTCGGGCAAGTGATTCATTACTATCTGTGTGTACACTCGCCAGATTTTTAACTTAATGCGATAAATGTTGAGTTACGAGACTTTTTAAATGTTTTTATACTTTTGGCGTTACTTTAACTTCAGGAATGACATGGTTGAAGAAGAATAATAAGTAGAGAGTTTTTTTTATTTTTATGTTTCCAACTTTTTATCAGGCTTTAAATTAAATGAAAATTTTATAATAAAAATTAGTCATAAATAGTGCATAGATATTCTGACTAAAGATTCGCCGTAATACAAAACGGTTTTGTTTATTCAAACAGCTGGCGTTTTATAATGTGGCCAATTTATGAAAACACTCTCTACCTTTAGTCAGAAACTATACTAGGAATACATCGTGAGGAAACCTGCATACGCTGAATAAAAGCAGAAAAAATCCGCATTGGGTACGAGTGGTGGACTGACACCCATACTACCCACTATGATTTTAAACTTGCATTTGCAGCATGCACATGCTCATGACAATATTCCCCGAGGGAGTAGTCAGAGATATTCTGAACGTTTCACCGTTTGGACACCTATTAGGTCACCCTTTAAGTAACTTATAACTTGCGAGATCCCAGAGTTATGTATCGTTTATTTCTTAGCTTGTTTTTACCCCGCAAGGGGGTACATCTGCGGTAAAGGCAGAGGATTTCTCTCACCAAAGAGAATCAGGCGTGTAACAATTGTCTATAGCATCCAAACTTCTTCGTAAAATATCATTCTGCTTCCCAGGGTAGCTTGTCTCACCAACCCTTCAACTTCTGAATATTAATAAATAGGTATATCGCCATCTAACGGCAACTATCGGGACCGATTCGTAACATAAGTACTACGTTAGTACTTAGCGTACTTTCCAAAGCGAGAAACACCTTTCTTCAGTTCATAATATTTAGCGCCACAATCACCTCTAATATAAAAAAATAATCATATTAAAGGTAGAGATATTCAACACTTTGTGTACCTAAATAAAATATTGTGCATTTCCCCAAGCAGCAGGTAAAAGCAAGGAATTGCTATAATAGGTCCCTGTGTAAAAGAGCGACTTCAAAATAAGGATACATTATACTACAGGGACTTTAAGAACTTTAGAAAGGTACACTGAACTGGAAAAGTATGAATCTTCGGCGTAACATCCACGTTGCACCTGGACAAACGGTGGCAACGACTCTCTAGTGAAATGTCATCAGTTAAAGCTGAATGAATGAATCAAATGTCTGAGACGATTTTGACTACAACGATTGCTTATAATTATAAATGCTATTAAAGGACTATATAAAAAAAAAGCTTTTAGGCTTTTGTAATAAGCTGGAGTAGCACTTTCTCATTTTTTGTTTTCGTTCTAGAGAAATCTTTAATATTGTGATGAGGGCGCCACTGACCTATGAAAGGAATCTTAACATCGGTGTGTGAGTGGAAAGTTTTGCAAAAATATAAAGTTTTATTTATTCCAAAACCAGCAGGTCTCATTTTGTGCCCCTTTGCACAAGGATATAGTTGAGGAGGAGCTTGAGGTATCCCAACACAAACACCAAATCCGTGTTGCTATTGGGTCATAGACCACTCCCCATACACATTTGCCCTGTCAGTTTGTTTGCCATAGGTAGGTAGATACCTACTTACGACTCTGAAATATATAGGAGCGATTCAAAACGTTCGAGAAACGTCTGCAAGCAAAGCGTCGTAACATAAATAATGAAAATATTCCGTCATTCGTCTGCGGATCCGCGGCTAATGGCGCACTCAAACGGTTTAGAGGCAAATAAACATTCCTCTGAAACAATTTGAGAGAAAAATTTGTCAGAGATTGAGCCCCCCTCTCACCCCGCGCCCGCCGGCCCCCGCCGCACGACGCACGCGGGGGCTATGTTCTGTTTAGTGGGTTTTTAGAGCACAGAAGTACTGTCGCGGCTGACGTGCTCACCTTCATAATGAGTTATTCCAGGAATCGCTACTCGGCTGCATTTATTATTAAACCTATATTTGTTGGTATCCGGAATCAAAACAGAAAAATCTGTCCCAGATAATGCCACTACCGTCACCCATTCAAAGACTGACTTGACCGTGCGTTGCTTGTTGTTGTTCTCTTTCACATTGTCAGTCCATAGGTACTCTATTATTACCTAGTATGCTCTAGGTTGTGTTAAATCTATAATATAAATGACCTAAATTTTGTACTTGCTGAAATAAAACGATCTTTATTCACTCAGTATACAATTTTATAAAAAATAGTGATTAAAATAAACAAAAAATTATCAAGAAAGTTCAAAACGTCTGGTACCAACTTTTGGCAGCAGGCCTTCGGTTACGTTAAATCCAGCCGATTTACAAAACTCATAAAATAATAAATACGTCTGGCAAATCTACGCATCTGTGTCCAATCAGCGCGATCATTCGTCTCAATCTGAACCTGCGAGTAGCACGAGAGGGTAGGATCATAAACATCGGAACAGATGACACTTAGATTAAAATCATTGCATTTGGTCATATCTGCTGAAGAACTGAAAACCGATGGGGAGTCAGAGTTCTAAAGTGGAAATCACGTACTAGCAGGCTTAGTGTGGGACACTCCGGCGCTGGACTGGCGACCTGACAAAGGTAGCGGGGTGCGACTGGATGAGGAAGCCCGGGAATAGAGTTTTGTGGCGCGCCTTAAGAGGGGCTTATGTTCAGCAGTGGACTATGATAGGCTGATGATGACGACACCACAACAGAAGGACGGACGGGAAGTGCGTAGTCAAAACAATATTATTATAATCTCTATTTTTACGCAACAAGTGTTATAATTATGACGTCTCCGCTGTTTGTCAGTGGTATCATAGATCCCAAACGGTGGGACCTATATCGATACGAATTTTTGTAATCAAAAGCTAATTTTTGCATTTTCGTGACACCTGAGATGGATATAATTATGATGTTACACAAAATAAAAAAATAAATAAATTTTATTGAATTGAAAATCAGTTGCACAGTTCTCAAGATAAATCAGCTTGACAAAATCACACCTTGACAATAATTATAAGGTATAGTAATATTGCGGGGATTCCATATTCTCAATTTTCTGGTTCTAATGACGACCAGGTAAAACAAGTTGGTTTCGAAAGCATGAAAGTAAATATTCTTGAAGAGTTAATTTAAAAATTGGGAAATGAAATCATTAAATAAACAGAAGGCAACAATAAGCCACAGACATATTTTCTATCCGCTTAAGAAAAATCCGTAAACAAAATTACATAAACCCCTCGGCCGCTAGGAGGTAGGAGGAAGGCAAAGGGGGGTATAAAGATCCTAAAGCATATCGAGTGGAGCCTTAATCTGCCATAAACAATCGCAAAGAACAAAACCTCGCCCCGCAGTAAATGTCATCGGAGAGAGTAATGTCTGCATGTTCTGATCAACCTCCCCCCCCTACCCCTGCCCCTCCACCACGCGAAAACGTACTCTATACGAGAAATAACAACCATCGAATTTGTTCAGCATTACCGACTAACTTGGCTTCCGATACTGTCAGTCGATAGGAATACTGGAACTCGTATAGTGTTAGGGATAGAGGTGAGTTTCGATCGAGCGGACGGCAACAAGGGTAGACGGGACCATTTAATCCGGGGCTGTTATTTTTCCGGCGATACATCAAAGTGGCGAGTCTCCGGGCAAATTGTATCAAACTCCGTGATGTATGTGTGCGTGTGTGTGCGTGAGTGAACACTTGGGCAGTATCTGTGACTTTAAGAACTAAATCTTTGCAATGTTGTTCATAATTCACTCGCTCCTAGATAGAGTGTCGCCGAATGGTTTTATTCTAATACACTTGCTTTTGTCAAGAAATTCTGTTTAGGATAATTTATTTTGGACTAACAACAATACAGGGTGAAATTGATATCATTAGCATCCTTTTAAACTAAGAGTCTACCCATCAAACTGAACAAAAAAATTAAAAGGATTTTAATGATATCAATTTCACCCTGTATACAGGTGTAACAATAGATAGTAGTAATATTTAAAGGGGTGGTTTAGACCATCAAACTGGATAACTTTTACGTGAGTTCATGTATATATTATGTATATGTAAAATATTTATTTATACGTAATTCAATCTATCAATGAAATTCCGTATTCAAAACCGTATTGGTCTGAAAGCGTTACCGATGTAGAGAAAAATCGACCATATTTGTTTTTGCTTCTAATTCTGATTAATAAAACTGATTGACTGATTTGATTGTTTGTTTTTTTTCTGTTAATTAATTATAATTATAACACTTTATTGTACACACAGACACATTGATGCAAATAATAGAAAAGACATGTACAAAGGGCGAGCTTACCTTTTAAGAGATTTCTTCCATCAGACCCGCAACAGAGACAATTATTAAAAGAGAAGCAGACATAATGTGTACACACAATCAGTAACAAATAAAATAATACGGAGCATTTAAACAAAAACAATAATGATAATAAAAGAATATCAATTGAATAAAACATTAACAATACATAAAATACAAAATTGATACTCAAAACATTTAACCATTCATTTAGCAATGATAAATGAACTGATTTTCAGATTTGTTATTTAACAAAAGTTTTCTTTGATGCAAAACCTGATAGTTTTTAACCGACTTCAAAAAAGGAGGAGGTTTTTGAGTTCATGTAGGTAGAGATTTACTACGATACGGGTCATGTATCCTAGTAAATCTCCAAAGTGTTACGATTGTTTCCAAAGTATGTACAAGTGTCACAACGCGTGCGTGTGTGCGTGTGTGTTGAGCTGACACGCACGTTATACAGAAACAAATACACGGATTTGTTGGTCTACTAGCGGTGTCACTAACTTTTTTTTTGAGATTACTATTACAGCTCTGCTCAGGGAGCAACTACTGCTTTTTACTGCGGACTATTGGAGGGACCACGAAGGGTCTACCGAGCCGGATGAATGAACTTAAGCAACCGACCTAGGGGCACCCAGAGGGTTACGGACCTCGGCATAGGACGTGTCTGGGGCTACTCGGCGGATTGAGTAGCGGGGATAGGTGACACTAACTGGCAAATCATTATCAGTATGACCGCCATCCCAGCAGATCTCTAATTAATATTATGGGAAGTTGGGAAAAATTTTACCAGTTACCAAAGTTAATATCAAATCATCTTGGATCCAGTGAGAGTCGATTATTATCTACTCTGAACAAAATGCTACTCACAATCATTGTTCATTTGTCGGTACCTAAGTGATAAACGAAGCTTTTCAAGGCATTGTTTTAAACTCAATCAAGTTATCAACTCAGAGAGCCTTATTACCTGAGACATAAAGAATAGTTTTACGTCGCGGCACTCAGCCGGAGTGGAGCCGAATTTACAGATAATAATAATTAAAATGATCCGAGTGGAGTGAGATTTTTAAAACAACAGCCACGGGAGCAGAACGGAGTGCGGATGCATTGTTGGCGTTTGAAAGAGTGAGTAAATATTGTTTTAGCGGACAATAACCTGCCCGGACCAGGCGTGGCGTCACTTTTGGCAGACGTACCTACTGGCCACAGAGCAAAGAACACCTAAACTAATAAACTAAGAGTCTACACATCAAACTGAACAACTTTAACTAGGGGAGCAAACCGATAGAAGCAAAGAAAATCAGCTGTTGCATACATTTGAACCGAGTAGGCATTGCAGTTTAGTATGGAACAGCTGATTTTTTTGCTGCTATCGGTTTGCACCCATAGTAAAAATTGTTCAGTTTGATGGCTAGACTGTTAGTTTATTAAAAGGATGCTAATGATATCAATTGGAAATTTTTTCCAAATCTTCAACTACTATAAAAGGTACTGTACTTAGGTAGGTATGTATAATATACTTTACGATTATAGAAGGTATTATTAAACGTATTATTTTTCAATAGTTTCCATAAACTATCGACTATATCCTAGAAGAGAACGAAATAGCGTCATTCAATGAAATTCAGTTTATGTCTTCTCCACTCAATTTATTTGGAATCGAAGTTATTTTACGGCACTTTCAGTCCTACTACTCGGTCGGTCTCTTCGTTGAACGGATTAACCATTGCTGTTATGTTCCGAACCGTTGCTAGCATGTAGGAACCGGAGAGGCGATGTACATCGCGCGGGACGGGAAACTCACGCGTCTGTCGTGGTGCTACATAAAGTGTAGAGGCAGTTGTAGAGGTAACTGGTAACTCGTAATATATTTTTTCATGTCGGTCATTTGTCGGACGCACGTGGGTTTTTGCAGACATTAAGCGCCTTAAAAAAGGCATTTACCTGAGCGACACACACAACGCTGCGTGTGCCGCCTTTTATGTAACTTCTTAATATTATTTAGACATTTAGGGTTTTCTATATAAACCGGATGTGCTCAAAGTCGGCTAAATTTTGCCACTGATATAATCACTCACTGTGTCATCACGAAATCACTATGCGGTGAGTGGAACGGCATGATTCAGTTTATTATACCTACTTCGTACTAATTTGTTACGATGTCTGTATATTTTTGACTCACTCACGCATAAACGGTTCAGCCGTTTATACGTGAGTGAGTCAAAAATATATGGACCTGGTTGAAATATGACTCACAGACAGAATATGTTCTAGATTAGCACATTTAAAGTTACGGGTTACAGCTAGTAATAATACATATAATAAAATAATAGACGTATTCGCTCTAATTTAAAATGTCCTCTGATAAGTTTTAGTTTTATCTGAGCGTTTTTAGTTTTAACTTTGGAATTCAATTAAACGATGTTCGAGTGGAGGAGGGAGAATGAGTTAAAAATTAAAAATAAACTTTAGTCACCAACCTCCATGGGTCACCTCGTTTGTTTCTGTGTGCGGGGGGGTTGTGTGTGTGTGTGTGTGTGTGGTTGTGTACTGTCGCGTCATCGAACTATACTATTACCTATTCTGTGCTAAAGAAGAATAACTCTAAACAAAGGCAACATAATTTTTGGCAACTAATGTAAAATTACATTTTGTATGAGTTTTGGCGGCAAGGTAGAGTTTTTAAAGAACTAAATAAGAACACGGTCTAGTATTTTTGGTGCCACTTTTTGAGCTTGATTTACATTTCTATACATTATTATTCGAGATTCTGTGTCGTCGAATCAAGACGGCACTCTCTAATTACCATGTCACACTATTTACGAAATATTTTTCGTCCGATGCTCCGAGTTCGAATCCCAGTCTGATCATAGATTATGTCTGGGTCTTTGTTTTTTGGTGTGTTCTATAATAAAAGACTTGGAGCTTTAGTCCGGGACCAGGAGTGAGATTTTTGAATCTCATTCGCTGAGCTCAGCAGTTAAAAATGTCAAATTTACTATGGAAATATGCATATTTCTACTGCTGATTTGGCTTTCAAAAATCATACTTCAGAAGTGGAATTTTTGAAAGTCAAATCAGCAGTAGAAAGATGCGTAACTCCATACATTTTCATCGTATGAGATTCAAAAATCGCACTCCAGAGCAATCTATGTCCATGTGATATGTGATCGATATTTTATATGTCATCTCAGCCGATAGACGTCCACTGCTGGATATAGGCTTCCCCCGCAGATCGCCACAACAACTGGTCCAATGCTGCCCTCATCCAATAGGTCCCCGCCGCCTTCACCAGGTAGTCGGTCCACCTTGTGGGGGCTTGCAGCCTACCCACACGCCAGTACAAGATTTCTCCTTTGATTACTATGGCGCAGTACAGTACTACACAGCAGCTACGACGTAGCATTCTACTACGTCGCTGTCGTAATCATTTGTTATTAAGCAGAAAAAAACTCCGCGTGGTGAGAGGGAGGGGGGAGGGGGGAGGGGGGTTAAGTGATAAGTTAGATTTACCGCGAGTTGTGACGCGGATGACGTCGTCAGGACGCAATACAACACACGAGTGTGTTCTGAACGACTCTTCGAAGCGGTTTTTGATCTTTCCCTTATCATAACGTTATCGTTATTTTATTCAATATCCTTCGACGAAAATAAATGTACTCGTCGTATTCACTGCACATGACTAAATGGAGAGAAGAAATGTAAGATTACGAAAAAACTTGCGAACTGACTTACCTCCGGGTAATAGATACTCCGTCTTATACTCCGGACTAAGTCCGGTAAGTTTTTTTATGGGTGACCGTTTCAGTGGTATAATGTGGACAGTTTGAAACAAAACCCATACCTAAAGTGATTTTTTGCATTGGTGCATTGCTGGGGGAGCTCTTCCAAATGTATGAAACAACTGTTTTTTTCTTCGCGATTTCAATGTTGGTCCCATTGTAAAAGTGGTTCAGTTCGATGGTGTGAAGCACCTTTTTAAGTATGTATCTAACGCATTTAAGTTTACACCCTGTACCTGTACCCGGATAAAAAGTATTTCCTCGATCAAGGAAACATATTTTCTTGAAATATTTCGACATTGTCTTCATACAAAAAAATTAACACTATCAAATCAAGATTTTTTTTCTTTCAGCAAGAAAATGTTAGTAGCGCCATATTCTTGGTTCAGTGCAATTTGCTTTCACACAAGACAATAAGAAGAAATCCTTTTTATCCGTTTATAATCGTGTTTTATCCATTGATCTCTTTTTGTACTGTTTTATACCTATTTCTTCATTCAATGAGCACGTGGAGATGATCCATGAGAGGTGGAGGGGAGAGGGGAGAGGGGAGGGTCAAACATTCCGGTAAAGGTATAAGTGGTCGCAATCAGCGGCAGAACCGAGGTTCAGTTTCACAATTAAAAGTTACCGCCCGCGCCGCGCCGGGTTCATTATTATCCGACGCCAACTTGCGCAGTTACTCATCTCATCTCATCTGCGACGCGACGCGCAAACATTAAAATGAACAGATAAAATTTAATGCATTCTAATATAATACACAAACTGCAGGTACTGGTATTGAAACATATTTAATATTTGTTTAATAACAATAATGATAACATTCCTGTCTTTCCTTAATCATAATGTCTTTTTTTGCGATTTCAATTTTGATCCCATAGTAAAAGTTGTTCAGTTTGATGGTCTGAACCACCTCTGAATGTTTCGGAACGGTAAATAAAATCATCCGGTACATTAATGTTACACCTTTTGTTATTATGTATTCATATGAAATACTATGAACAAAAATGATCTCCAGTTTATTGTCGCAGTGAGTGATCTTCTCCAACCACACAAGGACTTTAGATTTCCGATATTTATCGAAACTTGCCATTAATAGCCATGTAACTACCGCATAAAGCAATAAGAAGAGAAATGTGCGAGTTTTCCTAAAATGAATGAAATAAAATAAATAAATAAAATAAACAGGCTCACATCTCAACATCACGCACATCCACAACAGGCTTCGTCAAAGCAAATACAAACAAATAAATAAAAAATGTGAGTAGATGGACGTCAAAAGTAGATACCGACTCCAGGTGAATTATTATTAATTATACGCACAAATTGTTTTGGAAATAATTCCCAGTGTTGACTATCTTGAGGAGGAAGGGCGAGGTAAGGCGAGGGGGGGGAGGCAACTTCCACCTTTACCTCATTATCGGGAACAATGGCGACGTCGCCACCTTATCTCATCCAATAAGATCTGAACAAAAACTTCAGAAAGAAACGCCGGAGCCCGATAATTACATCCCGGGACCCGCGGCCGAGTCCGGGACCCCGGACCCCGCACCAACAGTCCCGCGGGACTCGCCGCGGGCGTCCGAGGCTCAATTACGCGGAGCTGAATGATCTGCTCGTTAATTATTTAAATAGATAACTGTCACCTGTCCGACCGTCCGTCTGTCTGTCTGTCTGTCTGTCACTGTGACTCGAGGGCGCGCGATCTGAGACACGTCGAGAGACTGATGGAGGTTCTAACAAAACACACCAGTTATATTTAAAGGGGTGATTTAGACGATCAAACTGAATAACTCGCACTTTGAAGCCAGCTTCAAGAATTTTTTCATTTATCTGCTTTTGCATCCAGAACTGCGTGCTGACTCTACTGAAATGTATGAAACAGCAACATTTTTTTTTCGATATTGCGTCCATAGTGAAATTTCCATTTAAAGGATTAAACCACCCTTTTAAACAGTGTTGTTACTAGGGTGTTTTGTTATATGTATAGTCTAGGTAAAAGAAACGCTTTCAACAAGTATAAAGATCAACGTTATTCCTCGATTATGGCAGGGAATAAAAGCGTTTTTAAAGTTGTGCGGGGAGCGGGGAGCAGGGAGCGGGGTGTTGGTTTACATTGAATAATTAGCGTAAACGTTAGGCAACGGCCTACTGATACGTCGAATGTAGCCTGCAATATACACCAAATGCGGGCTTCACGCATGCGGCTCCGGATATCAGCATCAAGGAAGATTATAGCTTCAAAAAAACTGTCCTGGCCCCCTTTGATAATGTGTAGATATTAGATTGTAGATTGTGGATTGTTATTTTAGTTCTGTGTTAACATACACGATATTTGTATTTGATATTAATATTTATGTATAGTATAGTTTGTCAGTGCTCGACGTAAATAATTAATTTGTAACTTAACCTTGTACCTAAGCAGGCACAAAATAAATACGACTATCAACTAATTTGTGCAGGTACCTACCCACATTTTCTGTCTTTTCGTGTTATATACATAAGCTACAATATAAATGTTGTGACAGCCATTAAGGGAAGTAATACTAAATTATTAAGTTAAAATGTATTTTCAAAATGTAATAGTGTATACTTTGTCGGCAGTCCTTAATAAATAAATAAATAAATGGTCTGGCGCCTGCTCACATTATTCATATTCATATTCATTTATTCGCATTCATGTACAATTACAGAATAGGTGTTACTTAGTAGCTAGAGTGGGTACATGAACCCTGTTAGGGCACAGCAATATTAACAAGAAGTGGGTAATTATACAGAGAAAAAAAAATAAAAAAGGTTAATAATCAATACAATGTCAATAGTTAATGAGGTACTACTTATTAAATATAAAAGTAAAGTTATAGAATGTAAAAGAATAAAAATTCCAATGTCAATTTCATTTGTTATTGGGTCAATTAATTATTTTAATTATAACTATACCTATTTATAATAACATTGTTAGTAAAGGTTATTAATTACATTAGTGAACTTAATTTATACAGTAACATATTAGACATGGAAACGTATTGACAAATCGGAGATGTCGCTTATTTTACTACCTATCCAAGGTAGGTATTAATGGAAATAAACAGAATGCTTCATTATTATTCGAATGTCATTCGTATGGAACAGATGAAAGCAAAAAAAAAATACTGTGTCCAGAAGTTAGGATTTGGATATAATTAAATTATACATAAGCTCACGCTACCGTCCCAATGTGGGAGGAAGAGACTATAGACCGCTGTATGTTTTGATTCTAAACACTTCGGTCAGTTTAGTGAAAGAATATGTCTACACAATTATTTAATTTTATTTAATTTATCTTTATTGGTTATTTTTGAATGCATATATACAATTAATTAATGTATTTATAGAAATTTGTCAGTCAAGAAGTCATCAATTGAATAATAACATTTTTCGATTAGTAATAGTTTTAATTTTTTAACCAACACATGATCTTTTATTTCTGATTTAAAATATTCGGGAATTTTGTTATACATTTTGATTGCGGAAAAGTATGGACTTTTTCGGTATATTTCCATAGTACTTGTTAGCAGGGCAGTTGGTTTTTAGTTCTGAGATTATGTCTAAGGTAGGTATTTTTCTGTATGAATAAGTCTTTGTGTTTACGAGCGAAAGTAGCTATTTATAAAATATAAATTGATGGCATCGTAAGGATACCGTTCCGGATGAAGTGTGGCTTACAACTGTGGCGCTGTGGAATGTTTGCAATAATGCGTATAATTTTTTTTTGCATTATGAATAGATCGTGTGCCTCAGTGCTATTCCCCCAGTGTATTATTCCATAACGTAACCATGCTTCTGCATGGGCGAAGTAGGCTGTTACGCTCGTTTTAAAATCGGTGTTTATTTTAAGTATACGCAGTGCGTAAACGAATCTACTGAGTTTTGTTTTAGTGCTTGTGATGTGTTCCTTCCAATTAAGATTACAATCTATATTTAAACATATGAGTGTGCAATGTTGGATTTCTTCTAGCGGAATATCTTTAATTTGTATTTGTAAGGTAAGTGGCTGACGTTGATGGGGGTAAATTGGATTAATTTTGTTTTGTTTATATTCATATTAAGATTGTGTTTTTCCAGCCAGGTTTCTAATGTATGCAATGTTCTATGAATTTCATTGTTGTGTATATCATTTTTACTAAACTTAAACAATAAGGATATATCATCCGCGTATAAAATACAAGGTGTTTATAGGATTTTAGGTAATTCGTTTATATAAACCAAAAATATGAGTGTACTTCCTTGGGGAATTGATCCTTTTAGATTGAGGCTTTCTTAACGAACAGTTTCTATACGTTAGAAGTTTCATTGTTATATTTGACTTCAACGTATTGCGTTCTCTTATCCAGGTAGGACTTGAACCAGTTATATGCATTTCGCGGATTCCGGAGCTATATAATTTTTCTAAAAGTATTTTATGGCTGACTTTATCATATGCTTTACTTAGGTCTATCAGGATACCTACTGTATGGTGTTTACTATTTATGCAATTTTGGGCCTCTTGAATATATTTATACACTGCCAGTATTGTAGAACGTCTTTTCCAGAATACGTATTGGTTATCGTCTAAAACTCGTTTATTTTCTAAAATTTTATAAAGACGCAAGTACAATGCTTTTTCAAAAACTTTGGATATTGATGTCAAAAGAGCGATAGGTCGGTAATTATTTGGGTTTGTGTTATCACCTTTCTTAAATATAGGTTTTATAATAGATGTTTTGAGGTCATCCGGAAAGCGACCTTCATCGAAGGACTGATTTATGAGGTTTGTAAGTGGTGGAGTTAGCTCGGCAGCACAGCTTTTTATGACGGTCGAAGGTAATTGGTCTATACCAAAACTATTTTTTATATTTAGTTCCCTAATAATATTGTACACTTCTCTCTCATTTACAGGCTGTAAATAGATTGAGTTCTCTAGCTGGGATTCCGTCGTAAAACTTGATCCTATATCTTGTTCGTTTTGAAAGGGCCGCTGCGGCGCCAGCGGCTCTGGTAATGACTCATATACATTGATAAAAACCTATTAAATATGTCAGCAATCAGCTGAGGGCAGTCGGTAGTCTCCTTTTCGTTTAGTTGTAAGCTTAGGTTTTTGCTTGATTTGGCGCTAGTTTTGTTCGTGACTTCGTTAACTATTCTCCACATTGTTTTAATTTTATTTGTCGATTTGGTCATCTCCGCTTTATAATTGAGCCTTTTAGACATTATAACACTTTTTTTAAGGATTTTTTCGTACGCTTTGTAGTGGTTTTTTAGTATTAAACATTAACATAGAACGTGATGAGAAGGTATGTCAAGACCCGGCCGCGATTTATGATGATAGCAATGTTCCTGTAATATCCACATTATGACCGCGAATAGGGGGGTGCGGTGCGGAAGGCCGGGCGGAGGGGGGGGGAGGGGGAGGCAATTAGCAACGATGAGATAAAACGTGCAAAGTCCGCGAATGATTCAAGTTTTACAATTAAAAGTTGGTGCGCACCGCCGATGTACGAACCTACAGATCAGAGCACCGCCTCGTGGATACGGCATCATGAAGTGAAAGGAGATCAATTGATTATAAATATTTATTGCTAACGAAAGCCTTACATAATGTTAAGTTTTAGCGTACATATTCAAAATGCAGTTAAAACGAATGGTATGAAAATACATATTTTTAACATTTTTAATTTTTATTTGCCCAAATGGATCAGTACGGCTACACAATTATAGCCACACAAGATATTTAAAGAGAGACCTATTTTATGTAGGTACTTACTTCTTGCGCCCATTCTGTGCACTAATTATACCGTTCAAGCACAAATTCAACGTAATGTATTCTTAGACTTATTCTTATGACAAAGCCTTATGAAATTTTTATATCAAAAGTTAGCCGGCATATACTATCTCATCTTGGGTAGGTCTGCAGTATCCGCTTCGCAATGTAGAATCAGCCTCCGTGGTCTATTTGAGCTCTCGACACGGAGGTCGCGGGTTCGACTCCCACCTAGTTATATGTCACTTTGTGCGTTTTTCCCCAGTTGGTTAAGACATTGCAGGCTGAATCACCTGATAGTCTGAAAAGAAAAATGATTCCGTGCTTCGGATGGCACGTTAAGCCGTTGGTCCCGGCTACTATCTCTGGTAGTAGTCGTTTCACAAAAACCACGGCAGAGGCCGTAAGGCGGTCTGAAAAACTCTGACACCAGGGCTCTGCCCACGTGATAAGAGAGAATGTGAAATCGTCATCAATTGATGTTCGTCCCATTACAGACCACAGGTATATTCGTCTCTTTATTAAGTGTTAAGGTGAGTAATACAGTGTTATCGTGACATTGTGTACCGCATACAGCATGCAGCGCTTTGCCGCGCTTCAGGCGAGCGGAACGTCTTGTACTGTGTGCTCGAGGCTCGGAGGCGCGGCGCGTCGCGGCGGCCGACACGTTACATTTTATTATCTCTCTCAAACTTGCGCGACGCTTTGAATTATGATCCACATCTCTTGATCTTCCCGTCTCCTGACAGCCGACGACAGGGGGAGGGGGCAGGGAGGGGCATTGATGTCGGGGATAATTTACAAGTATAATTACAGTTGGTTCGTGACCTGACTCCGGCACGAGGGCTACTAGCTAGCACTAGCATCAGTCTCCATTCAAAGAGTGAAAACGTTTTACCGTACTAATACCTCACAGAAATATAGTTCCGGTCTAATTTGCTTAGCTGATTTAATTCAGTGCTCTATTTAAGTGTACAAAGTCTATATGAATCCATTGTTTTTTATCGGGAAATATAGTCGTGACCATAATGCTTATACTATGCGAAAAAATTCCTCATCACAGTAATTATAATTTACAAACATGGTAGTATTTGAAAAATCAAATGCTAAAGTCGGAATAAATAATAGTTTATGAATTAACGAATACAGGGCGTCCCTGGAAGTGTGTCATTTCTAAACTTTTAGCACCAGTGAATGATGGTTCCATTCTCAACGGTTCAAAAGTTATGATAACTTTTTTTTTAAATAATTTGGAGGTTTAAGGAAGATTTTACTTTCCTGGTACCGGTTACTTTTGTTCAGCTATCATACTAATGTCAAATAATGAAACGTATTTATTACAAAGGTTTAGGTCAAACAAAAACTTTACTCGGTTTTCAAATGATTCTCACGAAAAAAAAACGTACTACTAAGCTGACAAGTTGGTAGGTCGCTTGGCGTATGAAATTCGGACCGGTCCTGACCGGATGTGTACGCTTACGTGGTTGGTATGTATGCTCAAAAGTCCTAGGCCGGCATGGGGACGCAATACGACACCAACTAAAGCTACAAGTTATCTTACATGTTTATCCAGACCTAACTTATGAGCGCTCAAAAATACGCCGTATCACTACGAGAAAAAGTACGGCAGTGCGTTTCTTGAATGGCTCTTTGGTTCGATTGGTACCCGCAAATTTACAAAAGGTATCATAGGACAGCGCTCCCCAACGGGCACATTTGGCTGTGCTGCCGTTTGCTCGACAAACCAATCACATCCCCTATGTTAGGTTTGCTCAGGTTGGAGTGCGAGTTCGGGTTACCTCTCCGAGCGCTCACTGCTATCAGTTCCTTTGGATACGTCGGGAGGGAACGGAAGTTAGTGGAGACGGTGCATCCCTGGCGTTTGGGCAGTGACTTTTTTTGAATGGGATCTTGCTGCTCATCGGGTAACAACCCGACACGTTCGTTCCTCCACGTGTCCCTCTGTACTTCAGACAGAGGGCACAGTGGAGGAGCAAGGGTGGGCTCTGTGAGTACTCACCCTACCGCACAGTCCCTTCCCCACCACCGTCGAGCAGCGCAGATCGGTATCGTCTGGAGTATCGTGGATACGTGTCGCGGCTTCAGAAGACCGAGGGCCTTGCCTTTATTGGCCGGGCCGAGACAAGAACATGTCAATAACAACCCGACAAGGAAAAGTCGCTAAAATTCCGGGACACCTGAGCAACCCCGGTGTACCCTCCAGTCCCTTGCCACTGGAATAGGCGTAAGCCAATGGTGGACTCCCTTATTTCGTCCTATATTCGTGGGTACAAAATTGAAAAATTTTAATTATAACTTTAAAAACAAAATCCAAGTTGCCTCGGGCGCTAAAAATGATGGTGAATCTGACTCCGCGGTGAGCCAGATTTCAATAGGCTCCTCGGAGGACATGTCTGCCGGATCTGTGAGTCGGAATAGGAAACGGCCCCTTTTGTTGTCTGAACCGGAAGGGACAGAGGTAGAGATCACCATGGTTATCAAAGTTTCCACCGCAAAGAGGGGGATGAAACGTCACCCCACAACGGGACGGTGCGTTGGCTTAGCAAAGGCGAAGGCTATTCAACTCGCAGAGAGGGAGACTTATAGGCGGAGTAAAACTGAAAATGAATCTGCTGAGACTAACCACAGAACGAGGAGTGGCAGAGTCCCCTGCCCTCCCGGCTTGTCATCTCAGCTTAAGAAGACTTTGACGAAAGACATCACTGAGGAAGTGAAGAAGCAAGTGAATAAAATCCACGAAGTAACTTTACGCACTAAGCATATTAAGGGTATGGATATGCGCACCCTCAATACCTCATTGAGGGAAGTTTCATCACCCGGGTTGTGGAGACTCTTTATGGAAGAACCCTTACAGAGGAGTCGGCCAAACTGCACGAGGAGGTCTCCCGTCTGCGGACTCAAATGGATGAACTCCATAAGGAAGCTGCAGAGCTGCGTGTCGAGGTGGCACGAGCTTAAGTGCAGCGGCTTGCGATGCGTCCTGGCGCATCGAATATGTCAGGCGAGGCCAGTGACGGAAAAGCAAACTCACTGGCCGACAAGATAAAGAGTCTGCTGAAAGAGGAGGACATTCGGGTCCCCACCCCTACCAAGTGCGTAGCGCTACGTGTCTCCGAGTAAGACGACTCTGTGTCCCCCGTAGACGAGGAGGTAGCGGCAGCAATTGCCAAGGTGGGTAGCTACTTTTTGGCAACTGTCAAAGCGGGTGAAATACGGTGCAACCACACTGGCTTGGGCACCGCACCCATGCGGTTACGGCCGCTAAAAGGGCCACGGAGTTTAGACGTTTGCTCGTCGGGTGGACCTCCGCTCGGGTTACCCTTCTAGGGTCTAGATCTTTGTGACACCTGCACTTCAGAAGCGGACCGCTCTGATCTATGCTACCGACGCGGGCAGGCCGGTCACCTGACGGTACAGTGCTCCGCTGCGGCCTACTGCGTGCTGTGTGCGACGGCAAAAAAACCTGCGGGGCACCCTGTGGGCAGCAATGCCTGCACCGTCGCTAGTAGAATAAAAAGCGGGAAAAAGACTGTAACTGGGGCCAATGCCCAGTCTCAGTCTACCAGCCCAACTGGCCAGGGTAGGAAGATTCCGATCACCATCAATTGATGGCCCTTAAATTTCTCCAAACGAACCTCAATCACTGTCCCAGTGCTGAGGATCTTTTATTCCAGAGCATGGCACAGTGATCGTTGCATGTGGCTGTAATTTCCGAGCCTTATTTTGTTCCTACCAAGGATAACTGGGTGGGAGATAATGAGGACTTGGTTGCCATAGCCACCCAGGTGAGCGAATAAAGACTATCAGAAATATTACCATATTATTATAAATGAATTTTATGTATTTCGTGCATAAGTCGCAACATAATTTAGTTTACTTAGTATAAAATTATAAAAATAGCAAAATTTCAGAACTTGTTCGGCATATTTCTTGAAATATTCCATTTCCATTAATCAAAACTGTGAATTTCCATTTATCAAATATGTAAGGATTATTTGTAATTTAATTTCCACTATAGTCTCAATATTCATTTTCGTTACTTTCTTAGTCAATAGCACTAACCGATTCACTACCTCATTGCGTCTATTACTCTATTATTAGTCACTTTTATCTGCTATCCAATTCCATTTTTCTTCTATAGTTCTGGCTTCATCTCGTCCTCACCAGTATGAAACGGTCACGTTGCCGTTGCTCATCTCAAGTCATGTAAGTGTAAAACGGCTGGAACACCGACGCTCGATGCTCTAGCTGACTCAATTTGCACTTAATTTGCAGAAGAAGCAGCATTTTATTGTCCATTCGTAGCACGGCAATAGTCCAACAATAATTACGATAAGTCTATATTTTTCACATCGTAGAACGAACGGCGTCTTCGGTCCATCCAAACTCTGTTTTACACGACGATGGCATCCTTTTTTTTTTCTTTTTTTTCTTTCTCCCCATGTTGGTTAATTTCTCGAATACGATGAAGTCAATTAAATTAAATTGTTAAATAAAAGTCAAATCTTCACGAAAAACAGCACATTTTATTATTGTTCACCAGTCCTTATTTGTTAGCCACGCGCACTTTGACCCAGACCGTGTCGCATGGCAAGGTCGCCATGTAAGGATGGGACGTATTAAATGAAGACGACTGGTTTAGATAACATATGATTTAATACTAATTGAATAAATTGAGTACATAGTTTATATTATTGCTACATACTTCACTACACCGGCTCCCCTCCCTTTGTGAGAGTCGTGAAGGGGAAAGGCTATGTGGCGACGTAGTTGGGAGGTATGATGGTCTATGGTACCTACTTTTCTCCCATCAAGACCCTCCCCGAATTCGAAACCCATCTCGAAGAGTTGAGGGTCTTAATCGGCCAATGCCATCCAGTCCCGGTACTAGTCCCCGGAGATCTCAACGCTAAATCTGTAGCGTGGGGATCTCTCGCGACGGACGTAATGGGGGAGACACGGACAGAGTGGCTGATCACAACCGGACTAATTTTTCTAAACCGGGGCTCGGAATACACTTGTGTGCGGCCTCAGGGCAATTCTATTGTGGACGTTACATTCGCTTGTCCTGCGCTGGCCAGACGAGTTCAGAGCTGGGAAGTCTTTAAGAACGTGGAGACATTATCAGATCACCGATACATTCGATTTGACGTCTCTACGCTACTACAGGGGAGCGGCCCGAGCCGGGGCATGCAAGAGTACAGTCCGCGGTGGCAGCTGAGATACATGGATAAGGAGATGCTGCTGGAGGCGGCAATAGTGTAATCCCGGGCAAGCGCCAGAGTGCCCCTGGAGGTCGAGGATGAGGCAAACTGGACCCGGGTAGCGATGATGCAGATCTGCGATTCGTCGATGCCCCGCTGCAAGCAACATTCTCCCAAGCATCAGGTGTACTGGTGGTTAACGGAACTCACGCAGCTACTAGAAATATGCGTAAAGGCGAGACACCAGTACACCAGATACCGTCGGAGACGGATCAGGGACTAGGCCCAAGAAAGTGCACTATGCACCTCCTATAAGGATAATTTAATTTAATAAAACTTATCTTCTATTTGTTATCAAACAGCAAATTACTTAATTTCTAATACAACAACATTTAAATTTTACAGCGCCAATTACATGATAACACGTTTTAAAAACTGTTTAAGGTACAAACGACAAAATGCAAAAAATATGAAACTATGGAGAAATAAAAAGATAACCTAACATTCAAACTAACTGCTTCTACAGGATACATTATCAATCCAAGAACAAAACGTACAAAATATAAAAATTTGGACAAATAAAAAGACTACCTAACATTATTATTTTAATCTATGTGCTTCTACGGGATACTTAAAAATACTCGACAAACAATTCGGTCATACAGTCAAACATTAGACGCATTTGCACCAGTACAAAAACGACAAAAATGACTGTAATATAACATAAACAAATCTCAATAGTCATACATATAAATGGTGGACTATACGACCAAATCGCTTGCCGAGACACCAATTATTAATGTACAGTTTGTTTGTTTGTCGTAGCCGCTGACAAGATGATGTATTATATGTGTAAATAATTATGTTTGTGTGTATATGTGTGAATGGGTGTCAATACTATAAAAAGATACTGAAATGAAATGAAATTTGTTTAAATTTTTTTTATTTATATGTGGTTTAATAGGCTGCGTTCTTTACTGCGTCCTTCGCTCTTCTGGTATACTTTCCCAGCGACATGAAGAAGACATCAGAATCGCATATAAGGTCCTCGTGAGGGTCATACATCGGTTCAAAACAGAATTCCTGGCATAATTACTTTGTGCATGCGGATGGTGCAGAAGGCGAGGCCGCCGCAATCGAGAGGTGTTTGTACGCAACCCCACCCGTGCGTGCCAACAGTTCCGGGCAATCCAATGCACCATTGAGGATGGATTGTAAAAATTTTAGATCCACGATCACTCTTCTATACCTTAGGCTCACGATTCCAAATAATGCACGGCCCTCCTCATAGTGGTGGAAGTTGAGGTTAAATTTAAATTTAAGGAATATTAAAAATTTGTTTTGAACTGACTCTATGCTGTTTGCATACGTGTTATAGAGACCAGACCGGTATATATGTATGACGGGTCCAGGGTTGAGTTGTCGCCATCAGCAGGGTCAGGATCCATATTGGAGTGGTAGGAAAACACTTGAAATTCTTTTAATACAGGTTTACTAACTGCCGAACACAATACAGGGCAAAACGGTTAAGTTCGATTTGAAACGCGGTGATCCCGAGTCGTGTCCGGTGTCCCCCTTTTTCACCTCCGTCCTCCCAACCAAAAAAAAACAACGTTCTTTTTTCAAACACTCACTCCGAAAAAACCAACTGTTTTACCGACACGACTCGATTCCACCCAAGCGCCATCTACTTGACGTTTCAATCAACTAGGCTAACTAAAATAATTAAAAGGTGGCGCCACTCGTCTCATAATTCCAACAGCTTCTAAAGGATGGCGCCACTGTACTAGGCGCAGGCGACGACACGGCCAACCTGACGCTTCACACGTCCTCGTGTGACTTTTTATTCTTGACAGATATCTGAAAGGGAGAGAAAAAAAGGTCCCCACAGTAATTTGTCAACGACTCGGCCAATCCTGGCCAACATTCAAATTCTTTATTGTAAAGCATACAGGCTACAATTTGATTATTACAGTACTCTAAAATACTTAGTAGTGATACATAGCGTAGGCTTACAGGCATTGAAATAAATTACAATCATTGTAAATCAAGTTAACAGTATCGGCTATCGAGCAATCATCAAACACATTCAGGCTTTTATCAATCGAGGTTTTCTCATAAACTCTGACCATCCTCTAGCTGGTCATCAAGCCCCCATAGCCTCCATCTGGCCGGTGAGCAAAATTACTACCCCCATAGGCTCCATCCGCCCGGTAGGTAAAAAAAAACAAACATCATCTCCATCCGATGATAAAAAAAGGAGTTTTGAGAAAGAAACAAATTCGCAACTTAAGTCAAGAACTGAGTGCCTTGCTCGACAGCCGCTACATTGTCATCGTCATTGTTGTCGTCAATATCGTCAATTTGGGAATCACCTTCGGGCATTTTCCTGAGGCGGTCGTGGGCGTATTTGTAGGTACGGTTACCAGTTAGCGCTTTAAGAACGTAGCGATCGCCGTCCAGGATCTCAATAACTCGAAACGGACCTTTGTACTTGGGGTCTAACTTTGTTTGATTCCGTTCCTCGTTTTTCAAGAGGACGAAATCGCCTACAGTATAATTGACAACCCTCGCCTTATTGCTGTCAAAACGTGTCTTCTCGTATTGGGCACTTTTATCCATGTTACTAACAGCTTCCATCCTAACTTGATCAAGATCAACCGCCTGTTCATTGTCGTCACAAGATAAAATGTCCAAGGGTCTCGCCACTCTACCTATTAAAAGTTCGAGGGGACTTGATTTTGTCACTCTATTTTGCGTACAATTAAGAGCTAACTGCACGTCAGGGAGAACGTCTTGCCACGATTGGTCAGTAGTCTCGGCAGCCGTGAGCATGTTCTTTAGTGTGCTCATGATTCGTTCCACCTGTCCATTAGCGCGAGAGCTACCGGTCGCGATCAAGTGCAAATTAATGTTATGAGTATTGCAAAACTCTCTAAAGTCACGACTTGCAAAGCACCGTCCTTGATCAGCGATCAATCTCGCTGGAGCACCGAACAAGGAAACTGCGCGCTTCATGGCCCTAATGCTACTCGCGGTGTCAATATTGAGAGTGTGGTATAGGAGCACAAACTTTGTAAAAGCGTCAATCATGACGTAAACGTACTCCTTCCTATCGTTTTTGCCGCTCAATTTTCCAGTCGCGTCAATATGCACAGTATGCCAGGGGATCGCTACCTTTGGGATGGGATGAAGCTCTGCCTGAATCTTACCAGAATGACTCTTAGCAACTTTACATGTTATGCAATTGTCCACAAACTTTCTGACATACTTTGCCATATTTTCAAACCAGTAAAGGTCATACATCTTCTCTAAGGTCTTCTCCCAGCCCAAATGCATTAACCCATTGTGCACACTACTGGTTACAGACCACCGCAACGACCTGGGTATGATAGGCAAACAACGAGTTCTCCCATTTCGTTGTATGCGTCGATACAAGACGTCTGATCGGAGTTCATACGTTCTAGCTACGTCATCACCGAGTCTGTTTTCCGTCAAGTCAGATTTCAGCTTCGAAATGTCAGAATCTCGTTCCTGTTCAGCGAGCAGCCAAGTGCCAGACAATTCCGTGAGATTAATTTGTAAAGGCTCTACTTTTTTTGTAATGATATCGGGTATTTTATCGGGGATGGGGTTTCTGGAGAAAAAGTCCGCGTGGCACATACTTTTGCCCTCTCTATGTACGATGTCGAAGTCAAAGGCCTGTAAAAAGGCCCACCAACGATGGACTCTTGGTGTTAGGTCTAGCTTTTTACGAGCAGCTTTCAGCGAGCTGCAGTCGGTTACGACCGTAAATTTTCTGCCGTGAAGGTAGTGTCTAAAATGTCTCACCGCATTCACAACCGCAAGAGTTTCCAATTCGTAGGAATGATATTTGGCTTCTGCGGTCGTCGTGCGTCGACTATAATACGCCACAGCGTGAAGTTTTCCATCTACCTTCTGCAGTAACACAGCACCGTAACCAACTGCACTCGCGTCCGTGTGCAATTCTGTCTCGCGATCAGGGTCAAAAATTGTCAAAACCGGTTCTCTCGTTAACATTCCTATTATTTCCTGCCGAATATTCTCATGTTTGGGTGTCCAAACAATTTTACCAGTACCGGTCGTAACTGCAAACAAAGGCGCCATAGTTTGGGAGAATTTCGGCACAAACTGCCTAAAATATGATGCCAACCCTATAAACTGGCGAAGTTGCGTGACTGTTTCAGGTGGCGGCAGAGTAGTGAGGGCTTGAATCTTTTTGGGGTTTGGTCGGACTTCTCCCTGACAAACCTCAAAACCCAGGTATTCCACTTTCTGTTTGAGGAAAGAGCATTTCTTAACGTTCAATGAAAATCCCTTATCCGTAAGCACCTTCAGAACGATCCTCAGTCTCTCGAGAGCTTCCACGGGGTTACTGGCCACTATAAGGATATCGTCCATATAGACCACCACATAACTGTTTGCCAGATCACCCAAGGCTTTGATCACAGCTCGTTGAAATACCGAGGGAGCGTTCCGAAGGCCGAAAGGCATCGCCAAATACTCAAACTGCCCGTCTGGGGTAATGAACGAGGTGTATTCAACAGAATCGGGGTGAATGGGGATTTGATGAAATCCCGACGCCATATCCAGGATTGAAAAGTAACAGCCACCATGTAAACGGGAAATCTGATCAGAGATTAGCGGCAGAGGGAATCTGTCGGGTAGGGTATTATCGTTAAGTTGCCGATAATCCACACACATTCTGTCTGAACCATCTTTTTTCTTGACCAGGAGTATGGGACTGGCAAAAGGCGACGAGCTGGGGCGGATTATATTGGCCTGCAGTAACTCGTCCACCTTATCACGCACAATTTGTCGTTCACTAGGACTGAGTCTATAAGGACGCCTATACACAGTTTTACATGGGTCTTTAAGACGTATCTGCATCGGGGTCGTGTCTGCTCTACATGCAGGAATGCCGTCAGTGAAAGATTTTTCAAAAGATTTGAGTGTGTCTAACAATTCCTGTTTGAATTCGGCTGGCACGTCCGTGTTAATAGTGTCGGTATCGAAATGATGCGGCTTAGTAATTTCGCACGAGTAGACAACGTTGGCACGGATAAACTGCAATTTATTTGAGGACATGTGGACCACAAGTCCTTGTGACATTATCTCGCGGCCTATCAGAATGTCATGGCGCAAGTAACAATCAGGGAGAACATGAAAAAGCACTTCTAAAGTGATGTCGTCAATGTCAACAGTCGTTAAAATTTGAACAGAGCTATTTACAGAGGTTTGACCTATTCCTGTCATTTTTACAATATTGTTGATCCTTTTCCCTCTAAACTTGCATGCAATACACTCTCTAATAAGTGAGCACTCAGCTCCAGAATCGTAAAAAAAGGGGTATTGCTCACCAGAATGACATAACGATCCGACGGGAGGATTGACGGTGCAGAACTCCACTTGCTTCTCCATAATGGCACGGAGGGTACCACTGGCGCCGCTGCTGCTGGTATCTTGGCCTCGCCGCTCGGGACAGCTCGACGCGTAGTGGCCAAGACCTCGGCATTGGAAACAAGTGATGACAGGTTTTGCATGGGCATTCCTGTTCGGAACTGGTTTCGGAGTTTCACTTCGTGGCGTGACCATCATAGGGTTTTGTCGCGAATAGTCCTTTTTGAAGCGACATTGGGGAGTTTTGTGCCCAATCCTGCCGCAGTTGTAGCACTTCACAGAGGATGATGGGGCTTCACGGCTTCGTTTTGCATCAGAGACATCACTAGTCCCTGCGGGAGCCTTCCTTTTCAAAAAGGAAACCGCTTGTAACTCTTGCTGTAGTCTATTTCGGGTTGTGATGTCGTGCGTAAATGACAAACGCTGGACACGAGGCTCGAACTGCGCGATGTGCGCCAACACAGTAGACACAGCAATTTGTTCTACGTTCAGGGATTTCCATTTTGACATGACGGACGTCATAAGGGTTGCGGCATATGAGGCTAAGCACTCATTTTCTTTAGGCCTTGATCCATGCAAATTAATTAAAAATGCAGCAGCCGTTTCGGGGCAGTCGTACCTTGATGTGAACAGTTCCTTAAATTCTGACCACGTCATCCCATGATATGAAACTGTCGCCAGCCAAGCTGATGCTTGACCTTTGAGTGCGCGGCTTAAAGCTGTCATGAGCGTCGCACCATGCATCTGCTGATTCTCCACACACATATCCGCTGTCGTAATCCATGCTTTTGCGTTCACTTCTCCTTTGTCAGGGTCGAAATCGGGCAGCCTGATATCCTTGCTGGTCGCTGGTCCCTTCATGGCATGGATGAGCGCCATGAAATTTCGACTTTGTTGCTCAAGCAATAATCTCCATCGAAGCTCCTCAGAATACCTGGCTTCGCGTTGTGGGGCAGGCAGGTCACATCCCGCTTCTGATGACGGGTCCAGGGTTGAGTTGTCGCCATCAGCAGGGTCAGGATCCATATTGGAGTGGTAGGAAAACACTTGAAATTCTTTTAATACAGGTTTACTAACTGCCGAACATAATACAGGGCAAAACGGTTAAGTTCGATTTGAAACGCGGTGATCCCGAGTCGTGTCCGGTATCCCCCTTTTTCACCTCCGTCCTCCCAACCAAAAAAAAAACAACGTTCGTTTTTCAAACACTCACTCCGAAAAAACCAACTGTTTTACCGACACGACTCGATTCCACCCAAGCGCCATCTACTTGACGTTTCAATCAACTAGGCTAACTAAAATAATTAAAAGGTGGCGCCACTCGTCTCATAATTCCAACAGCTTCTAAAGGATGGCGCCACTGTACTAGGCGCAGGCGACGACATGTATAAGGAGGCTAAAAACTTTATTATTAAGAAAAACAAAAAACCCGACTGCTAAATTAAAAAAAAATTAAAGCTATTAGGTAAATATAGCAAATTACATATATCGCACATCCGGTAGAACAAAGTCAGAACTGTCAAAATTTACGAAACTGAGTTAATAATGACAAAATGTTCCATCACCTGTTACGCGTTTGGTAGCACAAAGAAACTTTGTTAGTTCAAATAGATTATACGATAAAAACATATTACTTAGCATAATTCTTTAAAGGTTTCAATTCCAAATCTAGAATTTAAAAATTTAAAATCTTTACTTTGCTCTACTGAACAATTTGTGAAATGTAAGTTCTGACTTTTTTCTACCGGATGTGCGATATGTATTATAGTACTTTTATACTACCATTTTGACACAAGAGTAAAAAGTATGAAATTAACTTAATTATTAAGAAGAACTAAAAACCCAACCTTATGAATAAGTTATAAACTGAAAAGAGAAAAACAAAGTAAATAATTTTTCATGCTGTCGGGTGTTTTGTCCATTTCAATAACAATTTTTCACAGAGCTACGTAACGTCCTGGTGATGTGTGTGTGACATCACGTGTAGTTTTTAGATATGACGTTATTTATCCAATCTAAATTGCTATCTACAGGGTGATATATTATTACCATGGCACTTACGTCAGCGGCTCCGCTCAGAACACCCACTATTTTACCTTTGACGAAAAGTGGCCCACCAGAGTCTCCTTCATCCGCTCTGTGTTTTTTGTTCGAGCATGGTGGTACTACGCATATCAAAGACCGAGTCAGTCTTTTTGATATTTCATCACAAGATACTATAGCACCTACTCCAAGCTGAAGCGGAGTGTTAAATCCATTTTTTTTTTCAGTTAGACCAAACCCTGCGATCCTGGCAGGGAGACCCACCAAAGCTTTGCTGTCAATTGCTGACAATGATCCATATCGCTGAAAACTTACTTTTTCTACCAAAAAGAGTGCAATATCATTTATCCAGTATGTTTTAAATTCTTGATAAGATGGATGGACTATTTTTGTAATTACTTTTTTATAATCTTTAGTCTCGTTCCAGGGTATTTTCATGTCGCCGTATCTGATAAAAGACGTTTCATATTTAGGACAGTGAGCTGCAGTTAGCACCCAGTTTTCAGTTATAACGTTTCCAGTACAGGATAGTTGAGGCGTTTTTCTTAGTATATACTGCAAACTGACTACGTATGGAAACTCTTTATCGACGTCATCGACACCAAAACGGACTCTAGAATGTATTATGTCGCGGCGGTAAGAAGTGCAATTTATTTCAAATATCTTCGAGGTGATATACAATATTAATGTTAATACCGTGAATAACATTATAGATTTTTGTAAATTTTTTTATAAATATCGTGTGTACCCAACGCTACTAGTATATACATATTGAAAGAAATTTTTATGCAATTTCAAATGTTTATGTTATTGGCAATTTCAATAAAACTCTATAAAACTATTTTACTACATCACAACACAACAAATACAGGGTGTAAGGAAAAGTATCATTAACCTTTAAACCACATAATCTACCCATCAAACTGAACAACTTTTACTATGGGAGCAAACCTGTCAGAACAAAAAAAAATCTGCTGTCCCATACTGAACTGCAATACCTACTCGATTCAAACATATGGGACAGCAGATTTTTTTTGTTCTGACAGATTTGCTCCCATAGTAGAAATTGTTGAGTTTTATGGGTAGAGTATGTGGCTTAAAGGTTAACAATACTTTTCCTTACACCCTGCTTTGCGTAAAAAACAAGTACGAGTCGGGACTCGGGCATTTAGTTTTCCGTACTACCAGTTGATTGATGATACCCGCTATAAATTGACACTTACTTACTTAGTATGTGCCATGTGGTCACATAGTAACTGAAGAACATTTCTGGTGTTAGTTTTTTGGGTATAAAAAAAACTATCCAAGTTAGTGCCACCCTGATAATTTTCTAGCCACAAGTTATTTCTGATGTTAATGATCTTTTTCAGATTTTATACGGCTGTATTTTTTTAAAAGAGAGGTGGAGACAGAAATTTCTCGGATTTAATTGAAAATTTTGTTAAACAAAGTTTTAATAATAAAATAAATAATAATAATAATATGAACACGAATAAAAAATTTGAAAAATATGTTTCTAACCTCCGTCGCGAAAAGAGATGTCTATGCTCCCTGGAAGCATGTGGCAACACTGGACCGAACCGGACGTTGCCGCGCACCGCAGCCCGCGCCCCTCTCATCAGACCAACGTTCGGACCTGCCTGTTCGCCGGCCATCTTACACGAGACAAGTGCAGTTAACGCACTTCCGTTTCCCGCCGCACTCAGGCGGTCTGGCAACCCTGCTCCATAGACTACGCTGTCATCTTGACAAGACTTTTTTGACATTGCGCCCAAAAAACGCCACGTATGGCCTACCTAATATTTCTTTTAATTACTGAAAAGCATGTTAAAAGTCTTAGTTAAACTTTTTTTTTTTTTTATTTTTTTTATTTTAGTTAACGTCCACTAACCAAAAGGGCACAAAGGGGGCACCGCCCCCCGAAGGACACAACCATGACTATAAACTATAAAAGCTTCATTAATACATCGCAATCACAATCAACAGGTAATACTCACCTATAATCACCCCCTACGCACCCCCTAATCAGCCCCTACGCACTTCTTACTCACACGCCCTCCCTACTCCACCCTACTACCGCTCTACCTACGTTTGCTCAGGTTAGGTTTGCTCAGGTTAGGTTTGCTCAGGTTAGGTTTGCTCAGGTTAGGTTTGCTCAGGTTAGGTTTGCTCAGGTTAGGTTTGCTCAGGTTAGGTTTGCTCAGGTTAGGTTTGCTCAGGTTAGGTTTGCTCAGGTTAGGTTTGCTCAGGTTAGGTTTGCTCAGGTTAGGTTTGCTCAGGTTAGGTTTGCTCAGGTTAGGTTTGCTCAGGTTAGGTTTGCTCAGGTTAGGTTTGCTCAGGTTAGGTTTGCTCAGGTTAGGTTTGCTCAGGTTAGGTTTGCTCAGGTTAGGTTTGCTCAGGTTAGGTTTGCTCAGGTTAGGTTTGCTCAGGTTAGGTTTGCTCAGGTTAGGTTTGCTCAGGTTAGGTTTGCTCAGGTTAGGTTTGCTCAGGTTAGGTTTGCTCAGGTTAGGTTTGCTCAGGTTAGGTTTGCTCAGGTTAGGTTTGCTCAGGTTAGGTTTGCTCAGGTTAGGTTTGCTCAGGTTAGGTTTGCTCAGGTTAGGTTTGCTCAGGTTAGGTTTGCTCAGGTTAGGTTTGCTCAGGTTAGGTTTGCTCAGGTTAGGTTTGCTCAGGTTAGGTTTGCTCAGGTTAGGTTTGCTCAGGTTAGGTTTGCTCAGGTTAGGTTTGCTCAGGTTAGGTTAGCTCAGGTTAGGTTAGGTTAGGTTGGGGTTAGGTTAGGTTAGGTTAGGTTAGGTTAGGTTAGGTTAGGTTAGGTTAGGTTAGGTTAGGTTAGGTTAGGTTAGGTTAGGTTAGGTTAGGTTAGGTTAGGTTAGGTTAGGTTAGGTTAGGTTAGGTTAGGTTAGGTTAGGTTAGGTTTTTTTTTTTTTTTTTTTTTATTAAGACAATTTGTTCGATTTGGGCAAATTAGGAGCGCGGCGCTATTGGTTTACGCTTTGCTCCCAACATTCCCATAGGCAAAGATGTATAATTATTGAAAGTCATTATAGATATGTATGCAGAATATAAAGACATGATAGAGATGATAAGATAAGAGTGGATTAATAAGGAAAATAAAAGATAATGAGTGGATGGTGTGGGAGGTAGATTTGATATATATGATCATACAAACACTAAAAGTGGGTGCATGAACATATATATAAATGGCACTTGCGTGCGATAATGATATGCTAGTGGTACATCAGACTTACATGTTATGTCCAATATATCACTGCATATTGTTTGACATACAATTAGGGTGTCAATATTTGCTTATGTTAGATTAACATTAGTTTCGTTAGTTTCGTTAGTTCAGTAGACAAGTAGTAGCCCATAGATAATTGCTCAAATGTTCAATAGTTCAAGTGTTGCGAAGTATATAATGCGTTAATAGCATTGGTAACTAGAACTGTAGCGTAATTTACAAGTGAAGATAATTATTATTTACAGTGATTAAGAATTAGTATTAAAATAAGAGAGATAAAAGAAATACTTATGGGCGAGTATATAGATAATCGTGTAGCATTGGCAAAAATGCAGCATGATTTATAAGTGCGGATGATTATTATTTACAATGAGTGTACATGTATACAATAATCACAGAATGAATACAATCTAATTTTTACACTGCATATTGTTTGACATACAATTAGGGTGTCAGTATTTGCTTATGTTAGATTAACATTAATTTCGTAAGTTCAGTAGACAAGTAGTAACCCATAGATAATTGCTCAAAAGTGCAATAGTTCAAGTGTTGCGAAGTATATAATGCGTTAATAGCATTGATAACTAGAAGTGTAGCGTAATTTTCAAGTGCAGATGATTATTATTTACAGTGAATAAGAATTATTATTAAAATAAGAGAGATAAGAGAAGTACTTATGGGCGAGTAAATAGACAATCAAGTAGCATTGGTAAACAGAATGCAACATGATTTACAAGTGCAGATGGTTAAGTATTATTTACAAAAGTGTACATGTATACGATAATCACAAAAAGAATACAATCTAATTTTTTGTAGGATGTGACGGCGAAGCACGGCCACCTTCGACCGGAGGTCACCAGACACAGGACGCCCTCGGCATCCCCAGCAACCCCAGCCGCCCCGGACCCCCCGGAGGCTGTGGCTTCCGAAGCATCAAAGTTGCCAAAGCTGCCAAAGTCCCCGAGGTATCCAAAGTTGCAAAAGTTGCCAAAGTCTCCGAGGCATCCAAATTTGCCAGAGTCTCCGAGGCATCCAAAGTTGCCATAGTTGCCAAATCTGCCAGAGTTGCCGCAGCCACTGAAGCATCCAAACTCTTCCAGTTACCACACTTCACCGTCACAGCAGCCAGTATAAGAGTTTAGTTGTACAATAGGAGAAATAGAGAGGAGTACTTATAAGTGAAGCAGATTTTTTTTTTTTTTTTTTTTTTTTTTTTTTTTTTTTTTTTTTTTTTTTTTTTGTGAGTCGCTCTTTTCTCACAGTCATGTTTACTAATACTAAAAGACTATAAGACCTTATTAGCTATAATGCATAATATTATGATACAAGTGCCTCGAAGTTCCGAATTACTTATTATACATAGTGAGATATACTTATTCATAAAGTGTACGCATCATTATTTTCGCCTTGATAGCACGAATAGTAGGACAGATCGATGAAGTAGCGCTATGATTAGTGTCATGATTCATTTTGTGTTTTTGATTGCGCATGGTACAGTTATAGCACTGAACAGCTGTGGGGTCATTTTTTGCTGGGCAGTCTTTTATCTGATGATTGATTCCAGAGCAGTGAGAACATGGATTGGTTTCAGACTTGCAGCGGGATTTGGTGTGTCCGAACTGTAGACAATTATAACATTGTCGGAAGGGGGAAAAATTTTCTAAGTGAACCCGTTGATAGTCAACATTGATGCGTTCGAGCTTGATAGCACATTGCCAAACGGCAGGAGTGAGAGTGAATACAGCATTGTAATATAAGTCCGGATTGCGATTTGATTTTAGAAACTCTAGCTTAAAGTTGTCCCTGCTAACTGCGGATTCACGAATAGTTGGATTTTGACTGAAAATTGCGTCGACTAGCTCATCGGAAGGAGTATCCTTCGATATCCCTTTAAGAATGATCATGGGTTTATAGGCCTTAGCGGCCTCTGCCTGCACATCTTTTTCCATAGAGACCATATTGATGGTCTCGTCGCGCTGCTGACTGTTTTCAAATTCGACACGTAATTTATTGCAAGCAATGGGCAGAATTTTAGCAGGGGCAAAATTCTTATCTCTGAAGGAGACCGCTTTCTTGAATCTTTTTAGTGTATCTTCATTAGTTTCGGAGGTCTGCACAGTGACGATCATGGCTGGTTTATGTATGGGTACGTTCGCTCTAAGGGTGTCCGCATAAGAGGTTCTAGTTTGCACAGGGGGATTGAGGTTTGTTGATGCTATTGGAGGTAAAGAATGTGTTGTTGGAGTAGAAGAAGGAGGAGGGGGTTGCACAGGGGCAAACCTCCTAAGCTCCTCCTTAATGGTGTCTTGTATGGCTTGAACAGTATTCGCTTCCAGAGAGGTCACATGATTGGCCTCTGTGGCCACTTCAGCTACTTTATCCGGAGCGCGACACCATTTTAGGCGCTTAGGAAGGTTTAATATCTCGTTGGACAAATCTATAATAGTAACAGCACGTTCGATTATATAATCTTTGTTTTCTTTGGTGACACTTTTACCCTTCCTGACTGCATCCTCAATAGAGACAGCGGCATTTATCATGATTTTGAGCAGTTCTTCCTCAGAATACTCCTCAAATATCGACTCCTCTGACTCTAAGTCAGATTCAGGTTCAGAATTTTCCGCCATAGTGAAAATTATAAAGAGATAGTTAGTAGTCACCAGTATCCGGCGAAGCTGGGGTCCCCGGCGTGTCACTTCAAGCCACAGTAGTATCGGAAGGAGGCGATGCACAAGAGCACAAACACTTCACTGCATCCAGTATAAGTTCACAGGGTAATTGAAGTCACTGGCATCACCAGCAGCTCTAAAGCACAATTTTCACAAAATCACTTCTGCCAGCATGCAGACAACCCCCATCCAACCAACGTAACCATGTAGCACTTTATCACATAGAATTGAAACAGAATTATATCCAGTGTTGCAGTTGTTACCGGAGATGCAAATGAAGTCCAAAGTCCAATGTAGCAGAAGTTTCAAAAGTTGCCGATGTAGTCAAAGTTGCGAAAGTTGCAAATGTTTCCGAAACATCTTGAAGACGATGTTGCGGAAGTTGCCAAAGTTGCGAGCAGAGAAAAAGCTGCCGCACGCGACGGAGGACCGATGAAGACTGTTGGTTAGGTTAGGTTAGGTTAGGTTAGGTTAGGTTAGGTTAGGTTAGGTTAGGTTAGGTTAGGTTAGGTTAGGTTAGGTTAGGTTAGGTTAGGTTAGGTTAGGTTAGGTTAGGTTAGGTTAGGTTAGGTTAGGTTAGGTTAGGTTAGGTTAGGTTAGGTTAGGTTAGGTTAGGTTAGGTTAGGTTAGGTTAGGTTAGGTTAGGTTAGGTTAGGTTAGGTTAGGTTAGGTTAGGTTAGGTTAGGTTAGGTTAGGTTAGGTTAGGTTTTTTTTTTTTTTTTTTTTTTTTTATTAAGACAATTTGTTCGATTTGGGCAAATTAGGAGCGCGGCGCTATTGGTTTACGCTTTGCTCCCAACATTCCCATAGGCAAAGATGTATAATTATTGAAAGTCATTATAGATATGTATGCAGAATATAAAGACATGATAGAGATGATAAGATAAGAGTGGATTAATAAGGAAAATAAAAGATAATGAGTGGATGGTGTGGGAGGTAGATTTGATATATATGATCATACAAACACTAAAAGTGGGTGCATGAACATATATATAAATGGCACTTGCGTGCGATAATGATATGCTAGTGGTACATCAGACTTACATGTTATGTCCAATATATCACTGCATATTGTTTGACATACAATTAGGGTGTCAATATTTGCTTATGTTAGATTAACATTAGTTTCGTTAGTTTCGTTAGTTCAGTAGACAAGTAGTAGCCCATAGATAATTGCTCAAATGTTCAATAGTTCAAGTGTTGCGAAGTATATAATGCGTTAATAGCATTGGTAACTAGAACTGTAGCGTAATTTACAAGTGAAGATAATTATTATTTACAGTGATTAAGAATTAGTATTAAAATAAGAGAGATAAAAGAAATACTTATGGGCGAGTATATAGATAATCGTGTAGCATTGGCAAAAATGCAGCATGATTTATAAGTGCGGATGATTATTATTTACAATGAGTGTACATGTATACAATAATCACAGAATGAATACAATCTAATTTTTACACTGCATATTGTTTGACATACAATTAGGGTGTCAGTATTTGCTTATGTTAGATTAACATTAATTTCGTAAGTTCAGTAGACAAGTAGTAACCCATAGATAATTGCTCAAAAGTGCAATAGTTCAAGTGTTGCGAAGTATATAATGCGTTAATAGCATTGATAACTAGAAGTGTAGCGTAATTTTCAAGTGCAGATGATTATTATTTACAGTGAATAAGAATTATTATTAAAATAAGAGAGATAAGAGAAGTACTTATGGGCGAGTAAATAGACAATCAAGTAGCATTGGTAAACAGAATGCAACATGATTTACAAGTGCAGATGGTTAAGTATTATTTACAAAAGTGTACATGTATACGATAATCACAAAAAGAATACAATCTAATTTTTTGTAGGATGTGACGGCGAAGCACGGCCACCTTCGACCGGAGGTCACCAGACACAGGACGCCCTCGGCATCCCCAGCAACCCCAGCCGCCCCGGACCCCCCGGAGGCTGTGGCTTCCGAAGCATCAAAGTTGCCAAAGCTGCCAAAGTCCCCGAGGTATCCAAAGTTGCAAAAGTTGCCAAAGTCTCCGAGGCATCCAAATTTGCCAGAGTCTCCGAGGCATCCAAAGTTGCCATAGTTGCCAAATCTGCCAGAGTTGCCGCAGCCACTGAAGCATCCAAACTCTTCCAGTTACCACACTTCACCGTCACAGCAGCCAGTATAAGAGTTTAGTTGTACAATAGGAGAAATAGAGAGGAGTACTTATAAGTGAAGCAGATTTTTTTTTTTTTTTTTTTTTTTTTTTTTTTTTTTTTTTTTTTTTTTTTTTTTTTGTGAGTCGCTCTTTTCTCACAGTCATGTTTACTAATACTAAAAGACTATAAGACCTTATTAGCTATAATGCATAATATTATGATACAAGTGCCTCGAAGTTCCGAATTACTTATTATACATAGTGAGATATACTTATTCATAAAGTGTACGCATCATTATTTTCGCCTTGATAGCACGAATAGTAGGACAGATCGATGAAGTAGCGCTATGATTAGTGTCATGATTCATTTTGTGTTTTTGATTGCGCATGGTACAGTTATAGCACTGAACAGCTGTGGGGTCATTTTTTGCTGGGCAGTCTTTTATCTGATGATTGATTCCAGAGCAGTGAGAACATGGATTGGTTTCAGACTTGCAGCGGGATTTGGTGTGTCCGAACTGTAGACAATTATAACATTGTCGGAAGGGGGAAAAATTTTCTAAGTGAACCCGTTGATAGTCAACATTGATGCGTTCGAGCTTGATAGCACATTGCCAAACGGCAGGAGTGAGAGTGAATACAGCATTGTAATATAAGTCCGGATTGCGATTTGATTTTAGAAACTCTAGCTTAAAGTTGTCCCTGCTAACTGCGGATTCACGAATAGTTGGATTTTGACTGAAAATTGCGTCGACTAGCTCATCGGAAGGAGTATCCTTCGATATCCCTTTAAGAATGATCATGGGTTTATAGGCCTTAGCGGCCTCTGCCTGCACATCTTTTTCCATAGAGACCATATTGATGGTCTCGTCGCGCTGCTGACTGTTTTCAAATTCGACACGTAATTTATTGCAAGCAATGGGCAGAATTTTAGCAGGGGCAAAATTCTTATCTCTGAAGGAGACCGCTTTCTTGAATCTTTTTAGTGTATCTTCATTAGTTTCGGAGGTCTGCACAGTGACGATCATGGCTGGTTTATGTATGGGTACGTTCGCTCTAAGGGTGTCCGCATAAGAGGTTCTAGTTTGCACAGGGGGATTGAGGTTTGTTGATGCTATTGGAGGTAAAGAATGTGTTGTTGGAGTAGAAGAAGGAGGAGGGGGTTGCACAGGGGCAAACCTCCTAAGCTCCTCCTTAATGGTGTCTTGTATGGCTTGAACAGTATTCGCTTCCAGAGAGGTCACATGATTGGCCTCTGTGGCCACTTCAGCTACTTTATCCGGAGCGCGACACCATTTTAGGCGCTTAGGAAGGTTTAATATCTCGTTGGACAAATCTATAATAGTAACAGCACGTTCGATTATATAATCTTTGTTTTCTTTGGTGACACTTTTACCCTTCCTGACTGCATCCTCAATAGAGACAGCGGCATTTATCATGATTTTGAGCAGTTCTTCCTCAGAATACTCCTCAAATATCGACTCCTCTGACTCTAAGTCAGATTCAGGTTCAGAATTTTCCGCCATAGTGAAAATTATAAAGAGATAGTTAGTAGTCACCAGTATCCGGCGAAGCTGGGGTCCCCGGCGTGTCACTTCAAGCCACAGTAGTATCGGAAGGAGGCGATGCACAAGAGCACAAACACTTCACTGCATCCAGTATAAGTTCACAGGGTAATTGAAGTCACTGGCATCACCAGCAGCTCTAAAGCACAATTTTCACAAAATCACTTCTGCCAGCATGCAGACAACCCCCATCCAACCAACGTAACCATGTAGCACTTTATCACATAGAATTGAAACAGAATTATATCCAGTGTTGCAGTTGTTACCGGAGATGCAAATGAAGTCCAAAGTCCAATGTAGCAGAAGTTTCAAAAGTTGCCGATGTAGTCAAAGTTGCGAAAGTTGCAAATGTTTCCGAAACATCTTGAAGACGATGTTGCGGAAGTTGCCAAAGTTGCGAGCAGAGAAAAAGCTGCCGCACGCGACGGAGGACCGATGAAGACTGGGGTTAGGTTAGGTTAGGTTAGGTTTTTTTTTTTTTTTTTTTTTATTAAGACAATTTGTTCGATTTGGGCAAATTAGGAGCGCGGCGCTTTCGGTTTACGCTTTGCTCCCAACATTCCCATAGGCCAAGATGTATAAGTATTGAAAGTCGTTATAGATAATTATGTATGCAGAATATAAAGACATGATAGAAATGATAAGATAAGAGTAGATTAATAAGGAAAATAAAAGGTAATGAGTGGATGGTGGGAAAGGAAATGTTTGATATATATGGTTATACATACACTGTGAGTGGATGCATAGCCATATATATATAGGTTGCACTTGACGTGCAATAAGTTATGCCCGTGGTACTTCAGATCAACTCGCTGTGTCCGATGCATCACCGGCATATAGTTTTGCAGAGAACGATATGATTCAAATGCACTAAATGTGATGCATGACCGCATGATGTGGGTTGCAAGAGTTAAATGTATACGATAGTAAGTCATAAATGATTCAGGTGGTGTAATTATTGATAAATTGGTAAATGGGATACAGCTGAAGATGTGAAAATGACTGTTTACAGAGAATGTACATGTGTTTGATATAAGAGTTCTGTTTCTTATTTTGATATTGTAAATTTTCCTAAGTGGAAGTTAAACTGAAGCTGTGGGAAGTACAGCGTAAGAAGAAAAGAGCAAGCGATGGTTATATTACAGAGAAATTATTGACACTATTTACAGAGAATGTACGTGTTAGATATGAGAGTGCTATATCTAGGACTATATACATTAGAACAAAAAGACGTGTTTAGTGATATACATTAGTGCAGTTTTTTTTTTTTTTTTTTTTTTTTTTTTTTTTTTTTTGTTTTTTTTTTTTTTTTTTTTTTTTTTTTTTTTTTTTTGTTTTTTTTTTTTTTTTTTTTTTTTTTTTTTTTTTTTTTTTTTTTTTTTTTTTTTTTTTTTTTTTTTTTTTTTTTTTTTTTTTTTTTTTTTTTAACTAATTTAAGACTGTTTAAGACTAATTTACAAGTTATAAAGGCAAATGTCGTAAGTTGTACTTAGGATGCGGAGTCTGACGATTCGTCGCTTCTCTCCCCTTCGGATTCGGATTCTTCCAGGCCAATCCAGCTGTAGCTCACATTAGTGACTCCCACCAGTGAGGACCGCATAGGTCTGAATTCTGTTGGACATTTCTGCTTTGGAACAAGAGTCTTGAAATAAAACGCTGTAGGGTATTGAGGGTGGGTACGGCGATAGCCCCCAAGATATGTTGGATGCTTCTCCCGAACGTGCCTAGATATGCTGCGACCGCTGTAAAATGCCCCGCATACGACACATTGGCATCCGCCCTTGACGCCCATGCCCAAGCCCATGCCAGGCACAGGGACAGATGGAGGCGGAGATGGACGCACGGGTGCAGATGTTGAGACCGTAGATGGTGGTGGTGGTGGTGCAGGCTGGCGTTCTGCAGGCTGGCTGGTGGGAGGTTCCATAGGTGCCGCTGTTCTGATTACTCGCTCCATGGAGAGGGAGGGTGCAGCTGTACTTGTGGGTGTGGCATTGCCGTTTGTGGGACCCTCAGTGCCTGGGATGATCCGGGGGACACCTCGGGCGAGGTCACACACATTGTGTGGGGGCGATGTGGCGGGAGATGGAGCCACCGTAGGTGCATTAAATATGTCAAGTTCAACATTCATTGCAGCAATGTTGCTGTTGCTCAATTTCGATGAGTTCTGCGATCCTCGCCCGGATCGCTCGTTCGTGTTTTGGTTGCCGCATGTCGCCCTGTACAGCATTTCCGTGAGGTGTGTGATAGTAACCTGCATGCTGTCTACTCTCCCCTGCAGCCTGTTTACTTGTGCCCTTAGTACTGAGCACTGGCTGCAATGCATAGAGCGAGCATATGGCGCATACGGAGAAAGTCGATGTCTTAGACGGTCCATATCTTCAGATGTTATCGTGTGTGAGGACGCACTGGTGGTGGTAATGCTATGGTCCTGGTGGTTCAGTCCGTCTTGGAACGAGTCCTGGCGCGAGTGATTCATTTTTTTTTTTTTATAGGGGCTGGAGTATCCTTTGCTTCAAAAGTTTCCGATGTTGCCAATGTTGCCAATGTTGCAAAAGTTGCAAATGTTTCTGATGTGTCTTGTTGCGAAAGTTGCGAAGGTAGCCGGCTAGGTGGAAAAGCTGAGGGACCGTATGTCGGTGTTGCCGTTGAACGGAAGACTAATTGAAAGAAATTATATCGGAGTAGGGGGCAATAGGTAGGGGTGAGGGATTATTGTGTAGGTAGCAGCATGATGCAAAAATAAATAATAATGGAGCAATTTATATGTCTGTATAAGGTATTTAATGTAATAAGGTGAGATTTTTCGGTTATTAATAATGAGTGGCACTGCTGCTAGCTATTACAAAGGTCAAACAATAGTATTATAAGTAATTGAGAGAGTAGGTAGCAGCATGGTTCGTAAAAGTATAAGGTGAAGCTATTAATAATTGTGTGTCAGAATTAGATATTCTAATATAAACAGGTGACTTCAGATTTATAGGTTATTAAGAGAGAGTGTCCTTGCTGCTATCTATTACAAATCGTAGGACTAATATGTAATGAAAAAACAGATGATAGGTGAGAGAGAAAATGTCACAATTATAAGTTAAAGTTGCAGATGCATACGATGCATCAATTGCGTACAACGCTTCGAAAATCGCCAAAGTCCCTGAATCATTTATGATTAATGTTTAAAGTTGTGTTGATTTAGGCTGTGTGTATAGACTATATCGAGTGTTAGGTTAGGCTAAGTAATTTATTTGTGTGAGCAGGTGAATTAGTAACAGAGCTTTATGTTTCTGAGTTGAATAGTTTCAGGTTTCTAATGATATTGTTTATGTGTGTTACGAAGGAGTCAGTGGAAGTTTGCTTTTTTATTATGTCTGTGAGTTTAAATGGGTTAAGTTGGAACATAGATGAAGCAGTGATGTGGTGATTTCTAGTAACTTCAAATCTGTCGCAGTGGAGTATAAGGTGAGCTAGGGTTTGGGGTGTAGTTTTGTCACAGGGACATGCGCTATTATTGGTAATTTTAAATCTGTGTAGGTAACTTTTGTGATATCCGTGGTTGGTAAGGATTTGAGTATTAACAAAATATGGTTTGATGATTGAAAGGTAAAGTTGTAAGTCTTTGTGAGTAGGGAGTAAGGTTTTAGTGTGATTACAATTCAAGGGATTAGTGTAAAGATTTTCAGACGCGGACTGAGAGATGAGCCTATTTTTATATTTGACATAGCTGATAGGAGTGCAAGAGTATTCAGGTTGTTTGTGTAAATTGGCAGCAGCTTTAGCAGCAATGTCTGCTGACTCGTTACCCGCAATACCGATATGTCCGCGAACCCAATGGAATTCAATATGAGTGTGGGATGTTTTAGCTAGGTACAGGAGATTATGTATTTCTACAGCAAGTTTGTTGTGGCTGTTGGGGTTGCAGAGCTCTTCAAGACTGGATTTGCTATCAGAGAGAACATGTGATTTGCTCGCCTTGTGTTCAATAAGCCATTTGCATGCTTTAAGTATGGATAATAGTTCAGCCTGAAATACAGAGCAGGAGGGGTGTAATTTGAATTTTTTAGTGATTTGGGAGCCTGATGGGCTGATGAAGACTACCGCTGCACCCACAACCCCATCGTGCTTACTACCATCTGTATAAGCCTGCCAAGAGTTATCAAGTTTAAGTTTGTGATATTCGGATAAGGTGTTGATTTCTTGAAATTCAATACCGATTCTGAGAGATGGATGGAGTAACTCGGATGGGTTTGCGGGGAGTTCAATGGGGATGTCAGATGGTAGAAATTTGCAGGTGCCGTTAAGTTTAGTAAGTTCGATATCAGCAACTTCTTTAATTTTAGCTGTGAGAGGTGTTAATTGAGCAAGGGTAATGGATATAGCAGTGCTGATGGTGCGAAAGCCCTGCACTATTTTGATAGCGAACAGCCTTTGAAGAGATAAAAATTTATTACGTACAAATTTATAGTCAAGTGCCCGTGCCCAGATACAGGCAGCGTAGCAAATAATAGGCTCAATGACCTGTCTATAGAGTATTTTAAGGTTATCAGGATGAACTCCCCAGGTGGGTCGGACAAAAATTATTAGTTTGTTGTATAGATTTCTGGCTTTTTCTATTACTGATAGAGTGTGTTGTATGAAGTTGAGTTTACGGTCAATAAGGACACCAAGGTATTTTATTTTAGTAACATATTTAAGCCTTTGGTTTTCTACAGTAATATTGCACTTAAGAGATTTATTGGTGAAACCAATTAGTTGAGTTTTATCGGGTCCGAATTGCAGTTTAACACTGTGTCCCCACTGAAAAATTGTGTGAAGGGCGGCATTGAGATTAGTTTCTAGTTCTGATATAGAGATCGAATGGCAGATGAGTAGAACGTCATCAGCGTATGCTTGAATGTGACATCCGGGGGGCAGTTTGCTAAGGAGTAGTTCATCTAGAATAAGATTCCAGAGGGTGGGTCCGCATACTGATCCCTGTACGCAGCCCCTAGTCATAGTTTTTTGGTAGGAGATGTCGGCAAAATTAATATAGACGAGTCGGTTTTTTATGTAGCTGAGGAGTAAATTATAAATGTTAATTGGGCAATTGATCTTTCTGAGGCGATAGAAAATAGCCGGCCACCAGGCATTGTCAAAGGCAGACTTGATATCGAGAGAGACCGCCACAACATGTTGATTATTTAGTTTAGCATTACGAATAACATTGAGTGCATTGTCGATGGCTTTAAAAGTAGAGATTTGCTGCTTAAAGCCATACTGTTTGTCACAGGTCTGGTTTGTTTTGGCCAAGAAGTAGTTAAGTCTGTTGACTATAAGTTTTTCTAGAGTTTTGCCAAGAACAGGGATAAGTCCGATGGGTCTGAAGGATGAGGTCTCAGTGTAGTTAGATTTATTTGGTTTGGGTATAATTTTAGCATATGCTATCTTCCATATATCAGGAAAGTAACCTAATTGGAGACATCTGTTGAGTAGGTCAGTGATAATGTCTGGGAAGCCCAATGCAAATTGCAGACAGATGTCCGATGTGAGGTGGTCAAAGCCAGGGGCGCGTTTGGGGTTCATGGTTTTTAAGACTTCTATGATTTCAGTAGGGGTGAATGCAGGTTCAGGTGGGGTGCTAATGGGTCGATCCATAAGAGTTCGAAGATGCTGTTGGTGTAGGGAAAGGTCAGTGGTGTCGTCCGGGAAGAATTTATTAAGGAGAATGTTAGCTGTTTCGAGACTGTCGTTGGTGTAAGATCCGTCGTCCCGTTTGAGTGTAGCTGGAGGTTGAGAGAGAGGTTTGGATTTAATAATGCGATTGGTGATAGACCAGACGTCCTCTTTCTTTTGTTTGCTACAGAATTCTCTGAAGTTGTCAGTTGAGGCAGTACAGAAAGCATCAGAGTATTCTTTTCTAGCCTTGTTTTTATCCATAAGGATTGCATCAAGCGGGAGACCACGTCGTTTGAGTTTGATGAGTTTATGATGTGTTTGGATAACCTTATGTTTGAGATCATCTAAGTGGGAATTCCACCATGGAGCCCGTTGTGGCAGTCCCGTGGCTCGAGGCAGTAGCTTGTCGCATGTTTTTTGAAGGGCAGAGTTGATAGATTTGATGTAGTTATTTAAATCGTCAGGGTAAAAGGCAGAGATGTCAGCGTTGGTAGGTAGGCGTGACTCAATTTCATGGTTAAAGTCGTTGCGAATACTGTCCCATTTTACTCGAGCAGTATTGTATCTGAATGTAGAGAGCTTACGGTTTTTGGTAAGATGATCTCGGTTGATATTGATGTAAAAGAGTATTGTTCGATGCTCGGAAGAGACGCACACAGATGGATCCACCCTCCAATCAGTGACAGTCGATGAGCAGAGGTTGGCAGTAAGGGTAAGATCGATGATAGTTTGTCTGAGTTTACGGTGAGTGATGGTTTCAAAAGTTGGGTTGTTGCCAATGTTATTTACAGTAAGAAGATTGGCGGTGATGATGTCTGCGATGATGTTACCTCTTTGGTTACTCTTGGGCATTCCCCAAATGCCATGCCAGCCATTAAAGTCACCACAGATAATGGCAGACTGACCATTAAGATTTTGTAGGAAGTACTCGAGTTTTTGAAGCGTATTGTGTTCATCTGTACGTGGTTCAACGTACACCGAAGCAAGATACATCTTTTTTCCGTTAGTGTTTTTAATTTGTACTACACAGATATTAGAATTGGAGTGTTCCGTGATGCCGAGCGTGGAGCAGAGATTATTCCTGATTAGGAGCGCCGCTTTTACCGGTCTGTCAGATGGGTACTGATATACAGTATATCCGGGGGTATTTTTTATGGTTTGATTATTACCGACGTACGGCTCCGCGAGAAATGCAACGTCAATGCTGTTGTTACTGAGGTAAACTGAGATTTCCTGAAATGCTTTTCTACAACGATCCAGATTAATTTGAATGCATGAGATGGGTTGGTTAGAGGTTTCAGAATTACTGTTATGCGTCCGAGAAGCCATAATCAATACGGTTACGTATTTTATTCGACATGTAGACTTTTCTGGGGCATGAAATTGAGGTAGCACTGTGATTTGTTTTGTTGCTATTAAGGTTATGTTTGTCGCGGAACCGCACGCAATTGTAGCAGCTGAGCTTGGTGCCGTCACCCCTGACGGGACAATCTTTGTATCCGTGAGTTAGCGATGAGCAGTGAGAGCACACAGATCCCTCGTAGGTACACCTTCTGCGAGTGTGGCCAAACTGGAGGCAGTTGTAACACTGAAGTAAGGGTGAGAACTCCTCGACGTGTATACGCTGGTGGTCGATGCTCAGCTTGCCGACTTTGATGATGGCCCTCCAAAGGGCAGGCGCGGCCATAAAGACAGCGTTGTACAGATGCTCGGATCTGTTATTCTTGTGAAAGCGAAATACAAGATCTCCCGGGTGCATAAGAAAGTTTTTCACAAAATCGTTTTGTTTTACGATTATATTGTTGAGTTCCGCGATCGGTGTATCATTGGATATGCCTTTTAGAATAAACATCGGTTTGAGCTTTTTAGAGATTTCTCCCTTGATATCCCCCCCAGAGCTATTGATTTTGTCCATAGTGATGTCTCTTTGTTCAACATTGTCAAATTCGACTCGGATTTTATTATTTGAAATCAATTGGACTTGTGCAGGGGCAAAATTTGTGTCCCGAAAAGAAACAGACTGGCGCCATATCTGTAATGTCTCCGCGGAACTGAACACTTCCCTATTGGCAGAGACTATCAAAGCAGGTTTAGAGATAGGTATGACAGGAGTGACAGGCTTATCAGAGACAGGCAGCTTGAGGGCCTCCGCGTATGAGTCAGGCCTGTTGTTATTCACCGAGGGGGTGATGTCCTTTTGGATTTTAGTGATCTCGGTTCGAACCGCTGCTTTAATAGCTTCGATAGAGTCTCTGTCAACAAATGTGGAAGCGGTGGTTGACGGGAGAAGAATTGAACCAAAGCAGAATTTATCAGCTTCATCTTGTATTTTCCTTACCATTTCAATAATGGAGTCCTTATTTGTTTTGGTTACGCTTCTACCGTCATTCACCTTTTTAATAATAAATTTTGTACTTTCCTGAATAAATCTTTTGAAATTGTAGAGTCGCTCCGCCGCGGTGTCCTGCTCATTACCCCGCATGTCAGGGGGCGTCGAGGGGCCTTCAAGGCCTTCCTCGTCAGACATGACAAGGGAGGCACAGCTCCGAGTGCGTACAGAGGGATCAAGAAGTTGGGACATTTGATCCGGATGCACAGGTCACAACACGCGCGAAACAGCAAAGAGGCGTTAGCAAAAACTGAACTACTCTCACGAAACACTCACTAGATACCACAGAGCACGATGTTTGTCCATAACTATTTAGCACTTTGTCATGAAGAATTGTTCAGGAAACAGAATTGTATCCAGTGTTGCAGTTGTTACCAGAGATGCAAATGAAGTCCAAAGTCTCCAATGTAGCAGAAGTTTCCAAAGTTGCCGATGTAGTCAAAGTTGCGAAAGTTGCAAATGTTTCCGAGACATCTTGAAGACGATGTTGCGGAAGTTGCCAAAGTTGCGAGCAGAGAAAAAGCTGCCGCACGCGACGGAGGACCGATGAAGACTGGGGTTAGGTTAGGTTAGGTTAGGTTAGGTTAGGTTAGGTTAGGTTAGGTTAGGTTAGGTTAGGTTAGGTTAGGTTAGGTTAGGTTAGGTTAGGTTAGGTTAGGTTAGGTTAGGTTAGGTTAGGTTAGGTTAGGTTAGGTTAGGTTAGGTTAGGTTAGGTTAGGTTAGGTTAGGTTAGGTTAGGTTAGGTTAGGTTAGGTTAGGTTAGGTTAGGTTAGGTTAGGTTAGGTTAGGTTAGGTTAGGTTAGGTTAGGTTAGGTTAGGTTAGGTTAGGTTAGGTTAGGTTAGGTTAGGTTAGGTTAGGTTAGGTTAGGTTAGGTTAGGTTAGGTTAGGTTAGGTTAGGTTAGGTTAGGTTAGGTTAGGTTAGGTTAGGTTAGGTTAGGTTAGGTTAGGTTAGGTTAGGTTAGGTTAGGTTAGGTTAGGTTAGGTTAGGTTAGGTTAGGTTAGGTTAGGTTAGGTTAGGTTAGGTTAGGTTAGGTTAGGTTAGGTTAGGTTAGGTTAGGTTAGGTTAGGTTAGGTTAGGTTAGGTTAGGTTAGGTTAGGTTAGGTTAGGTTAGGTTAGGTTAGGTTAGGTTAGGTTAGGTTAGGTTAGGTTAGGTTAGGTTAGGTTTCTTCTGCTTCGGCAGATGCCAGGGGTGGCATTAAATTACCCATTGGTGGGAAAAGTAGTAAAGAGCGGGTCGCATCAGACCTGGAGTTCGATCGGGTCGTGTCAGACCCTGAGATGGCAGTGGATGCTGCAAGTTGTAGGCCAAAATCCCCAGTCTTCCCTGCTTCGGCAGGTGGATCCAAAAGGACCCAAGAGCGGGATGGTGAATCGGAGGTGGACTCGGATGATTCTGTAAGTCACGAGTCAGTGTCGTCTTGCTCGGAGGCTACTCTAAAGCGACGACTTGAGGAGGTTCAAGGAGAAGGCTCTTCGTCACAACCCAAGGCGAAAATCCCAACAGCCAGAAGGGGGAGAGGCCGGTCTTCAACTGCAGGACCTTTAAGTGCCCGGATGGCCAGGCGCGAGGAGGAACGCGTCCTGGCTGAGACGGTAATAGCGGAGATGGAATTAGAGGGATGCCGAGGAGAAGAGGTGGCCTCGTGGCTCATTGATGACATCTCAAGAATGGGAGATGCAGGTTCGTTAGATGAGTCGAACCTGATGCAGCGAATTATGGCTAATGTGGCCGTTATCAAGCACGTCGCAGTTACTTCTGGCCACATTAAGGGAACGAATATTCGTTACCTCAAGAATGCCGCGAATCAGATCGTGCTGGCGGGGGAGCAGCTTCAGAAGCGTACCACCACAGAGGAGACGACAAGACTGCAAGCGGACAACAACCGCCTGCAGGCTGAGGTGGCTAAGCTCCGTAGGGAGGTGCAGGAAATGCGAGCACAGTACAGGCAGCCGCCTCCAGTGCCTGTAGATGAGATAACGCAGTCCATCATGGTCCAGGTTGGGACTATGATGAATGCGAGTCTGGATGCACTGGAGGGAAGGCTTCTCCCCAAGGAGAACCTTCGCCCTCCCCTAGCGCATGATAGGCCTCGATCTGAGCCCCCGGTAATGCCGGGTCCTAAATCGGGCCCTGATCCCCGGCGGGGGGCAAGTGGAGTAACCAAGGGGAAAAAGAAGAAGGGGCAATCCAAGGGTGATCCAACACCTCCCGTGCCACCTCAAGGAGACGGAAACCAGAGACCACCGGAGTCTACGCCCACAGGAGAGGGCTGGATTAAAGTCGGCAAGAAGAAAAAGGCGAGTCAGAAGCCGCCGCCAAAGCCGGAAGCCGAGAAGAGCCAAAGAGGGAAGCCGGTCAAGCTGCGACTCCCTAAATCGTCAGCTGTGGCCATAACCCTGACAAAAGAGGGGTTGGCTGGAATGACGTACGCCAAAGTGTTGCTTGCAATGCGACAAAAGGTGGATGCCAGAGAACTGGGAATAACGAACATCCGGTTCAAGGTCGGTGCAAATGGGGGAAGAATCCTGGAGCTTCCTGGCGATATGAGTGGAGAAAAGGCCGATGCCTTGGCGGAAAAGCTGCAAGACGTGTGCATTAGCAAGCATATTAAAATCACCAGACCAACGAAAAGCGCAGAACTGCGCATTTCGGGGCTGGATGATTCGGTCAGAGAAGGAACGGTAGTAAGAGTGGTCTCCCAAGTCGGTGGATGTCCAAGGGAAGCCATTAATGTTGGAGAGATATACCGCGACCGTTCTGGTCGAGGTTACGTCTGGGTGCGCTGCCCAATAGAAGCTGCTAAGAAGGTTTTAGAGGAGGATCAACTTAAAATGGGATGGGCTTCGGCAAAGGTGAAAGTCCTTCCGCCGAGGCCAATGAGGTGTTATAGGTGTATGGAGCTAGGGCACGTTCAAGCTTCATGCACCTCGGAGGTGGACCGCAGCGACATTTGTTATCGATGCGGCCAGGCTGGTCATCCGGCCAGGGAATGTGGTGCTTCGCCACATTGCGCTCTGTGCTCTACGGCGGAAAAACCTGTGGGACATTGTTTGGGGAGCGCTGCTTGTGCAGCAGCAAACCCCGCAAAGAAGAAAGGGAAGAAATTTGCAGCCGGAGTCAAGCCTCCGCCAGGCACTTCTCTTTAAGAGCAATGGGCGTCGGACTTGGGGAAGTCCGGCGTCCAAATTTTCAAGGCTCGAGATGGCGATGCGCGTGTTCCCGCGCGCCACTCAAATGTAGTACAGGGGAGGAATCGCTCCAGTCCTCCCCTTCCAGAGATTTGGCCCGTATAGGCCGACGCTGCCGGGTATGCGGAAGAATCCTTCGGGGTATCTCGGGTTCCCGGCGTACAGGCGTAGAGATGGAACACCGTGGGGTTTTAGCCGGTAGGAGTCCGGCATAACCCGCCGTCGTCCCCAAGGCGGCGGGTATCCATGAGGATTTCCCCACGAAAAAAAAAAAAAAAAAAAAAAAAAAGGTTAGGTTAGGTTAGGTTAGGTTAGGTTAGGTTAGGTTAGGTTAGGTTAGGTTAGGTTAGGTTAGGTTAGGTTAGGTTAGGTTAGGTTAGGTTAGGTTGGGGTGCTAGGTCGGGTAACCTCCTCGAGTGCTCAGTTGAGCCGGTGCACCCTGGGCGATGGGCAGTGACTTCATCCGTTTTTTGGGTGAAGTCACTGCCCATTGGCGAATAACCCGACACGTTCGTTTCTCCACGTGTCCCTCTGGTTTTCAGAGGGCACAGTGGAGGGGCAGGGGCGGGCTCTGTGTGTACTTACACTACCGCAGAGCAGGCAGGGAAGGAATTCCTTCCTTCCTTGCCACCGCCGGGGGGGAGGGGCGTTATCGTCTGGAGTGTCGTTGTTATGTGCTAGCGGCTCCAGACGACCGCGGCCGAGCCTTCATTGGCCGGGCCGAGACATGGAGAGTCAATAAAACCCGACAAGGAAAAGTCGTTAACACCCTCAGGATACCGGTCGGCCTCCTGTAGTAGTAGGCTTGTCCGGGCAAAGGGGGCTCTGCCCGGATCGACGGTTGTTTTTCCCCTACAATCGTGGGAACAGTATGGAGAATTTTGAAAAAAACAAATCTGCTTCGGCAGAATCTTCTGCCAGAGGGGGCATTAAACCCGTAGTTCATTGGTCACAGCCCGGTACCGCTGACCCGGTAACGGGTAGACTTGTTTTTGAGGAGGACACAGGATCGGAGTTTGACTCCGACGACTCGTTGGTGTCGGTTCCGTCCGACAACACTCTGAAGCGCAGGATCGAGGAATTAGGTGGTCACTCCTCAGGGATGTTGATTCCTCGGCCTAGTAGTAGTGTTGCCAAGAGGGGGAGGGGTCGCCCTCCAACGACGGGCGAGTACGTCGGCCTGGCTAGGGCCAAAGAGGCGGAAAACGCGGCAAAGCGTGAAGAGCTCAGGCTCCGGGCGGAAGAGGAGTACGCCAAGGAGCTGAGTTTGGCGAAGGCGAAGATCTCTCGTCTCTCCGAGTCGAGTGCGACGGGGGACGAGAGCCCTCTAGGTGATGAGTTAGGTCTGGTGCCCCGCATTGTGGCAAATGTGGGCCTAATAAAAACAGTGGCTGGAAGGTGTAAGAACCTGAAGGGCACGGACGTAAAGGCCCTAAAAAATGCGGCGGACCAGATCGCTCAGGCGGTGGAGCGGCTGAGCAAGCGCTCCACTTCCGACGAGACGGAGAGACTGCAGGCGGAAAATGCCCGTCTGCAGTCGGAGGTGGCAGCGCTGCGTAAGGACGTGGCGGAGCTGCGCACTCGGATGGCTCAGCCGCCCCAGTTGCCTCTCGAGGAGATGACGCGTACCATCATGGTCCAGGTTGGGACCATGGTGAGTGCGCGTCTCGACGCGATGGAGGGGAGACTGCTCCCCGAGGAGCGCATCCGCCCTCCTCTTGCGCACGACGTACCGCCTACTGAGGCTAAGTCCGGTGCTCACTCGGGCACTGCCCCTAAACCCCAGAAGGGGAAACAAGGTGGCACAAATAAGGGGCAGACGAAAGGGGGGAAGCGGACCAAGGAAGGGCCGCAACCTTCTGCGCCGCCTCGCGTAGAAACAAACCTTGAACCACCGAAACCCCAGTCCTCAGAAGAGGGAGAATGGGTCAAGGTGCTCAAGAAGGCCAAGAAACCAAAGGCGGGACCTAAGCCACCGCCTGCGGTTCAAAATCCAAGGAGGCCGGTGAGGTTGCGCCTCCCTCAGTCCTCGGCTGTAACACTTACGTTGCAGCCGGAGGCTGAGGAGCGAGGCGTAACCTACGCCAATGTTCTGCGCGAGGCGACGCAAAAGATTGCGCTCGCTGACCTCGGCATAACCACCGTGCAGTTCAAGGTGGGAGTGTCGGGGCAGCGAATCTTGGAGCTGCCGGGTACGGAGTCTGGCGAGAAGGCCGATGCCTTAGCTGGCAAGATTCGAGAGGTGTTTGGAGAAGAGGTCATCCGAGTTGGCCGGCCCATGAAGTGCGCAGAGATGCGCCTTTCGGGGCTGGACGACTCGGTGACCTCTGAGGAAGTGATCGCGGCGATCTCCCGGGTTGGTGGATGCCCAACGGCATCCATCAAGGCGGGAGATGTACGCCGCGACACAACAGGTAGAGGCACCGCCTGGGTGCGTTGCCCGGTGGCAGCGGCCAAAAAGGCCTCGGAGGGGGGACGGCTGACCGTCGGCTGGTCCTCGGCGCAGGTAAAAATCCTGCCGCCGAGGCCATTGAGATGTTACCGTTGCCTAACTCCGGGGCACGTTGTTGGCAACTGCAAAGAAGAGAATGACCGCAGCGGTCTGTGCTACCGCTGCGGGCAGGCCGGCCACCTGGCCGGGAAATGTACGTCTCCGCCGCTCTGCGTCATCTGCACGGCGGCGGGGAAACCTGCTGCGCACTGTTCGGGTAGCGCTGCGTGTACTGTAGCGCACCCACCGAAGAAGGGGAGGGCATCGGCCGGCGCAAAGCCTCCACCGCGCCCTACCCCTTAGAGCCTTGGGCGTCGGACTTGGGGAAGTCCGGCGCCCAATTCCTAGGGCTCGAGATGGCGCGCGCGTGTTCCCGCGCGCCACTTAAATGTAGTATAGGGGAGGAATCGCTCCAGTCCTCCCCTTCCAGAGATTTGGCCCGTATAGGCCGACGCTGCCGGGTATGCGGAAGAATCCTTCGGGGTATCTCGGGTTCCCGGCGTACAGGCGTAGAGATGGAACACCGTGGGGTTTTAGCCGGTAGGAGTCCGGCATAACCCGCCGTCGTCCCCAAGGCGGCGGGTATCCATGAGGATTTCCCCACGAAAAAAAAAAAAAAAAAAAAAAAAAAAAAGGTTAGGTTAGGTTAGGTTAGGTTAGGTTAGGTTAGGTTAGGTTAGGTTAGGTTAGGTTAGGTTAGGTTAGGTTAGGTTAGGTTAGGTTAGGTTAGGTTAGGTTAGGTTAGGTTAGGTTAGGTTAGGTTAGGTTAGGTTAGGTTAGGTTAGGTTAGGTTAGGTTAGGTTAGGTTAGGTTAGGTTAGGTTAGGTTAGGTTAGGTTAGGTTAGGTTAGGTTAGGTTAGGTTAGGTTAGGTTAGGTTAGGTTAGGTTAGGTTAGGTTAGGTTAGGTTAGGTTAGGTTAGGTTAGGTTAGGTTAGGTTAGGTTAGGTTAGGTTAGGTTAGGTTAGGTTAGGTTAGGTTAGGTTAGGTTAGGTTAGGTTAGGTTAGGTTAGGTTAGGTTAGGTTAGGTTAGGTTAGGTTAGGTTAGGTTAGGTTAGGTTAGGTTAGGTTAGGTTAGGTTAGGTTAGGTTAGGTTAGGTTAGGTTAGGTTAGGTTAGGTTAGGTTAGGTTAGGTTAGGTTAGGTTAGGTTAGGTTAGGTTAGGTTAGGTTAGGTTAGGTTAGGTTAGGTTAGGTTAGGTTAGGTTAGGTTAGGTTAGGTTAGGTTAGGTTAGGTTAGGTTAGGTTAGGTTAGGTTAGGTTAGGTTAGGTTAGGTTAGGTTAGGTTAGGTTAGGTTAGGTTAGGTTAGGTTAGGTTAGGTTAGGTTAGGTTAGGTTAGGTTAGGTTAGGTTAGGTTAGGTTAGGTTAGGTTAGGTTAGGTTAGGTTAGGTTAGGTTAGGTTAGGTTAGGTTAGGTTAGGTTAGGTTAGGTTAGGTTAGGTTAGGTTAGGTTAGGTTAGGTTAGGTTAGGTTAGGTTAGGTTAGGTTAGGTTAGGTTAGGTTAGGTTAGGTTAGGTTAGGTTAGGTTAGGTTAGGTTAGGTTAGGTTAGGTTAGGTTAGGTTAGGTTAGGTTAGGTTAGGTTAGGTTAGGTTAGGTTAGGTTAGGTTAGGTTAGGTTAGGTTAGGTTAGGTTAGGTTAGGTTAGGTTAGGTTAGGTTAGGTTAGGTTAGGTTAGGTTAGGTTAGGTTAGGTTAGGTTAGGTTAGGTTAGGTTAGGTTAGGTTAGGTTAGGTTAGGTTAGGTTAGGTTAGGTTAGGTTAGGTTAGGTTAGGTTAGGTTAGGTTAGGTTAGGTTAGGTTAGGTTAGGTTAGGTTAGGTTAGGTTAGGTTAGGTTAGGTTAGGTTAGGTTAGGTTAGGTTAGGTTAGGTTAGGTTAGGTTAGGTTAGGTTAGGTTAGGTTAGGTTAGGTTAGGTTAGGTTAGGTTAGGTTAGGTTAGGTTAGGTTAGGTTAGGTTAGGTTAGGTTAGGTTAGGTTAGGTTAGGTTAGGTTAGGTTAGGTTAGGTTAGGTTAGGTTAGGTTAGGTTAGGTTAGGTTAGGTTAGGTTAGGTTAGGTTAGGTTAGGTTAGGTTAGGTTAGGTTAGGTTAGGTTAGGTTAGGTTAGGTTAGGTTAGGTTAGGTTAGGTTAGGTTAGGTTAGGTTAGGTTAGGTTAGGTTAGGTTAGGTTAGGTTAGGTTAGGTTAGGTTAGGTTAGGTTAGGTTAGGTTAGGTTAGGTTAGGTTAGGTTAGGTTAGGTTAGGTTAGGTTAGGTTAGGTTAGGTTAGGTTAGGTTAGGTTAGGTTAGGTTAGGTTAGGTTAGGTTAGGTTAGGTTAGGTTAGGTTAGGTTAGGTTAGGTTAGGTTAGGTTAGGTTAGGTTAGGTTAGGTTAGGTTAGGTTAGGTTAGGTTAGGTTAGGTTAGGTTAGGTTAGGTTAGGTTAGGTTAGGTTAGGTTAGGTTAGGTTAGGTTAGGTTAGGTTAGGTTAGGTTAGGTTAGGTTAGGTTAGGTTAGGTTAGGTTAGGTTAGGTTAGGTTAGGTTAGGTTAGGTTAGGTTAGGTTAGGTTAGGTTAGGTTAGGTTAGGTTAGGTTAGGTTAGGTTAGGTTAGGTTAGGTTAGGTTAGGTTAGGTTAGGTTAGGTTAGGTTAGGTTAGGTTAGGTTAGGTTAGGTTAGGTTAGGTTAGGTTAGGTTAGGTTAGGTTAGGTTAGGTTAGGTTAGGTTAGGTTAGGATAGGTTAGGTTAGGTTAGGTTAGGTTAGGTTAGGTTAGGTTAGGTTAGGTTAGGTTAGGTTAGGTTAGGTTAGGTTAGGTTAGGTTAGGTTAGGTTAGGTTAGGTTAGGTTAGGTTAGGTTAGGTTAGGTTAGGTTAGGTTAGGTTAGGTTAGGTTAGGTTAGGTTAGGTTAGGTTAGGTTAGGTTAGGTTAGGTTAGGTTAGGTTAGGTTAGGTTAGGTTAGGTTAGGTTAGGTTAGGTTAGGTTAGGTTAGGTTAGGTTAGGTTAGGTTAGGTTAGGTTAGGTTAGGTTAGGTTAGGTTAGGTTAGGTTAGGTTAGGTTAGGTTAGGTTAGGTTAGGTTAGGTTAGGTTAGGTTAGGTTAGGTTAGGTTAGGTTAGGTTAGGTTAGGTTAGGTTAGGTTAGGTTAGGTTAGGTTAGGTTAGGTTAGGTTAGGTTAGGTTAGGTTAGGTTAGGTTAGGTTAGGTTAGGTTAGGTTAGGTTAGGTTAGGTTAGGTTAGGTTAGGTTAGGTTAGGTTAGGTTAGGTTAGGTTAGGTTAGGTTAGGTTAGGTTAGGTTAGGTTAGGTTAGGTTAGGTTAGGTTAGGTTAGGTTAGGTTAGGTTAGGTTAGGTTAGGTTAGGTTAGGTTAGGTTAGGTTAGGTTAGGTTAGGTTAGGTTAGGTTAGGTTAGGTTAGGTTAGGTTAGGTTAGGTTAGGTTAGGTTAGGTTAGGTTAGGTTAGGTTAGGTTAGGTTAGGTTAGGTTAGGTTAGGTTAGGTTAGGTTAGGTTAGGTTAGGTTAGGTTAGGTTAGGTTAGGTTAGGTTAGGTTAGGTTAGGTTAGGTTAGGTTAGGTTAGGTTAGGTTAGGTTAGGTTAGGTTAGGTTAGGTTAGGTTAGGTTAGGTTAGGTTAGGTTAGGTTAGGTTAGGTTAGGTTAGGTTAGGTTAGGTTAGGTTAGGTTAGGTTAGGTTAGGTTAGGTTAGGTTAGGTTAGGTTAGGTTAGGTTAGGTTAGGTTAGGTTAGGTTAGGTTAGGTTAGGTTAGGTTAGGTTAGGTTAGGTTAGGTTAGGTTAGGTTAGGTTAGGTTAGGTTAGGTTAGGTTAGGTTAGGTTAGGTTAGGTTAGGTTAGGTTAGGTTAGGTTAGGTTAGGTTAGGTTAGGTTAGGTTAGGTTAGGTTAGGTTAGGTTAGGTTAGGTTAGGTTAGGTTAGGTTAGGTTAGGTTAGGTTAGGTTAGGTTAGGTTAGGTTAGGTTAGGTTAGGTTAGGTTAGGTTAGGTTAGGTTAGGTTAGGTTAGGTTAGGTTAGGTTAGGTTAGGTTAGGTTAGGTTAGGTTAGGTTAGGTTAGGTTAGGTTAGGTTAGGTTAGGTTAGGTTAGGTTAGGTTAGGTTAGGTTAGGTTAGGTTAGGTTAGGTTAGGTTAGGTTAGGTTAGGTTAGGTTAGGTTAGGTTAGGTTAGGTTAGGTTAGGTTAGGTTAGGTTAGGTTAGGTTAGGTTAGGTTAGGTTAGGTTAGGTTAGGTTAGGTTAGGTTAGGTTAGGTTAGGTTAGGTTAGGTTAGGTTAGGTTAGGTTAGGTTAGGTTAGGTTAGGTTAGGTTAGGTTAGGTTAGGTTAGGTTAGGTTAGGTTAGGTTAGGTTAGGTTAGGTTAGGTTAGGTTAGGTTAGGTTAGGTTAGGTTAGGTTAGGTTAGGTTAGGTTAGGTTAGGTTAGGTTAGGTTAGGTTAGGTTAGGTTAGGTTAGGTTAGGTTAGGTTAGGTTAGGTTAGGTTAGGTTAGGTTAGGTTAGGTTAGGTTAGGTTAGGTTAGGTTAGGTTAGGTTAGGTTAGGTTAGGTTAGGTTAGGTTAGGTAGGTTAGGTTAGGTTAGGTTAGGTTAGGTTAGGTTAGGTTAGGTTAGGTTAGGTTAGGTTAGGTTAGGTTAGGTTAGGTTAGGTTAGGTTAGTTAGGTTAGGTTAGGTTAGGTTAGGTTAGGTTAGGTTAGGTAGGTTAGGTTAGGTTAGGTTAGGTTAGGTTAGGTTAGGTTAGGTTAGGTTAGGTTAGGTTAGGTTAGGTTAGGTTAGGTTAGGTTAGGTTAGGTTAGGTTAGGTTAGGTTAGGTTAGGTTAGGTTAGGTTAGGTTAGGTTAGGTTAGGTTAGGTTAGGTTAGGTTAGGTTAGGTTAGGTTAGGTTAGGTTAGGTTAGGTTAGGTTAGGTTAGGTTAGGTTAGGTTAGGTTAGGTTAGGTTAGGTTAGGTTAGGTTAGGTTAGGTTAGGTTA